>CM064529.1:12207945-12313704 GCA_032716605.1 Paralithodes platypus | reverse complement strand
TTTGAGAGAAACGCTTTCCAATTTATGCAAAATAATAGGTGCAAAACCGGCAAGCATTCTCCTCTACAACCGTTATCGATATATTCCTACCATAGCCAATTATCTCTCTTTATCTAACTCTTTGTGCATTTTACCAGACACAAACAACTCTAGTTAGACCCCCCCCCCCCAACTCATCAATAATCAACATCTATATTTGTTTGACATGCTATATTAAACCCAGTACTATGCTCTATTTATCTCTACCGTGCTAGAAATGTTATCTACTAGAAGTCGATTCAGGACTCTTAATTTTACAATACCGGTACAAAACTAAATAACTGCCTATGCATTCAATTATCTACATCAAGTCACAACTTAGTAATCACGATAGATAAACTACATTTTCTCGCCCATGTTAACATGAACAGGGCATATTTGTGATGACAAATAATGTACTAATTTTCCCTACAGGGTAGTTCACACATAACAAGAGCAGAAAGAGGTGGTCCAGAGCATTCTAGGGACTCCGAGACGGGTTTTGTAAAATCCATTTAAATTATTGATTTTGGAAAAGGTACCGGTAGTGAAGTATGTAAGATGCTTGTAATAAAGTTAATTGAAAGAGCGAGCAGGTGTTTTTGAAGGCAAACCGTGTTTGACCTCTGTTTGATGAGACACGGAAAAGGTCAGCAAAGGAGGCCAGGTGGTAAAACAGGAGTTCCAGTTGTCTTTATCGCCCACCTGTAGCACCCCGGAAGTATCGCTCTGTTCGGCTGATACCTTCAGGCTCCTCCTAAGTAAGATTAAATCATTCAGAATTATTTTATTCAATAATAGAATTTATATTGTTTCTAATCTCTCAGTGGGGTTCGAACCGCCGACTGTCAGGACGATAGCCGACGCTTTAATCAACCACACCACTGCCGTGGTGTAGTTGATTAAAGCGTTGGCTGTCGTCCTGACAGTCGGCGGTTCGAACCCCACTGAGAGATTAGAAACATTTAGTGGCTCACGTGTATTTGTGATATATACTTAAGAATTTATATTGTTAGCTTCCGTTTTGTTTTTATATAGGCTAAAAAGACGTGGTGCAACTCCAGGTTATGTGAAGAAATGTGCATTATTATCTTTGACCATAACTTTGGAATTGAATTATTTTGTCAGTTAAATGCATACAGTATATGCAAGCTAATTATTCCTGGCTCATTATAATATTTTCGGAACAAGCTAATGACTAAGTCATGAACATTATTTAACATGTTATATTGACCTTTCAACACGTAACATTTGTTTATTGAAATATCAACTTCATTTCCACACATAAACCAACTAACACAGCAAGTTTAATGATATTCAAATTATGACATGACTATATATTTGTTTTGTTTTACTTTCCGCCATGGTCATAAATAATTGCACTTTCATATAACCATTGCACATAGGTAAGGTAAATGCAAAAACCTATATTTAATTTTGCGAAGAAATAATTATTGATATGTATAATATAATATAGAATGGTTTGTCCTTTGACCTTGTTCTTTTATTACAAATATGATCACTAACATTTGTATGTTAAAAATATAAGCACAGCAAATATAGTGAATAATTAGATCAATGCACAATATATATATATATATATATATAACATTATACCTTGACCTTTGACGAATACATTAACCAACTAGTTGTAATCCTCATATATTTGTGTTTCACCTAGTATCAAGTATGCTTAGAATTAATTTTAGCAGGTACACAAAACATCTGTAAGTCAATTGTGTAGTACTTAATTATAGTGACGACACACCAACATACAAAGACATAATTGTCCATCTTATTTATCTCTGTACAGTCGAGAAGTTGTGCTTGCAAAATGTAGTGTAATGCTGATGCCAAACACTCTTGATAAACAGAGAACAATTGAAAATAATCCAAGCTATGGCTACGAAACATATTCCTTTGATTACAAGAATTAACTGCAAAGATCTGATTAACCCCTTCTGTACCGGCGATGTCTTTATAACTTTCTTCTGGCTAATATTAGACGATGTTATTCAGTTTTAAAGGGTCTCCATCAGTTAACAGGCTTCCAACTATCTCACTTAACCATTTTTACTACCTCATATCCTTCTTAAAATTCACAAAATCGTTTAAATATAGCAAGCATAAAATTAAGAATACGTCTCCAGTACAGAAAGGGTTAAGCGCTTTGGGTATCTTTTCGGTTAAGATTCGCGGACTGCATGGCCAACGGTTAAATGCACACAATACTAAAGAAGGTTTAACAATGAGGTTTAATAAAAGCTTATCCTTAAAAATGGATAGGGCTAACTACATGCAATCATGACTAGAAGTACAAAGGAGTACAAAGAAAATCAAGCAACAACAGATATAGTGACCCTTCTAGGTTGCTTGTCCTCCAAAACACTGAGGATCAAGTGTCCAAACAGTGGTTTAGAATGGGTAAGGGAACATTGGAAAGGGAATTACTGCCCTGGAACTAATGTCCGTGGCAGGATTAGGAAGTTAGTAGGGGACAGATGGGTTAGTAAACTGATGGGGGATAAAATAAAGTTATTCATTTACAAACGCAGTCAGTCGCGGGTTTGATGCGAGATATTTGTCTAAGCGGAGTTTAAATGAATCAACGGTGATGCAGTCTATAACGTTTCGGGGAAGCCCATTCCACAAGTTGACAACTCGACTGAAGAAGAAATTTTTAGATTCGTGCGAGTTAAAAGATTTACCAATAATTTTTTGTCAACCGTTTTCCCCGCGTGTTAATTAGATTGGTGATAGTGAAGTACTTACTACAGTTCATATTGTCGCTTGCCTTTGATGATTTTGAACACTTGAATTAAGTCACCTCTTAATCTGCGCTGGGTTAAAGGAAATAGATTTAATTCTCTAAGACGCTCTTCGTATGGTTTGTTCTTTAGGCTAGGTATCATTTTGGTAACTCTACGTTGAACTCGTTCTAGCTTGTTTATATCTTTTTGGTACTAAGGGCACCAGGATTGAACGCAGTATTCCAGAAGAGGGCGGACTAAGGAATTGTAGAGGGTTAGGATACCTTCTTTGGATTTATGCTCAAATGACCTGCCTATAAAGCCAATTATTTTGTTTGCCTTCTTAACAACTTCTGAACATTGTTGACTCGGTTTTAGGTTACTCGATATTGTTACTCCCAGATCGGTTTCTCTGTTTACATTCTTAAGCTGAGTGCCATTCATCGAATAGTTTGCTTTCTCATTTAGGTATCCGATATGTAGTACTTTACATTTATCCGCAGTGAAACTCATTTGCCAAATTTGGGCCCAACATGACAATTTATCTAGATTGTGTTGCATATCGTCAACTTGTTATTTTGAGAGTACGCTATTTGCAATTTTTGTATCGTCAGCAAATTTTGAGATTGTACAGGTGAGACCCTCATCTATGTCGTTGATGTAAATTAGAAAGAGAATTGGTCCTAGTACCGATCTCTGGTCAACATCAACAGTACCGATCCCTGGGGTACCACGCTACTTACATTGGTCCATTTAGATGCCTTACCGTTTATGACTACTCTTTGCTTTCTGTTGCTGAGCCAAGTGAAGTGAGACTTCAAGAAGCTTAACAACTCTCTCTCTCTCTCTCGCTCTCGCTCTTTCTCTCTCTCTCTCTCTCTCTCTCTCTCTCTCTCTCTCTCTCTCTCTCTCTCTCTCTCTCTCTCAAACACCCCGTGCTACCGCCAGACGCTGCAGACGCTCTGTCAACGCTCTCACGATATCGATCATAATTTGAGTATTAACTACTCATCCTCTTCATTCTTGTGCATGAAAGGTGGTTAAGAGCACGTTTAACCATCCTGTAGCTTAGTAAGTAACACTGCACGATATTTCGCTGTGTATTGACTGAAAAACTTTGTGTTTATCACAAGACTCCTGCTCGGACAGGGCGCCACTAGCGCCATCTATTGTTTTGTTTTGCTTTGTAAACAAACGCTCTCTTATTACTATTTTATATAAAATCGTAGCCCCTAATTTTACCCATTACCTACTGTAGTAAGTATCAATTTAACTGCCTTGTATGTAAGTAAAGCTTTGCATATTAATTTGCTAATAAACAATATTGTTGCCTACAGGGACTAACGCCGACACCATTTTGTAAACAAACCTTTTTTGGGGATTATACATATTAAATTCCAGCAAATTTTGTACCAAATTTAAGTGCATTCATTTATCTTTTCCCCCTAGATATATTCTTGACTTTTTCTCCTCAGACTGATTTTACTTTAAGCTAAGGGTGGTATTTGTACAAACTAACCTAGCCTAACCCAACCTGCCAAGCTTTTAACCTAACCCAAACCTAGCCTAGCCTATAGCCAGCCAATCTGTTTTATTATTAACTCTTGTAGATATTGTATTTGGTATCCTACTGTAGCTATATATATCTGTAATTTTAGTTGTTGCTTGCACGATCTTGTAATAACCTTTGACTGATACACTTTTTTATCTAAAAAGAGTAGGCTACTGCTTTACTAGGCTTCAGTGACACCAGGGGCATCTGTTGACACAGTATATTAACCCCTTGTGTGCAGTCACACTTTATTTTTATATAATCTCTATTTGGTGAATTGTATATTTAGTTACATATTCTGTTATACATATATTTGTTTAAGGTTAGGTTATCACACCTGGTAGCCTATTTCTGCGAATTTCAATTTTATTATATTCGGTTAGGCTATTCAAACGCTGGTAGCCTATTATTGCGTATTTCAATTTAAAAAAAAAAACTTTTGGTTAGGCTATCGCCCCTGGAAGCCTAATTCTGCGTATCTCAACATTTTTGTTTTCGGTTAGGCTATCACCCCTGATATCCTATTTCTGCGTATTTCAGCATATTTGTTTTCGGTTGAAGTGATTGAAGTGTTTTTAAAGTGAGTGAAGTGTTGTAAAGTGAGTGAATTGTTTTTTAAGTGAGTGAAGTGATCTGAAGAAAGTGACTGTCACCATGCCTCGCGCTTGTGCGAACTGCGCCGGTAGGTTTGGTGAGTCCATGTTTGCTACTATCGATCTTCAAGTCTGCCGGCTCTGCCAGCAACGAGAGAATTTTACAGTGAAATTAGATGAAGCCTACAACAAGATCAACGTCCTCACCATGAAGCTGGAATCACTCCAAGAGTTTGTAACACTCAACGTTGGAGTGCCACAAACTTCAATTGTCACCGCAACTCCAGCAGCCACCAACGCCCCAACGTCAACTGCCAACAATTCAACGCCTACAGTAGCCATTTCAGCTGATGTTTCCGATACTCAAGATACAAATAGCGACTCTCTTCCCCCTCAAGACAACTTCCGTGTCGTGAGGAACAACGTTTGCCCCAAGACCAGGAAACACATACCGATTACCGAGTGTCAAAACCGTTTCCAGATATTCGCAGACTCAGATGACGAAGAGGAAATAGAAGAAGTCCGGCTCGTGGGAGACTCGATGATACGTGGTCAGCTCACAGAGTTTTGCGCCAGGGCACCTAAGACCAGGAAGCGTTTTTGTATCCCTGGTGGTGGTGTGGATGACATAGTTGCAGCAGTTGACGAAGTATCAAAGCTGGCCCCTGCAAATACAATGTACGTCATCCACGTTGGATCCAACGATACAGCGAACCCGGTCGGAAGATTTGCTTTTAAAGTACCAGCAGCTGATCAAGTCGTTTAAGGAGAAGTCATCAAGGATCATCGTCTCAGGAATCGTCCCCCGGCTCGGTGTAGAGAGCCGATTTTACAACATAGCCACCAGCACAAATCGTTGTCTAGCAAACCTCTGCAGGAAGGAGAACGTGGGATTCGTCGACACCTGGGACAATTTCTACTACGATGACTATTTGTTTTCGGATGATGGAGTTCATCTGAACCAGGTGGGAGCAGCGCGTTTTGGGCGTCTTCTCAACGATGCGGTGAAGGATTTTCGGAGAAGAAATCGACTCAGCACAGGACAACCAGGAAGGAGGACCGAGGACGGCAATCTACAAAGGAATTAAATACTAATCCGTCAAGAACCGCGAATTTGGATAAAGCTCCATCAACACGACCCAAATTCAAAACCGTCAGGGATAACGACCGAGGACCGAGGACAGCCATGAATGTAAATGTAGATCCGACCAGAACCAAAAATTCGATGAAAGAACGATCTGCGAGTTCTAAAACCGCAACTTTAAAGGTTTTCTATGCAAACGCTCGTAGCATACGCAATAAATTTTCAGATTTAGAGGAACTAGTGTTTACAGAAAATTATGATGTGATTGGCATAACAGAATCTTGGCTCAATACACAAGATAGAGACTTTTTAGCAGAGTATTCACTTCCCGGTTATGTAATGTTTGAGAACAGCCGAATAAATAAAAATGGAGGTGGCGTTTTATTTTATATCAAAGAAAGTCTTAACCCGACCCTCGTGTCAAAACCTCAAATTGTGAACGTCGACACATCTTTTGTGCTAATAAAGAATAATAAAGGTACAAAAATAATACTTGCGTTAATATACAGACCTCCAGCTCAATCAGTGCAAACTGACCGAGAAATTTACGAACAAATTGCAGATGTAAGTAACTCACAAGATACCGTAATTTTTGGCGACTTTAATTTACCTGTGACCAAGTGGGGCGATACTCTTACTTCACACTCCGGACATGACTTGTATACGAACTTGCAAGAGAGTTCGCTTTATCAATTTGTTCGAATGCCGACCCGTGGTAATAACGTTCTTGACATTGTACTTGCAACAAAAGAAGAATTGATAGAGAATTTGAATGTTGGTGATGAATTCAGTAACAGCGACCATCGTACGATAACTTTCACTTTAAAGTTTACTAGTAACGAAACCAAATAGTAGCATCGAAAAAGTCCCTAATTTCAAGAAAGCAAACTTCCATAAACTTAGAGCTATGTTTAAAGAAACTGACTGGAGCTTTTTAATTAACAATAACGACATAAATACATCTTGGAAGTTATTCGAAACCACTTACCTAAAAGCAGTGCAAGACTGCATACCATCGAAAATACGGCGTCCAGGCCATAATAATAAGCCCAAATGGTGGAATAAAAATATTTCAAACTGCCTGCTTGCTAAAAAATGTGCTAATGATAGATTAAAATCCTCACAAAATGACGAAGAACGGGTGAAATTTGTAGAGCTACGACGCAAAGCCAAAAAGTTAATTAAGCAAAGTAAAAAGACCTTAGAGTTACATATTGCGAATCAAAGTAAAACAAACCCGAAAGAATTCTATAGTTATATCAGAAAGAAAAAAGTAGTTACTTCAACTGTTGGACCGTTAGTCGATGAAAAAGGAGAATACACCAAAGACGAAGTACAAATGAGTAATGCCCTCAATACCTTCTTTGCATCAGTTTTTACAACAGAAGACCTCAGTGATATCCCTACACCATCGCCGATTCAGATTGATAATTCAGATGTTCTAAGCAATATCACCGTTACAGAGAGAGAAGTATTGAATTGTTTAGATAAACTCAAGGTAAATAAAACGCCAGGACCTGATACAATCTCGCCTAGAGTTCTAAAGGAAGCTAAGAATGAGCTCTCCAAACCACTGACATTACTATTCAATAAATCCTTGCAGTCTGGAACTATGCCTGATCAGTGGAAGCTAGCCAACGTAACACCGATATTAAAAAAAGGCAGCAAATCCCTACCCAGTAACTATCGTCCAATTAGCTTAACCTCAGTTGTATGTAAAATGCTAGAAACGGTCATAGAGACAGACTCGTAAATCACTTGGAGGAAAATAACATACTTAAAGATACTCAACACGGCTTTCGTAAAAAACGTTCCTGTTTAACAAACCTCTTAGACTTCTTCCACGATATCCTCAACCTCTACGATGAGAGTAAAGCTGTAGATATTATATACCTTGATTTTCAAAAGGCCTTTGACAAAGTTCCCCACAAACGTTTACTGCTAAAACTAAAAGCGCATGGAATACAAGACGGTGTGTTGAAATGGATAGAAAATTGGCTCAGCAACAGAAAGCAAAGGGTAGTCATAAACGGTAAGGCATCTAAATGGACCAATGTAAGTAGCGGGGTACCCCAGGGATCGGTACTAGGACCAATTCTCTTTCTAATTTACATCAACGACATAGATGAGGGTCTCACCTGCACAATCTCAAAATTTGCTGACGATACAAAAATTGCAAATAGCGTACTCTCAAAAGAACAAGTTGACGATATGCAACACAATCTAGATAAATTGTCATGTTGGGCCCAAATTTGGCAAATGAGTTTCAATGCGGATAAATGTAAAGTACTACATGTCGGATACCTAAATGAGAAAGCAAACTATTCGATGAATGGCACTCCGCTTAAGAATGTAAACAGAGAAACTGATCTGGGAGTAACAATATCGAGTAACCTAAAACCGAGTCAACAATGTTCAGAAGTTGTTAAGAAGGCAAACAAAATAATTGGCTTTATAGGCAGGTCATTTGAGCATAAATCCAAAGAAGTTATCCTAACCCTTTACAATTCCTTAGTCCGCCCTCTTCTGGAATACTGCGTTCAATCCTGGTGCCCTTATTACCAAAAAGATATAAACAAGCTAGAACGAGTTCAACGTAGAGTTACCAAAATGATACCTAGCCTAAAGAACAAACCATACGAAGAGCGTCTTAGAGAATTAAATCTATTTCCTTTAACCCAGCGCAGATTAAGAGGCGACTTAATTCAAGTGTTCAAAATCATCAAAGGCATCGACAATATGAACTGTAGTAAGTACTTCACTATCGACCAATCTAATTACACGCGGGGAAACGGTTGCAAAATTATTGGTAAATCTTTTAACTCGCACGAATCTAAGAATTTCTTCTTCAATCGAGTTGTCAACTTGTGGAATGGGCTTCCCCGAGACGTTATAGACTGCAGCACCGTTGATTCATTTAAATTCCGCCTAGACAAATATCTCGCATCAAACCCGCGACTGACTGCGTTTGTAAATGAATAACTTTATCCTCCCCTCAGTTACTAACCCATCTGTCCCCTACTAACTTCCTAGTCCTGCCACGTTAGTGGCAGGGCAGTAGTTCCCTTTCCAATGTTCCCTTACCCACTCTAAACCACTGTTTGGACACTTGATCCTCAGTGTTTTGGAGGACAAGCAACCTAGAAGGGTCACTAGATCTGTTGTTGCTTGATTTCCTTTGTACTCCTTTGTACTCCTTTGTACTCTCTCTCTCTCTCTCTCTCTCTCTCTCTCTCTCTCTCTCTCTCGGCAATAACATCCTAGCACACACTGGCACCATTTTTCAGAATAATGCCTCCATAGGACAGGTTTTTCCACCGCCATTTTCCGTGACTCCAAAACCTCAGTAATTTTGGCAGTATTATGTAAACAAGTGGAAAACAAATACCGGACCGCCAGTGACCGGTATTTTGCCAGTCTGTTTGGGGTAAAAGGGTGTATGTTTGCCAGGGTTATATTGATCACCAGTTTTATTCCACCCCACAAAAAAATAGAGGACTGTTGCAAATTTAGACGACACATTCTGTTGTCTTCCAATGTGCATTGTATGGAGAAATGCGGCTTCGCCGGGGAAATGTTTCTATCGAAAAATGTACAAATTTAGCTTGCTGTCAAAACAAAACATATATATATGCGTGCTCACTACCGCTCGCCAGGAAAATATTGACGCCTGGATGGGGGTAAACGTCTTAAAACAGTAGGCTGAATGGGGCCGAATGGATAAAAGCCAAAGAGAGAGGGAGAGAAAGAGAACAAAGGGAGGTGGCCTCCCATAAAAACTGTCGGATATCTTTTTTCCAGTTTTTTTATGTAAAGGTCAGTGTAAAATTACTTATCTTACACAGTTCAACATTAAAAGATAAAGTAAAAGGCTAAGTAAGGGTTAGTTCATGACGGTTCAAATTAAGTAATTCAACAGGGAAATAATATTCATAATAAATATGTCTGATAATTCTTGCATTTTTGTTGAGTATGCAGGCATTATTGTTGAGCTTACATATCATAAACTGTCATGCCTAAATACATCAAACGTTTAATATGTTAAGTGAACCCAATATGAAATCGAGTATAGCTTCCATGAGAAGTACAACTAACACAATCATTCTGAGTAGTAATCTATTTCTTTCATTATTGACATATCATACACTTTAACCAAGCGTGGATATGAAAGGGGTTTACTGTATAATAGGTTCATAATAATCTACCCATTTGAATGCATATTGGTGGTAATAAACCCGACATATACCAGCTACAAAGATATATATCTATCAATACACCAAACGGTCATATAGAGCTTTTTCATACCTTTTATAAACCCTTGATGGTTTACAGTGTGAGCGCATCAAATATATAAATAACTGAGGGAACATTCGTTATTTAGTGTTGGCCCTTTATCCTAACACTTACAGTATTTGGCTGAACATTTTTTAGTAGCATTTCCTTATTTAAATAAATTCACTTAACAAATTGGGGAAATGTATATAGTAAAAACATGAATTTACCGTATCCTTTATCCTCAAGCTATAACTTTGACATTTGAATAGTAACATATTTTGTTTTCTTGACAAACATATGCATATACCACCTAGTGTAGACATATCATATAAATCAGCTGTAAATCAGCTTAGGAAGATTTAAAACACTACCTTTACGTTTCATCTTGATCATCGGAGCATATATTGGTCGGTATCATATTATTGTACAGCGAAAGTAGTTCATCAAACTTGGTTAAGCTTTTATTTTCTTTATCTGATTGTATGTAAACATAAACATAAAGTTCTATCTATCTATCTATCTATATGCTCAGGCCCAATCCCCATTTTGGGGGTAGCCGACTCAAGACAGAGCAAGAACAGGGAAAACACAAAAACAACATAAAACATAAAGTTGACTAACATATTCATTGGGCAACACAAACTATCTGTAAAATGATATTGGAGATAATTTTGGAAAGACAGACAAACCAACTAGTGAGCAATATATATGAGAGATCATGCAAATTGTCAAGCCAATATGTGCAATAATAGCAGAACGTCATCTGGCACAAAATTTATGTCTTCGTTAGTGGTGTTACTTCGGTTTTAGTTGTTATCGATCGTGTCCATGCAGATATTGTATTTGGTCTCCCATTTATTGGCGGTACTGAACAAATAAATTTGACAAAGCATAATTATGCATTATACATCACACTTGCCGAATGGTCAAATGATACATAGCCAACCAGGATGTATCTTTAGGGAAACATTTTTTTTTTTTCAAAAACTCAAATGCTACTTGCTCAATTAGTACCATTTTGGGTGCCACACTACGACGCAGGCATTATTCACACATTAATAATAGCAAGATTGGAAAGTGCTGTGTTTTTTCAGTCCAATTTGGCTGATGTAAAAACCTGTGTCTATTTTATCATTCCCAGTTCAAGCTTCACCGATTCCACTGAGACACCCTTTAATAAATAGAGAAACTACTTCTGCCAACATACTGTGCCTAACCACTAGTTCGTTGTATTATGTTTACTTCTAAATATTCCATTACTGTATTTATTACTGACGATATGAACTGCTTAAGTCAAACTCAAGAGTTCGGGAATAGTTCAACCAGTGGACAATAATTTAACCCAGGTCAAACTAAGCCAAGGCCAGTGTCTAGTTTTACCCTAAGCTACCTAAACCTAACAGTACTATTTGAGTTAGTACTGATTTAAATTATCTACTGGTTAAGGGGACATGGGCCGGTTTTCTGGACAACTTTCTCCCTCATGTTTAGCCCCATTAGTTTTCAGATGTTAAGATGTTTGCCTCATTAGTTAGTCGATTTTAAGACCTTTCGCCCCATTTCTTCGTCAATATTAAGACCTTTCGTGCTATTTAGGTGTCGATTTTTCCCCTGGCGAACGCACGATAGTGAACCTGTAATGTTGGAAGAACCGGCCTTCGGCCGGGAAATTTGTCTACCGAAAAATGTACAAATTAATCTAGAAGGGGGATCTAATGGATGTTTTTTTTATTTTTTTATGGAGGTCTAGGGAGGAAACTAGAAAAATAATGCATACATGCAAAAATCGCCCAAAATGTGAACCATTTCCCCTTAAATTGTTTGCTCACCGGTCAGCTATCCAAACACTATCAATTATGTTCCTGTCAAATCCGCGTCCCCAGAATGGCGCCACAATGAAAAGTTGTCATGTGCGGGGCGGCCTCTGACCTTCATGGCGCAGGTGTGGCAGCAGCACTGGCAACTTGTAATATGGACGTGATAGTCGATAATTGTTCACCGGTTGTGGCCAAATACTGGCTGTCCACCTGACCCTTCTGTGGTACTGGTGGGCGGTGGAGTGGGGTATTTACTGTAGATGAGGCTCTACTCGATGGTAATGGTGTGTGTGTGTGTGTCAGAGAGAGAGAAAGAGAGAGAGAGAGGGGGGGGGGAGAGAGAAAAGAGTTGTCAGCTAGAGTTACTATCTGAAAAACCTTACAGTTCATTCCAAGTAGGTCACATTTATTACAAAGAAAAACAAAACAATTTAATTCTACATAACATTCTTTACAATTAACACAATCCTATCCATCTTTTCTTTAGCTGCTTTATCAAATCATATATTTACGACAGCCAGGAAATGTTTGCTGCAAATGCAGAAAATCTGTTATGTTAAAAAGTTTCAACACGTGCCAGTACAGAACATGCTACCTCTAACTCCCGAGAGAGAGAGAGAGAGAGAAAGGTGGTGTAGGAAAGGTGAGTTACAAGGCAACGTAAATCCCCAGACTACACAAATATTAGCGCTGCACGCTGGGCCCGCTTTTATATCCTGGCCCGCAAAAGGTGGGGGAAAGTTACAACACTGTTTTTATTGGGAATATCTCTGATTTTATTGTCAGTGTACATTCCAAGAAGCTGCTCTCAAGTCATATATATATAAGGGATTACTACTAGACTCTATTCATCTAAACTGTGTACAAATTATTATGTTCCTATATTGTTTACTGAACTGTGATTTTATCATAATAATAGACTAATATTTGAACTCAAGATATTAACATGAAATTGAGGAATAGTAGTTTCCTATTCTATATTCAACCCTCATACGAGTGGATACACAAATAGCGTATTCAGGAAAGGTGTCCTTAAATGCACGGATACGCAATTTGAACTTTATACATTACTCTAATAAAAACTGAATACTCGAAATACGTCAAAACTAGGCTATGATATATTTTGCCAGTGGCAGAACTAATGAAACCTTGGTATTGCTGCTTTAAATCCCTTGTGGTAGGTTTGGATAGTACCGAGGCTTAGTATCTCTCAGTGGTCCAAGCGGTGAAGTGCGGTCAGTCACCCCTTTAAACATGGCCAAAATTGTGTCTGGGGAACAGGTTAGTGTATCTAAAATATTTAATGATAGTATAGTGTCTGCTAGATTTGTTTTTGTTATTTTAATTATATATATTTATATATATACTGTATATATATATATATATATATATATAATATATATATATATATATGTATATATATATATATATATATACATATATATATATAATCTGATGTAACTACTATTTCCAATTGGGACAGAGAAAACCTTGTTGCCTTTAATGCTTCCAAAACCCTATGTCTTCATCTTACTACCCGTTCAGAACTCTCAGAGGACTATCCCTTACACTTCAGCAATACAAAAATCAATCCTTTATCTTCTCTCAATATTCTCGGTGTTTCTTTTTCTTCTGCTTTCACTTGGAAGAACCATATTACCAGTCTTGCTAAGGCAGCCTTCCAGAAGCTGGGTGTGCTCAACCGCCTCAAGGGGTTCTTTACCCCTGCACAGCTTCTTGCTCTGTACAGAGGCACAGTGCGTCCTTGTATTGAATATTGTTCACATGTGTGGGGAGGATCCTCTCACACCGCACTCCTAGACAAAGAAAAAGGAAAACCTTCCGTCTCATTAACTCACGTCCACTCACCAATTTTCTGCAGTCTCTCTCTCTCTTCGCCGCAATGTTACATCTCTCTCACTATTCTACCGCTATTACAATAATAAATGTTCCTCAGAGCTCTCTCAGTGTATACCATCCCCTCTTCGTAGAGCAAGTAGCAGCCGTTACTCAACAAAGTCCCACCCCTACTTTGTGCAACTCTCCGACCCAAGAGTGAAACATTATTCTCAATCTTTCTTCTATTCAATAGCTGAGCTAAGGAATTTTCTCCCAGAATTAGTCTTTCCCTTTTCTTATGACTTACATTGCTTCAAACTTCGTGTGTCCAGGCATTTTGGCTCGAACGTCCCTTTGATTTTGGCCCTGTCACTCTTTCAAGTCTGGGGGAGGCACTCACCACAGGCAGTTCTGCCTTTTGTCTCCCTTATTCTCAAAGCAACAATATATATATAATTGATGACTGAACTGCAGCTAAAAGACACTCAGAGTTTTCGTAATTTCCTACACTTGGACGTAGACATGTTTAGGAACTGGTTGCCAGGGTTGGACCAATGATCGAGAAGCAGTGCTTCCTAGGATAGTATTTTGGAAACTCTAAAATATATTTGCGAATTCAATTAATACTATTTATTGTTATGGAAAGGTAACACAAAAAATTACGAATAGAGTGTTCTGGTGGATATCATTGTTTACTGGTGGATATCATTGTTTACTGGTGGATATCATTGTTTACTGGTGGATATCATTGTTTACTGGTGGATATCATTGTTTACTGGTGGATATCATTGTTTACTGGTGGATATCATTGTTTACTGATGGATATCATTGTTTACTTATTTGTTTTATGCTTCTTTTTTTTATAATATAAGCAAATGGAATGTAACTCCAATAATAATATAGAAATAAAAAAAGCCAGAACATGTGTTCCGGTGGGAAATAGTTGTCGTCCTAATTCATTAATGTGTCTAAATTCTTAATTATTTATCTATACATATAATCGGAAGCAAATATTAATAGAAACTTTAAAAAAAAATCTACTGCCTACAATTAATCGCATTAGGCCTATTTACATACCGTACTTATTCATCTATTTAAGAAATAATTTATCTTAAAATTTCACATATTCTTGTAACCAGGATGAAGGAGACAGGAAAGACGGAATCCCAAAAATGTTTAAGCCTTACACATGCAGGCAATAACACATCAAGGAAGGAAGTTCATTAAATATTTACAGAATATATGCGTTCATAGGCTTACGGTCGCATAATTTCAGCAATGGATCTTTTGACTAATTTAATCCTCATTATAAATGGGACAGATGCTAATATATATATATATATATATATATATATATATATATATATATATATACAGTATACGGCAAAACATTATCTAGGTCCACGCATGCACAACTTTGGTAGGGAAAAATATTCGGGAAAGTAGCCTGCCATCATCTTGAAATATACATAATTACATATATTACAAAACGCTAGATTATATTAGGCTAGGTATTGGTAATATGGGTCAAGTTAGATTGACAGATTAGTTAGATTATGCAGTCCTTGTAACTGCCAGCATCGAGCGGTACCTGGTACCATGACTTGTACGCACTGCTCTGAGACATTAATTAATTGGCAACACTTCTCAGCTTCGATCCAAGCTCCCACAGGCTAGCTGGGTCAGTACTACTCCAACTTTTGGGGTAGGGGGGTGTTCTCTCTTGCCTGGTACTGGAGGGTACATTTATAGTAATACCCTCTGGTACAGTAGGGGTTAAGGGAGAGTATTCCAAAGTTTACTTGTTGAGTAAACAAAAATTGGGAAAATCGGTTCACTCTTGGGTTAGAGAGCTGGGCAGAAAAAGGGTGGGAATTTATCGAAATATGGTTAGCACATACTCTCCGTACGGGAAAAAGTATACTCTGAAAAAGCTCTGAAGACCATTAATTATTGTAATATATCGTACTTATGGATTATGTTACCTTATCACAGATTATTACCCCTGATAGGACAACTTAAGGTTCCTATTTACTGGTAGGTGAATAGAAACATCGGGTGTGAAGAGACTCATAAAATATCTCCACCTGCAAGGGCTCCAACAGGGTTCTCTTGGTTGTCAGCCTAATGCACTAATGACTACAGGCACACAGTTTTATATAAATATTCTAAAGATGCCCGTTGCTCATTTTACAATATTAACTCAACATTTAATTAAGAAATTAAACCAAGTTAGGAAGGTAAGGTGATTTAAGATCGGTTATTTCCTACAACAGTGCTGAACAAAACAGTGCTGAACAAAACAGTGCTGAACAAAACAGTGCTGAACAAAACAGTGCTGAACAAAACAGTGCTGAACAAAACTAGCTTATGGTGTTCCATGTGCTTGAGAATATCACCTTGTATAATGATTCTAAACATGTATACCATCACACAAATCAGACCTTGCAGGTAAGAGTTCTTATTACAATATTTATTCATATTTATGTCACATAAACTAGTCGTACAGTCGTTTTCAGGTATACCTGTCCAGTTTCTAGTAATTTAGTGAAGATAATGTCTAAAAAGTGTATCTCAGTTATCCATTTTTCACAGACTTTTGGTAGATATGTCATTATGGACTACAGAACTGAAGCCTATTTAGATTGTATATGCTCTTATTTAGATAATATACTACCTATTAAGATCATCCGAAAATGTTGAGAAAATTTCCATCACGAATTAAACCTGATCTCGACATACCATGTGTATATTCGCTCGTGAAGACTGAGGTAAAATAGTAGTTTAGATAATTAGCCATGTCAAAGTTCGAGACTTAAAATATACTAGCTAAATCCTTGCACGGTCTGCCTATCAGCCGTTAACAAACTTTAAAACAAAAATTAACTTTCTGCAGAATGCAAATACCCTAACTTCTGTTTTGCTCTCCTGCAAACAATACTGAGAGAGAGAGAGAGAGAGAGAGAGAGAGAGAGAGAGAGAGAGAGAGAGAGAGAGAGAGAGAGAGAGAGAGAGAGAGAGAGAGAGAGAGAGAGAGATGGGGGAAGTCTTTTGAGGTTATAACCGTGAGGGGAAACTAAAGTTAAAATGAGGAACGTGACTTGTGGCAAGAAAAACAAAGTTAATTGGAAACATAGTGAAAAATAATGATGATCGAAAAACAGAGAAACGTCTGAGAAAAGAAAGTAGAATAGGGAATCGAAAGGAGTAGTTATTTTATATGTAATTAATAACGTAAATTGTCATAATATAAACTGGAAAATAAACACAAGGGTGAGTGAATAATAAAACAAATACTTTCAAAAGAGAGACTAGAAGACATAAGAGCGCTGCAAAATGTAGTCATTATTTTATGCTGCACGAATCAAAACTACATGTTGATTTTGCGGAATGTCCTGCTATAGTTGTGTTGGAATGTTGATACATTTCAATGTGGAAAAAACATGAATTGAGAGAGAGAGAAAGAGAAGAAAAGAGAGAGAGAGAGAGAGCAGAATGAAATGCTGGAGTAAAGTTGCATTTACAGTACGGTGCCGTGTTTAGGTCATCCTGGGAGAGAGAGAGAGTGAGTGAATGTGTGTGTGTGTGTGTGTGTGTGTGTGTGTGTGTGGCTGTGTGTATGTGTGTGTGTGTGTGTGTGTGTAGTGGGGGAGGGGAGAATGAGAAGGAAAGTAATATGAAATCAGGAAACAAATGCTGAGACAGTGAGCTTGGGAGTCGATTAAAGCAAGCACAAATCGTTGATGTTGATAGACCAACTTTACGGGTATTGGAGAAAAATATATAAGAGGATGAGAAGCGGTCGTAAAATAGCGAGGGCAATGTTAAGAATAGGACAAATTTCCACCCAAATAAGAGAGAAAAATGGCGAGAGAAACCTAGACTGAGCACCAAGCAGTCAAGAAACTCACCGCCTTCCATTTTCTTCCCCCATTCATCTTGTCCAGAAATCCTGGTGTATCCAAGAGGCCGTGCAGTAAACAGACACTGGACAACTCCTGTTATAACCAAGAGGCCCTACAGTAAACAGACACTGGACAACTCCTTTTATAACCAAGAGGCCGTGCAGTAAACAGACACTGGACAACCCCTGTTATAACCAAGAGGCCGTGCAGTAAACAGACACTGGACACCCTGTTATAACCAAGAGGCCGTGCAGTAAACAGACACTGGACACCCTGTTATAACCAAGAGGCCGTGCAGTAAACAGACACTGGACAACTCCTGTTATAACCAAGAGGCCGTGCAGTAAACAGACACTGAACAACTCCTCTTATAGCCAAGAGGCCGTGCAGTTAACAGACACTGGACAACTCCAGTTATAACCAAGAGGCCGTGCAGTAAACAGACACTGGACAACTCACCACAGTGTGCATATGTGTCAGCAATAATACATACCTACGTAGCCATTGGGGTCTCTATTAAACCCAAACCAGATAATACGATGCTATATTATATTCAACTGCTGCAAAGGCTAAACAAATTATGTGAGTGTATACTTGTCCATGTTTATGATGGAGACAAAAGGCAAAGCTGCCTCTCATTAGACCCTCCCCTCCCCACCACCACCACATACACACGCACACACATCAAACTGAAAGAATTATGTAGAGTCAAATTCAAGGACAGAATGGAGAAATCAATTATATACAGTAGAGTCAAATTCAAGGACAAAATGGGGAAATCAATTAATTCTTAGGTTAGTTGAACAGAATAAGGGTAGGAATGTGTTGAAAGGTAGGTGCCACCCACTCTTCGTAAGGGAGGAGGTATTCACTGAGAAAGTTTTAAGAGAACACTGACTATTGTAATAGCGGTAGAAGAGTGATTGTGTCTCTTGCAATATCCAAAGCCTTTCCATAGTAACAAAAGTTTTAACCTAAACGGTCGAAATAAGTGTTCATCATAAACTGATGATGGAATGTTCTCTTTCATTAATAACATTTATATATATATATATATATATATATATATATATATATATATATATATATATATTTTTTTTTTTTTTTTTTTTTTTTTTTTTTTTTTTTTCTTTAATACATACGAGGTTGAAAGAAATGGCAATTTCTGCGTTGGAAATGTTATTATTCAAAGTTTCCAGGTCTCTGATGAGTTTTCGCTGGGTGGCAGGAAGTAGATGAATGAGATGAGCAAACTTCATGGTGGTACAGGGTTACATAAATGTACATGATGATACAGGATATACGAGACGCGTTTCACTGGACAACCAGCATTATCAAGTAAGGGTAGAATGATATAAAAGGTAAACAGGAAGGGTATATATAGAGGGTGGAGGATCAGAGGAGGCGAAAATCAGGGGGCATAAGTCTCCTATAGGTGGAGGGGTATTCTAGGAGTGCAAAAGGGGGAACCGCTTCACGCAGGCGCACTGGATGCGGGATGGTGTTGGTCGGTCGGCGGGGTCAAAGCTGATTGGCTGTCGAGGGGCGTGGCCTAAGTTGCAGAGTACGTGTGGCGCCGGCAGAAGACGAAGCTGGAGGAGGTAGCGCGGGGGGCTGCGTTAAGGGTACCGGGGGGTAAGGGGGGGCGTTAGGTCCTGTAGGGTAGTGCCTTTTGGCAGAAGGAAGGATCTGAAGGTCTAGAGTTTGGTTGTTGATGTTAGGATGTAAGGCTTGGATATATAACGCTTCGAGTATAGGTAATCTCCTTGGGTCACTTTCTTTATCGAGTATGGTGGTGTGTTTCTTTAACTCGTTGCGTGTGAGGTGGGGGTGGTTGGGGGTGAGATAGTGGTCTTTGATGGCTCCAGCCTGAAGGTGAAGAGTTAACCGACGTGAAAGACGAGACTGCGTCATGCCAATATAGGAATGAGGTCCACAGTCCTCATAATTACAGGTATGTTGGTAAATGACGTGATCGTCGGTCATCGGGCTCTTTATCTTGGTGGAAGCTGGTTTGTTGCGGAGAACGAGGTTGGAGGTCTTGGGGGATTTGTAATAAATTATTAATTTGATTTTGTTTTCCGGGTTGGTTGGGTGGACATGCTTGGAGATTATTTCTTTTAAGACGGCCTCGTCATTTTTGTGTTCAGAGGACATGTAATTGCGGTAGAAGATCTTAATTTCATTGGGGGGGCCAATGTTGGGAGGGCTTTGGGTGTACCATTTTTCAAGATGGTGGTTGATGGTGCTGGAGATGTCGGAGTTGGAGTATCCATTATTCACTAAAACTTGGGATAGTCTTTCTAGTTCCTGGTGGGTGTCGGCCCAGGTAGAGCAGTGCGTGAGGGCTCTCCTTACATAGGCGGAGATGGAGGATAGAAGATAACGGCGGGGGCATTCACTATCGCCGTTGAGGCATTGTCCTGTGTTAGTTGGTTTAGTGTAGACGGTAGTTTTGAACCCATGGTCGTTCAGAGCTATGAGGATGTCGAGGAAGGGGAGTTGTCCATTGTTTAATTTTTCAAAGGTGAAGTTAAGTCCGGAGGAGGTCATGAAGCGACGCTGGAGTTCCTGTAGTTCATGGAGGTCCTTGATTTGCACGAAGATGTCATCCACGTATCTACAGTAGACGGCGGGTCGTTGGGCAGCTAGGAGCTCTTCCTCGATGGTACCCATAAAAAAGTTCGCAAAAAGAACTCCTAGGGGGCTGCCCATCGCCACACCGTCTATCTGCTTGTACATGTTGCCCCGGGGGCAAAGGAAGGGGGTCTCCTTGGTACATAGCTCCAGTAGTGTTTTCAGGGCCTTCTCCGGGATGTCCAGTGTTGGTGTATCAGGGCAATGGTAAATTCGACGTAGAATCATGTCAATGGTCAAAGGAGTACAAAGGAGTACAAAGGAGTACAAAGGAAATCCACTAGTCCTATCCACTGGCACGTTGGTGAACAGGCTTTCTACGTCGAGGGAGGCGATTGTGTGGTTGTTGTTCTAGGGGGCGTCTCGTAAAATTTCCAAGGAATCATGGGCTGAATTAAGGTTGTATTGGCTGGGCACGTAGGGGGTGAGGAGTTTGTTCAGGGCCTTGGCGATCTGGTAGGTGGCAGTGGGGATCTGGGAGATGATGGGGTGGAGGGGGTTCCCAGGTTTGTGAGTTTTGATGGTTCCGTATGCATAACCAGGAGTGTATTCTCCGACGAGATTTTAAGGTGAACCCCTCCTTGTTAGGCATTGATGGCGGTGATGGTGGTGTTGGCAGTATGTTTGACTTCGTCGGTTGGGTTGCGGGTGATCTTTTTAAATTTGGTGTTGTCATTTAAGATGACGTCCATTTTTCTAAGATATTCCTCCTTGTCATGAATCACGAGGCAGGAAGCTTTATCTGCACGACGGATGATGATGTTGGGGTTGTCTCTTAATAGGAGACCTCTTAATGTGGACCTCATTCCTATATTGGCATGACGCAGACTCGTCTTTCACGTCGGTTAACTCTTCACCTTCAGGCTGGAGCCATCAAAGACCACTATCTCACCCCCAACCACCCCCACCTCATACGCAACGAGTTAGAGAAACACACCACCATACTCGATAAAGAAAGTGACACAAGGAGATTACCTATACTCGAAGCGGTATATATCCAAGCCTTACATCCTAACATCAACTACCAAACTCTAGACCTTCAGATCCTTCCTTCTGCCAAAAGGCACTACCCTACAGGACCTAACGCCCCCCCTTGCCCCCCGGTGCCCTTAACGCAGCCCCCGCGCTACCTCCTTCAGCTTCGTCTTCTGCCTGCACCACACGTACTCCGCCACACGTATGTGTCGAGGGGCGTGGCGCCCCTCGACACGCAGCCAATCAGCTTTGACCCCGCCGACCGACCAACACCATCCCGCATCCAGTGCGCCTGCGTGAAGCGGTTCCCCCTTTTGCACTCCTAGAATACCCCTCCACCTATAGGAGACTTATGCCCCCTGATTTTCGCCTCCTCTGATCCTCCACCCTCTATATATACCCTTCCTGTTTACCTTTTATATCATTCTACCCTTACTTGATAATGCTGGTTGTCCAGAGAAACGCGTCGTATATCCTGTATCATCATGTACATTTATGTAACCCTGTACCACCATGAATTTTGCTCATCTCATTCATCTACTTCCTGCCACCCAGCGAAAACTCATCAGAGACCTGGAAACTTTGAATAATAACATTTCCAACGCAGAAATTGCCATTTCTTTCAACCTCGTATGTATTAAAGAAAATGTATTACCTGGCTTTACTAACATAATTATACCCGGTATACAGTATATATATATATATATACTGTATATATACCGGTATATACATATATATATATATATATACTTTAATCGAAATGGGATTGGTAACAGCTTTCCCACATGTTTAGAAATACGGCGTTATATACTACCAATCCTTTGATTTGGATAGTTTTGTTTCCACTATATCCTGGTTATTACTAATTTATTAAACTATATGAGTAAATTTAGGAAAACTCAATGCAAGTCAAAATAATAATCGAGAAAGCTCTTAACGTTTTCAATTATAAAACAAGGTTCTTTGTAAGCTAATGTAAATGGTCTAAAGTTAGCAAAGAATTATACAATGTAAACGAAGCCATTGTATTAAGGGTACAATGTGCTACAATTTTGGTATTCATTAGATTCGATACAAGCTATTGGCTTCATGCTGGAATTAAATTATAATTAATTATTATATTACATGTTGAATCGCCACGATACGATAATATAAAATAGTTGCACGATCTCCGTATTATTAAGTATGGCTGGCGTACCCACAGGCCCCCCCCCCCCCCTTCACCAGGTCAGGTCAGGTGAAGGTATTGAGGGATAAGCCTTTACAACGGCACCTCGTATCCACATTCTACTTTTTCCTATTTTCCTGAAGAGTGTAGAGAGTTGGAGAGAGAGGAAGCTGTTGGAGTGGCTTTGTTATGTGTGTTATTATTAGAGCCAATCATTTACGAATAACAAAAGAAATACGAGAAAACAACACCACTCGCCGCTTCCTTCCCAGACTCTCCTTTTTCACAATCTTAAGGGAGCCCACCTCGCTTTTTTCCTCTTTTTCTCCCTCTCTCTTTGGCTTGTATCCATTCGGCCCCATTCAGCCTACTATTTTAAGACGTTTACCCCCATCCAGGTGTCAATATTTTCCTGGTGAGCGGTAGCGAGCCAGCATATATATATTTTTGTTTTGACAGCAAGCTAAATTTGTACATGTTTCGATAGAAAAATGTCTCCGGCGAAGCCGGATTTCTCCATACGATGCTGGCTCGCTATCGCTCGCCAGGAAGAATTCGACACCTGGATGGGGATAAACGTCTTGAAACAGTTGGCTGAATGGGGCCGAATGGATACAACCCAGAAAAGTAGGGAAAAGGAGAGAAAAAGAAAAGAAGCAGGTGACCCCCCTTAAAGGAATAATGATGTCAGAGCAAAGCTGGGCCGGATAATTGCAGACTGGGAATGGATGGATAATACTGGCACTGACAAAAATAATGAGAATCTAATGGTAGCGTTATGGTTCACAGGCTTTTGTGGGATCCCGTACACCAACTCTAGTCTATTCGTTGTAAGTAGGCAAGACATCATGGCTTCTATCCTCTGTAACTCTAAAAGGGCTAGAGCAAATTGGCTGTAACTTTCCACATTTATTCCTTGACTGACTCTTCCCAAATGGTAGAAATATGAGCTCGATTACTCTAGTTGTTTTTGAGTTACAGAGGCTAGAGGTAATTATTTATCGCCTACTTACAGCGAATATACTATAGCACTTACGTATATCTTCAAAAGAAAACCCATCTTTTTTCCTGTGTGTTTGTCTTTTATCATTGTACTATATTAAACGTATCATGTAGTAGGCCAGTGGAAAGCAGACCGAACACAGCATTAAGTATGCAACATGGAGTTAATTCAAACAAATATCGCGGATTATTCCTCACAAAAGGTTTTGCAATGTTTACCTCGGTGGGGTTGCCAGACGTTGCCTGATGACTGACTGGCTCGCTCGCGGTCTAGTTGGTGGGGTTTGAAAATTGCTTTTTTTAAATGCATAATGACAATATGGTTATTGTTATGGCCCGGGAAATGTTCGGTTGTTGTGGTGGGTAAATGAATGTAATGTTGGTGGGTTCGTGTATGTGTGTGTAGGTGTGTAGGTGTGTAGGTGTCTGTGTGTGAAGAGAGACCGTGTTTGTGTGTGTGTATACCATATGATATTAGGGGTAATGAGCGCGGTAGGAGGAAGGAATGGGTGATGGTTGTAGGTTGTTGTTAATGTTGGTGTTATTACTGTAACTGTTGTTCGTGCTGCAGCTCTTGGCACTCAAACGACGGGGGAAACTAGGTCATGTAATGTGAAGCAGAACAGGCAACACCGCTAATGGACCTACACCACCATTATCATACAACTCATACAGTACTCTTTACATATTTAGGCGGTCCTATTATCAAACACATTATATAGACTAGGTGCCAGTGTTTCACATGGTACTGTACTGTACATCATAGTTCAAGGGGAGTTTACTAACTTAATCAAATTCCATCTCTTTCATTATGTGTGGAGCCTTTGTTACTCTGATTAAATTATATATATATATATATATATATATATATATATATATATTTATTGATTTTTTTTTTTTAATAATTATACATGCAGCGTTTCCCCCAAAGTTGAAAGAGTGAGAGAGAGCCAAATTCAAGATACGTTGGAATCAAAATGTCTGGAAATGCGGACCTTGAAAAAGTTTAAGTCATAGGATGAGGGAAAGGCAGATTGTGGGAGAGAGTTTCAAAGCTTACTTTTTGAGTAGAAGAAAGACTGGGAAAATCGTTCACTCGTAGCTTTGAGAGTTGGACAGAATAGGGGTGGGAGTGCGTTGAAAGACGGGTGCTCCCCACTCTCCGTAAAGGAGGTCAAGGTATACACTGAGAAAGCTCTGAAGAACACTAATTGTTGTAATAGCGGTAGAACACTGAGAGAGATGAAACATTGCGACATGTAGAGAGAGATGGTAGGGAATTAGTAAGAGAAAGTGAGTTGATGAGGCGAAATGCTTTTGACTCTACTCTTTGAAGAAGTGCGGTATGGGTGGAACCTCCCCACACATTTGAACAATACTCGATAAATGGGCACACTGTCACTCATTTGGCTTTAGGAGAGACACTCGTTACAGGCAGCCTGCCTTTTGTCTCCTTCATACACATGTAACAAAATATATATACATAATATTATAATAGGTAGGTGTGCATTCACATTTGGTGCATGGTCAACCCTGCAGAAGTGAGGGATTGAACCATTGTATTTGTGTCCGTAATTGTCGAGAAACCAAGCTGAGATTTGGAAGCCAAATAGACATCGCCTAAATACATTAATCTCTTGTAAAATTAATGGTGAAGAACCAGCATAGCCTGCAACAGTAGTGGGTAAAAACATAGTGGGTCCTTACTCTGCCTGTCTCTTTACTCGTTTATATTTCACCGGACAAGAACATTGTACACCCATGTAAGTTGGGCAAAAGAAGAGAATATGCGGTATATAACTGGTTACATCTTGTCAGCATATTTGTAGAGATACTGAGCGGTCATTGGTTGGATACCGACTTGAAATATGGTGGCTGTTTAACCATAAACTTTCACTGATTATTTAGTATTGATACATTTAACAATAGTTTAGACATTCATCATACATTATATAAAATAAGTATTAGAATCATAGTCTCAACTAAGCAAACATTTTCAATGATACGGCAGGACGCAAATGTACGTAAAGAGTGTAGAGCTGTTTCTCTTATATGGTTATAGAGACATCGCTGCTGTGTCGTGGTATCGTGTAATTTCACTTGAATGACAGACAAATATCTAAGCACATAATGAATTAATCTATGTTTACCAGCAGATTATTTGTATATGACGTGGAAAACTTCGTTATACCTGTTATACCTGCCTTCTCTGTAGCAAAGAAAATTGGCTCACTCAAGGTAACCTCATTGTTTTCAGGCGTAGCTACCCGAGATTTACCCGAGTTTCCTCTCGTGGATAAACAAAAGCAGCTCCCTACACCAGTACAACATACAAAGTAGTTGGGGACTCTTTGTACTGCTTCCTTTAACCCTCTCACGTTTTTGACGCAATTTTGAGCCTATTAGGGATACTTTAAAGCCTTTGTTACCATCAGGGGTATTGAGAAACCTTTAGTTTAGTTATTTCAACCTCTGCAGATGTGTTTGAGTTAGCTGTGGGCAGAAAACTAATTTTGGAGAGGTAATTATAAGAGTGAGAGAACTCTATTTAGTATTGCTAATCTGGCAACCTCTGCATCATATGGTCGTGAGAGGGTTAATAGCTGTTATATATACAGTACTTTCATCTTGAATACTAGTGAGGGTGTAGTCCTCTCAGAGTACCACATTAGAACATCCCTTCACACCATTTTACTTGTTATACTGTATATATATATATATATATATATATATATATATATATATATAGGATGTTTCATTGATGTTTTCATAAATGACAGGATGTATTCGTCAGGCAAAAATTAATAAGACTATTTTATCCTATGACGTTCGGGGTTAGTATTTATTATTACGAAGATATTACACATCCAAAGTTATCGATAGATACAACAAAAATGCAGTCATTCTGTGTGTGTGTGTGTGTGTGTGTGTGTGTGTGTGTGTGTGTGTGTGTGTGTGGGTGTAATTGTGACTGTGTGTGTTGCGTAAAAATCTCTAGAACGCATGAACTAATGTCGACATAACTTGGTTAGTCCATAACATTTATATAAAATCCATTATATTTTGGTTAATATTATAGAATGCCCTTGTTCCTGAGTCCCCTCCGTCTTGGAACCCCAAGTTAGGCCATGATAAGTTGTGTTGGACATTTTCAATATTCAAAGACTTGTGTGTGTTTAATAGAACACAGAGACAGTAACAAAGTTGATTTATATATAAAACAATTAATGTGTATGTGCATAATAGAAAACAGAGACGGTAACAAAGCTGATGTATATATAAAACAATTAATGTATATGTGCATTATAGAACACAGAGACGGTAACAAAGCTGATGCACATATAAAACACAATTAATGTATATGTGCAGTATAGAACACAGAGGCGGTAACAAAGCTGATGCACATATAAAACACAATTAATGTATATGTGCATTATAGAACACAGAGGCGGTAACAAAGCTGATGCACATATAAAACACAATTAATGTATATGTGCATTATAGAACACAGAGACGGTATCAAAGCTGATGCACATATAAAACACAATTAATGTTTATGTGCATTATAGAAAACAGAGACGGTAACAAAGCTGATGCACATATAAAACACAATTAATGTATATGTGCATTATAGAACACAGAGACGGTAACACAGCTGATGCACATATAAAACACAATTAATGTATATGTGCATTATAGAACACAGAGACGGTAACACAGCTGATGCACATATAAAACACAATTAATGTATATGTGCATTATAGAACACAGAGACGGTAACACAGCTGATGCACATATAAAACACAATTAATGTATATGTGCATTATAGAACACAGAGACGGTAACACAGCTGATGCACATATTAAAACACAATTAATGTATATGTGCATTATAGAACACAGAGACGGTAACACAGCTGATGCACATATAAAACAATTAATGTATATGTGCATTATAGAACACAGAGACGGTAACAAAGCTGATGCACATATAAAACACAATTAATGTTTATGTGCATTATAGAACACAGAGACGGTAACAAAGCTGATGCACATATAAAACACAATTTTGACCACAATTTAGAAACATTTACTAATCAGACATTCCAAAGTAAATATATATTATTCATCTCACACATGTGTTATACAAAATTAAATTAATGTTTGAATTCTCACACAAAGCAATTAATTCGCACTGATTGATACAGGGTGTCCCACAACAGGGGTGCCAAATTTCGGGATTAGGTTATATGAATATTTCGAAACATAAAAGGTTCAATGAGAAATATTCCAAATCTCAACTCTTACCTAGATTAACATTTTAAAATTTATAATTTGCCAAAGTATTTCCCCATAAGGCTTGCCAAGCTGTCAAAGGGCCTATCCCACCCTCACCTAAATGTGTTGATTTTACAGTATTAAATATATATATATATATATATATATATATATAACCATGAGGGTAATTAAATCGATGTAGAGTTGATGAAGCACTTAGCGTTGGATGGGAAATTGGAGGTATGATTCGCCATGAAGTTTATGTATTCACCAACCTTTACATACCTCACCCAATTCGTTGTGATGCATAATGACTAAAGACCATTCACATGTAGAGGCCAATTGCAAAATATATTAAGTTCAGTATACAATGAAAACAGAGTACAATCACAATAAGGTTTTGAAATACAGTAATTTAGTAGAAGATTATTTAAGCGAGGACAACAACAAAATGTTTAACATGTAACATCAATAGAAAAGATATCTATAAACGCAAAGCTAGACAAAAGATGTGTTCCACACAGTTGGGAATGTTGCTAAAGGGATGTGTATTTTTTTGTTAGTGTATGACGTGTATGGGTAGAGCTGTAGAAACATAAATTACTCGAGAGACATTCACTGGGATGATTGCTGTGGTGGTCTCGCATATTCCTTCATGAGAGATAATTGCGTAAGGTACGTAATTATCTCTCATACCGGTATGCTGCAGCAGCGTACCGGTATGCTGCAGCAGCGTACCGGTATGCTTTTATTTACTCCTCAGTACAAGCACCAATTAAGCAGTGCAAGTAATATGAGGAATTATATATATGATTCATAGTGTGTGTGTTTGTTTACTTACTTTTCAGTAAAAGTACGAACACTATGGGGAACATATGGCTGAAATCCATACAGGTACTGAAACAGATTTAAATGTAAGAAACAAAACCAATACAAGATATAGATGTTGAGTAACCTACACGTATAACAAAGAAATACATTAGATAATGTATTTTTATACAGAAAATGTAAAGTTGCTTCAAAAATACTAGATTGTATACATGGAATGTAGCACAATATATTTAGTTGTAGTACCATATGGACTATAAGCTAGGACAATAATGATGACAACATGGGGATCACAATTAATCATGAGTGACAACAGTACTATTAAGATGTATAAGAGCTATTGTGAATTGTGAAAAAATTAAGATATATTGAGTATTGCAAGTGGAGTAGATATTCGAAACTGTATAGTTACAGCTCGAATATAATCGTTTTCTAAAGAACGTACATTCTCTAGTTAGGCGTATAAACTGTATAGTTACTGTTCGAAATTAACCGTTCTCTATTGGAAGGTGCTTGTCGTTAGATGGGGTAAGTATCAGGAGCCTACAACCTAATGCAGAGAGTCACGTACGTCTCCTCATTAGATCCTTCTTGATCTATATGGTACTGCCCAACCCCAAATTGTGTTATCTGGCAAGCCCCCCATGTATGACATTGTAAAAGCTATCGCCAACCAGTGCTTCCACTTTCAAGGAATTTTCCAGATATACAGGAATTTTAGGCCTCCTAAGGAATTTTCTCAGGAATTTGACAAATATAAGGAATTTTAAGGAATATCAGTTTTGAAGTAATTATTTTCCTTTTATCAAATGATATAATATTTGTAGGTCATAGCATGAAATAAATATCTAGTGACAGCGGCCATCATGCCCCTGAGAAGGCTTAGGTGAGGGGAGGCACCTGACTGAGCCAAAGCATCATGGCACCTTTTTTCCAAGTTTATCAATCTCACAAATCTAAAGTATAAATGTTGATAAATTTACATTGTATGGAATTTAAAACGAAAGTATGTATACAAAGAAAACAAAAACTAAGGAATTATTATGAAATATAAGGAATTTTTGAGGATCGTATGAGGAACTCCGAATTACAGCTGTGGAAGCACTGCTAAGTGCACTGCTAACCACAGAGCTTCAGTGAGGCTATTTGTACCGAAGGTGTAGCACGTGTGTCCGAGCTCAGCTAGTTGGCGGGAAGTGATTTCGCGACACCCACTATTTTGTTCTACCACGGACTACCCGACCAACCAATATAGTTGGTTTCACCAGAGGTGAGGAGCATACTCGCCCTCCATTAGGAAAAAGTAAAAATGTAAGATATTTGTGAGCGAGTCGGCGAGTCCAAGGCCACTGTGATGTGAATTCATACCGCTTGTGCCAACCTGCCTGTCAATGTCGAACCTGCACCCAAAACTTGCCTAGGTGTTAAAAGAAAGACCTCCCTTTAAGACTGACGCCCTTCTATGCAGCGCAGTATTAAAAACCCATTCTGAACCAGAACAGAATTAAAAAGAATGTACCCTTTCTTATAGACGAAATGAAACAAAAAAGACTAGCTCTTGCCAGAAAATACAAGGACAGGAATGCTGATAGATGGAAGAAAGTTATTTTTTTTGTTTTTACGAGTCTACCTTCAGAGTGCTACGCGTGTGTGCTAGGAGGGTGCGTCATCCGCCTAGGGTGAGCAGCTACCACCCACGGTACTCAGCCAAGACTGTCAAACATCCAGCTTCCGTAATGGTATGGGGCATAACAATGTGTGGGGCAAATTGTCTTGATGTACTCAAAGACCACATACACTTTTGTGTCGATGCCCGGAGCGGTATTCATGCAGGATGGGGCGCCGTGTCACACCTCTAGGGCTGTTACTGAGCTTTTGGCAGAGTAACACATCCCTGTCCTAGATTGGCCAGGGAATTCTCCTGACCTGAACCCAATTGAGAATGCCTGGGCGCATATTAAAGAAAAACGTGGCACCATCCAGACCTCCACCGTCCCGCATCTTCAGGAGACCATCACCCGCCTGTGGAGGGACATCGAGCCTTCCTATTGGGAGGCCAGGAGCATGCCCAAGCGCATCCAGGATGTCCTTTGGGTTAAAGGGGTTATTACCAAGTATTAAGGTGAGCAATACAAAGTCATTGTGTAAGGTTATTTACATCTGGTCATACGTTTCTATGAATTTCAGGTCCCCTTTTTCGATATATATATATATATATAGAGAGAGAGAGAGACAGACAGAGAGAGAGAGAAAACGTATATATAGAACGTTGCCAATAGCCTAATGTGCTCCTCCTCAAATGGTGTATTTATACATTCTGTCAACTTTTCAGAGCTCATTCTAACGAAGAAACGGATTTTGACGAAACTTTAATAATACATATATTTGGTAGCTAATTCGAACTTTTGGTTAACATTGGATAAGGCGTCCAAAACGCACTGTCTCTCACTACAATCAAGGTACCGGTAGTGAATAGTGATTAATGGTTAACTAATCACTTCATACACGTTTATTTATATATTAGTATTTTTTCCCTTTGGGGGTTGACGGTGGTGGAAGGGGTGGGGGGAGGCATAACAACGAAATCATTACATAGCATTATCTTTTAAACATATGCATATTTTAATAACACATTACTTAGTGACTACTTTCCTTAGGTCAATATACATACCGGTACACATTTATATAATCAGTACTGGTACTTTTTGTGTGAATAAGTGGATCTCTGTTCACAGAATATTTCGAGAGTTATTAATGGATTTTGACGAAACTTTATCAGTATCTCTACATTTTCCCTTTTTAGCCCCTTCAATTCCCATTTTCCCATTTTAGGCCTTTCAATTCTAGGACATGCTTCTCCATGTCACTGGTAATTCACTGACACCACGTGAAAACATTGGATATGATTGTGCAAATCCAATGAGGGCTACGAGCCTTAACCCCCGTATGCACAGTAGCTACAGTATTATCTTAAAAATTTAAGCAAAAACATAAAATAAGAAATAAAATAAAATAATGATAAATACCGGTATAGCCAGCCTATAAAGAAATTCAGAAATAATAACAAAACACTTGATGACTACATTCTATAAATTAATATAAATACCTATTGAAAAATTGTAATTGGTAATTGGTAATTGGTAATTGGTAAGTGCCTACCGGTGTGCTTATTTGTCCGTCTGCTCGCAAGATTACTGAAACACTTTTAACACATTCTAACTAACCTTTCACTCTTGCTAGGAAATCAATAAATTCGTATTGTGTGTACATGCTTAGATTGCTATGCAGGATTCGAAGTTGCATAATAAATCGTAGGCAGTGTCCACCAACCTTTAACTGTCTTCGTGGTGCGATGTATAAGGTGTTGATTTTCGGTGTGAGCATCCTGGGTTCGAGTCCACGGACTGCCACATGTGTTTGTAAATTTCATTAATCGATTTTAGGAGTATTGTTGATTGTTGGAAGGAACATAATAATTGATGAACATTAGATACTCCCCCCTCCCCCACCCCACCCCCACAAACACAGCAGAGTGAGCAGTGCGCATTGTAGACGTTTTCGTAACAAACGCTTTCTTTGATATACATGTATCCACCGTTTGAAATTGATGACAATACCAGGTAGCCACCAAAGTGGCTGACTCCCAATAGACTGTGTGGGTTGGTGCAGCAGTGTGGGCTGATAGTAAATTACCCGCTTCACGCTCCACCTGATATCGATAAACAACCCACCAGGATCGGGTAAGCTTGTGACGCTGTTGTGGACAAAACACCTGCAGTACACAGTCAATAGCCAACCGTACACATCTTGTGTCAGTATCATTGTGATCCATTATTACACTGTGTTCGTAAACCATTTAAAATATGATGACGCCTTGCTTCGCTTTATTCTGGCTGTCATAAGATGATTTTATTCAACTAAGGAAGGATATCCAAAAGTCAAAAGGCTACAAACCTTCTCACCGTATACTGAAAGGGAAACTTGGCGACTAGTTATTCACCTTCGGCAATAGCAATTATTACATAATAACTATTGGAGTAATTTGAAAGCTGTCACTTATTTTCTATTATCCTTTGTGGAAAATATTTAAGTAAATATGCTTCTACTGGATGCACTTTCTGCAACTGTTGACAGTTCAAGTTATGAAGAAAAAATTAGCCATCTAATCTACAACTAAATGTTCTCTAGATATAACTGTTCACCTTCAACTGTTGCTGATCTAGTCCGGAAGACTATTCAGGGTGGGCTCTGTTACGCAATATGCACGAAAATATGCATAGAAGCAATGATAATCGATATAGGCCTATTTAAAATATATAATAAGTTTCATATATTGCTTAAATTTATAAATGGGGGGGGGGGTATTTCGTGGGGGAGATTGTAGACACCAATCAAAGAGGGTAGTAAGCAGGGGACGACTCAAAGGCATGTGATAAGGAGCTTCTGGAACTCCTATTTCATTTGCCTGGCTTCTCTTACTGATTTTATTTGTGCCTCACCTACACAAAGAGCAATCCAGCTAGCTCTCACAAGCATTTCATCTCCTTAACACTACACCACACAAACACACCATACTCCTTTCCATACACCAAAATTATTAAAACTGCCTTCGTGTCCCCGGGGGAGGGGGGGGGGGGGTGATCATAAATACCATACTTAAACAACCGTTGGATGATAATCCCTCAACATGTCATAGACCACGACCTAACACTCTTTCTATTAACTTTTGCAATATTTCCGACCTTTCGTTTAACTGTCCCTCATTTGAACACTACGTCTCCTCCAATAATCCTGATGTTCCTTACCGAATCTCAAGTGCCTGAAGCAACTGACAACAATTCCTTCTTTATCTCCTCTTAGTTTATCTATCATATTCTCCAAGTTAAAGGTGGATGCTGTGTATATGTACACACAAAACTTACTTGCTCTCGTGTTTCCAACTGATACTCCTCTGAATTATCAACTCTCTGGCTCAAACTTTACTGTCTCTATCAAACTACATTTTTCTATGCTGTCTATCTCTCCCCTAACTCTTCTGTCTTTCATAAATTCTTCGACTATCCGAATTGTAAAGTGGAAAACAGCTTGTTATGATTTACGGTACGTCCTATGATAAGTGGCTTCAAACAAAACATAGGTGCTTATCGGGCTCATACAATAGCTTACATTGTATCCATCCAAGATCAACAAGTAGAAAAATTAACCCCTTCAGCACCATCGACGTTGTTATTATTCTATTTTGGATATTATTCATCGATATGTTCAGTTTAGGAAGGACTTCTAGCAATAATAAGGCTTGAAACTATCTCAATCAACCATTCCACCATACCATTCCACACCACCATAGCATTCCACACAACAACACTATTCCACTCCACCACACTACCGAACATACCACTATGGCTCACTACACCACCTATTATCCTCCTGCACATTACATTGCACTCGACAAATTGAACGCTTAATTGTAACGAAATTATACACATAATAGTGTTTCGATAGTTTACTTGTTCATTTTTAGAACACTAACGAATGACATGTTTCGTTGCTGTTAAAATTACGCGTTCAATGTATACAGTGTACTAAGCCAAATGCTAATATACCAAACTCCACAACACTATATAGACACCACTCACGATAGCATGTCACTATTTCCGACCCGCTACAATACCACATCGGAAAACTAACACTACGCGGTCCAGCAGACTTCATAATTGTACTACAGTATTCATCTCACCGTCACATTACCCACCACAACATAACACCATCCACTACGCCATACAACATCACATCTTACCACATGAACCTAACCGTCACCACACAAATACACTGCAATACTCACAAATACCCGTCACCACACAAATACACTGCAATACTCACAAATAGGCAACACCACACACAGCCCGGAACTCCATATAATACTACCCACAGCAACACTCAACAACACAACACCACACCACACCAAGGAACAACTCACCATATTGTACAACACGCACACAATCCAATACTGCGCTCATCTCACCAAGCCACTTATCACAGAACATGACACTGTTTACCATACAACCTCACAACATAGACCCAACTTACACTTTCATAGTGCTACGTTATCACCACCTACAACTAAATACCACAGTTGCCCTACCAAAACACACTATGCTATTTAACACATCAAGTACATTACAATTTAGCACCACACTATCCAACACTACACCCCTAACGCGAATACACCCCACACAAAATCACACAATAATAATGAACACATCATAGCATAACATCAATGATAATGAACACATCATAGCATAACATCAATGATAATGAACACATCATAGCATAACAGGGATCTGCCTTGCTTAGGCCAATCGGCTTTCTGCAGACTCCCATTTTCTTATGTTCTTATGTTCTTATAACATCAATTGAACACATCATAGCATAACATCAATTGGCATCACAATAACTAATTTGCTGCACCAATACACTCAATACGCCACACAATAAAGCTCTATTTTATTCAATAAATCGAAATGCAACACCACTGATATCAAACTATCCAACACACTACAAGTATCACCGCATCCAATAAGCCAGGCAACATAACTCTTATTCTAGTCAACACATCCCATCACATCACCATTTAGCACCACTCTTTACAGCGCTTTACACCTCTACACACAATGCATCATGCAATTTAACACTATGCTAGGAACACATCACAGCACATTACTTCCACCAAACTATCCAACACTCTACACCCAATACACCAACAAATACAACTCTATTACCGTCAACACATCAGAATACAACACTACTCATACCAAGCTATCCAATATTCTACACTACAACACCCAATGGACCAGGCAATACCGCACCATTTATCACAACATCATTTTAACCCCACACAACACCATACTCTACACCACTACACTCAATACACCACACACAGCACCGGACCATACTGTACAATAACCCTTAGCCCCACACAACACAACAATCTACACCACTACACCCAATACACCACACACAGCACCGAACCATACTGTACAATAACCCTTAGCCCCACACAACACCATACTCTACACCACTACACTCAATACACCACACACAGCACCGGACCATACTGTACAATAACCCTTAGCCCCACACAACACAACAATCTACACCACTACACCCAATACACCACACACAACACCGAACCATACTGCACAACATAACACCCTACACCACACACAACACCGAACCATACTGAACAACACAACACCCTACACCCCATACACCAAACACAATATTGGACCATTCCACACAATAACCTTTAGCCCCACACAACACAACACTACACCATTACATCCAATACACCACACTACACCACTATACCCAATACACCATACACAATACCTGACCATACAACACAACCCATGACCCACCCCTCCTCCAATACACACAACCCCTTTAAGCCTAACTCTCATCTCTTCGTAAACCATTAAAGATGAAGGCCATGCTCCCCTTCCTAATGATCCGGTATTGTTTGTACCAGTAAGGATTCAATAACAATGTATCTCGGTTTAACCCCTTCTGTACCGGCGACGTCCTTCTTATTGTATTCTAGCTATATTTTGACGATTTTGTGCAGTTTAAGAAGGATCTGTGGTAGTAAAAAGGGTTAATTAAGATAGTTCGAAGCCTGTTAATTGATGTAGGCCCTCCCTAAACTGGAAAAATCGTCTATTAGTAGCTAGCATATAATTTAAAGGACGGCACTGGTGCTGAACATAAATGTCATGTTAGACCGAAAGAATACCTTTATTAACGTATTACAGCCCTTGTCTCCTGGAGTCAGGCCTCTCCATTTGTCCATTCGTCTGCCATTGTTGAGGTGACAGTTTCTCAAATAACTTATCCCAATAATATCTAGCCCCATGTAACACAAATGAAGTAAAAACAGTAATGATTATAATTCCATTGATGGGCCCCGAAAATATTTTGGAGTGTCCGCGATGGCCCATATCTGGCCAGGTATTGGACAAAATGTCCTTGTGAAGTCACTCATAGATTGATTCAGTTTCTAAAAAAAAATAAAAAAAATAGAGTAAACAATAATTTAAATTATCAATAGTCACTCGACCATACGCTGAAGAATACTACGGGATGTTTAATTTAGCTTTGACATTACTCATCATAGAGAACACGGTTGATTCCACTCATTTTGGTGTAAAGGATAGGTGTGGTTGACTTGGATTCCCGGTATAGCTCGGGAAGATAATACTGGGAGTCAATTTGTGCTGTTCTGTTTCTAGTTCCAGTACTTCATCAAACACCTGCTGACATGCCATAGCAATGGCCGCTTTGTTCCCAGTAAATTGTAATATACTAGTATCCCCAAAATATGATAGTAAGCTAGTACCGGTATCATAAGTCTTTATATTCAATGGACCAGATCTCAAAAGCACACGAATCGAACTGGTACCATTCAAGGGGATCAGGTTTTAGCATATACTTCAATAAAACTCTATTAAGTAATAATATGATAAATCACTGACGTAGGCATTGAAATAACAAAAAGCAATATGTCTAACAAAAAATAATTGTAGCTAAAAGCCCACTCTGATGATTCCGTTTTTCACCCTGGCCCATGTCTGTGTTAAGGGGGCCTACCTCGTTTTATTTGTTCTCTCTCTCTGGGTTGTATCCATTCGCCCCCATTCAGCCTACTGTTTTAAGACGTTTATCCCCATCCTGTTGTCGATTTCTTCCTGGCGAGCAGTAGCGAGCCAGCAGCAGGCTAAATTTCTAAATTTTTCTATAGAAAAATGTTTCCGGCGATGCCGGGATTCTCCATACAATGCTGGCTTATTAGCGCTCGTCAGGATGAAATCGACACCTAGATGGGGATAAACGTCTTAAAACAGTAGGCTGAATGGGGCTGAAGGGATACAACCCAGAAAAAGAGAGGAAAGGAGACAACAAAAGCAGGTCACCCCTCTTAATGTAGACAAACTAACATGTGTGGCACTGTATGCTCTTAGTTGGAAGCTATAAAGTCAATGAGCAAACTGCAGTACCATCTTTCACTAGTCTTATACAGTTCGTTGTCCTCCAGACATCAAATCTACAGGACGAGATCCATGAAAATTATAGATTATTTGGCTTCTCTTTAGTGTTATTGTTTATAATTAAGTTTCTCAAGCTTGCTGTATTTACTGTAGACTCCTCCTAAGCCAGGAGGAGCAGACTAAGACTTTTCAAAATCAATAGAGATTGTCTCTACTATTGGTCTATTGTACAGTACAAGTTAACTGTTTCAGTCAAAATGGGCCCGTTATTGGGAAACAGTCCACATTAGTTGGGAAAGAAGGTCTGTAAAACCATAATATTACGTAATAGATGGTAAATGATAAAGCAATACCTTAATACAACATTCCCTTCAAGATAAAGATCATTAATAACATCAAGAACAACAAAAAGCAATGCCCTCACTAAATAGTTTGACTGGTGGGATGCCTAGAAGACCTAAGCCTTCCATCACTGCCGGGGCTACATAGACTACAGAGTGTGTGTGTGGCCTAACAATAGAAATTACTCCACTACCATAATAGGGGGACGCAGGGCCTTATTATAACCCGAGGTGGAGTGTGTTTAACCTGCCCTGTTTCACTCCACAAGTTTGGAGATTATTAGACGTTTCACCTCATTAGTTTGGCGATATTAGGACGCTTTACCTCATTCAGGTAACGATCTGTTCCGGGCGAGCGATAGCAAACCTGCAACTTAGGCGAAAACAGCTTAGCCTGGGAGGCGTGTTTTCGGTAGAAAGAGATCTGGATAGACGTTCTTAGCCTAGGCCCTAGGGTGTAAAGTAAAAACACGTTGCTCAAAAATAGCAAAAACAAACTAAACCCTAAAAAGCAAATAACAAAAAAAAAATCTATGTGTATGAAGGAGACGAAAGGCAGGCAACTGAGGCAACAATACATTTAAATGATGTGTTGTCAAGCTGCCCATTACCTCCCTCTGTGATCTACGAAAGTCTTGAAAATGTCAATCCAAACTTTATTGTTAACTATACCATGTGAGTGAATGTACCAGAGGAAAATGTTTCAACTACACAGCCCAACATAACTTAAGTACATAATTATTACTATCGTCACCTATTTAGTTCCACTAGGTTGGCAGGACTGGTTAATTAAGGGAGCCCACCTCGCTTGTTTTCTCTTTCTCTATCTCTCTCTTTGGCTTGTATCCATTCGGCCCCATTCAGCCTACTGTTTTAAGACGTTTACCCCCATCCAGGTGTTAATATTTTCCAGGCGAACGGTAGCGAGCCAGCATATACAGTATAATTTTTGTTGTTGACAGCAAGCTAAATTTGTAAATTTTTCGATAGAAAAATGTGTCCGGCGAAGCCGGATTTCTCCATACAATGCTGGCTCGCTATCGCTCGCCAGGAATATATCGACATCTGGATGGGGATAAACATCTTAAAACAGTTGGCTGAATGGGGTTGAATGGATACAAGCCAGAGAAAAAGAGAAAAAAAGAGAAAGAGCAAAACGGTGACCCCCTTAAGTACGTAAGTGTTGCTATCGTCCCCTGCTTAGTAGTCTACCACTAGGTTGGCGGGGGAGGGGGATGGGGTGTGGGGCATATACCTACTGTAAGTCCTCATACATATGTACACCAAATCAATTAGAGGCCCAATTAATTACATATGCATTACATAGATCATATGGATTAGCCCTTGACATTACCTGGTCGGAAATGTAAGGGTTGGGGGATTCAGCGTCTACCCATATGTAATGTTGGCCGTGGTACCAGCTCCCTGTGCGGGTTAAAGAGTTTTCCGATATCCTGAGGACGATGCGCTATGAGAATAAACTATGCAGGGATCACACGTTTAAAAAATCATACGTGTACTTTTTTTCTTTCAAAACCTATTGTGGAGCCGCTCCCCTGAGTACCCTAGCCAAGCCTGACCTTTGAGTGCTAGGCGGTCACAAACAAGGATAATAATAATAATAATAATAATAATAATAATATTTATTCAGTTAGCAATTTACAGAGTTGGTACCACATAGTATGTTACAAAAATGACATGTACCAGCCTTGCATAATTCCAACTAAGGATAGCCCAATAAGGCCGTTAGGCGTATCTCCATTGGGGTCCTTGTGGGATTAGGTTAGCTGGGGAAATGGGGAGGATAAAGAAATAGATACTTTAGAGAAAGTATTTCTAGGGGGATATTTTAAGATACCTTACATCCTATAGTAAATATCAGTAATCCATAATCAGTAATCATTTCAGTTTGGTTTGTCTATCTCTTATGTCGTATTTAGTAGTAAACATAAGCTTGGTGCTCCCTTCTCGCAGCTGTCCGGTTCAGGTGTTCCTGACACCTGAAACACATAATCTGCAACTTTATAATAGATAAAACAGTAACTCATGGACTTAGCTACTTTATACATAACATTACATTAGACTAAAGTTCTGCACTTTTGTATTATAAATTCGGATATGTGTGAGGGTCACATTCTCAGCTCTCCTACACAGTTAAAGCAGAACCGCTGAGAGGCTTAATATGTTATGTACATATGTAATAGCCCCTGAGGTCGTATATATGCCCTTCACCAGGTCAGGGACGGAAGTCAAGGGAGGGGGGGAAGCTGCAGGTTAAAGGGAAGTATTCGTATTTTATTTCTGAACCCCCTTCTCCTTCATGTTTAGCCCCATTAACTTTCAAATGTTATTACTCTCGTACATTTCTGTGTACATTTCGTACATTTTCGCGGTTTCGAGGATCGAACTTGGGGGTTCGTTTTCCGATTTTGGGTCCCTTACTGCAAAGTTTCATTTTCGTGTCAAATCCAGATCTACTGAAGTCTATGTTAGTAGTTAACGGAGGATGCCCATATAACTTATTGTCTCTATGTTTGGGGTTGTACCTGGCCTTGGTCGGCAACCTGTCTAGGGGAGTAATAATAATAATAATAATCGTCTGGTTACTTATATAGCGCCCGTATCTCCTCCTTCGAGGATCAAGGATTCTCAAGCGCTTCACACTTCTTTAATCAACCAGAGACCATTACCCATCTCCCTTGCTCACGGGAAGACAGTAACCGCCGGCTATATCTCAGAAAAACGTTTCAATCTGAGCGGGGATTGAACGCGAGACCTATAAGATGGGAAGCAGCCACGCTATCAACTGAGCCTTAACGGCTTATACAAATCCGTACTGCTACCTTAAAGTGAAGCAGGTTAGTGGATGGATTAGCCGCACACCACTGTAGAAAAATATTGCTAACAAATAAATAAAAGGCCTCGGAGACGGACGGACCCTAAATTGAGTGGTCAATTCTGTAAGTCCTTCAGTAAACTGGCATGGGTTTTCCCTCTTACAGGGGATAGGTCCGCTTGGGGGCATTTTGTGCATGGCCAACCCCATTAAGGGAAGTAAGGTGTCCGGCAATAGATAGATAGATAGATAGATTTATAGCTCAAAAGATCATTATTAGAACAATGTGTTTTAAAGGAAAATATGATAAAACAGCACTTTTTTTTTTTTGCTGAATTAAAACGTTTAAACGTTTATAGAGTTCATAAATATTCCCTGGTAATTATAATATTCAAATCAATACATTTTACAGCCATTAATGATCCCATTGTTTCTCCTGTAACACACGATCATAATACCAGGGGAAACTCCGTTAACTTGGTTCGGCCTCCAGCACGCTCACGTCGTTTCAAAATTACATTCTTTACACTGGACCTAAAATTTGGAACTCTCTACCTAACCACTTAAAAAGCATAACATACTTGAATATACTTATACAGAAGCTAAAGGCATATATATTTGAGTTTCAGTAAAGATAGCCTATACAAAAGTATAGCTATGTACAATATAAGTATAATACTGTAGTTAATCTCTGACGGAGTTAATGTGTTGTCGAAAGAGTAACATTATTTTATTCATTATTTAACATATTTATTAATAATGTTCCATTAATTTGGTATATATATATATATATATATATATATATATATATATATATATATATATATATATATATATATATATATATATACTGTATGTACAGTATATAAAGATAGATTTGTACATTTTTCGGTAGAAAAAGTCCCTATAATTACAGACTCGCTATCGCTCGCTAAGAAAAAATCGACACCTACAGTATATGGCACGAAAGGTCTATATATTGATAAGGAAATCAGATGAAAGGTCTTAAATCCGCCAAAATAATGGGCTAAACATGAGGGAGAAGAAGGGCCAGAAAAGCGACCTATCCCCCCTTAAGGATAACGGTAGGGACTAAAAGGATAACAGACTGTGAATCGCCCCCTGGTGTTCATCATCTACTGTACACTATATCTCCAGGTATGTCAACAGTGTTCCTCTCTGATTGGCTTCATTTCTTGTGTTTGCCTTCACTTCCAGCCCCTTTCAACCAGCCTTCTATTGTATTCCGTTCCCTACAATAAATGCTCGATCGACAAACGTCCCTATATCCCTTCATTCATATTTCTATATTTAATTCTAGTATTTTGTTTTTCAATTATCCTCTGTACGGTTATTTACTCATATATACAGTATACATATATACACCTGTTTTCTATATTATAACTACCTCCTCTCGGGCATAGGCTGAGAGCCTGTAGATTCAACCATTATATTGAACGGTGAAGACCGTGTGGTCTTGTTCCAGTCTAGGGGGTGAGACATGTGAAGCACTTCTAGCTGCAACCAGCCCCTGCCATCTTGCCTTTGCAGGATGCATGGGGCTTAGTGTTTTTTGTTTTTTTTCTATGTGAGTGAGGGAGGCAAAAGGCAGAACTGCCTATAGCGAGTGCCTCCCCCAAAGTTGAAAGAGTGACAGGGCTAAAATCAAGGGACGTTCGAGTCAAAATGCCTGGATACACGGAGTTTGAAGCAATTTAAGTCATAGGAAGAGGGAAAAACTGATTCTGGGAGAGAGTTCCAGAGCTCAGCTGTTGAATAGAAGAAAGACTGAGAGTAACGTTTCACTCTTGGGCTGGAGAGTTGCACAGAGTAGGGGTGGGATTGTGTTGCAAGACGGGTACCACGTGCCCTACGAAAAGGAGGTGGTATACACTGGGAAAGCTCTGAGGAACACTGATTATTATAGTAGCGATAGAATAGCGAGAGAGATGCAACATTGCGGCGAAGAGAGAGAGATTGCAGGGGTAAAGAACCCCCTAAGGCAGTTGAGCACACCCAGCTTCTGGGAGGCTGCCTTAGCAAGACTGGTAATATGGTCCTTCCAACTGAGAGCAGAAGAAAAAGAGACACCAAGAATATTGAGAGAAGATGAAGGATTGATTTTTGTATTGTTGAAGAATAAGGGATAGTCCGCAGGGTGTTCCTGACGGGTAGATAGATGGAGAAATTGGGTTTTGGAAGCATTAAAGGTAACAAGGTTTTCTCTGCCCCAATTGGAGATAGTAGTTAGATCAGAAATTAAGTGTTCTATGGCTTCATTCCGTTTGTCGTTGAGGAATTGCTGGCTTGGGCGTTCTGAAAAACTAATGGAGTAGTGTAAGGTTGAGTCATCTGCATATGAATGGATGGGAGTTGAGGTACAGTTGAGAAGGTAATTTTTATAAAAATTAGAAAGAGAATAGGAGATAGGACATAGCCCTGAGGAACACCGGAGTTTATAGGGTGAGGAAGTGAGCGATGGCCGTCCACAACCGCAGCTATGGAACGGCGTGAGAGGAAATTAGAGACAAAGGCACAGATGGAGGGATAGAAACCGAAGGAGGGTAGTTTAGAAATTAAAGATTTGTGCCAGACTCTATCGAAGGCTTTCGATATGTCTAGTGCAATAGAAAAAGTCTCACCGAAGTCCCGAAAGGAGGATGACCAAGAGTTAGTAAGATATGAGAGAAGATCACCAGTAGAGTGACCCTTAAGGAAGCCATACTGGCGATCTGAGAGCAGATTATGAGAAGAGAAATGCTTAAGAAATTTGGAAGCAAGAATAGTTTCAAAAACTTTAGAAATACAAGAGATGAGAGCAATTGGACGATAGTTGGAGGGTTGAGAGCGGTCACCCTTCTTTGGGACAGGTTGAATGAGAGCAAACTTCCAGCATGAAGGGAAGACGTTAGAGGATAGACAGAGACGAAAGAGTTTGCCTAGGCAGGGAGTCAGCACGGAAGCACAGTTGTTGAGTACAACAGTACAACATTTGCTCACTCACAGCTCGAAGCAGCCCCATCTCTGAAGCTACCTCGCTCCATTGCTTCACTGTCTCAACTCCTAGACTCGGACCCTCACTTTCAGAACCCCATCCTATTGAGCAATGAACCCATTAGGCATTGTCCCCCTATAGCCTATTTTGAATATTGGAAGATTTATACAGTGCTATTTAATCAGGGAACAATTAGGGTATTTATTTGGCGTTTCGGTGGGCTTTGTGGCAATGCACTGATACTAGATACAGCACAAATTCCATCCCAATAATATCTTCCCATTGACATATTGGGATTCGAACCCGGGTCCATTGGATTACCAGTCCAGTAGCAAGACCACTCCACCACGCCTCCCCAATATATCTATATATCTATCTATCTATCAATATATATATATATATATATATATATATATATATATATATATATATATATATATATATTTACAGTATATATATACTGTATATGTGTAATGATAATGTACGACAGGTTGGGAGAGAGGTATCCACAAAGCCCACCGAAATGCCAAAAAAATATCCTCATTGTTCCCTGATTAAATATCACTGTATGATTATTCCCATATTCAAAATAAGCTACAGGGGGCAATGCCAAGTGAGTTCATTGCTCAATAGGTGGCGTTCTGAGATTGAGGGTCCGAGTTTAGGGGCCCAGACAGTGAAGCACTTGGGCGAGGAAGCTCCAGAGATGGGGATGCTTCGAGCCGTGGGTGGGCAACTGGGCCCCGTACATCTTGCGAAGGCAGACGTTGACAGAAAGCAGCGTATAAAGGAGATTTTTTTTTTTTTTTAGAGGATTTGTTCGTGGAGGAGGTGGCAACAGTGGGCAGAACTCTCCCTCACAACACAGCAGACACAACCTCCGCCCTCGATTAAAAACAAACAATGAAAACAGGGGACAAGCTGAAGGTCTTAATAAACAAAGTAATGGCACAGCAAATACGGACCAACAGAACAATATGGAAGGAGGACAATGTGATATAGAGAGAGAGAGAGAGAGAGAGAGAGAGAGAGAGAGAGAGAGAGAGAGAGAATATGTGGGCACTAAATATGCTTCATGTTAAACACACGTAAATTTAGTCTAAAATCGTTGGCGGATCATCTTAATTTAGAATCGAAACATTCAGTAGAAATGCTACCTGATGCCTACAAACGTAGGCAGTGGTGCAGATAATAAGCTCCTCATACTTGTCTCGGTCTGAAACACTATATAATATAACTATATAGGCCCTACATCAATAATTTAACGCCCACTCGCATCCGATAAAGTGCAGGGAAACAAGTGCACATTAACGCAACCAAAAAGGTATTGACGCTACGATTGACATTAATCGTCTACCTCAATCTCTAACTATATCACCGTTGATAATAGGGCTAATATAATGATTGACATCTATCTATCTATCTGTAACACCTCACGCTGCCTCGTGAGCGGAAGTGGTGTTTTGCTCTGTTAATAATATCAGTGCTAAGATATTGTTGGCAACCAGACCGACCAAAGCCGGGATTGTTTGTTTACCAGTGAGATAGACGCCTCAAGAACCTGTCACATATTCACGATCTCAATAACGATTACCACTGAACAAGGGACCGCATGCATGTCTTGAGCGTGGTCTGAGGCAATTCCAAGGTGCCGTGAAGAAGTCGGTGTGGGTCGTGATGAGCCGTGAGGGCGGGAACAAATTTGAAGCATGCTTGACATTTTCACAACTGGTCGGCGAGATCCAAAAATGCGCCGGAAAATCTCGCTGGCCCGCAGATGTGTCTGTAACATGTCTTGTGAAGGCACTGACAACCACATGCATGACTGGGGCAATCAGCAGCAGTGAGAAAGGTAGATTATAGGGTAGAAAGATAGATAGCCAGGATAGAAAGGGAGGTAGCTTAGATAAGGAGGTAGATAAGTAGGATAGAAAGGTATATAGGCTGGGTAGAAAGGTAGATAGGCAGGCTAGACAGAGAGATAGGTAGGATAGAAAGGCAAAACAGACGGGTAGAAAGGTACACAGGCAGGGTAAAAAGGCATACTGTATAAGCAGTATAAATATGTAAATAGGTAGGGTCAAAAGATAGATAGGCAAGGTGCAAAGGGAGGTAGGTTAGGTTGGGAGATAAGAAAGCAAAGCAGGAAAAGGCATAAGTTAGGCACAGAAGAAGTAAGGTTGAATACCTAGGGAAGAAGGATGGGAAGGCAGGTTAGGCAAGAAGGTAGGCAGTCAGGCAGGGGGAAGGCAGGGTAGACAGAGAGGTAAATAACACAGGCACGGTAGGTAGGAAAGGTAGCTATACAGTTAGTAATATTGAAGGACATTTTTCTAGCCATCTCCGTTACTTATTAGTCATGAAAGCACTAATTTTGCTAAGGCAGACTCAAGTGAATTACACAGTATGATATCGCTTACAAAGAAAAGTATGATAACAGTCCTGGCTGAGCCTTTTGGGAGCATGAACACTCTATTAGAAGGCACAAGATATATTTAAAATACTTAAAAATTCATAACACAGACGGACTTATAATTACAACAGTATTAGCTAGTTTATAACCTAATATGGCAAGCTATCAGAAATAATTATTTTTTAAAATTAAACATACAGTATATATGAAAATAATGAAGGTAACTAGGTCTTGACCACAGCAGGATAAAAGGTCTTTTCCTGCTTGAGATATTTAAACATTTACAGACAAATACAAATTGTAGATGCACATACATTATCATATTTTGATAATGACATATTTCTACATACAAAGAAATACACATATATTCTCGTTTGGCTATATTAATATAATTATACAAGATACATATTACTAAAAAAATAAACATATTGCCATATTATAGTAGAGTACAAACCAATGTAAAAGTTCGCACTTCACACATTGAGAAAAGTGGAAAGTATCCCAAAGCATGCACCCATACAAATTAATACTATTCACACACACACACACACACACACACACACACACACACACACACACACACACACACATACACACACACACTAGATACTGTCACTGGGGAGATTGTAGATACCAATCGAGCGGGCATTAACCAGGGGAGGCCTCTTAGGCATGTGCTAAGGAGTTGGTGGAACTCCTGTTTCATTCCCTCAATGTTTCTGTTTGAGTCTCACCAACACAGAGTAATCCAGGTAGCTCTCACAAACACCTTTTTGTATTCATTTCACAACACTAAACAAGCTCACCACACTTATTGTCAATACATTAAAAAAAAAAAATGCTTACTCTAACGCACCTTGAATTTGGGTCTCTATTACTCTTTCACCTTTTGGGGAGATATACCACATGTTACAGCTATTCATCAGATCACCCAGTTCGGCATACTTGACGAGTAAATCTCTTGAGTTCCCCAGGTTGCCAAGTACATTTCGTGAGTTCATCTCACCAGGCTTGTTGAGTACACCTCTCGAGTCCACCAGTTGCCAATTACATCTCATGAGTTCATCCCACCTAGCTTGACAAGTACATCTCTAGAGCTCACCAGTTTTCCGAGTACGTCTCGCGAGTTCAGCCCACCAGGCTCACCAAGTACATCTCTCAAGTCCACCAGCTCGCCGAGCATCGAGCACATCTCAGGAGTAAAGGCCTGCAGAGAGTACTTCCACCACCTCTACCTGCAACCAGGATCAGCTACACCTGCCAACCCGTGAGGAGAAGAAGAAGAGAGGAGAAGAAGATGCTGTAAGGCTTACCTTTGACCCCACTCTTTGTTCTCACCTGTTAAAGTAGAGACCATGTCTATCATTTACCTGCCACCCCCGGGAAGTTGCTATGGTTTTGAACCTGGAGTTACCATAGTGTTTGTTGTTCCCTTTGTCGGAATCTCAATCCACATACTGGGCAACAGTCCACACACTGTCCTTGCCACCTGCCTGATATACCTATACATGGAATCCCGCTAGGCGAGTCTGCCAGTGACGATTGAGGTATATTTATATTCAGTTAACGTAAGACGCCTCCATTCAACACACCGCTCATTTACTCAACAAATACTTCACTTAACTCTCCTCCCCTGAAGCATCACCATTAGTTTATAGGTTCTATCTAATATCTTGTATTAGTATTGTAACGTTCATTATGCTGTCATCGTATTGTGTTATGTTATTTTCTCTAGTATTTTTTGTCTTACAAATAAACTCATATAACTGGGTATGCGTATCTGTTCTAGATCTAAGTACCTCCAGTTGAGTAGAAATCTCCCCCATAATGGTTCTCGATGTGCTGTAAGTAACGTGAAAGATCGCAGGCACTCGGCATTTTAATTATTGTTAGTATTATTACTGTTATTGCTATTATTAATGTTAATTTTATTATTATAAATAGTAGCAGTAGTAGTAGTAGTAGTAGTGGTGGTGGTGGTAGTATGTAATTGTTAATATGACTATTATAAATACTATTATTATTGTTTTTGTTTTCCAAGTATTATTAGTAATATCAAATAATATTTATTTTGCATTATATGTATCATATTGTGATAAAAAAATAAAACTCCGGCAGCATAACACCAGGAATGTTGGTGAAAAGTTTTTGCATCAGGCAGGGATAGCCCAAAAAGTTTTACGTATGAGGTTCTGGGTCGTTGTTGTTAGGCTTCCGAGTCTCCAACCAATACTTGGAGAATATTGGACCACTCTCTTCCTTTTCCTTCTTCTTATTCTCTCTCTCTCTCTCTCTCTCTCTCTCTCTCTCTCTCTCTCTCTCTCTCTCTCTCTCTCTCTCTCTCTCTCTCTCTCTCTCTCTCTCTCTCTCTCTCTCTCTCTCTCTCTCTCTCCATTCCTCATTCATGCTTTCATATTTTCGTTCGTCTTACATACACCTTCTATAGTAACAATATATCTTGAAATAGTATTCTATTATTAACAGAGAATAGTCCCCATATAGGAAGGCAATCTCAACCGGTGTTGGCGGCACTAAGCCTTGTATATAAGTGTAAGTTACATCTCACGTTAACGACCCGTAGTGATAACACTAACAGGACACACATCATCATATGACACAGTTCTGAACCCAGTAAAAGGTAGTGGTCATAAACATGAAGTGGTCTCTAAGTATATAGTGTACAGTCGCCTGCCAATAAACATGTACATTACTAATTCACTGCAAGTATAATACCTTAAACTACAGTATATGAGAGTAGTATTAGTATTTCCTATGTGTAAAATCCCAAACATAACATCTAATATATATAATATAGAAATGGTCTTTACGAAAGCATTGAGGTTTGGTTTCTATAAACTAATATATACATAATTCTCTCAGTTTGCACATTTTTATTTACTGAAGATATGTTTTCGTTTTCCTGCACGATCTTTTATGTTTCGACCACGAGGGACAGTAACTATATTTAAAAATCACTAAATACGAGATTTCACGTCAGATGTTGGTTTGCACAATTAAATCCAGCTATTAAACTGGACTTTAGTTATGTTGATAGTTAGTTCTGGTCAATGGTGTTGAGGACGAAAAGGGCTTGCTCGGACTCTAGGTTTACCTGTGGGCTGGTGGTAGTCATCTCGGGTTGGAGGTTGGTGTCACGATGGCCGTTCCAGGCGAGAAAGGCGTGCTGTGTCTCTATTGTGATGGTGTTTATGTCTTGTATGGGATGCTGGTGTGGTGGTGATGGATGCATTTCTTATCGTTTGCTTATTCTATCTATCTATCTACATATTCAGGCACAATCCCCACTTTTCCTATTTTTGTTTTCTCCTAATAGTTTTCAACTGAAACAAAAATCCAGTTCTCTTATTCCGACCTCTCTCTTTCACTCCTGTTTGCTTATTAGTTACAATATATACAGTACAGTAATAGTTATTTAATATATATTTAATATATCAAGTATTACATGTTCATAGTAAGATTAACGCAAATTAAATAAAGTTAATTATGTACTATGTATATGATACGGTAATTAACTTAAAAAACAGGAATAGACTGCACATACTGTACATAACACGAATATATGAGCTTAAAACAACTGCTAATGCGTATATAGATTATTCACTATATACAGTGATACATGTACAATGCTCTGATCAATCGAAATAATAGAAAATTAAATAAAACAGTGCAAAATAAAATGTATGCACTGTATTACTTAACTTTCGATTATTTCGACTGATCATAGCATTGTACTTGTATCACTGGGTCAGGTCAGGTGAAGGTATTTAGGGATAAGCCTTTACAACGGCACCTCCTATCTACATTCTACTTTCCTTTAATAATATCTAGTTTGAAAGCAATCACTCGGATACGCTCTCTGACTGACAGTTTCCTGCACAATGGCTCCAGCTGGGAGCCTGATCAAAACTCTCTAACCTAAAAGCACGCCTATAAGACTCTGATTCCGTCCTCTCTCCCCCTCCCATTCACCTAACCCCCCCCCCTCCCCTCCCGCATATCTCTCTCTCTCTCTCTCTCTCTCTCTCTCTCTCTCTCTCTCTCTCTCTCTCTCTCTCTCTCTCTCTCTCTCTCTCTCTCTCTCTCTCTCTCTCTCTCTCTCTCTCTCTCTCTCTCTCTCTCTCCTAATGTTTTTCAACTGAACAAAATTCCAGTTCTCTTATTCCGACCTCTCTCTTTCTCTCTCTCACTGAGTCCCCTATTATTTTACAACTGAAAAACTCCTGAGTTGCATTATTCCCTCCCAGTTCCTCAGTGGCCCGCCTCCTCCTCCTCCTCCTCCTTCCAAATCAACACAAAACAACAGGGGAAACTGACTCCACGAGTCTAATTAAATTCTCGATGCTTTTTAGGGAGAAGCGAAGCGATTTTTGTCCTTGTGTCTTTGTTTCTCTTCTTCTCCCTCGTCTTGTTAGGTTCTTTCTTGCGAGTTTCTTTTCTTCTTTTGTGTGCGTCTTTTTAAAAATTTCAAGGGGTTTTGTTTATTCTTGCTTCCACCTAATGTTATGTTACTATGTTATTTTGTCATGCATGTATATATATATATATATATGTTTTTTATATTTACTTTGTTTGAATTATATCTCTATCCAATATCTATCATTGTGCTTCTAGAAGGATTTACCATTAAAGTAAAGAGGCCGTTTTATAGCTGAAAAAAAATTAATAATTAGGCCTATTAATCGTCTGGCGGTAGAATGACACACATCGAATGGAAAGAGTTATTAACGGTACTCAAATTACACCATACAATACTTTACAAACTGATATATGGGCATATTTTGTTTAAATAATTATATGTCGCTTGTTTTTCAGTCAAGTATAAATTAATGAGTACAATCATCCTACTGAATCCCTTCCTTCACTTCAACTTTATTGTTCTACCTTCATGTAATATAGCATACTCCAGAACAAATCTAAATATAACTTGAGTATATATTATTATGATTTATGCATGTGTGCTACGGATTTAGTTTGTCTTTATGGCAGTTGAGTGAGAGGTTTGGCCGTCTCTGTTCTCCTCTTTCCCTTCCTACCTATGCGTTTACTGACTCAGAGTATAACGATAGAGGTTTGTACGTCTCTGTTCTCCTCTTTCCCTTCCTATCTATGCGTTTACTGACTCAGAGTATAACGATAGAGGTTTGTACGTCTCTGTTCTCCTCTTTCCCTTCCTACCTATGCGTTTACTGACTCAGAGTATAACGATAGAGGTTTGTACGTCTCTGTTCTCCTCTTTCCCTTCCTACCTATGCGTTTACTGACTCAGAGTATAACGATAGAGGTTTGTACGTCTCTGTTCTCCTCTTTCCCTTCCTACCTATGCGTTTACTGACTCAGAGTATAACGATAGAGGTTTGTACGTCTCTGTTCTCCTCTTTCCCTTCCTACCTATGCGTTTACTGACTCAGAGTATAACGATAGAGGTTTGTACGTCTCTGTTCTCCTCTTTCCCTTCCTACCTATGCGTTTACTGACTCAGAGTATAACGATAGAGGTTTGTACGTTTCTGTTCTCCTCTTTCCCTTCCTACCTATGCGTTTACTGACTCAGAGTATAACGATAGAGGTTTGTACGTCTCTGTTCTCCTCTTTCCCTTCCTATCTACACCTTTAATGACACAGAACGTGGAAATAGTTCTTAATCAATATATACAAACATATGGTAGTAATCACTGAAAAAAAGGGGTTGAAGTCAGATGTAGTCGGAATAATTATGAATTGTTATTCGCTGGAATCCATTATACTATAATCATTCAATTTTCTGTGCGTTTTTTTATGGCCATATTCTAGAATGCATTCCCTCTTTCGTTTGATGCATAATATAGAATACACAAATTGTGGGTGTTAACTGTTTATGAATATAATTTTTTGGTAATGTTTATGACCACAGGTATAAGGTTTTCTATTATATTCATCTAAACATCCCTATTGAGGACAAACACATTCTGATTTCTGGTCTACCCCACCTTTCACCCCCAAACTATCCCCAAATCCCCCACCTTCATTCTCTGGCTGCTAGTTAGTGATTAACAACGTATGTTTTCGTGTCTTGTAAATTATAGCTAAACCATCATTGCACACGCCCTCAATGGCCAACATATATTGCGATATATCGCTTTTTCATTTGTTATTCCTCCTCCAACAGTTGCACCACCGTCCTTCCCAACACGTACAGACGGAAACACTCGCACCTAAACACACACACACACAGCAATACTCACACACTCAAGTATAATTAAAAAATAAAAAAAAAGTTCCACCCCTTTCCCATTCTTAAATAAGCCATTTTAGATTTACAGAAGAGTGACCATTACTTACATTACTTCATGTCCACAAACAATTCAGTAATGTAAGCATGTTTCCTTCTATTTTTTATTTTTTTAATAGTGACAATTACAAAATGATGTACACTCTTATTCTAGTTCCCTTATAGTTCATCTTATTGTACCGGTATTCAACCGGTATGTTCAACCTACATTCAACCTAGACGTTCCCCAATTCGGTTCTCCACCAAGGCCATTTCAAAGTCCAAATCTCTCACTCTTGTCCTCTGTAGTGGCAGTAGTGGGGAGGACCTTGTACCCCTGAGACACAGGAGTGCAGACCTGAAAAGAGAGAAAGAGATCCGGCATCTCATCCAAGTTATGACTTGGCTTCTATGCTGGCGCTTTTTCTCCGATATTTGTTCAGCTAATCTGGCATAGAAGACACTTGCAGAAGGTCCCATTCCTCCCGACGATCACTAAAATCGAGCTCATGAACTGATAAGTTTGGAAATGTGTGACTGTGTTCTATTCTTAGGTCTTGGTATGTTTATTAAGCTGTTAACCTATCTGGTTTCGGAAAATATAACCGAAACTACCACTAATTTTCCCATGGTTTTTATTTTTGGCTTTAGGTAGTTTTCATCATTATACAGTAGTTGAAATTAGTTACAATCCTCGGCAAATGTTATTTTTCCCATTATCCAACAATCTTAAAACACTCGGATGTAAGTAATTTTCAGAGTAAATATACACTATTTTTTGCCTTTGGATACAGGATGGGTTGAGGGGGGCTTTGGCCTCCCATCACCCCCCCCCCCCCCATGAATTATTGAAATCAGCATCTATTTTAACAGTAAGGGGCTAAATAAGAGTTTCACTGCCATCAATAGGGAGAATTTTAGGGAGTGGTTTTATTTTACAGTACTTTATATAGTGCACATAAAATGTATCTCCGGAGGTTGAAATACAATCTTTGCAACATCCTTATTCTATAATAGCCTTCAAATATTGAGAACTAATTAGTGGTAGTTTCGGTTATAAGTACCCTGGTTTCTTCCTGCTTCCCAGAGTTTTCTCTGGGACAGGCGAGGAGCTGTGGTGGTCCCCGGATGTACTGGGGTTAACATCTACTCGGTGTTGATGAGCTTGGGAGTGATACCCACCCCTGATGTCTAGTGGTCGGATGGCTCTAATTCCTGCCGACGAGTTGGCGTGAAGGTGGAGGGAGAAGACCGATGTGCTGATGACGGTAGGGAAGGTGCTCGGCGAATTGGTGGTGGTGGTGGGGGGGGGGGGTACGGAGGATAGGTGCGGGTTTGGTAGAGGTACTATACTATGGAAGTGTGGAGGTGTAGTGTAAGTCCAGGGGTTAGGTGGAGGGATAGAAGGGGAGAGTATAGGGGCTTGGTGGGTGAGTGGGCGGGTGGTGGAGGTCCGGTGGAAGGCAGCAGGGGTAGTGGAGGTCCGGTGGGAGGCTGTAGGGGTGGTGGAGGTCCGGTGGGAGGTAGTAGGGGTGGTGGAGGTCCGGTGGGAGGCAGCAGGGGTGGTGGAGGTCCGTTGCGAGGCTGTAGGGGTGGTGGAGGTCCGGTGGGAGGCTGTAGGGGTGGTGGAGGTCCGGTGGTAGGCAGTAGGGGTGGAAGAGGTCCGATGGGAGGCAGCAGGGGTGGTTGAGGACCGGTGGGAGGCTGCAGGGGTGGTGGAGGTCCGGTGGGAGGCAGTAGGGGTGGTGGAGGTCCGGTGGTAGGCAGCAGGGGTGGTGGAGGTCCGGGGAATTATGGTAGGACGATTTGAAGATGGGAAGATGGAGTAAGAGGTATTGGAATGGGTTACCATCTTACATAAGAGATAAATCTAACATAGCCGATTTAAAAATATGCCTCAAAATGTATTTATTATCCAAATACAATAACTAATAGCTTGCTTAAAAAAATAGTAATTTGCATGAAAACAGGTATATAGTATATATATATATAGTATATATATTATCCAAATACCCATATATGTAATATGTTCATACCATCGATGTTGTTTTATAGCCACAAACTGTCAATTTGTGCATTATTAACATTATTGATATTATATTTTAAATATGCACAACCATCATGAATGTAGAAACTCACTCGAGTAATTAAACACAATGTGCCTCTTAAGAGAGTCTCGTGCTCTCAAGAGGCTCAGCCATAATAATCCCATTGAGTTATATCTATACTTGTGTATCTCAACTTATGTATATATTTATTGGCTAAATACACAAATTCAATTTCAATTTCAAAACCGGAGATATGCCCATCCTTAGTCTGTGGGTCAGGCCGGGTGCGCCCATAATTTGTATATCTTTGCTTCTTACTACCTCTATTTACTTCTTACTCGACACCTTCTGGGAGACGAACCTCAGTCTCCATGCTCTCTCATCCATTGTTATGTCCTTTTTAATCTATTCTTCCCCTCGTTCATTTATCCTTCCTCCCCAATTCCCCTATTTCATTATTGTATATTTTATCCTCTCTATCCTATTATCCCTCATTCGAGTCATTCCACCTTCTAAGTTCTTCTCTCATCCTTTTCTTTTAGTTATCTCACCCTTCTCTATCCTCTCTGTCCTACTTTCTTGCTTCATCTGTCCTTCCTTCCTCTTTTTTTATTTTCATTCTCCATTTCCGTTCCTTATTTCCTCCCATCTCTATCCTCCTTTCGTTTTTCTCAATGCTTACTTCTCTGTTGTCTTTATTTTTCCATCTCGCCTTCGCCCCGACAGTGTCTGTCGTAATCCTGCGGTAAGGGGGAGGGAGGGAGTTGGGAGGCATTTTTTCTGTTGGGAGGCAGACCGTTGGTTGTATCCTATTGTCAGTTGGCTGGATCCTATCGTCGGGAGACACGTATGAGCAGACTTATTATATATATTGGCTCAACCAACAATAAGATAGAAAAGTAAGAGATATATCAAACAATATATATTAAAAGGTCTGTAAAAACATCATAAAGGCGGTTTTCAAGTAGGCCTACCGTTCAACATCATAAAAGCAAATTAAGAGCAAACATTAATATAGTGAAACAAAACGAATACATAGATATTTTGTTTATGGAACTCACAAATGACTATAAGTTGCTATACATGCAAACAACCACAACATACACAAACATAACGGGAGATTAACACACATATAACTACACACACACACACACTACACATACAGTACACACACAAGCCATACATATACACATACAGAAACTCACTGACACCCCGACACAAATACACAGACAGTCACTCACTAACACCCAAACGCATAAAACCACACCGACACACACTCACACACGCACGCACCCACGCGCGCGCACACACACACACACACACACACAAACACTACTAACTCTTAGTCATCCTCCTTTCGGGACTTCGGTGAGACCTTTTCTATTGCACTAGACATATCGAAGGCCTTCGATAGAGTCTGGCACGCATCTTTAATTTATAAACTACCCTCCTTCGGTTTCTATCCCTCCATCTGTGCCTTTGTCTCTAATTTTCTTTCCGGCCGTTCCATAGCTGCGGTTGTGGACAGCCATCGCTCACTTCCTCATCCTATCAACTCCGGTGTTCCTATCTCCCATTCTCTTTCTAATTTTCATAAATGATCTTTTCAACTGTACCTCCAGTCCCATACATTCATACGCAGACGACTCTACCTTACACTACTCAATTTGTTTTCCAGAACGCCCCAGCCAGCAATCCATCAAAAACAAACGTAATGAAGCCATGCAACACTTATCTTCTGATCTAACTACTATTTCCAATTGGGGCAGAGAAAACCTTGTTACCTTTAATGCTTCCAAAACCCAATTTCTTCATCTTACTACCCGTTCAGAACTTCCAGAGAACTATCCCCTGCACTTCAACAATGCAAAAATCAATCCATAATTTTCTCTCAATATTCGCGGTGTCTCCTTTTCTTCTGCTCTCACTTGGTAGGACCATATTACCAGTCTTTGCTAAGGCAGCCTCCCAGAAGCTGGGTGTGCTCAACCGCCTCAAGTTTTTTTTTACCCTTGCGCAGCTTCTGGCTCTGTACAGGGACACAATGCATCCTTGTATTGAGTATTGTTCACATGTGTGGGGAGGATCCTCTCACACCGCACTACTAGACAAAGTAGAAAGGAAAACCTTTTGTATCATTAATTACCGTCCACTCACCAACTCTTTGCAATCTCTCTCTCTTCGCCGCAATGTTGCATCTTTTTCGCTATTCTATCGCTACTACAATAATCAGTGTTCCTCAGAGCTCTCCCAGTGTATACCACCTCCTCCATGTAGGGTACGTGGTACCCGTTTTGTAACACCATCCCACCCCTACTCTGAGCAATTTTCAAACCCAAGATTGAAACGTTACTCTGTCTTTCTTCTATTCAACAGCTGAGCTCTGGAACTCTCCTCCAGAATCCGTCTTTCCCTCGTCCTATAACTTAAATTGCTTCAAACTCAGTGTGTCCAGGCATTTTGGCTCGAACGTCCCTTGATTTTGGCCCTGTCACTCTTTCAACTCTGGGTTAGGCACTTGCTACAGGCAGTTCTGCTTTTTGTCTCCCTCACTCACATAGGACAAAAATAAATAAAAAAAAACATACACACACAAGGCACACATATATACATACACATACAGACACTATCTGACCCCCCCCCCCCCCCGCCAGCCTGCCACACACATAATTATGCACCTACAGGGACTCACTGACGCCCACATGCACAAACACACCGACACACAATCACACATACACACACACACACACACACACACACACACACACACACACACACACACACACACACACACACACGAGGCACACATATACACGTGCACACACTCGCTTACCTGCGATCGCTAGCGAACATACGTGGCCAAGGTCTACCGCCTATGGAACAAGTTCACAGCTGTGCACATAACAGGTGAAGCTGCAAGCCCACAGTTGGCATAGGATTCTTCCCATCCTTTTGTTACTGCTCATAGTGTAAAGTCTTAAAAGTGTGTATATTGTATTTACTCAATATCATATGTAGTCAAAACTACACAAAAAGTGTGAGTTTTTAGAAAAAGGTTAACAAGAATAAGTGGCGCTTTAATCCTTAAGAATAGTATTACCCTATGTATTGCTTAACAAATAAAAAGAGAGAGCGAGAGAGACCCAAACCTGGTCATTTGGCGGTAGAGGCTGAAGGTTTACTGGGATACAAATACCTGTAGTAATCTTGGTAATGGAACTGGTGACGGGGTAAGGAGAGTATGTGTGTGTGTGAGTGTGTGTAAAGGTTATGCAGCGAGAGTTTAAGCAGCTCTTTTCCAGGAGGATGTATAATAAAATCAAGATTGGAGTATCGAAGCTGTGCGAAACTAAAAGTGCGTGGAAGTAAGAAAGTGGAAGATTTGTCTGTGAAGTGGAAGAGTGAAGTGATGGCCCCGAGTAAGAAGTGGTCCAATAAGGGGAATGGAAGGCTTGCGGAATGAACGAGGTGAGTGATAATGCCGGGTGGAAGGATTAGATAGGAGAAACCTGCCTTTGGCACATACAGTATATTTTTCAACAGAAAAAAATATAAATTTAGGTGGATGGGGAATTGTCGAAATGTTTAATCTTGCCGCTTTAACTATTTCAGTACGGGTGACGTCTTTTGTATTTGATTTCAGCTACATTTAGATGATTATATAAAGCATAGTAAGCATATATGTTAGCTAAACGGATTAATTGAGATAGTCTGTAGCCTTTTAATGGATCGACGTCCTTCCTCAGCTGAGAATAATCGTCTAATAGTTGCCAAAATATAATAAAAAGGATCTCACCAGTACTGAATGGGTTAGAGAGGTCTGGGGAGGGAGTATATTTTTTATCTATTGTGTATTTATTTTCTATTCTAGGGGGCAAACTAGATATACATAGCTCGAAATTGGCCAGATCAATCAAAAGCCCCAATAATAACTAAACGAGTGACCATAATAACCCCCTAGTCTTCTCACCAGATAGTGTTAAGGGGTCGATTTATTTGTTTATTTTTTTTTTAGTTTCCTCCCTAGACCTCCATCAATCTTTAAAAATACATCCCCAAGATCACTCTTCTAGGTAAATGTGTACATTTTTCAGTAGAACAATATTGGTCGAAGGCCAATTCCTCTTAATAATACAGGTTCGCTATCGCTCGACAGGAAAAAAATCGACTCATGAATGGCACGAAAGGTCCTAATAATGACAAAGAAATTAGGTGAAAAGTCTTAAAATCGGCAAACTAATGGAGAAAAAAAAACGCCTTAAAAACTCAAAACTAATGGGGTTAAACATGAAGGAGAAGGGAGTCCAGATAAGCAACCATCCCCCCCTCCCCCCCACCCCTTTAAACGATAAATTGGCGTCAAAGGAGAGGACTTGAGCGCCCTTTGATCCGAGACGCTGAACCATGAACAGATCGGCTATTAACCCCTGCTGTACCGCCGACGTCCCTTTAGTTTTATGCATGCTATATTTAGACGATTTTGGGCAGTTTAAGAAGGATCTGTGATAGTAAAAATGGTTAAGTGAGATAGGCCGAAGCCTGTTAATTGCTGGAGGCCTTTTTTAAGCTGAATCGCCTAATACTAGCCAGAGTGACATTTAAAAGACTTTGCCAGTACAGAAAGAGTAAAGGAGCAGGGTAAACAATCAGCTATAAAGGGCCAGGGTACAAATAGGCTACAAAGGGCCAGAGTAAAACTCGACTATGAAGGGCAACAGTAAAAATCAGCTATAAAGGGCAAGGGTAAAAAACAGCTATAAAGGGCAAGGGTATAAATGGGCTATAAAGGGCAAGGGTATAAATCAGCTATAAAGGGCAAGGGTAAAAAACAGCTATAAAGGGCAAGGGTATAAATGGGCTATAAAGGGCAAGGGTATAAATCAGCTATAAAGGGCAAGGGTAAAAAACAGCTATAAAGGGCAAGGGTATAAATCAGCTATAAAGGGCAAGGGTAAAAAACAGCTATAAAGGGCAAGGGTATAAATCGGCTATAAAGGGCAAGGGTATAAATCAGCTATAAAGGGCCAATGTACAAATAGGCTGTAAAGGGCCAGAGTAAAAATCGGCTATAGAGCGCAAGGGAAAACAATCAGCTATAAAGGGCCAGAGTAAAAACCAGCTATAAAGGGCCAGAGTAAAAATCGGCTATGAAGGGCAAGGGTAAAAATCAGCTATAAAGGACAAGGGTATAAATCTGCTATAAAGGGCCAAGGTACAAATAGGCTATACAGGGCCAGAGTAAAAATCGGCTATATAGCGCAATGGTAAAAATCAGTTATAAAGGGCCAAAGTAAAAATTAGCTATAAAGGGCAAGGGTAAACATCAGCTATAAAGGGCCAGAGTAAAAATCGGCTATGAAGAGCAAGGGTAAAAATCAGCTATAGAGAGCAAGGGTAAACATCAGCTATAAAGGGCATGGGTAAAAATCAGCTATAAAGGGTCAGGGTACAAATAGACTATAAATGGCCAGAGTAAAATTCGGCTATAAAGGGCAAGATTAAAAATCAGCTATAAAGGGCCAGAGTAAACATCGGCCATGAAGGGCAGGGGTAGAAAATCATATATACAGGGCCAAGGTAAAACTCGGCTATAAAGGACCAGGATAAATATCAGCTATAAAGGGCCAGGGCGATATCGGCTATAAAGGGCCAGGGTGGTAATCGGCTATAAAGGGCAAGGGTGATAATCGGCTATAAAGGGCCACAGTAAAAAATCCGTACCATCAGAGAGAGTATTTTAGCTACTATTATATTCTACAAGACATTTGTTCGTTGGCATGGGGATGTTGTGGATATGATACCCTTGGTCAATGAGTTACCACTATGAGCTGCGATGCCTTGGGGGTTATTATGATAGTAACAAAATAATAAAATATAATTAAATATAAATAAAAAATAAAAAATAGGAAAAGTGGGGATTGGGCCTGAGCATATAGATAGATAGATAGATAGATGTTTATTATGGAGAGGTTTGATAGCTTCTGTCATTTTCGAGCAAAGTAATTTTGTAGTTTGTCCCCTATAATACCCCCCACCACCACCACCGCCACCGCCTGTCCAGACCCCTGTTCAAGCTATTAACACGAAATAGATAAATATATGCATGCAAATAAGTAAATAAATAAAAATAAGAAAGCCCCCCCCCCCAAATAAAAAAAAAAAAAATACAAAAAACGCCTCCCAGATCCCCTTTAAGTTAAATATGTAAATTCCCGATTCCGTCAAGAAGACGGCTGTGTCTTTTGCTGAATTGAGTTTTTAATGTTATATATATTTGTATTTGTATTATTTATTACCAGGTATTGTTTTTTGTAATTCGTCTCCAGAAACTTTGACGCACTACTCCTCCTAAACGGCTACCTTCACGACATTGAACACTAATTTCAAAGTTGTTTGCAGAGCCAAAATGTAAAAATTTAACATTTCGGACTTCCGCTACACTCGTTAAGTAGCTCGTTTCGCTGCTTTTACGACGTTCCACAGTAAAACAGAATATTCCTTTGCTAATGTCATTTTCCACATTTGACAGCATATACTCACTGGCAGCTTTGTCAAATTGCTCAGATGGCACAAATGAAAGAAGAAGAGCTACAGCAAGACCTATGATCTCCATGCGTACAAACAGGTGCGTTTTCCATACCACGGGTCCATGAATTGACATGTCTGTGATGGCTAAATGGCTACACGACATTGAACCACGAGATTGTCTAAAACAGGATATTACGGAATCGAGATGTAGTGGATTAAACCACCATTAAGATTATTCAGTAGAAAAATGTCCCTGCCGAAGGCGGTTTCTCCTAAATGTCAGGCTCGCTTTTGTTCACCCAGAAAAAATCAGCACCCGATTTGTTTTCCTATATGCAAGGAGACAAAAGGCAAAACTGACTGTATCACGTATCCTCCTTAAAATTGAACGAGTGACAAAGAGCCAAATTCAAAGTGTACATTAGAGTAAATATCTCAGGACAAACGGTGCTTGAAGGATTCTAAGTTGTAGGATGAGGGAAAGGTAGATTGAGGTGTAGAGTGTCTTATACTCGCAAAACACATTAGGTGAAACGCCTTAAAATCTCGAAACTAAGGAAGTGAAACAGGGAGGATCCAAAAAGACCCGCGTCACACCAGATTGGGTTAAAGGGGTAGTGCTTGTTGTTTGGTCTATATACTTATCTATTTAATATTTTTTGAGTTTCCTCGCTAGACCTCCAAGCTTATAATACCAACCCCTAGGCTTTCAAGACAAATGTGTACATTTTTCGGTAGAAAATTGTGCCGGCCGAAGGCCGGTTCCTTCTAATATATTGGCAAAGAAATGGGGCGAAAGGTTCTGAAATCGCCAAATTAATGGAACGACTATCTTAAAATCTCAAACCTAATGGGACTAAACATGAAGAAAAAAACTACGTCCAACAACTTGGTCCGACCATATATTGAAGGAAGTTGTAGGAAGTAAGTTTACATCAGTACACTCAAGTCAGATATTTGTCGTGAAATTTTAGGAATAGATGTAAGAAGGGAGGGAGTGAGATGGGGACGAAGGTAGGGAGGGAGGAAATCCTAGTAATCGTTCAGCCTCACGATCACCTCATATATCACTACTTGTGTTCCCCCTGTCTTATAACACCTGCCCTGGCCAGCCCGCGCTATTCCAGAACCTAGTAGGCAACACAGATAGTTTTACCAATTCCTTTATAGTAGTCATTCTGTTGCATATCATGAGATGAATACCATGGTGTTCTTTACCTGTGAAATCGAATAATATAAATCGTTACATTTTGTGACTTCTGATATATTGGACACATTGAGTAGTACTGAACATATCTACAGACCACAAAACATAATGTTTTATGTGTATGAAGGAGACAAAAGCCTATAACGAGTGTTTCCCCCAAGCCAAAGGGAGTGACAGAGAGCTAAATTCAAGGGACGTTGGTGTCAAAATACCTGGACACACGAAATGTATGTAACGCGATGCATAAGAAATGAGACCTGCGAGATCCTCCCTGTAGAAGACAGGTGTAGGCATATTTCACACTCTCGCTATCTGCTCGGCGCAAGATATTCCCCACGCATGATATTTCTTACGGAAAATGTTTTGCCTACATGGTGTTTACGTACGCCAGATGCTCCCCACGCTTCCAATATTGCATGTCTTGGGTGTTTTGCTACGCGGTCATGGGATGTTTGCTTTATAAGAACCTTCACATGGAGGGAAAACACATACAACCAAATGATACTACTTTCATAGCATGCTCTGGAAACATTGAATGTTTTCAATAAAGAAATCCAATTCCGAGGGTTCTTCGAGAGCGGATATATTATTTACTCGAAAATTATATTGATAACGTTTTGGGTCTGAGAGGTTCTATCTACACTGATTAATATTTACTGTTGGTATCTGGAAATACAAAGAATATCGCCATTGAATTTTTTGGTAAAAGGACCTAAAATATATACAGTGTAGAACGTGAGTAGCTAAAATTACAAAGGATTATTAAACGCAGAAGAGATTATTAGAAGCTACTGGTATTATTAGAAGCTACTGGTATTATTAGAAGCTACTGGTATTATTAGAAGCTACTGGTATTATTAGAAGCTACTGGTATTATTAGAAGCTACTGGTATTATTAGAAGCTACTGGTATTATTAGAAGCTACTGGTATTATTAAAGTTACAATACAAATAGACATATGAATAATGAGCATAAGACGAAGTACACACAATGATATAGTATTCCTTTTTTTATATAAAAAAACAAAAATCTCGATTATTATTAGAAGCTACTGGTATTATTAAAGTTACAATACAAATAGACATATGAATAATGAGCATAAGACGAAGTACACACAATGATATATTATTCCTTTTTTTATAAAAAAAAAAAAAAAAATCTCGATTACCAGAACATGATGTTGTTTTCAAAATCGTTATAAATGTCTTATCTGACCTACCGATAGTATACCATAGCTTACTCTGATAGTACATGACGTGATAATTATAGAGGATATCACTCACTAAACAGAATAAGCTATATTATCAATTCGATATATTGGAAAATAAGACACTTGCAGCAATTTTGGAAACGCCATCGTCTTCTTGACGAGTGAATCTACTTCATGCAAGTGTTTGCAACTGTAAATCAATTTGGACAATCATTGAAAAAACGACAAAAATATAAAGTAACTCGTCTTATTCTCATAATTATTCATATAAGTTTATTTGTCTTGCAACTTTATAAAATACCAGTGGTTTCTACTACTTAATCTGCATTTAATGGGGTATTATAAAAGGCAATGTATATAATAGTTGCATCCATAGGACAGTCCATGCAATCTACTGTAAATGTATAGAGAGGCAGCGTTGAAAATTTCTGTCAGGTGGGTTACCAAATTCTGCACCACTCTGTGTAGCGCTGGAGTGTGTGAATATATTCTGCTACTTTGGCGATATGGTTTCCGCCGGAGGTGGCGCTGAAGTTGGCTCCATTGCTAGAGTCAGAAGTGGCTGGGGGAAGTTTAGAGAGCTGTTGTCACGCTTGACCATGAGAGGACTCCCACTTCACCATAAAGGGAATGTGTATACCTCGTGTGTTAGGAGTGCGATGACCTATGACTCGGAGACGTGGCTGGTTAAAGCGGAGGATATCAATAGAGTGGAACGCAATAAGAAGAGAATGTTGAGATGGATATGTGGGGTTAACCTCAGGGACAGGGTATCGAGTGAGGAATTAAGAAGGCTTCTGGGCATTAGGAGTATCAGTGAAGTGATGCACACGAGCCAACTTGATTGGTTTGGACACATGGAGAGAATGGATGACCAGAACTGGGTGAAAAAATGCCGGATAGTGAAAGTGGGTGGAACTGTGTGTAGGGATAGACCAAGAAAGACATGGGATCAGGTACTCTGGTCCGATCTCAAAATAAAGAACTTGACAACAGAGGTAGCCCATGACAGGGTCGCCTGGAATGCTGCCATTTAGGACGTGAGACTGTAACCACTCCCTCTGCGGACGAAACGGTCTTAAACTTGTTTGTACGGTGTAATAAGAATCTATCTTTGCGGTTCTCGCACTCCTGCAACTGTACAACATTCTCAGTTTAGTTTCTTCCAAGGTGTTTTAGAGCTATAAATTATAGTGATACGTATAGCTCATTGTACGATTAAGAAAATAAAACAAACCAAAATCCCTGCTCTTAATGTTTGATTATATAATTATGATTATTTATAAATACAGTAAGCATTCCTCAGACATCAATTGTAGCACTCGTAACTATTGTTAATTCAAACGAGATACACGGGGCACTGATATGTGCTTACACTACATATAAAATAATAAAACAAAAAATAAGTTACAAAATGTTATCATAAAGTATTATAGATACACTTACCAATCGTCGAGGCAGAATATCCAATGTGTTTATATACATATATATACATACAGTATGTGTGTGTGTGTGTGTGTGTGTACAGGGTAGCGCAAGGCTCAGCTACTCACCTGTCAGACCAGGATCCAGAGGATTCTCTGGACCCTGTGTCAGACATTGTCAACGCTGCCTCTCGATATATTTGTATAGCTAAGCGGTAATCTGCATGAACAGCGTAATGGATATTATATTTGCCTATAACAAACACTGTCTTCACAACCAATGCATACACTGACTTTTATATTACCTCATTAAAATCAGAATATATAGTAGAAGCTATTTGTATTTATTAAATTATAATACAAAAATAAACTTATATGTATAATGGTAAGTATTAGAACAATTATGCATAGTAATAGTTTATTCACTTTATAATTTAGGCGATTTTTTTATTATTTTCTGACATTTTCCACACTTGAAAACACTTGCATGCAGTAGATAAATGTGTCCAGAACACGATGGTGTTTTTACATTATAAGTTTCTTGTTTTTCGATATATCAATTATATAATATAGACTACTTTTTTATAGTGCGTTACTTGATAATTATAGATGATATCACGCATTATCAAAGTACTGCCGAAGAACCTCCCAGTTGGCAGCGCCAAAGTGCCACAAGCGTCACCGTCTGGGAGGATCGGATTACCATACTGGAGAGATAGGACAGGTAACAGAGATAAGGTTATGATACAGAGGAGCCCAATGGAGAGAAAAGGTTTACAATGTAAGCGGAAGGATTAGAGATTATAAATATGTCAAGGATGTTGGGCCGATCTCCAAGGTGGTCAGGGATACGAGTAGGGTGCTGGAGTAACTGTTTTAGGTCATTTAGGATAGAACAGATTTAGGCTTGATCACATGGTTGGTCAGTGAAATGAGAGGAGAGCCATTGGCGGTGATGAACGTTGAAATCGCCCAAGATGGAGAATTCAGAGAAAGGAGAGATAGTCAAATTACAAGTCAGAAGAGTTAGGGGATAGACAGCACAGAAATATCTAGTTTGAGAGTGACAGGCAAGTTTGAGCCAGAGAGTTGAGAATTCAGAAGAGTCAAAATCGGGAACAGGAGAGCAAGTCAGTTTGTGGCTTTGAAACTAGGATGGAAAAAGTAGGAGAAAGCAGAGAAGGGGTTGCTGGAAGTTGCTTCAGACGCATGAGTCTTGGTGAGAAAAAGAAAACCAGGTTTGTTGGAGGAGAGCTGGTATTTGACAGTGAAAGGTAGAGGAAAGGCCATGAATGTTGTAGAAGATGATAGTTAGCGGTCAAGTACATTTTGAAGAGTCGTCACCATGTTTAACCCCTTCAACACCATGACGTAATTTCCATCGTATTCTGCTCACCATTAGACGATTTTCTTCAGCTAATAATCTACATCTAGGACTCAAAGGGGTATACACAATCTCAAAAATGCCTCTAAATAACATAGGTCCTTCTTAAACAGCAACAAATTGTCTAGTTTAAGCCAGGATCCAAGTTAAAAAAGCATCATTGTGCTGAAGGGGTTAAACAAACAGCCAAGTGCACTTCATCATCAGACTGCCAGGAAGAAACTGAGGCCTGAGCCTGTCTACCTCCCACGGTGGTGAAGGTTGACCGAAAGCGATGTTGCCAAAGGCTTTATTCAAAGCGCCAGTTCCAAAACGTATCATAGCCTAGTTTATATTCAATTTGAGTATTCAGTTTTAATTCAATATATTTCTAAAGTATCGAATATGCTAATCGCGGTTCCATGTGTGAGAGGGTTAATTAAAAGAAATAATTGGTTATATGGTAACAATTTAGCACAAGAATTATCTTTTAAAATAATTGGGCTATTGTTTTGTGTAAAAAGACAAATATTCTATAAAATTAAATATTTTCTTAACTCAAGAAATTCAACAGATTAACAGATTAAGACAATTTCCGGACAAATTAGCAAAGTTTCATGACAAACTGGGTCATTATTCGCAAAGTTCATTACGAGCAGACTTGGAGGGGTAATCCAAAAAATCTTCCCCGTAATCTTGAGAGTGTATGGTCAAACTTAGCTGAAAATTAAATTTGCTTCCATCCTATTGATCGCTTCCAAAGATCGATAACATCTATGTATTTTACCATATTTGAATCTCTATTCATCTATCTACTCATCTCTCTTTCTCTGTTGGGCGGTACTTGAAAAGTAGACAGAATGGATAAAAAACACCATCTGGGGAAGAGCACTTTATTGACAACGTTTCGCAGAGAGTGACCTGACGAAGCTATCTGCGAAACGTTGTCAATAAAGGGCTCTTCCTCAGATGGTGTTTTTTATCCATTATCTCTGTTTATACACACACACACACACACACACACACACACACACACACACACACACACACACATATATATATATATATTTTATATATATATATATATATATATATATATATATATATACAGATAGATAGACAGATATATATATATATATATATATATATATATATATATATATATATATATTATATATATATATATATATATATATATATATATATATATATATATATATATATATATATATATAGATATATATATATATATATATATATATATATATATATATATTATACTGTATATAATGAATGCATGTGATCCTCCAAGGATTCGAACCCAGGATACCACATGCAGAATTAACATACGCTAACCATTACACCATCAAGACGGAGTATGCAGTAATCTCTCTCTCTCTCTCTCTCTCTCTCTCTCTCTCTCTCTCTCTCTCTCTCTCTCTCTCTCTCTCTCTCTTCCGCCCGGTTAGGCTCCCCGGAATTAATATAACTTTTGATGTATAATAAATTCTGTAGCTTCCTGACTCCTGCGGGCGTGGGATTGTAAATTAGACGTATATGATTGAAACCAAGTCTGGCCGCCAGATAGCGCTATCAAAGGGAGCTGTTTAATTATGCAAACGGTGCCTTCATTTTCAAAACGCATTATATATATATAAAAAAAAATCCGGACGAGGCAGACTCAGATTCGCCCATTTTCCTTTCCTAGCACGGATTGCAGTAGGAATCCACTAACCATTAAATCTTTGATGAAAATTATAATAAACTTGCAGAATAATCGATGAAGTAAAATAATGTTGAATGGAATATCAATTATGCTTCATAATTACAGCATCCTATTAAATATCGTATTTTGCACTCCAATTTCATTGTTTTATGTAATGTAAATTGAACCTGAAAATCAATGCCGGATTGAAATGAAATATCATCAGTTAGCAGAATCATGAAAACAGTACATTTGAGTTAATCAATTATTACAAATATATACCGTATTATTTGTTTAAGGAATGTCTATTCAGTAAAATAATGCAAATATATTTCGTTCGTAATCTCAGATGACCTTTTCATCCCTTTGTGGAAGAATTTGAACATCACGCTGTGTTTAATATAAATGATTGGGGATAGTTGGGTCATGGCTTCTGCTTACTTGTCTGTCGTATGCCTGTATGACATTTACTCTTTAACCCGGCAGCTACGATGTTCCTTCTGGAATGTTTTGCTGGGCAAATGGGAAGTTCCTTCCAGAATATGACACTTAAAAACAACAACCCAAAACGCACCAGTGCTGGGGAAATGGATGCAATATGAGATTATGTGGCATGTTTCCTTCAACCGTCCGGCTGGCTCAGTTGATATTGTCACTGCTTCCTAACTTGCAATCTCGCCTTCAATCACCGCTGGGATTGAACAGTTTTTCTGAGATATAGCCGGCGGTTACCATTTCCCCATGAGCAAGGGGATGGGTAATGGTCTCTGGTTGACTAAAGAAGTTTCAAGCACTTAAGAACCCTCGAAGGAGGAGATACGGGTGCTATATAAGTAACCAGACAATTATTTTTATTACCACCACCTCCTCTCTTTTCCTTGCATGTGTCCCCCCCCCCCCCCCTTTCTCCCTCAACTTTCCCCTTCCTCCTTTATTCTACAGTCCCGGTCTTCCTGTCATGGAGGTACTTGGTGAGAGCAGGGAACATGTAATAATTATCCATGTACATGATGTGTTGTTTTCGAAATAGTGGTCCATCATGACTTTCACCATGGCTCCACCAAAGGCAATGTCTGCAACCACATCCCCTTCTTTCCTGCTGTAGACCAGGAAATCCAGAATGTAACCAGCACAAAAAGTTTGATGCCAAAGTGATGTCTCTTCAAAGGGATGTACTGCCGGAAGTAGAATTTCCCCCCGAACAGCACAAGAGACTCATCAATGACTACTGTTTGGTAGGGCCAGAAGAACAAGGTGAACCATTGCAGCATCATCTCATAGAAGTCACGAATCTTACACAGTTTGTCTGGGCAGTGCACGTTGGTATTGGTGACGAGATTAAGAAGGGAGAGTTTATTTAAGTACCGGTCACAGGATATGTACTTCCCAAAGGCAGGGGCTGTGATGAGGTCTGCCGTGATCCAATACTCGGCCAACATGTGTTTCTTAACATGGCGCATGAGCATAGTCAGGGCCAGGAACACATAGAACTCAGCCACAGTCAGAGGTTTCAATGTCCTTATGCGACCCTTCGTTGTTCTCCCAAACACGTTCACCTGATTATCGTTGTGAGGTGAGGTGGTGGCGTGGCAAGGCTTGGGGTTCCTTAGGGCAGCGATGGTGTGAGGAATTTCAGAAGATTGACTACCTGAAGGCTGTGGATATGCAGGTCTAGAAACATCCCCAATCTTACTTGTACATGAATGTGGGTGGGAAAGGCTGGCAGGATATTGTGGGGGTGGCGCATCATGGATTGGGCCAGCAGGGGTGGAAGCGTGGGGAGCACCAAACAAAGAGGTATGAGTTTTTGCTGTTGTATTTATATATTTCCTGCCTTTTAATTTCACTGCGGCACTTGTAGGCAGCTCTGGGGAACGTGGGGATGTAATTGTTGGACAATCCCACTTGCAGATGTCTGTGGTGTTGGGGAAGGATGGTGGGCACCGCAAGGCATAAACACGGCGTGCTGTGACGTTGGGGTGAACAATGATGTACTCACAATGCCCTCATCCCCAAGCTCACCCTCTCACACATGGGGCTCTCACTTGCACTCATTACATCTCCCTCATGCTTATATTTCTCTTCCTCTTCCTTCCAAACTCACATAATCATGCAATGCCTTCCCAGAGACCATTCGGGTCCCACAGTGCAACATTGATATGGTCTGCACGAAGGCCATCCAAGTTTGAAGGGTTAAAGTACAAGATGGCAGTCCGTATCCAAGATCAATGTTTATGCTTCCTTTTACATTCTTATTAAACCTTTCGCTGCGGCTGACACATATATACGTCCTATGCAAAAAAAGCCCTACACTGCGGCCGATGTACATATACGCATTGCTATTACCGGCTGAGTTGGTTGTACCAACCCGCTTCACTTGTTACCAGATGCTTCCAGGAGGTTTTAAGATTTTCGCCCATACTCGTACTAGTGTGTTTAGTGCATTGGTTGAGAGAGGGTGTGTGTACAATAAAGAGATGATTTAGGTGAAAATCAACAATTACTGGGCTATATCTCCATGTATTCGTGACAGGTATATACCAGGTACGAATAGGAGGATCATTTCATCTTCATTTCAACATCTCATACTGTTTTGTAAACAAAAACAAAATAAAAAAAACTGTTAATATCATCCACTTATCATGAGTGGAAGAGAAGCAGATTTTGTTTTATTTTCATCGCGAGCGTAAAGTGTGGGGTCGGCTCGTCAGCAACAAAAAAGGAGAAGTATTGATCGATTTTCACAGAAGTGGGCAGGTAGATTTGGCTCACCAATACAACGTTCAACATCAAGAGAAACTTAACCCTACTTAAAGGCCAAAGTCACAGATGAAGGGAAAGTTGCTGATTGTTGTCTACATAATTTTTTTTTTTACCCAATCAATATTCGACAAATGATAAACAGATGAAGGGCCAAAATCAAATGTCAGACTTGAAGGTTTAGGTATGCAGTTTCCTTTTCAAAACGCCAAAATTTGCGCCTACTATAATAATGAATGGAGAATGCTTGTGAATAGATAGTGATAACTCTGTCGTAGGGAAAGGGTGTCGGGTGCCAGTTAGACTAGATAATAATCCGTCAGTTGCCTGGCCCGGGGAGCCGATCTATGGTGTGAAGGGTCATGCCTGGAAGTAAGGTGGGCGGGCATTGTGGTGGTTGGCTTCGCTGTGTGTCTGCCTGTTGAGACCGGAACCTATCTGGGACCTGGGAGATTTTGCTGGAGACTCCAAATGAACCTAGGTCTCTGGGTCTTCTCCTGGGCGACCTAGATGTGTGTGAATTATTATTATTTGTTTTTTGTTTGTATGCTGTCCCTATTTAGGCTCTGTCTTGAGTTGGCCACCCCCAGCTATGGGGTATGTACCTGAGAAATACATACATACCATACAATATATTATATCTATTTTAAATCAATAAATATTATATACAGTATAATCATTAGTGTGCAGTGCTATGGTTCAAATATAATGCTGGTAAGGGATTAAGGGAACACTGACTGTTTTTTGGTCTATAAATTAATTCATTCATAATTATATTCTTAGTTTCCTCGCTAGACATCCCTCAAACTTAGAAAAACATCCCCCACACCCCCCTCAAGATAAATTTGTAAAATTTTCGGTAGAAAAATGTCCAGGCCGAAGGCCGGTTCCTCTTACATTTACAGGCTCGCTATCGCTCGCCAGGAAAAAATCGACACCTAAATGTCACGATAGGTCTTAAAATTTATAACGTAATGGGACGAAAGGTCTTAAAATCGCCAAACAAATGGGCCGAACGTCTAAAAATCTAAAAAACAATGGGACTAAACACGAGGGAGAAAGGGGACCAGAATAACGAACGTCTCCCCTTAACCGTTACAAACAAGTATTTATGTGTTTAATGTGAGCCATATGAGAGGGATTGTCCTGGCCGCACCACTAATTAATGACCCAAATGACATAAAACACACTGGAATTAACCTCTATGATGAGGTCCGGGTGAGTGTCTATTAATGTCACCGAGGGAAAAAAATGACACACCAAAAGTTAAATTGAATATCGCGGCAGCGGGGGTATTGTGGCCATGGTGTCACTCCTACACACACACACACACACACACACTCAGATACATACACACACACTCACACACATACACTCACAGCACACAAACACACAACACACACACACTCAGATACACACATTAACAGACACAACTGTACACACATTAACACACACTCAGATACACACATTAATAAACACCCATAACCACATTAAACACACACGTAGATACAAACACATTAGCCGACACACCCGTACACACATTAAACACACACGCAGATATCAACACATTAACAGACACACCCGTTCACACTATAAACACACGTAGATACCAACACATTAACAGACACGACACACCCGTTAAACAGACACACACACACACACACATTAACTGATACACACATATTAACACACAGAGATACACACATTAACAAACACAACTGTACACACGTTAAACACAAATACTGAGATACACACATTAACAGATACACACAAAACATTAACACACAGAGATACACACATTAACAAACACAACTGTACACACGTTAAACACACATACTGAGATACACACATTAACAGATACACACAAAACATTAACACACAGAGATACACACATTAACAAACACAACTGTACACACGTTAAACACACACACACAGATACACACATTAACAGATACACACACACAGATACTCTCGGCACCGGAACTGGTAAGAGGACGACTACTCGGACCTGGTTAGAGGGTGTGATGGTAGTGAGAGGAGAGGCGCACCGTAGTGGTGGTGGCGGCAGAGCAACCCGGCAGTTCTACTCCTGGGCTGACTCAACATGCATACAAAGCAACCAGGAGTTTATCATGCCCAGAAGTTCTGTAGATTAATGTAATGTTACTTTCAGCATTGACAACCAAAGTAACGTAAGGGGGGCCACCTGCTCTTTTTTCTCTGAGTTGTATCCATTCGGCCTCATTCAGCCTACTGTTTTAAGAAGTTTATCCCCATCCAGGTGTCAATTTATACCTAGCGAGCGATACCGAGCCATCATATTATAGATAATGAGTTAAACAGCTGGCTAAATTTTTAAATCTTTTGATAGAAAAATGTCTCCGCCGAAGCCAGATTTCTCCATAAAATGCTGGCTCGCTATTGCTCGCCAGGAAAGAATAGATACCTGGATGGGGATAAATGTCAGTATCAGTAGATTATGTGAATGTTCAATCTCATGACAAACCATATCCAATTTTATCTTGCTTAACTTAGGAACCTCTCAAAATCAAAGGGATACAATAATATGCTATAGGTAGCGCCAGCGAACTTGACAATTATCTTGATCCCTTAACTTTGTATAACTCTGAATGAATTAAAGCAATCGGGCTGAAGTTTATATCTGGGAAGAGTTCACCAGGAAATAGGTTTGGATATTTATAGCCAGTTTGCTCTAGGCCCTTTTGAGTTACAGAGAGGTCAGGGATCAAAATTATTGTCAAGTTCTTTGGCGCTACTTATCGTTAGCCCTTAGACTCCCACAGGTCATTCCAAATCTTAATTAAATGGAAACTAATATAAAATTGATAGCCATGAACTTCAGAGCTGGACCATCAATGTGTTTTTGCAACTGTACACGTCTATTTTAAGTTTTTCAAATACCCACTTCATTGGTTGTTCAAATTAAGTTTAACATTAATATTAAATATATTTGAAAATTACTCCCTGGCTGATAAGATTGTGATAAGTTTGTCACATGAGTATAGTTGCTATTGAAATATGATTATTCACAATTGTATGTAGAGCAACGGTGCTATGGTACTTTTAGTTCACAATATACTATAATACTATGCCAGTATATTATATAGCACATGCCTAGCAACTATAACCATTTAGCTTTCTTAGGTCTAAAATGTAAATTTTCCTAGCATAAGAACAGTGTATATATAAATAAATATTTTTAAGTAATCTATTTTAAATTTATTTTTAAAGCATACTTATCGCTATGGAAATTACAAACTCATTTCGGGCGCTTTTTGATATGAAAGTAAATTCCCAATAGCAAAGTTTATCTGTAGGTCTATTTAATACAAATGCGATTCAAAAATTCTAAATACTAGCCGACAAAAATCTATTTCTGACCTCCATCTTAAGTTTAATCAAATTAAGTAAATTCCTATCAGCAAAGTTTATTTGTATTAAAAACAAATGGGATTCCAAAATTATAATTAGTCAACAAACCATTTCACACTTCCATCTTAGTTTCAGTTTACTGAAACCTAAACTGAAACCTTTTGTGTAAGATGCACTGTCTTCTTCCAATTGTATCCTTCCCCACGACACTATAACTTCAATATTAATATTAATATTACGAAGATCCTATTTCAATAGATCTGCATTCCCTGTACACATTAGGTATACTTTTTTATAAATAAATTTTAAATATAATTTATGTATATTGCATTCCAGCCCTCATTCCTTATCCATGCATACATGAATAAAAGTATAAAAGTATAAAAGTATAAAAGTATTAGGTTGATTACTTTAGTCGAGTTTTAGTTATAGATGTTTGTTGTCAAGATTCTTGGCCTAAATATGTCTGATAGACTATAGTGTATTGTAAGACTCTTGTATAATTTATCACTAAATTGCCTGTGTGATGGAGGCATTATTGATTCACTACAGTCTGATTTTTTCAAGCGGATGGTAAATTGTTATCTCGCCATCTTGATTACTCGGCTATTACCAAGAATTTGTAGCAAAATATGTTGCTAATTATGAAAACTTTGCAATAATATGACGGAGGGACAGCAGTATCATGCTTTTCCATTAAGAATTGAGAAGTCAGATGCTAAGGATTCAATTTTACCATAAGCTGGATGAAACAGATGCTATGATTTGGCAAGCATAATGTGTTTATAATGTACTGACTTGGTATTGTATGTACAGTTGTCAGCATTAGTAAGGTTACACCCATATGAATCTTTGAACCTTTAGAGCCAAGTGTTGAAGCATCTGGGATATAATAGAGCATTGTAGCATCTCATCTGGGTTAATCACTGATTCAAACGGGTGAGTGATTATTAACCCATACTGTACCATCGACATTCTTTTAATTATCCTCTGGCAAATGATTAGACGATTTTGTTCAGCTTAGGAAGGACCTCTATCAATAATAAGGCTTCCCACTATCTCAACCAAACCTTTCACCTACCACAAATCCTTCCTAAGCTGCATAATACCGTCTAAACATAGCTAGAATACAATATAACTCACGTCACTGGTACTCAAAGGGTTAATGCTCATGACTGGATCAGTGTGTATAGAAATGTGGGACAATTCTTAACAAATCTTTTGATTATACAGTAGTGCCTCTAGTCTGCTTTATTGATTATACCGTTTGATTATACCGTTTGATTATACCGTTTTATTGATTATACCGTTTTATTGATTATACAGTTTGATTATACCGTTTTATTGATTATACAGTTTGATTATACAGTTTGATTATACCGTTTTATTATACTGTTTTATTGATTATACCGTTTGATTATACCGTTTTATTGATTATACCGTTTGATTATACCGTTTCATTATACCGTTTCATTATACCGTTTGATTATACCGTTTTATTGATTATACCGTTTGATTATACCGTTTGATTATACCGTTGTATTGATTATACCGTAGTGCCTATAGTCTGTTTTATTTCAGGTGAAGGTAAATTGGATCCCTTGGTAACAGATTTGTCGATACTCAGTGGAAAAATATGAATCTACTATAGGCCTATATCAGTCATAGTAATGCCAAGCTTTCATAATTAAAAACATATTTCGCTACAAAATGAAAGTAATATGTGAGCAATCAAGATAGTAACATGAACATCTACCATCAGCTGGAAAAAATATACTATAACTGAGCACGATGAGTATGTTGGAATATAAGTTATATTTACAAATCTACTTACCTACCTACCTTGTTGTAGTTTCGGCGTCTTCACCTCTGTAATTTAAATAAATGTATCTATTTAAAGCACACCTTGAACCTATATTTATCTGCATTAGTTATCAGATTTTAAGACGTTCGACCCATTAGTTTGGCGATTTTAAGACCTTTCACCCCATATATTTGTCAATAGCAAGACCTTTCATATAATTTTGGTGTCAATTTTTTTCCTGTAAGAGATAGCGAGCCTGTAATATAGTGGCAACTGGCCTCCGGCCAGGAAATTTTTCTATCAAAAAAATATACACAAATAAGGGGAAGCTGACCATTAATTTAACCCCTCAGCCCAAAATTCACGATATAATGTGACCACCCCGAGCCCAAAATTAATTATTATATACCGGTATATATTATATATATATATATTAATTTTTTGTATTTATTTTATTATTTTTTTTCTAAAATGCTTCTTTCTTACCTGGTTATCTTACCTGGTGGGGCCACCCGATCCGGCGTCCAGCCAAAATTCTGACTGGAGGGAGGGGTGTGGCCCAAAACAATAGTCGGGTACGCCAGTCAAACTTGCAAATTATCAGACCAAAAGAAAAATAACGGTAATGGTTGACTGATTTAGTGTACCTTACACAAGAGTTAGTTTAAAAAGAAGTTCATGAGTTCAAATAATAAAATACTAGATAAGGACTAACATGGGCTTACAGCTTTAAGGGACAATGGGGAAAGGAGGTGGGGTTGATTTGTATATCAAGTATTAATAAAGTTGAACAAGGAGTCTCGTAAAGCATCCTGGAGTCTGGATTTAAATGAGTTAAGAGAGGGAGCATCAACTTAATGGTCAGGAAGAGAATTCCACTGCTGGACAACGCGGCAAGAAAAAAATCTTCTGCAGGCCTCAACCTGAGAATGTTGCACTTGAATTTTGAAGCTGTGGCCTCTAGTGCGGCCAAAATTGGGAGAAAGGACAAAGAGATCTTCAGGTTTAAGGGTAGGTATTTAGTTTGTTCCCTAGACCTCCATCAAGCTTAAAATTACACCCCCTCGAGTCCCTTTCAAGATTAATTTTACATTTTTCGGTTGAAAAATGTCCCGGCCAAAGGCCGTTTCCTCTTAAGTTACAGGCTCGCTATCGCTCGCCAGGATAAAATAGACACCTGAATGGCACGAAAGGTCTTAAAATGGGGTGAAAGTTCTTAAAATCGCCAAACTAACGGGGCAAACATCTTAAAATCTCAAAAGCAATGGGGCTAGACATGAGAGAGAAAGGGGTCAACAAAAAAGTCCCTCAAGTGGATATCTCCCCTTAACAGAGGACAGACCATGGAAAATTTGGTAACAGTAGATCAAATCGCACCTTAATAGTCTACCCTTAGCTGAATACAGATTCAGGTTATTGAGTCTGTCAGAGTAGGAGAGCTGGTTGAGACCATGGACCTGCTTAGACCACCTACGTTGCACAGATTCAATCAGTTTGACATCACCAATATAACCTGTATTCCAAACTGGAGAAGCAAAATCAATAATAGGGCGAACATCACTTGTAAATAATGTAGTCATAAATTGAGCAGAACGACAAATGGTGGACTTAAGTAGGTTTGATGCAACTCTTCTTGCCATAGCTACAGTAAGTCTGGTGTGTTGGTGAAATTTTAAGTCAGAGTCAACTGTAACACTCAGATCCTTGTGAGAAGTGGAGCGTTTAATGGGTACACCTCCTAGTGTGTATAGGTCATGGGCAGCATCGTTTGCACGGGATCGGGAGAATCTTATATGTACACTTTTTAATAGAGAATTTGAGACCCCAAGACAAGGAGATCTCATTTAGTAAGTCGATGTCGCGCTGGAGATCCGCCAACACATACCCAGGATCTGAAGGACGGGAGAAGAGAAGGTACAGTACACTTTAAGATCATCAGCAAACATCTTAATTTTACAACCCTGTCGAGAGGCGATATAGTTGATGAATATCAGAAACAATAAGGAACCGAGAACTGATCCTTGAGGAACACCACTAAGAACAGGTTTAGGATGACTTTTGTGACCGCCAATGGTAACACACATATATCGGTTTAGTAGGAAACTCCTGATCCAGTTGAACAAATTTCCAGTGATCCCAATCGCCAATAGTTTATCCAAGAGAGCATCATGGTGGACCCTGTCAAAAGCTTTTACATAATCGAAAAGAACAAGATCCACAGTATGACCCCGATCAAACCAATAAGTGACATAGTTGTAGGTAAGGAGGAGCTGGTCGGTGACAGATCTATTGCTCCTGAAGCCAAACTGTCTTTCATCAAATAATAAGTTATCATCAATAAAGCTGAAAAGCTATTTGGAGATTATTCATTCCATAGTTTTGCATGGGATAGGGGTCAAACTTATTAGTCTATAATTGAGAGGGTCAGTTCTGGGTCCCTTCTTATATATGGGAATAACAGGAGAAATCTTCCAAGATCGGGGAAGAGTTCCGGCCATCATGGAGAGACTGAAAAGAAAATAGAAAGGGTAGGCTAACTCAGTGGCACATTCTTTGAGAAGGCGAGGATGGAGTTTGTCGGGTCCCATGACAGAGTCATGTTTAAGTGACTTGAGACGGGATTCAATGTTTGCAACTGTAAAAGCAATGGTCAACAATGGAGAATAGCATAAGAGGGCATAAGCACTCGTATGACATCCCAAACCCCCCCCCCCCCCCCGCCAACCCACCAAAAAACCTAAATTCACTCAAAGGTTTAGGCCTATGTTTTATCTTGAAATTGTGTTCTAAATTCCTACTTACAGGAAGAGAATCTGATAGTACATCATGTGCAAGAGGATATAGCCGCTATCTGGCAACCCTAAAATCCCTCATCTAACATCATTACCCCACCCTCTCTTCCCTCCACCTTCCCATACTTCCTACCTATATAATATACATCAAAATATTTCCAAACACACTGACATACGTATAATATGAGTCATACAGAAAATATTCTATAGTATGCCATAATATTACCGCTTTATTTCGTTTTCTCTAAATAACATCATATGAAAACGTAGTTTTTATGCGTAACAATGAAATTTGTGTGACTCCCAAGTAATATGAGTTATTTATATATATTTCTTTCGTCTGCAATTTCCAAATGTCATATATTGCCAACTTTTAAGTGTAACTACTCCATTGTATATTGCCCTGCTTTGTTCCCCTTTTGCGCACTATACATGGGAGGTCAGGTGAAGGTATCGAGGGATAATTGCCTTAAGAACGGCACCTCGTATCTACACTTTATTTGTCCTATTTTTCTGAAGAGTGTAGAGAGGGTAGAAGGGGTGTTGGAGAAAGAGGAAGCTGTTGGAGTGGCTTTATGTGTGTTATTTGTCTGTATACGTCGACGAGGTATCCCCCGACTGGGTGAAAGCATGTGAAACATGCTAGGACGTACTACAACACCCACTAAATGTCCGCCTGGACTGGGATCGAACCCAGGTCAAGCAGATTCACACATGAGCGTGCTCATCACTCGACCGCCGAGGCTCTAGTATACAGCACCTGTTTAGGGCATTCACATTTGCTGCTACTCGGATATTTTCCCTGAATCGACATATTTTATGTCGAATATTGCGCCACAAACGTATATATAAATGGTATATATACTTTTCAGTACATTGTATCATTCAATATGGGAAAGAGAATACGATAAGTTTTAGGTGGTGATTGTACGATACGCCATAAAAAAACGTAAAATTTGAATGATTCTAGGATGTTTTTTGTTTTTTTCATATAATGCATTGAAAATCGCTGCCGCGCGCGCGCGGGCACGTAGGGTGATGCATTTTTCAGGGAGTCTTACTATTTCCATGGGTTTTAAGAGGATATAATACCAGAAACACAATCTCTTATACAAGCTGAATGTGGGGTGTAAGTTCAGTCTACATTGGAGTTTACCTTTTCGATGCAAATGTACAGGTACAATAGGGCATTTTAAGAGGGGATGAGAGTATATATTTGCTTATGAATTTATCCTTTTATTATTTGCTTAGTTTCTTCCAAAATCTCTATCAAGCTTTAAAAAAGAAAATCACTCCAAGACCCCTTTAAGGTTATAAAATGTAATTGCTATTTGAAACTTCTAAAGAACTAAAATAGCACAAGGAAATGTAGCCTATACTCTGTTTCTGTTCAACTGAAGGTAAATTGCAAAGTTCCCATCAAGATTTGTCGGTTATATTGAAGGTTTTGTAGTGAAATATGGTGCTAATTATATAAACTTGGTCTTATTATGATGCAGAGACAAAGTAGTTTCATATTTTTTCCATAAAGTATCGATATATTAGCTGGTAAGGGATTCAATTTACAGCCAGCTGAGAAGAAACAGAGTATAGTTTTGTAACGGTCGAACGTGTGGACAACTGACGACTTGCGAGTTTTGGGCCACAAGAAAGTTAAAAGCTTAAGTCATAATTTTGTAACCGGCATAATAGTAAAATGATGTTTGAAGTGCACACATACTGTAAGTACATACACACTAATTCCACGATACTTACATCCGTCACCCATAATTTTTTAGCAGAAATATAAGTAAAATGGTGTTTGAAGTGCACACATAAGTACATAAAAACAAATTCCACAATACTGCCATCCGTCACTTCCATCCTGCTAAATATCGATGTTTACAACTTGAACTTGCAAGTGGTCATGTGTACAGTAAAAGCCCTGTAATCCAGAAAGTAGCAGCCAGAGGTCATGCCGGATTATCAAATGTGCTGGAGGAATATTGGATGGTAAAGAAATAATACAAAAATAAGCCATTCGCCCAGAATCTAAAATATGTTTTCCCAAATCCTTGATTTTGGGTCGGATCTGGACTTTTCAAGCTTAGCATATATTTGGATTCGTCTCGTCGTTGCGATTCCAACGGTATATGGATTTTTTTTATTTTGACCAATTTTTAGGCCCAATAGGCCTATTTTAAAGTTTAAAAACTCCATAGACGAGTTATCTATGTATGGATTTTGTTATTTTTTGTTTACCAAGAGTACACTTTGACACGCTGAATCGAATGGCGCAAACATAATTGAAATCGGACTGTTAATTTAGGATCTCGTATTTGACTTGGCCTCCTAGAAGGGCCCAAATGACCAGTTTTTGGACTTTAAAAGTCCTCTGTAGTCGTTGATATGTTAATGTGGGCAACTGTACATAATATTATATACTGTACAGTATATCAGGTCAGGTGTATTGTATTATTTGACCAGCATTTGACTCTCGCAGAATTTTTCACTTCATTTGTTTTATGGAGGATTGATATCGATGCCAGTGTTTCAATTTAAAAAGTAAATATCCCTGTATCACGAGTCCTATATGCAGCTAACAACAACTTCCAAATACATAAGATAAATTAGACTATGTGCTTAGAACATTCTAAGCCTGAAGGTAATGCGGAAGTTGATTAATTAACTATCTTATCATTCGAACAGGACTCGTGGATCAAGGGGGAGAGGCAGCTTGATTGGGACGTCATTATTCAGTCCAACCATTTCTTTGGGAGCAGGAGGACGTATCTGTGTTGGCTCTTCGTATTTTACCAAATATAAGGTGTGTATGGGGTTTTCGTGCATATATGACATGTGTATTGCTATTCTATTAATATCAAGGTGGTCATACATGTAGTGCATATGAGAAATATAAGAAAATTATGGACTTATGACTGATTGAGCCGGGTCATATCTGCATATATTCTAACAATTAGCAATTACGGGATTATCGTTGATTTTCAGAACAAGTAGGTAATAACAAAAACTATTTAGTGTGTGTACATTGCATTGGTGAGGTGCGTGAATATAGAAGTGGTCATTAACACATAATTTAAGGTACAAACTAGCAAACGAGGTGACATTGCTGTTGGCCACCTCCCACCCTCTCCTCCCTCTCTCCCCGATTCCCAGCCCTGCTCGTTTCTCCCCCTCCTTCAATCCTATTTTCCTCCCCCTTCTCTCCTCTCTCTTCCTCATCTCCTCTCTCTTCTCTTCTTACCTACTTCTCTCCTCATCCTCTCTCTTCTGACCCCCCCTCGCCCCATCTCCTCTCCTCTTCCTAACACCCTGCCCCCTCCTCTCCTCCCTCCCCCCCCAACCCCCATTATATTCCTTTGCACGTTACATGACCACTCGTTCTCAATTTAGAGTTTTTTGGTATTTGTATCCTATCTATCTATCTGTCTATGTATGTAGCGCGCGTGTGTGTGTGTGTGTGTGTGTGGATCGTATTACCATACTAATTATTTGTTTTGTTAGCTTCGATGCTGCCCAATGAAGTTATCTTGATTATCCCTTCCCCCCCCTCCCCCCCCCCCACAAGTCTCCCCCTCTCTCTCTCTCTCTCTGTTCTTACCTTTATTACCATCAATATATATTTTAATGATTAGACTATTATGGACACTTGAATTATTCTTTTTATTCCTATTATTATTTACAGTGTAGTCTTTCCCAAAGATAAATGTCGATATATTAATTATTAACTATAATTTTACTCTATTAGAAACTTGACTTTATTTTTAATTATTTTAATTCTTCCTTCCAGAATGTGTGGGTTTTAGTGCTTAACTACTAACTGCCAACGCTACCACCACCACCACTGCCAATACGGCTACCACAACTACCAATACTACTACCACAACCACCATCACGGCTACCACCACCTCGACTACCACTATTAGCCTACTACCACGCTCACGGCTACTACCACCACGACTGCCGCTACCACAACTACCACTATTACTACCACCACCGCCACCACGGCTACCACCACAGCTTCCACCAAGACTACCACCACGGCTACTGTAAAGTCAGTGAAAATAGGCTATCCTAAACAGACCTCGGATGCGGAAATACCCTGAGCCGAACAGGCCAAGTGGGATATCTCTATTGGTCTAACTGGTAAGGTGTCTGCCTCACACCCAAGGGTCGACAGTTATTGACCCCACCAGGGCATGATATTTTCGTGAGGCTATTTCCGCATTTAACGAAGTTTAGGTGTGTTGGTAAAATTGTTCAGATGGTTGAGAGTAATATCGGAGCTCCATTAATCCTCTTTCGGGTATGGTGTAAAAACCGATCCCCACACTACCACCACCACTACCACCACGATTACCACCACGGCTACCACCACGGCTACCACCACCACTACCACCACGGCTACCACCACCACTACCACCACGGTTACCACCACGGCTACCACCATCACTACCACCACGACTACCACCACGGCTACCACTGTTACCACCAATACTCCTACCACCAACACCACCACAATTAATATATCCACGCCTACCACCACCATCAATGACATCGATGTGACCACTGAAATTAAAGGAAAACAAGCAACAACAGAAGTATCGACCCTATAAGATTCTGTTTGTAACTTGTGTCTCTAACCACTGGGACGGAAACACGGGAGAGATAAACATGATTATAACTAACTGTCTATAATACTATTAACACGAGTATTATATCACTACTACCACCTCGACTATCACCCAATCTACTACTACCAACAACACCGCTACTACTACCACCACCACCGCCATAGCTACCACTACTATTACCGTTACTACCACCACAACTACCATCGCTTCAACAGATAATAAGGGGAATAAAACACCGATATCTATCCATTGATCGTAACAAGCCTCCATCTCTAACACAGCTACCATCAGTATTATATCTACCACAATTACCACCAACGCTCCTACCACAACTACCTCCACCGTTCCTACTTGAACTAACTCCACTGATAGCACAGCTACCACCAGTACCACATCTACCACCAGTACCATCTCTACCACAATAGCTTCTACCACCAGTACCATCTCTACCACAATAGCTTCTACCACCAGTACCATCTCTATACCACAACTACCACCATCGCTAGTTCCACAAATACCATCTCTACCACCACCACAAATACCACGAGTACCGTCTCCACGACTACCATCTCCACAACTCGATTACCATCACAACTACCACCACCGCTACTACTACATCTACCACCACCACCACCACCACCGCTTACAACCACCGCTACTACATTAACCCAAGGTGAGTCCCTGATCACTTGATTATTGGTTCAAATACTTCCAAGTACAGTTGCCCACATAAGTTCTGTTTCCCTCCGTGATCTTATACTTAGAAATATAATGCGCATCATTAAATTACGAGTGTATTTTCATAATTATGCTGTAGTTAACTTATCTGGCTAGTCAAGTGATAATTAAAGAAATCGCACTCGCAATTCATTCATACTATTTTACTTTCATACAAAACTTATGTGGACCACTGTGCACTTTTATATTTTTGTAAGTGTTGATCTGAAACGGAGTGTATACTTATAGATAAGTAAAATGGTGTAAAAACTATCATATAATTTCAGCCTTATTTAGGGGAGGTTTGTTTTTTCTGGACCCAGTACTCCTTGATGTTTAGATAAAATAATTTAAATATTTTAAAACCTTCGCCCCATTAATTTGGTGATTTTTAAGACGTTTGCCCCATTAATTGGCGATTTTAGGACGTTTGCCCCATTCATTTGGTGATTTTAAGACCCTTCGTGCCATTTAGGTGTCGATTTTTCCTGGCGAGCCAAAGCGAGCCGGAAATTTTGGAGGAATAGGCCTTTCGATCAGGACATATTTTCTAGCGAAAACATTTTGTAATTTATCTCGACAAGGGGCCTTCTGGGTATTTCGAACAAATTGGATTTTCGGTCACGTATGGGATATAATGTTCTAAATGTGTACTATAGCTTTGTCATAGCGTATTAGTCACCGCAATATATGTCTTTACCGCTGCATATTAAATTATTTTTCCTTAGACTTTGTGGGTTAAATAAGGGTGGAAGGAAAAATGGTGGCCATCTTGGATCAGCTGAGAAATAGTATTTTTCACTTGTTTACCGTATTTTTAGTATTTTGTCATATTCTATGTCAATGCTAACCCTGCGAGGGTCGCCCCCAGGTTAGGTTAGGGTAATGACAAAATATGGTTTTAGGGGGCATGTTTTAATATTGCAAAATAATGGGTAAACATGAATTTGCAGAAGGAAAAACACCTTAAAACATACTAATCAATGAAGGAACTGATGAGAAAAAGGATTATAATACAAAAAACACATACGTGACCGAAAATCCAATTTGACCCAGATCCTTCTTAAACTACACAAAATTGTCTAGATATAGCATGAATATATTTCAAAATACGTCGCCGGTACAGAAGGGGTTACAGTGGAAAAAGGGGAGTCCTAATACTGGTACTGAATGTTACGAAATCATGCTTTAAAATGCGTGGATAGTCAGTGCTTAAGGAAGAGGTAGTCGACTTTTCTGGATCCCCTTTCTCCCGCATGTTTAGCATATCAGTTTTGATATTTCAAGACGTTCGTTCCGTTAGTTTGGCGACTTTTGAGACCTTTCACCTCCTTAATGTGGATAGTCAGTGTTTAACCACTTATGTACAGGCAACGTCTCAGTAATTTTATTCTAGCTATATTTAGACGATTTGTATATATAGTTTTGTAGTTGATGTATAGACAATTATATTCATAAATTAGTTTCCAGAGATGTACTTCCATAATTGTTGAAATAACTGAAAAGTTGACAGAATGAATATCTACACCATATGAGGAGGAGCACTTTATTGACAACGTTTTGCAGATAGCTTCTTCAGGTCACTAATAGACGCTAGGTCCTTGGATGCCTTAATGACTGATACTTAAGGCGTCCAAGGACCTAGCGTCTGTTAATGACCTGAAGAAACTATCTGCGAAACGTTGTCAATAATGTGCTTCTCTTCATATGGTGTTTACAAATCCATAATTATAAATAAGTGAGGTCCACAAATATATGAGTGGGGTAGAGACTGTGGCATCCAAGTGTATTATGATAGCCTACACTTTATTTTGATAAAGCAACAGAAGAAGTATGTATCGGTAGCTGTGAATTATAATGTAAAACTTGCAAAATAAACCAATCAAAACAGGAACCGCACAATATAAAGACAAAGGAACTTATCAAAATCACAATGTGGAAATAACACATTGAAGATTTAGCACAACAATACTATGAAATATCTATCTATCTATCTACAGTATATGCTCAGGCCCAATCCCCACTTTTCCTATTTTTTATTTTATTTTCCTCTATTTTATTATTATTATTTTTATTTTTGTTTTTATTTTCTTGGGGGTGGCCGACTCAAGACAGAGCAAGAACAGGAAAACACAAGACAAAACAGTGAACAAACACAGACAAAACACAAAATTCACACACATCTAGGTCACCCAGGAGAATACCCAGAGACCAGGGTCACCAAGGTCGTATGAAATATAAAAAACACAAAACTACCACATAGAATAGACTTCACTATGAGTAAATAAGTTTGTTTCCCAGCCAAACTATTCTGTTCATTCTAGGTTGGGCGGAAATTGTAACCTCTAAAACTCAAAAAGGACTAGAGTAATCGTGCTAATTTGTCTACCAAATAGGAGAACTTGGCCAGGGAATAGGTGTGGAAATTGACAGCTCATTTGCTCTACCCCTTTTTGAGTTACAGAGGTTAGAGGTTACAATTTCTGCCCAACCTAGAATGAACGGACTATAGTTGAGGCACCAAAATGGCGTGAAAAGAAAAATCAGGCCACGCTTTTTTACAACAGGATCTCTACTTGACCCCATGTTCATATTACAGTCCACTACTACAACTACATCCTGGACGCCTGGCAGGGGGAGAACTTCCCGTGCTGCCGCTTTGCTTCAGAGTACGGCTTCCAGTCCTGGCCTTCCTTCAAGTAGGTCTCTCCTTTATATTGTATTTTACCTCACAATATATATCCAGACCTATGAGAGTTCCGTATGGAGGTCAGTGGTCTGGTTAATCTGCTCTACATAACTAACTAACCTCACAATATATATCCAGACCTATGAGAGTTCCGTATGGAGGTCAATGGTCTGGTTAATCTGCTCTACATAACTAACTAACCTCACAATACATATCCAAACCTATGAGAGTTCCGTATGGAGGTCAGTGGTCTGGTTAATCTGCTCTACATAACTAACTAACCTCACAATACATATCCAGACCTATGAGAGTTCCGTATGGAGGTCAGTGGTCTGGTTAATCTGCTCTACATAACTAACTAACCTCACAATACATATCCAGACCTATGAGAGTTCCGTATGGAGGTCAGTGGTCTGGTTAATCTGCTCTACATAACTAACTAACCTCACAATATATATTTTTTAACACAAACTCAATGAAAACTAGAATGATGTACTTAAGGGGAGACCTCCACTTGACGGATGTTTTTCTTGACCCCTTTCTCCCTCATGTTTAGCCCCATTGCTTTTGATACTATAAAACGTTTGCCCCATTAGTTTAGCAATTTAAAGAACTTTCTCCCCATATTAAGACCTTTTTGCCATTCAGGTGTCGATTTTATCTTGGCGAGCGATAGCGAGCCTGTAATTTAAGAGTAATCGGCCTTCGGCCGGGACATTTTTCTACCGAAAAATGTACACATTTATCTTGAAAGGGGGTAAAGGGGGTGACATTTTAAGATTGATGGAGGAGTAGGAAACAAACTAAATACCTCCCCTTAATGACGTCCTTCATCCTTTAGAAACTTGGATTTTAACTGTTGTGCACCAAACTCTGGTACAGCTACTGACAAGTGCTTGTGAGTTCTTGTGATTTTCTTTATACTGTACAAATATATGCATTTAAGCCGGTACCCCACAAGCGGTTTTTTTTCTCTCAACACTGGTCTGGCAGCTTATGAGGTCAATATTTACAATATTTTGGTTACCTAATTTCAATTATCATCAGTTTAGTTTCTGATACCAGTTAAAATATTCCCAAAATGCTGCCAGAAAAATGTTGAGCACTGAATATTGACTATAAAAGCTCTCGTGTGATACCGGCTTTAGATTGATGTTCAGATCAAAGCTGCTATGATGCGTTTTTACCACCATGCACTCCCTGCTTAAAGTAAGAGCTGGGCTAGGGTGGATGCCCTGATGTTTCAGGGACTTCAGTGGACAGTTGCTACAGATCGTTAGACCACATCAGCCACCAACGACACTGTTGTCTACCAATAACGTACACTGGTTGGCTTGAGCATCAAACCGTCATCCTGTCAGTTTGCAGGCGAGTGCTCTGCCAACCACTTATGTTTTGAAGAGGGCTTATTGAGATCGTATTTACGCATTGGTTTTCTTGTAGTTATTTTTGCTTTTTGTGCGTGACCTGTCACCTGTTTTGTGTTTTGTTATATAGCTACAGTACAGTAATTGTTGTGTACCGGTATGTATTCAGATCTATGAGTGAGGTGACCATTGAGCAGGATTGGGGCAGGAGTTCGGCCATGTCTTACCACCGCCAACACCATCCACTCGGACAACAGGAACTGGAGATGCAGATAGGGCTACAATCTACATATGGTCATGCCACCGGACGACGGACAGACTATCACTTACCAATACTACCTCTATCTCTCACAGGTACAGATTATATGTTCACTGGTCTATTTTTGTATTATATACAGTATATATTTATTTATTTTTATTTTCTCTCTTTGCAGTTCTATGTTATATATTTATTTCTCTTTTTTTCTCTCACTTTATGAACGGAAATTGTGACACTCTACAATTTTAATATCATGGTGTAATGGTTAAAGTGTTTAAGATTTGTACTGTATGTGATAACCCAGGTTCGAATCCCTGGAGGATCACATACTTTCATTAATTTCATTGGGAGGTGTTTGGTGTTGGGAGTAAAATAAATAAATTTGATTATTCTTGGTATTATTTAGGTTCACCAAGCCATGGCAGTCAAGGCGGAGACAGAGTTCTACCGGCGCTGGAGGAGTTCAGTGACGGACGAGGGTGAAGGGTACACCATGGGAGCGCTATACTGGCAACTCAACGATATATGGCAAGGAGCATCATGGACATCTATTGGTCAGTTCATCATTTGTACAGAATTTACCAGAACGTCCTGAACTTCCCTAATTGACTAACTCCTTGAGTATGACTAGAGTACGTTAATATATGCGTGATTAATTTGATTGGGACCCAAATTCACTTACTCATATAGTGATGTACACTCGACCAAAAACAATTTTTACACTAACGCTCAAACCATTCTGGAAGTGGGTCAAAATCTTATGATAATACCTCACAGACTTATGTTTCACCCGATTCATTCCGTTCACACTAGATTTTATTTACAGCTCACTAGTGTAAAGATTGTGTTTTGGTCGATCGTACATTCTATGTGGTGGTTTGTGTTCTTTTATTTCAAATGTGTATTTTACTAAATCGTTATTTCCACATAGTGATTTTGATAAGTTATTTTGTCTTTATATTGTGCAGTTCCTGTTTTTGGTTTGTTTGTTTTGCAAGTTATACATTTTAATCTAACCTGGAGCTGTGTTTTTGTCATCCAAGCTGGAGCTTGAGCAGTCTTGGACCTCCCAAGACATGCTTGGTGCTATTGGTGATCAGTCTGCCAAATCCAGTGTCAATTTGATGAGCCACAAAGTTTTGATAGCGTAATGCATAAGTGCGCATAATTTCAATGTGAGTATCCTAGGTTCGAGTCCTTGGAATGCCACATGTATTTGTTGATTTCATTAATTGAGTTTAGAGGTGAAGTTGGTTGGTGGAAAAAACATAATAATAATCTGAATTTTATTCTGCTGTTCATGTTCACACACTTGGGAATCTCAACATAAATAACACATAAAGATGTTACATGGCACTGGCTGCCAGGAAAATTTTGATCATAGAAAATTAACTGTAAAATTTCCTGTATGATAACCCCTAATACATAACTAATTTTACAGAGTACAAAGGGCGGTGGAAGATGCTGCACTACTACGTCAAGCACTTCTTTGCTCCGGTTATTACTTCTGTATACATGGATGTAGAAAATGTAAGTCCAGCATTAATTTGATCTTGGATATACACTAGTCTATTTATATCCAACTGACGCTAATTTAAATCCCATACCACCTGATTTCTCTATACTTAACCTAACTTCTGTAACTCAAAAAAGGCTAGAGTAAATGGGCTGTATATTTCCACACCTATTCCCTATCTGACTCTTCCCAAATGGTAGAAATATTAGCTCCATTACTCTAGTCATTTCTGAGTTATAGAGGTTAGTAGTTAAGAATTTGGACCAACTCATATTGAATGACTATAGTTCAGGTCAGGGATGCTTGGAATTTTATTTGCCATAGCTATTTTGAAAGGTGAATGTAAAAGTACTGTACAAATGATATTTTGAAAGATGCAGTAATATTCACTGTACTGTTTATGGTATTTGATACTACATAGAAGTAATTTGTTAAAACCTACTTTTTTGGAAGTCGAGTTTTTTTCTAAACCCTCTCGCTATCCTGTGGACTCTGGGGTTGCCGTTCAGCATTCAGAAAGAGAGTTCTCTCAATCTCATAATTATCTCTCCAAAATAGTTGTCTACCCACAGCTCACTCAAAGACAACTGCAGAGGTTGAAGTAACTAAACTAAAGGTGTCTAAACATCCCTGATGGTCACAAAGACTTTTAAGTATCCTAGAAAGGGTACAAATCGTGTCCTGTGCATGAAAGGGTTAAATTACAAAGTAAAGTACTGTAAGTTAGTTTGGAAGGTATTATACCTTAGGTAAATTGTGTTCTATTCTAACTTCTGTAAAACTGTCTTGATGGTGTAATGGTTAGAGTGTGTAAGTTCTGTATGTGATATCCTAGGTTCGAATCCTGGGAGAATCACATCTATCTAGCTATCTATTTCCATATGGCCACGAACTAAACGCCCTCATGCACCTCTGTCCCCAGTCAGTCGACGCCCCTCCTCACATGCTTGCATTAATTTAATTTGGGGGTTATTGGTGTTAAGAACGATGTTAAAAATATAATCGTATAGCAGTAACAAAAAGAATCATTAAGTCCTCATTGTACAGACGCGCTAATAGGTGATGTCTCGGCACCGATTATGTTTTGATCAATAATTGGTACCAGCAATATTTACACATGCTTACAACAACAACACATGCTTTCTTTCTTTTGAGTGAGATATACTAACATGTTCCTACACTTACCCACCCTAATCATCATCTGACAGACATTAATACAGCACACAGCGAGCCAAGCGTAACGACACCTGGAGACGCGACCTATTTGGTCAACCGTACTATAGGTGTTAACTATATTTGGCCAACCGTACTATAGGTGTTAACTATATTTATCCATCAGGTGAAAGTGTACGTGGTGAGTGACCTGATGGATGACGTTGAAGGTGCTACTCTCACCATAAACCTCCATCGCTACGACCAATTGGTTCCTGTATCATCATCCAACACCACTATCACTGTGGTTAGTACAGTATATTAATATTTTTTAGCTTTACCAACAGTATAATAATTCATTCAGGTTCAGGGGTAGTTTATAGAGAGGCCTTCCTTAGGGTTAAGGCCCCATTAATTACTCCTTCCTTTCATCTATCCGTAGCCTATGATAGCGCAGTTGGAAAGTGTGTACATGCTTAGATTGATATGCAGGATTCGAAACTGCATAATAAATCGTAGGCTTGTCCACCATTCTTTAACTGTCTTCGTAGCGCAATGGAAAAATGCACTGAATTTCGGTGTGAGCATCCTAGTTTCGAATCCCTGGACTGCCATATGTATTTGTTGATTTCATTAATTGAGTTTAGGAGTAAAGTCGGTTGGTGGAGGTAACCTAATCATTATACGTGTCATCAGCCAACACAAATATCACTGCGTTTAGTATATCTATAGCTCTAATAATGCTGCCTCTTCTTTATTAACAAAACCATCAATGTGGTTAGTATATTAATAGCTTTACCAACACTACTTCTGTATTCTCTAACAACATAACTATCACTGGGGCTTGTACATTAATAGCTTAACCAACACTATCTCTTATGTGTCATCAACCAACAAAGTTATCACTATGGTTAGTACAATAATAGCTCTAACAATACAACCTGTACCGGTACTTCTCTTTTATCTAACACCATAACTATCACTGCGGATAGTACAATAATAGCTCTAACAACACTACAGTGCTTCTTTATTCTCTAACAAAAAAACTAGCACTGTGGTTAGTATATAAATAGCTCCAACATCACTACTCTTATGTGTCATCAAAAAACAAAATAATCACTGTGGTTAGTATATTAATAGCTCTAACAATGTTGCCTCTTCTCTATGCTCCACCAACATTACCTCTTAGCTATTCTCTACCAACAAAACTATCACTGTGGTTAGTATATTAATAGCTCTAACAACACTACCTTTATATTCTATAACAACATAACTATCACTGTGGTTAGTATATTAATAGCTTTACCAGCACTACTTGTATGTTTTCTCTATTAGAAAAATTATCACTATGGTTAGTACAACAATAGTTTTACCAACACTACCTCATCACCACTGTTAATATACTATACCTGGCTCCAGCAAAATTGACAGTTGATTACACACCTTTTCAGAGCACTTGCTCCGATATTGTCTTTATGTTGTGTCGAACCAAGAAGAAAATTAAGAAGAGATAGGTGTAGGGATGCAGCGAACCCACCGCCCGCCACTTCGGTGGTGCAGTCAGTCTCTGTAGCAGTTACGGTGATTTCTTGTTACTGCCTTATTGTAGCACGGTTAAGGCTGGTGTGGTGCGATTTCGCCAGGTGCAAGTGCTTCAGGGGGACTTTGTTGAGTCTTGCTGAGACACTGTTAGCGCTATACCAACATCAGCCACAATGATAACATGATGGGGCGTTGTTGTGGCAAGACTTTGTTGTACTGTACTACACTAAAGAGACTAAAAGCACGCTCTCTGTGGATGAAGCGGTCTTTAAACTTGTATTTACTTGTATGAGTGTATAGGCATTTAGTTATCTCTGATTAGCTAATATTTGTCTTGCGATTATAGTTATGCTTTAGTTTGCTGTGTTTGGCAGGCATTTCAGTTAAGTTATCCAGTTTCTCAAATAGATTAAGACAAACTTAGTACAGTACTGTATAGATAACTTTCATAATCCACATACAGGTCTCCCTCGATTAAAGATTGGGTAACGTTCCTGAAAACCTGATCATAAATAGAAAAATCATATAGCAAACTCTAAAATTAATGGGGTAAATGGGGATGCATTCTGGGACCAGCCAAAACCCTAACACAAACACCTAAAAAACCTATAATAATATCGTAAATCGGGGCATCGGATAGTGAGGGAGACCAGTACTTAATTTAATGGTTTTGTATTCATATATTCTGTTTATGTATGTATGTATTTTGTATTATCTTTTGTATTCCAGAGTGGACAAGCAGCAAATGAAGCATTGAGCCTGAACATCTGGTATGACCTTGAACTAGACACCCACTGCCAGGACGGACTACGATGCTGTAGACCTGTGTTTCCTCACCTCACACTACCCGAGGGCAACACGCTGCAGGTCCCTCGTAACTTCTACCTCATGGGACGACCAAAGGACGCCCCCCTCCTACATGCCCAGCTCCAGGTGGGATTTTATTTAACTACTTTTGCCTTTATTCTGACTATCATTAGAACTATATTGTTAAGCTTAGGTGGGCGGTCACTGTGGTGTGCTCCACTGCATGTCTGCCTGCTGAGACCGGAACTTCTCCGGGAGGTCGGGGGCCGAGGGAGTGCTGGAGGCCCTTAGTGATCCTTGGTCTCTGGGTCTTATCCTGGGTGACCTACTATAGATGTGTGTGATTTTTTTTTTTTTTTTTGTGCTGTCCCTGTTCTGGCTCTGTCTCAATTTGGCCACCCCCAGCTATGGGGTATGTGCCTGAGTATATACATACATGCATAACCCCAGGGGGTAAGGGGGCCTTCAGCTAATGGTGGAGTAAACAAAAAATATGCTTCACCCATCCTACTGCAAGTCGTACAAGGCGACTAATAGGGGGGATGGCGATAGACTTTTGGACCAACAGCCATTACTATGCAATACAGTCTTTATCTTAGCACTGTCTTGGTATGGCACTGCTGAGGCTGGTGGGGTGCGGATAGGTGCCACAGGGGACTGAGTCTTACCTGGGCGCTGTTTGGCACCACACCTGTGTCCGCAACAGTGTTTTCATATTGGAGCAGTGTTGGGGCAGGACTTTATTGTTCTATAGTCCAAATTGCCTAATATACAGTAGAGTCTTGTTATGTCTTTTTGTAACACTGTTAAGGCTGGTGTGGTTGCAGATACTGCAGGTGCAAGTGCTGCAGGGGGACTCTGTTGAGTCTTGCTGAGGCATGGTTAGCACTATACCAACATCAGCCACAGTAATGACTTGGTAGGGCAGTGCCGTGGCGGGACTTTATTGTACTACAGTACACTCCAACTACTGATAGGCAACCCCGCCTGAGCCGTTACAATGCAAGTAATGGAAAATTATGCTAAACCAATGTATGTACACATGCATAGGAACAAAAGGCACTGAAAGCTTAGCCCCTTGAAGATTATGATGCATTTTGACATTAAATTCTGGCTGAATTAATTAACTGTGTTAGAAACGTGAGTTTTTCTCCTGGGCGACCTAGATGTGTGTGAATTTGTGTTCTGTTTTTTTGTTTTTTGTTGTGTTGTCCTATTGAGGCTATCTTGAGTTGGCCACCCTTAAAAAAAAAAAAAAAAAAAATCTATATTCCAGAGTAGGCTATATACAGTAGATTAATAGATAGAAACGTAAGTAAGTAAGGCTGTAAGATTGTTTTAGTCTCCCATTTCTCTAGTATCAGGCAGGTGTTGCCTTATGCATTAATGTTTAATGCTAAAATTTGGACTTTGCAGTACTTTTTAAGTGCTTGACCTTGCATTGTGAGGTTGGTACTATGAGCTCTGTGCCCCATAAATTTTTCTTTCCTCATAAGCAGTACGCTATTCATAGTGCAGTTGGGTCCAGTACATGATTAGATTGATATGATGATATCCATTATTCGATACATGGATATTTATCATGGTCATGTGCTGAACCTTAACTGTCTTGATGGGGTAATGGTTAGAGCATGTAAGTATAGTATGTGGTATCCTGGGTTCGTATTCTGAGAGGATCACATGCTTTCATAAATTTCATATCGTCTTAAGAATGATATTACTTAATACCCTTCCTAATCTGAATAAAATCTTCCAATAATTGCCAAAAAAATACACAGAAAAGAAATACATAATCGGATCTTGGAAGGGTTAATTATTAAACTAAAGTTTTGACTATACAGTATTTTTCAAGTGTTCAACCCTTATCTACCCCCAGGTGAGTGGTATATCAGAGCCGGTAGTGTCCAGCGGGAGCAACTGAACCTTTACCGTGAGCGTGACCAGCGATGCCGTGGCGCTCTTCGTGTGGCTCCAGACGGACGTGGCGGGCATCTTCTCCGACAACGGCTTCATCATGACCCAAGCTTCAGTGGAGGTTCTCTTCTACGCCGACAAAGAAACCACCAAGAGTGAACTGGAGGCTTCACTAACGGTCATGTCTCTCACCGACACATACACCACACAGGAGGGACTTAGAGATCGAGCCTTCCACCCTAACGACCTCAATAATGTCATTTATTTACACTAGGAATAAATTGTAAGACTTGCAAAATAAACACACAAAACCAAAAAAACACAAATTCACACACATCTAGGTATTGGGAGTGAAATTAATAAATTAGATTATAATATTTGCTGTACTGGGTCCTCTTCTACACTGACGATTACACCACACAGATCCCCAAGGAGCAAGAGGGATTACACCACACAGATCCCCAAGGAGCAAGAGGGATTACACCACACAGATCCCCAAGGAGCAAGAGGGATTACACCACACAGATCCCCAAGGAGCAAGAGGGATTACACCACACAGATCCCCAAGGAGCAAGAGGGACTACACCACACAGATCCCCAAGGAGCAAGAGGGATTACTTAAATTGTAAAACTTGCAAAACATACAAACCAAAACAGGAACCACACATTATAAAGACAAACAAATCTGTCAAAACCACTATGTAGAAATACTACATTGAAGATTTAGCAAAGCAACACTATGAAATACAAAGCAACACTATGAAATACAAAGCAACACTATGAAATACAAAGCAACACTATGAAATACAAAGCAACACTATGAAATACAAAGCAACACTATGAAATACAAAGCAACACTATGAAATACAAAGCAACACTATGAAATACAAAGCAATACTATGCAATGCAAAGCAACACTATGCAATACAAAGCAACACTATGAAATACAAAGCAACACTATGAAATACAAAGCAACACTATGAAATACAAAGCAACACTATGAAATACAAAGCAACACTATGAAATAAACAAAAATCTCAAAACCACCATAATGTATTCCTGTTTCACATTAAGGGGAGATCTCCACTTGAGGGATTTTTTTCTTGACCCCTTTCTCCCTCATGTTTAGCCCCATTGCTTTTGATATTATAAAACGTTTGCCCCATTAGTTTAGCGATTTTAAGAACTTTCACCCCATATTAAGACCTGTCGTGCAATTCAGGTGTCGATTTTATCCTGGCGAACGATAGCGAGCCTGTAATTTAAGAGGAACCGGCCTTCGGCCGGGACATTTTCTACCGAAAAATGTACAAATTTATCTTGAAAGGGACTCAAGAGGGTGTAATTTTAAGCTTGTTGGTGGTCTAGGGAACAAACTAAATACCTCCCCTTAAGGTTGTATGGCATTTACTCTAATGTTTGCATATTATATACTCAGGCACATACCCCATAGCTGAGGGTGGCCGACTCGAGACAGAGCCCGAACAGGGACAACTCAACATAAAAAACAAAACAAAATATATATTCACACACATCTAGGTCGCCCAGGAGAAGACCCAGAAACCCAGGATCACTAGGGGCCTCCAGCATTTCCCCGGCCCCAGACCTCCCGGAGAGGTTCTGGTCTCGTGTAGCGGCATGAATTATAGCGATATTCTGGAGATTTGAGCCATTTTAAAGCGCTATTATAGAGATTGTGGCAATATTTTAGCTATTTCCGACTTTGTTTGGTATATTCCTGTCTCACATTAAGGTTGTATGGCATTTACTCTGTGATAATAGCATAAATACTGTGGCCAAAGCTGTGATCATTTAATTATTATCAATTATATCAATTCTAAGTGCAATTAATATTTTTGCAATGCTCACAGTTTTATCTACAGTATTCAGTAGTACATATGACATTTTTTGTAGCTGAATTTTATAGGAAATGATTATATTTATACAGCATATAACATTAATGTTGATATGTATGTTGATATTTGATATAAAACAATACATTTTATTGGATGCAATATGGAGTATTCTTTATTCCCTTGACTTGTGTCTTAGTATATTAAGGGGGGATGGGGGTATTTATTTACTCATTTATATTTAGTTTTATGTGTTTTTACTTTCCTCCCTAGACTTCCATCAAGCTTAAAAAACACCGTCAGAAGACCCTCCTTCAAGATTAATTTGTACATTTTTCGGTAGAAAAATGTTCCGGCCGAAGGCCGGTTCATCTTAAGCTACAGGCTCGCTATCGCTCGCCAGGAAAAAATTGACACCTAAATGGCACAAAAGGTCTTAAAATTGACAAAGAAGTGAGGCGAAGGGTCATAAAATAGCCAAACTAATGGGCGATCGTCTTGAAATATCAAAATTAATGGGGCTAAACATGAGGGAGAAGGGAGTCCATGAAGACAAAAAATCTCACATTTTTTTTGTTACAAAATCTTAACCCTATCAGCAGACATGGAAGCATAATTAATTAAACTTATTCTTGCTATAATTAGATTATTATATTAAGATTGTGAAGTACCTCTCGGAATCTGAGGGGTCTGAAGCAACTCAATTATGCATCCGACTCCCAAAGATCCTCCCTAAGCTGAATAAAATCGTTTAATGATAGAATAAACATTTATAAGGCGTCATAATCCTCAAGGGGAATACTGTATTGCCAGGAAATAGACGAGACGGAGTAAGGAGTAAGGGAACGTGAAAGTGGTCCCGGACCCTAAGAATTGGGACTTTAAATGTTGTTTCTGTTTGGGCTCTGTCTCGAGTCGGCCACCCCCAGCTATGGGGTATGTGCCTGAGTATATACATACATACATACAATACAAAAGGGAAAGAAACCATGCCCGCCAGCCAAAATGAAAAGATGTGTGTGATTTTGTGTTTTCTTTTGTTTTTCTGATGTGTTGTGATGTCTCTGTTCGGGCTCTGTCTCGAGTCTATTCTATCTATATGCTCAGGCCCAATCCCCATTTTGGGGGTAGCCGACTCAAAAAAAAAAAACAAAAAACAAAAACAAAAAATAAACACAGATAAAAAACCCAAACTCTCACACATCCAGGTCACCCAGGAGAAGACCCAGAGACCAGGGTTACCAAGGTCGCTCCAGCACTCCCCCGGCCCCTGACCACCCGGAGAGGTTCCGATCTCGGCAGGCAGACATGCAGCGGAGCCAAAGCCACAAGCCCTCCCACCACTCTCGAGTGTCTCTAGTCGGCCACCCCTATTAAAAAAAAAAAAAAAAAAAAAAAAAAAAAAAAAGGAAAACTGGGGAAGGTGCCAGAGTAGGCTACATAGTGTCTTATACATACATACTTATATGAATAAATGTATGTACAGTAGCCTATATACTCAGGCACATAACCCATAGCTAAGGATGGTCGACTCGAGACAGAGCCCGAATAGGGACAAAATAACAACATAAAAAAATAAAAATAAAAAAAATAAAAAAATAATACTAATAATAATAACAAATAATAATATATAAATAAATCACACATATCTAGGACGCCCAGGAGAAGACTCGGAGACCTAGGACTAGCCTTCTATGAGATGAGGGTCAAAATAAGATATACAAGTTGTTTACAGTAAGGTATACATAATGGAGTCTAGAAGAATATCCTGTCATTCCCCCGATAGAAGCCCCTACTTATCAGCCACTGTTATCAACACTGCAGCAGACGACGAACCCAGAACAAGTAAGTAACACCAATTTACTCAACCATTGGACCACCTCAGACCACCCAAGGGTATTATATGGTATAGTATAACCTTAGATCATCATAGACAGCAGTGATATTGATGGTGGGCTTATATAGCATCTATAATAAGCATTTACAACTCTAATCAAATCCAAAACTCTCTCTGACGCATGCGCAGTAGTATTTTCAGCCTGATGCCATTTTGGAGACAGATGTGTACAGTTGTCCACGGGTCCAGCTATTATGTAGCTACTTGTTATGTTATTACATTAATTATACGTGTTGTCCCTGTTCGGGCTCTGTCTCGAGTCGTCCACCCCAAGCTATGGGGTATCTGCCTAAGTATATAGATAGATAGCTAGATACTAGATATGTATATGCGTAGAAATAATTATATATATACCTAAAATAGACTTGAAAGATAATGTCATATAGGCCTACCTGTAAATATCAAAAATTAAACATGATTAGCGAGGGCAATTCGCACCAAAATGGCATGAAATGGGGCGAAAGGTCTTAAAATTGCCAAACTAATTAGGCGAACCTCTTGATATGTCAAAACCGATGGGGCTAAACATGAGGGAGAAGGGGGTCCAGAAAAAGAACCCTGAAGTGAAAATCTCCCCTTAAGAATTGCCCTAACCAACTATGCCCCCTTAATATAACAGAAGGTATGATCATAATGACACATAGAGGAAACTAATGAATACTGCTAATAATTAATTAGAACTAATAAATAATCATATATAAATAAATTAATGTCGCTAATAAAAATAGAACGGAGATTGTAAGGCAGTTGGTGAATTCAATGCATTGTGGGCGGAGTGTACTGACAAAACAGTGAGTCTTTAATGTTGTCACCAAAATCCGCCCATCCAGACTCCGCCCACTTCCTCATTAGTGGGTGGAATCTGGTGACATAAGGGACATAATTTCACCAAACTCCGCCCACTACTTCAATAGTGGGTGTAGTTTGCTGACATAATGGGCGTCACCAGTGTCACCAAACTCCGCCCACTTCCTCTAGAGGGGGTGGAATTTGGTTACGGGGAGTCACAGGCCAATCAGAGTCACCAAACTCAGCCCACTTCCTTAATAGTGGGTGGAGTTAGGTGACATAAGAGGCGTCACCAATGTCACCAAGCTCCGCCCACCACCTCCCAGCATTGTGATAGGCCTACAGTAACCCCGCCCCCTTCATACACCATATTGACCATAATATACCATAGTCATACTAACGATAATAACCCCTTCATTATATTCTGGCAACTATAGTAGATGATTTTACACAGCTTAGAAAGAACCTGAGGGGATATAATTGTTCCTTTATTAATTGTCAGAACTCCTTCCTAAACTAAGTAAAATCGTCTACTAATAGCCAAAATATAATGTTTGTTTCAATTCGATGGTGGTGTTATTGCTTCACATGTAAGCCGGTATCACACGAGAGCTTTTATAGTCAACATTCGATGATCAACATTTTTCTGGCAACATTTCTGGAATATTTTGCACTGGTATCGGAAACTAGACTGTTGGCAGATGAACTTAGGTAACCGAAATATTGTAAATGTTGACCTCATAAGCTGCCAGACCAGTGTTGAGGATAAATGTTGAGTGAAAAAAGCGCTCGTGTAATACCGGCTTTAGTATACGTCTATGTGTACATTTAATATGTTCAGGATTTTGTATTTCCTTCATATTGACCTCATTTATGAATTGATTTTTATTTTTATTTTGGGTAACATTGGAGGATTATAAGCAGTTTAGGAAGGATCTTGAGCAATCAGAGGGGTAAAAAGGATCTCAATTAACCCTTAAACGTCCTCAGATCCTTCCTAATCTTAATAAAATCGTCCAATGATAACCAGAATAATATGAGTAAGTGTGTCCTCGAATACTGAAAAATCTAATTTATTTTATTATTCATTGCAGATGGTGTTTTTGGCGGTAACAAGGATGACGTCGGAGCATTTGGACTACAGCACGTCTTTCCTCAGCTGGACAAAATCGCCCTCTGCGCCCCCCCCCCCCCCCCCCATCAATATACCCATAGCACAGCATTTTGCCCTAGAACAGCCCTCTGCGCACCCCCTACAATATCAATATACCTATATAACCCATAGCACAGCATGTTGCTCTAGAACAGCCCTCTGCGCACCCCCCACAATATCAATATACCTATATAACCCATAGCACAGCATGTTGCCCTAGAACAGCCCTCTGCGCACCCCCTACAATATCAATATACCCATATAACCCATAGCACAGCATGTTGCTCTAGAACAGCCCTCTGCGCACCCCCCAACAATATCAATATTCCGGTACCTATATAACCCATCACACAGCATGTTGCCCGAGAACAGCCCTCTGCACAGGACTCCCCCCCCCCCCCCCCCCAACACACACACACACACACACACTATTAATATACTCATATAACCCATCGCACAGCATGTTGCCCGAGAACAGCCCTCTGCGTAGCCCCCCCCCCCCCCCCCCCCCTCAGCCCTCACCCCCAGTGGAATAAACTGTAATACTAGACATTTTAAAAAAAATCTACGGGGGAAGCACTACCTTTCTCGCAAAACCAAACGAATATCGCCTCGGGCAGTATTGTGACGTCAGAAAAACTTACAAAGTTTCAGCCAATCAGAAGCCAGCAACTTTTTTCAGGGGTCTAGAATTCATACGCTATGGCCTAAGGTAGACAGGTGGGGTTCATCCTACTCGCGCCATAATTTGCTCTGCTCTCTGTGGGTTCGGTCAAGGGCTGCTAGTCTGTCGAAAATATGAGTTCGTAAAGTCATATAATTCTACGGGAGGAGCACTACCTTTCTTGCACAACCAGACACATAATCGCCTCGGGCAGTACGATGACGTCAGACAAAACTTTCAATCTTCAGCCAATCAGAAGCCAGCAACTTTTTCCAGGGGTCTAAAATTCATACGCTATGGCCTCTCGGGTGGACGTTTGGTTCATCCTACTCGCGCCAGAACTTGCTTGGCTCTCTCTGCCAGTCTGTGGGTTCAGTAAAAATATGAGTTCGCCAAGGGTAACTAAAATTGCATATAATTCTACGGAAGAAGCACAACCTATCTCGCAAAACCAAACGAATATCGCCTCGGGCAGTATTGTGACGTCAGAAAAACTTGCAAAGTTTCAGCCAATCAGAAGCCACCAACTTTTTTCAAGGCTCTACAATTCATACGCTATGGCCTAAGGTGGACGGGTGGGGTTCATCCTACTGGCCCCATAACTTGCTCAGCTCTCTGTGGGATTGGGCAAAGCTGGCTAGTCTGTCGAAAATAAGAGTTCGTAAAACTAGACATATATCGCCTCGGGCAGTATGATGACGTCAGACAAAACTTTCAATCTTCAACCAATCAGTAGCGAGCAACTTTTTGCAGGGGTCTAAAATTCATACGCTATGGCCTCTCGGGTGGACGTGGAGGGGGTGGGGGGGTTCATCCTACTCGCGCCATAACTTGCTCAGCTCTCTGGGGGGTCCGACACGGGTTGGGTAGTTTGTCGAGAATATTAGTTCGTAATGTGTTCGTATATTGGTGGTAAACCCATTTTATTCAGGATTTGAAGGTTAATCACTATCAATATACCCATATACCCACTCGTACAGCATGTTGCCTTAGAACAGCCCTATGCGCAGCCCCTCCTTCCCCACCCCCATCAATATACCCATATACCCCATCATATAGCATGTTGCCTTAGAACAGCCCTATGCGCAGCCCCCCCTTCCCCCCCCCCATCAATATACCCATATACCCCATCGTAGAGCATGTTGCCCTAGAACCGCTCTCTGCGCAGCCCCTCCCCCCCCCCCCCCCCCATCAATATACCCATATAACCCATCGCACAGCATGTTGCCCTAGAACAGCCCTCTGTGCAGACCTCCCCCACATCAATATACCCATATAACCCACCACACAGCATGTTGCCCAAGCACAGCCCGTTGCGCATCCCCCCCCCCATCAATAAACCTATATAACCCATCACACAGCATGTTGCCCTAGAACAGCCCTCTGCACAGCTCCCCCCATCAATATACCCATATAACCCATCACACAGCATGTTGCCCTAGAACAGCTCTCCGCGTAGCGCCCCCCCCCCCCCTCCCCATCAATATACCCATATAACCCATAGCACAGCATGTTGCCCTAGAACAGCCCTCTGCGTAGCCCCCTCCCTCCTATCAATATACCCATATAACCCATCACACAGCATGTTGCCCTAGAACAGCCCTCTGCGCAGCCCCACCCCCATCAATTTACCCATATAACCCATCACACAGCATGTTGCCCTAGAACAGCCCTCCGCATAGCCCCCCATCCCCCCCTATCAATATACCCATAGCACAGCATGTTGCTCTAGAACAGCCCTCTGCGTAGCCCCCCCCCCACTCCGATCAATATACCCATAGCACAGCATGTTGCCCTAGAACAGCCCTCTGCCTAGCCCCCCCCCCCCTCCTATCAACATACGCATAGCACAGCATGTTGCCCTAGAACAGCCCTCTGCGTAGCCCCCTCCTATCTATACCCATATAACCCATAGCACAGCATGTTGCTCTAGAACAGCCCTCTGCGTAGCCCCCCTCCTATCAATATACCCATATAACCCCTAGCACAGCATGTTGCTCTAGAACAGCCCTCTGCGCACCCCCACAATATCAATATACCGGTACCTATATAACCCATCACACAGCATGTTGCCCGAGAACAGCCCTCTGCACAGCCCCCCCACCCCCCCAACACACACACACACACACTATCAATATACTCATATAACCCATCGCACAGCATGTTGCCCGAGAACAGCCCTCTGCGTAGCGCCCCCCCCCCCCCCCCCCCCCCACCCCTCAGCCCTCACCCCCAGTGGAATAAACTGTAATACTAGACATTAAAAAATAAAAAAAAAAAAAAATACGGGCGAAGCACTACCTTTCTCGCAAAACCAAACGAATATCGCCTCGGGCAGTATTGTGACGTCAGAAAACTTACAAAGTTTCAGCCAATCAGAAGCCAGCAACTTTTTCCAGGGGTCTAGAATTTATACGCTATGGCCTAAGGTAGACAGGTGGGGTTCATCCTACTCGCGCCATAATTTGCTCTGCTCTCTGTGGGTTCGGTCAAGGGCTGGCTAGTCTGTCGAAAATATGAGTTCGTAAAGTCATATAATTCTACGGGAGGAGCACTACCTTTCTTGCACAACCAGACACATAATCGCCTCGGGCAGTACGATGACGTCAGACAAAACTTTCAATCTTCAGCCAATCAGAAGCCAGCAACTTTTTCCAGGGGTCTAAAATTCATACGCTATGGCCTCTCGGGTGGACGTTTGGTTCATCCTACTCGCGCCAGAACTTGCTTGGCTCTCTCTGCCAGTCTGTGGGTTCAGTAAAAATATGAGTTCGCCAAGGGTAACTAAAATTGCATATAATTCTACGGAAGAAGCACAACCTATCTCGCAAAACCAAACGAATATCGCCTCGGGCAGTATTGTGACGTCAGAAAAACTTGCAAAGTTTCAGCCAATCAGAAGCCACCAACTTTTTTCAAGGCTCTACAATTCATACGCTATGGCCTAAGGTGGACGGGTGGGGTTCATCCTACTCGCCCCATAACTTGCTCAGCTCTCTGTGGGATTGGGCAAGGGCTGGCTAGTCTGTCGAAAATAAGAGTTCGTAAAACTAGACATATATCGCCTCGGGCAGTATGATGACGTCAGACAAAACTTTCAATCTTCAACCAATCAGTAGCGAGCAACTTTTTGCAGGGGTCTAAAATTCATACGCTATGGCCTCTCGGGTGGACGTGGAGGGGGTGGGGGGGTTCATCCTACTCGCGCCATAACTTGCTCAGCTCTCTGGGGGGTCCGACACGGGTTGGGTAGTTTGTCGAGAATATTAGTTCGTAATGTGTTCGTATATTGCTGTTACTCCTATATTATTCAGGTGTTGAAGGTTAATCACTATCAATATACCCATATACCCACTCGTACAGCATGTTGCCTTAGAACAGCCCTATGCGCAGCCCCTCCTTCCCCACCCCCATCAATATACCCATATACCCCATCATATAGCATGTTGCCTTAGAACAGCCCTATGCGCAGCCCCCCTTCCCCCCCCCGATCAATATACCCATATACCCCATCGTAGAGCATGTTGCCCTAGAACCGCTCTCTGCGCAGCACCCCCTTCCCCCCCCCCCCCTCAATATACCCATATAACCCATCGCACAGCATGTTGCCCTAGAACAGCCCTCTGTGCAGACCTCCCCCACATCAATATACCCATATAACCCACCACACAGCATGTTGCCCAAGAACAGCCCGTTGCGCACCCCCCCCCCCCCCATCAATAAACCTATATAACCCATCACACAGCATGTTGCCCTAGAACAGCCCTCTGCACAGCTCCCCCCATCAATATACCCATATAACCCATCACACAGCATGTTGCCCTAGAACAGCTCTCCGCATAGCGCCCCCCCCCCCCATCAATATACCCATATAACCCATAGCACAGCATGTTGCCCTAGAACAGCCCTCTGCGTACCCCCCCCCCCTCCTATCAATATACCCATATAACCCATCA
>CM064529.1:12126748-12207845 GCA_032716605.1 Paralithodes platypus | reverse complement strand
TTTGTAGTCGTAGTTGCATGGTATGAATGATGCGTGTTAGGTTAGGGGTAGGGTTAGGTTAGGTGTAGTCGTAGTATGTAGTCGTAGTCGTAGTATGTAGTCGTAGTATGTAGTCGTAGTTGCATGGTATGAATGGTGTGTGTTAGGTTAGGCTAATCTATTTTTCCCTTTCAGATGAGATAGGGCTTTATTACTTTTACTAATCTTTGATATTCTTATTAATTCACAGCTTTGTTGTTTTGATGATGTCCCCCTTCCCCCCCTGAGTTGGTCGCCCCTCCTTCAGCTTCAATATTTTCCTTTGCTTTAATTTAATGACTGTTTGCCTTTAACGTAGCTTATATATATTCCGCCATTGTACCGGGTCAAATAATATCTTTGCATCACTTGAATTCATTACTCTTGTATTTGCTTTAACGTTAACTTAATGATATAGTATACACACCGCTTTTGTACCGCGTATAATATTGTTATATATCGTCTTTGTCACGCGAACTTTACTTAATAAAAAAAAAAAACGAACTTATATCTTTTCTTGATCACTTTATTGTAAGCTATGACTTTTATAACTGATGAAAACTTAGAAAAATAGTTTTCAATTATAAATAAAGTTCCAATATATGGACTTAGAAAAAAAATATGAAACTATCTAAATAAAAGAGAACTCAGAAAATAAATAATAAACTGACTTAGAATATAAAGAGAACTTAAATAAATTTTAATTAACTTAGAAAAAAACTATACTTGAAAAACTTAGCCTCATGCTATATACTTGAAAAACTTAGCCTCATGCTAAGAAAAAGTACTTATAACTTATACAAAAATAATGAACTTGAAAATTGACGAAATATGAAGAGAACCAAGATAATTAACTTAGACAAAATTATACTTGAGGACTTATCAAATTTGAAACAGGAGAAACAAAAATAACATGGATATTAAAAAGAGCATATATCAACTTAGTTTTTTATTGATCAGAGAGACATACATTTTTATATATAATAAAAAAAAACCCACTGTACCTACAGAATACAGATATATATTTTGAATACTTATATAATACCAGTAAAGGTACTTATATATATTATGAAGTCTTTTCTTTTATATTACGTACCTAAAGTACTTCAGAAAACAATAATGCACATTGTCTTTGGCTAATTTGCAACTCGGCTTTGTGATCATGGTATAACTTTGTTCAGTACACAATTTACCCAATATTACGTATAGTAATTTTCTTTGGAAAGTTTCTTTATAATCTATCCATATTGTAATAGTTTTCAGTAATTCGTCATTAATTAGTTTTGGATTTTAAGCCTTTAATATTGAGTTCATTGGCAATGCAACTTGGCATTTTTATCTTTAATTATGGATTTCAGTTTAACATTTTTATTTCATAGCCAAGCTTTTAAGTAAGGCTTTTAAGGAATACTTCTATAATCTTTTTTTTTTTCTTAAGTGTACGGTCCTTTATATTTCTTACTTCTCAGGTATAATCCAGTTCATCAGCTAAGTTAACCCTCTTACGACCATATGACGCAGAGGTTGCCAGATTAGCAATACTAAATAGAGTTCTCAACTCTTATAATTACCTCTCCAAAATTAGTTTTCTGCCCACACCTAACTCAAAGACAACTGCAGAGGTTGAAGATATAAATTAAAGGTTTCTAAATACCCCTGATTGTAACAAAGGCTTTAAAGTATCCCTAATAGGCTCAAAATTGCGTCAAGAACGTGAGAGGGTTAACATCTAGTAGTCTACACCACCACTATCCTATATCCCACCAGGCAGTACTGAGGTAAGCTGGTCTTAACTATACTGTTTCTGTTCAGCTGACGGTAAATTTAATCTATTGAGAGCCGATTTATCGATAATTAATGGAAAATATGAAACTACGATGTCTCTGCATCATATCAAGACTAAGTTTATTTATTTAGCACCTTATTTCACTCAAAAATCTTCAAAATAACAAATCTTGATGGGAACTTTGCAATATACCGTCAGTTGAAAAGAAAGACTAGCTAATATATAATCTAACTAACCTACTGTGTTTATTATTTAGTAGTGTTTATTACTTTTGAAACTAGCTTATGTATAGTGTGCAGCTTTTGGGGGAAGGTTGGTTTCTATAATAAGTGTTTCTTCCTGTTGTGTGTGATGTGTAGTGTTAATTAAGTAGAGTAGGAATGTTGGCAAAATGATAAGTCAGTTGGCATTGTGGTCAAGTGTGTATTGAAAGTGTGGCGTGATATGTGGATGTTGGCAGAGTACGTGATGAAAGTAGGGTAGGGATATATTCAATAAGTGACTAAGGGTGTATGCTTAAGTGTTAATAGTGTATGGGCAAAGTAGGCGAAGGTAGTGATATGCTGATTAAGTGTGTATGAGGGTTGGCAAAGTGATTAAATGTGTGTACGACTGTTGGCAAAGAAAAGTGTGGATTGTTGGCAGATGTGTTGACAATCATTGAACCTAAATGTTGGCAGTGTGATTTAGTATGTTGTGTGTAAGACTGTTGGCAGTGTGATTTAGTGTGTAAGACTGTTGGCAAAGTAAAGTGTGGATTGTTGGCAGATGTGTTGACAATCATTGAACCTAAATGTTGGCAGTGTGATTTAGTATGTTGTGTGTAAGACTGTTGGCAGTGTGATTTAGTGTGTTGTGTGGAAGACTGTTGGCAAAGTAAAGTGTGGATTGTTGGCAGATGTGTTGACAATCATTGAACCTAAATGTTGGCAGTGTGATTTAGTGTGTTGGCAGTATTCTGTGGTGTTGGGGATTACGTGAGGTGTTGGTCAAGTGGTGTATAGGTTTTGGATAATTTAATCGTTAAAGGTATAATGCAACTCTTTCCATATAACTGTCCCTAGGTGTATATCTATCCATGTATCTATTTATAAATATATATCCTATGTAACTATTGCTATTTGCCTGCTTCTCCCTAACCCATGTAACTCTTCCTACCTACCTCTCCAAGAATCTAGATATATTAGGTATTGAAAGTCATCCCTCCTCACCCAGTCATTTTATTTTGCAGTTCGTTTCGTGAACTTGCCCTTTTCTATTATCTGGCAATGTATTCCAATATTTCAAAATATAAATTTAAATTTTATTAGAATTTGTAAATATGTTCTAAATTTATCGAGGGTAATCATTTATTGAAACTTTTTTTTTCTATGCATTCCAAAATTAAGATTAATTATTGATATGCTGTTCATTATCTAAAAAATATCTACGATATTGGATTACAATAACACTTTCATTTGTTTTATTAATTCAAAGTTAAAATGAATAACCATCTTTCAGAAATGTATAAGATTGATCTACAATATTGGATTACATCAACAGGTTGGAATCAATAGTCAAGACTTTAATTGGATCTTTTATTTTATTTATTTTTTAAATAGCGTATCCTCCATTAGTCCAGGGTCCTTAGTCTGGTCACAGCAGGGCAGCACATCTGTAAAAAGAAGAATATATTGAGGCACCAGAAATAAAAGGGTTTCAAGGAAGGGGGTAGGGAGGGGGGGGGGGTCTTGAGGGAGGGGGTAGGGGGGGGGTCTTGATGGGGGTAAGGGGGGTCCTGAGGGGGTAAGGGGGGGTCCTGAGGGGGGTAAGGGGGGTCCTGAGGGGGGTAAGGGAGGATCCTGAGGGGGGTAAGGGGGGATCCTGAGGGGGGTAAGGGGGGGTCCTGAGGGGGGGGGGTCCTGAGGGGGGTAAGGGGGGTCCTGAGGGGGGTGGGGGTTCTGAGAGGGACCCAAGAGGGGGGGTCCTGAGAGGGGGACCCAGACGGTGGGGGGGGGGGAAGCTAGAGAGGGGGATCATGTAGGGGGGGGGGGGGGTCCAGATCATTATTTAAATTTCAATATTTATTTTCACTTTCCTCATAAAACCATTCCACCACCCGCTACGAATCTTCCCTTTCCCTTCCCTTCCCTGGTAGTTCATCCTATCCCCATCCCAGATAATTTGGTTTCGGTCCTATTCTAGATTTGTGTGTAGTCTATTGCTTATAATCTATTCCACCTGTTCTATTGTGTCTGGTGTTCTATTTTGTATTGTATTCCCCCCCCCCCCCTCCACCCACCCCTGGTACATCAACGCCCTCCCTGTACACACGCCCCCGCCCCCCCCCCCTCACACACACATACAAGAAAAGTCAAGATTATTTTGTATTTATATATTTATTTGTATTGTCAGGAAGCAGTCAGTCAAGAAGTCATTGCCTTGGTATCGAAAGCAGATATGGCAAAACGGCAGAGATATCATATGAAGCAGACCGCGCAGATATGGCAGAGCCGAGCGAATATTGACAACCAACTGGATACATCAAACAGCAGACAAGAAGGTAGCAGTGAGGATTAAAAACAATTGATGGAGGTCTAGGGGGCAAACTAAAAGACCTCCCCTTAAGGCATCAACATTGGTGATTGCTTGACGAAATGATAGGGACGACAACAACTGAGCCAGCATGGTTACGGGAAAACTAGATCAATAACAGCAAGAACAACGACATCAATAACAGCAACGAAATCAACATCAATGACAACATCAACAGCGACGACATGAGAGAAAGAGACATCAACAGCATCCTCAACAGCAGAGCGCGAGACGGCACCATTGCAGCAGACAACAGCGAAGATTCGGTGAGCAAAACTATATATTGTTGTATGGGAAAAACAGGTCAGTCAGTCAGTCAGTACCTAACTTCATTAATAAGTCAAGGGGAATAAGAGGCCCCAGAGAAAAGGAAAATGTTAGATTGAGATCGAAAATAGTGTGCCCATCAAAGTAGGCCACCCTTCATTCACTCGTTAGTCTACTCCAAATTACCTGCATCACCTTAAGTAAAAATTAACTTTCCATTAAATATGAATTATTAGAATTAAGATGGCCAAGACAAAAAATTATTAGTAGCAGCAAATTATACTCGATAACTAATGAGATTATATCATTTAAATTAGGTAGTAAAATTATATATTATACCAAAGAACTGTAAACTGCTAATCAATTATAAAACTTATTAATATGATTATTCCGGAGTTGGGCAAACGCTGGAGACTAAGGTTTGGTTTTAAATATGCTTTTAACAGGATTGTGCAATACTTTCTCGTAGCATGAAGTGATTACTGAATTTTTTTATTTTGTCAGACTACAAACAAAACAATGCCCCAGCTGTAGAATACAATTATCAGACTTTAAAGTCTTCGTGGTTTTTAGTTATATATTTTTGTTGTTTATTTAGTTTTATTTATTCTTATTTGTTTTATTATTATACTATTAGTTTTGTTTGTTTTGGTCCCTAGACCTCCATCAAGCTTAATACCACAAAACTCCCTTTCATGATCAATTTGTAGGCTACATGTTTAGCAGAAAAACTGTCACGGCCGAAGGCCGGTTTATTTTTTCTACCGAGAAATGCCCAAATTTACCTTTAAGGGGGATCTTGGCGATTTTGTTTAAGCTCCCTTAACAGGGAATCAGATGTCCCATGACGAGTATTTTGTAGGATCATAATGCCCGTTTATTAATCCGGAAAAAACAACTGACATTAGCATTCCATTTTACCCATTACAGTAAGTTATTTTGTTTTCCATTCCAAGATCAAGTTTCAAAATATTTTCCATTATTTCAAAGTTAAAGTTTGTTATCTGGAGTTACATTGATTTTGTTTTGTATAAAGTTATGCCTATATTTTTCTTGTTGAAAGATTTACTAGGATTCTGTTTTGCTACAGTGGCATTGATAGTTTGTCTCGGTAGAGTTAACTTAGATTTATTTATGTTAACGTTTTAAAAGCAAAGCAATGCAGTTGTTTATTACATCAAAATCAAGTAATAATATGTCTTAAGTCTCCAGTGTTTTGCACATTAATATAAACTTGTTGAATTTACTTTAAATTATTACAGGGAATAGGTCCGCTTTGGGGCATTCTGTGTATGGCCACCCTCATTAAGGGGAGTAAGGCGTCCGGCAATAGATAGCTAGAATTATTCATTAGTATATAATTATTCTGTATATCCAACTTAGAAGGGGAAATTCCTACATTTGGCAACACTGATATCACAATAACATATAAAGAATGTATGAAAAGGCAATTCAAGTAATATGTACCCTTGGTAGTGACAAACCCACGTAAGGATGGAATGGTATATCTAATAACCAAGGTAAGATAGATTCATATACAATAGTCTATTAATTATATATAAAATGACTAGAGTAAACAATCTACGATTTTACCAATTGGGAAGAGTCAGCCAGGAAATAGTAGTGGCACTTTACAACCCATTTGCTCTAACAATTTTTGAGTTACAGAAGTTAAGGTAAGATTTCTGACCTAAATATAGTGAATGACATTTACCTATTTTATTCCATTGATTTTAAAGTGCAATCAACCCTAATTTATTTTGAAGTACCTAACACTTCTCCTGGGAAACTCACCAAGGGATGGCCAAGGCAAATATTTCTCAAAGTTACTTTATTCTGACAAAACTTCTCATGATCTTTGAACAGTTACGTAATGCGAGCGTTAGTGAATTATGTGTGGTATTTCATTATTATGTTTAGTATTTTGTGTATTGTTATTATTTTCATATTTATATTATTAGTTATTATTGTTATTATTATTATTGTTTTACTCTAATTCGTGGTCTTTATTTAATGTTAATACCCCATCCCTTAACCCTTTTATTCAAATTAAAAAATTCTGACCCACCATAGCTACTTTCAGACTAATTTATTCAACTTAAAAAGGACCGTCGAGTTAGAGGGTTTGTGGAGATAATCTTTTAACTAGGATTCCCAGTTTAGTTAGATCCGGCATTATCAATGTTGTAGTGAAGCATTCTAATAATTTTGATTAGTTATTTTGCCTTTATATTGTCTTTGTCCCAGTTTTGGTTTGTTTAGTTTGCAAGTTTTACATTTTAATTTTAAATTATATGATTACAAATTATATTCTGGCTAACAGTTGACAATTTTATTCAGATTAGGAAAGACCTGTTTGATTCTAAGGGTAGATACAACATGCAGCCTACCCCATGGATTCCTGGTGGTACTTAACTGATCCACATCGTCTTGGGTTAGCCAGAATAACAGGCATTTGTTGACATTATCATATTTTAGCTTTTTAATTCTTCACAATATATTACGACAAATTAAGTTATATTTTTGTTACCTCGAGACTATATTCTTCAACTTAGGAAAGGCCTGTCAGAGTTTTAGGATTAATTTACATATTATTTACCCCTTTCATTCCCAGTGGTCCTCCCCAAGCTGAGTAAAATTAGCTGGTTGTATCATTGATAAAGAAATCTTCGAAGGATTGAAGATCCCTAAACATTGTTAATCACAATTGACAAATATTTATCCCAAATTTCCTTTCCCCATTTTTTTTTCAACCACAAGTTTTGAATACAGTATTTGTTAATGATAATACAAGGGGTTTTCCATAGACATAAGCGATAGTTTACAACACCAGCAGATTCAGTAGCCCTCGCATTACGTACCTGTTAAAGATTTAAGTTTGGTATCCATTCACGATAATTTTTACTGTATCAAAAGCTCTTCATCCAATGTCTCAACTTAATTTGCCATCTTTAATGTGAATACTGACAATAGTTAAATGATTTTCAAGTACTAAATTGCAAGAAACTATATTGAAAGTAGTTAAAATATTTGTTCATTACATATTAACAAAATTACTAAACTAAAATATTTGCCAACCTATAGTAAACCAAGTATAGATAATCTACCCTGTTTTCACCATTTCCACAAATCTTAATTTGGAAATAATCTGTTATATAATGCCTTAATAATTATAATAAGTGTTGCCATATGTACTAAATGCTATAAATTGGTTAGATAAAGCTGCTACTTATACTACTGCCCACCACTTATGATAGTCTATGGAATATGTTGAAGTTTCTTAGGAATTACTAAACTGGTCTACTTCAGTTAATTTGTCCTTTAATTTTTTAGACCAATTTAAGTAAAGTATAATATTGTTGGAAAATAGTTTAATCACACTCGTTGACAAATTTAATTTATACAAACCACCATCGAAATTTTATGATTGACATTTCAAAATAGTTTTTATGCCATAATAACTTAACTGAATGTCACCAAATCCCATCTTGAGAACTATGATAATTTTTTTTTTTTAGGATTATGGTTTATCGTCGACCATTCAATGAGATTAATTATTAATGTTTTATGTAGTAACCATCAAAATCAATAATAACTTGGTTTATAATAAAGCAACTAGTTTAATATTTGTCATAAATGACACAGTCCGCCCTATGTGGCAAAAGGGCAACCAAGATTAATTTAGGATCCATAGCGATCTTATATCCTAAATTAAAGTTTTAAATATTTAAGACAAACTTTATAGAACATCCTTCAAAATATTCCACTGCATAGACTTTCACAATAGGCATAAATATACATGTAAGGGACACACCGTATTGCAGAGGTGAGATGAGGCGTTTGGTCACAAGTCGTCATACATACCATCTCTTTTTCCCCCCCTGGCTGGACATCTACCATACATCTGAAACATTAGGTTAGTATTACCAACATTGATCTCTATAACGTCATTAAGTTAAGTCATCACTGCATTAAGCTTAAGTAATTATATTCATATGTATCATGCCTAATTAATTAATGGTGTGAAATTAGCGAGGGACTATTTCAGAAATTATAATTGAACTTATTTTGACTGTACAGTTGGCCAAATAAGTCGCGTCTCAGCCGTCATTACGTTTTGCTCGCTGTGTGCTGTATTAATGTCTGTCAGATGTTAATAGGGTGGGTAAGTGTAGGACCATGTTTGTATATCTCACTCGAAACTTTGAAATAATAAAGCTTAGATAGTGATACCAATTATTGATCAAAATATTTTTGGTGCTGCGACATGACTTATTTGGCCGACTGTACATATATTACAAGATACAATAATAGAGAACACTGACCTGTGCACTGAGCAGTGACGACTGGTGTACAGTTCACCACGGAAATTTGTACTAACTCTTGATTTTATGTATGGAATACTTGACTAGCATAATTTGATATAAAACCCACAATTAAACTTTAAACTACACAAACCCGACAATTTAACATTACTTATAATCGACAATTAAATTTACTTAAAACAGACATATAAAAATTAGTTACAACTGACAATTAAACTTTACTTTAAAAACAGACAATTAAATATTTCTTAAAACCTACAATCTATTACTTAAAACCGACAATTGAACATTACTTAAAACCAACAATTTAGCATTACTTAAAACCAACTATTTAGCATTACTTAAAACTGAAAATTTTACATTAATTTACTACTTAGATAAGACAATTTAGAATTACTTTACTACCTAAAACCAACAATTTATCATTATTTAAAACCGACACTTTAAAATATTAATTAACTACATTAACCGACAATAGATAATTAAGAAAATACACATCTAATTATAAAACTTTCCCTTCCATACATAAAATCACAGAGTGGATAAAAATTAAAGTGGGCAACTGTACATGGCTTCTGTTGCTGCTTCCTCTCCCTCACATCTGGTAGAAAATGCAACATTAAGTTCATATATAGCTTCACAAATTAGGACTTTCAGATATAATGCAAATATTAAAGTATCTCATAGTTCATATTGTACAGAAAAACTTTAACTTATCTATAACCAAGTTGGGCGTGATTCCTCTTCTATAGCCGAGGTGGGCGTGATTCCTCTCTTCTATAGCCAAGGTGGGTGGAATTCCTCTTCTATAGCCGAGGTCGACGGGATTCCTCTTCTATAGCCGAGGTGGGCGGTGTTCCTCTCATCCATAGCCAAGGTGGGCGGGATTCGTCGCTTTCGTCGGGTCGCTCCTCCCATCTCTAACCTGTTGTAAAGAATGTATTGTTAGTTTAATAGTTAGAGCATACCTTTAATTGCTCCGTTTCTCCGTCAGGCCTTCCATCTCATTCCTGTTGATTAAAGACGAAGGATTAATCCACTTCAGGAGCGTCGGTCTGCCACCCACATCACTGCACAGGCCGCCACAAGCCGCCACATTCTGAAACCTATCCAACCAACGACCAGACAACCAGGATTTCACCGGCCGGATTTCAACCAACAAGACCAAAACGACAAACCAAACCTAAGCAAACGAACTCTTTACCTTAACTAACTAAATCTAACTAACCTCCTACCCAAAATAACTAAGCCTCTAATAAACCGCAAACTATCTCAGCCAACCGAATAGAGCAACACCTAACCAATACTAACCTATAACAGACTCCTACCTATCCCTACCCCTTGAACTAACTATATCTACTCCCTCTAACCCCCCCCCCCCTCTATCAGCATCCCTACCAAAAACCTCTTCTAAATGCTAAGCCAACGACGATAGGATAAAAAGATTAGTGCATGGATTATTTATAACATGAATATATATTTCATAAAGCATAATATATTATAGCATTCACAAGTATATAATGTACACAGAATTTGAGGATTTAAATATCTTATTTATAACACATGAATATATATTTCATAAAGAATAATATAATATATCATTTATTATAGCATTCACAAGTATATAATGTACACAGAATTTGAAGATTTAAATATCTTGCCTTTATATTGACTCCTATCTAACGTTTAATTCAGATTTTAGTAGAAGGGAGGTAGTTTTAATGGTGACTAGGAAAAGGGAAGGTTAAGATACACTGGAAAACACAGTGTTCAAATATAACAAAACTGATACACAAGGGTTACAAATCATTCGTGTTCAAGGTAGCACACAAACGATTCAAACTCCCATTATGTGTATCATGTTCGCTATATTTGAACACAAGTTTTACAGTGTAGAGAGGAAAATGGTGGAGGTGGTGGTGGGAAAGGATGGTTAGGATTAAAGGAAAGGATCTTGATGGTGGTAGACTGGTCGGGGTTCGAGGCTTAATCACTCCATCTGCAAAGAAAGAAAAAATAACATTAATATTGTTTATGTGTCATTTTTAGTAGTAATGGTTAGTGCGCGGAATTTCGGTGTAAGTATCCTAGGTTCGAATCCTTGGAGTACCACATGTATTCATTAGATTCATTGATTGCATTAATTAGGTTTATTTGTAAGTTACTTGGTGGGTTGGTGATATGATTTTATGATAATTATTTCTTTGCACTTACAAACTATTACAATTATAATCATGATTATTATGATGGCTATCAGTAGACGAATTTAAGTAGTTTAGCAAGGATCTCTAGGTATCAGGGCTAAAATCTCCCAAAATTCCTTCCTAAGCTGAATACAATCGTCTAATAGCCACTGTCAAAATGCGTCAATATTGGAAGGGTTAAGTTGGTATCACAAGCGATGTTCAGTCAATATTTACAGGCAATTTGTACTGTGACAGTTTCAAAATATACCATCATAAAATTTAAAGTAGAGAACATTATCCACCTTCGATTTAATATCAGTTCATTGCGAGAGCCTCATAGTATAAAGAACAAAATTATAATCGAAATTGCTTGGAAAAAAAACCCCGCTCGTGTGACACCTTAAACCCTTCTGTACCGGCGTTTTTTAACTGTTTGCTGCTGTTAACTGTTTGCTGCTGTTAACTGTTTGCTGCTGTTAACTGTTTGCTGCTGTTAACTGTTTGCTGCTGTTAACTGTTTGCTGCTGTTAACTGTTTGCTGCTGTTAACTGTTTGCTGCTGTTAGACGATTATATTGGAAAGATCCTCTTTCTGGGCCCCTTCATGTTTAGCCCAATTAGTTTTAAGAATTTTAAGACGTTCACCCCATTAGTTTGTCGATTTTAAAACCTTTCGTCCAATTTTTACATCAATATCAAGACCTTTCGTGCCATTTAGGGGTCTATTCTCTACTGGCGAGCGATAGCGATTCTAATTTAACAGGAATCGGCCTTCGGCTGGGAAATTTTCTACCGAAAAATTTACAATTTTATCTTGAAAGGGCGTCTAGGGGGTGTAATTTTAAGCTTGATGAAGGTCTAGGGAACAAGCTAAAAACCACCCCTTAAACAGCTATTACAAAGATTTGGTAGAGAAATAAGTTAAATATATGAATTCATAGTACTTCCATACATGTCTATTATAACACCATTTTGAAACCCTGAAACCGTCAAAGCCATGCTAAACCAAATAGATGGATTAGAAGACTTCAATGCACCAGCAAGAAGTGATCCATAGTCTGTTTTAAGGGTGTGTGGGCCGGTTTTCTGGATCACTTTCTCCCTCATGTTTAACCCCATTAGTTTTCAGATGGTAAGACGTTTGCCCCATTAGTTAGTCTATTTTAAGACCTTTCGCCCCATTTATTAGTCAATATTTAGACCTTTCGTGCTATTTAGGTGTTTATTGTTTTTCCTGGCGAACGATAGTGAGCCTATAATGTTTTAAGAATCTGCCTTCGGCCGGGAAATTTTTCTACCAAAAAATGTACAAATTAATCTAGATCCAATGGATGTTTTTATTTTAATTTGATGGAGGTCTAGGGAGGAAACTAGAAAAATAATGAATACATGCAAAAATCGCCCAAAAAGTGAACCAATCCCCCTTAACCCCTTCTGTACCGGCGACGTCCTGTTAACTAACTGCCCACCCAGACTCCCCTCAAAGCTAAATTTGTATATTTTTCGAGTAAAATATTCCGGCTGACGGGCGATTTCTTCCAAGTTACAAGCTTGGTATCGCTCGCGCAGACTAAAATAGACACCTGAATGGAGTGAAGGGTCTTATTATCGCCATACTAATGGGATGAAACTCCTTATCTTACCAATCTGGTTAAATTAATGCATAAGAATAGTAGGCCTACCTTCAGATTTAAGTGTCGAAAATGAACTTTAAAGCCTAAAAATAATCAATCTTTCGAGAGAGCTAAATGCACTGACAAGAAGTAATCCATAACCATGTCTGTATCGGCGACGTCTTTATAAACATTCTGGCTTCCATTAGACGATGTTATGCAGTTTTAAAAGGGCCTCCAGCAACTAACAGGTTTAGAACTATCCTCACGTAACCCTTTTTCCGGTAAACCTGACTTTTAGCACCAACAGCGATTTTAGTCAGTAATTTTGGTTGTGTGAAATTAAATTAGATTAGATTAACCTAACCTAACCCTAATATAACATAACATTACCTGGGAAAGAGAGGGCAGGGACCCTGGGTGACCCATAGCGCATTTTAAGACTTATTTCTCAGTAAATACTGGTTTCCGACATTCAATTAAACATCCTACAAGTTCTAACCAGTCCCCTGAACAGTTTTTGATAGGTTACTTTAGGAGATTTTAACGGGATCATAGGTAAATATTTATCTTGTTTTCTTATATATCTCCCTTATAATACATTTCTGCTCTTAATGGCATATATATCAATGATGTATATGCTCTACCGGATCTAATGGGCATACAAAGATATATGAGGTAACGGTTAGTGCTAAAAATCAGTATTACCCTATTTTTTCACTGGCGAACGATAGTGAGCCTGTAATGTTGGAAGAACCGGTCTTCAGCCGGGACATTTTTCTACCGAAAAATGTAAAAATTAATTTAGAAGGGGGATCTAATTTTTTTTTTGTTTTTTTTTTTTAAGGGAGGAAACTAGAACAATAATGAATACATGCAAAGATTGACCAAAAAGTGAACCATCCCCCCTTCAGAAGGATATGTGGTAGTAAAAAGCGTTAAAGGAGATATTTAGAAGCCTGTTAATTGCTGGAAGCCCTTTTTAAACTGAATAAAATAGTCAAACAGTAGCCAGAATAAAAGTTAAAATAATTAAGCTTTATAAAATCGTATAATGATTGCCAGGTGATAAAATGGGTCATAATGTTCAAAGGGTTAAGGGACGGTGGCCATTTTGTTGGTCTATTAATTTATAATTATATTCATTGGTTTTATTTTCCTCGCTAGACCTCCAAGCTTACAAGTACACCCCCTACTCAGATCTATTTGTAAATTTTTCGGTATAAAAATGTCCAGGCCGAAGGCCGATTCCTCCTAAATTGCAGGCTTGCTCTCGCTCGCCAGGAAAGAAATTGACACCTAAATGGCACGAAAGGTCTTAATGTTGAAAAAAAAAAAACTAAAGTTCTTCAAATTTCCAAACTAATGGGGCGAACTTATCTCAAAAGCAATGGGGCTAAACATGAGGGAGAAGGGGTTCCATAAAAACTACCCTCTTCCCTTAATGATAACCACGAGGCGTCCAGTCAGCCGGCTTCGATTCGCTAGTTTGCCTAGGTTTTCAAAATCCAATTCAAATATTCTAACTAAATCCTCCATGTTATCATTAAGGCATCTATTACTCGTGGGTTAATAGGCAACTAATCAATATATAAATTATATTCAGGTTAAAAAATACTTAGCCCAATTCCGTTTAGAAAAGTCACATGGGAATATAGCCTAAGTTTCTGCCATCAATTTATAATCTGGATTTCAATTTCTTCCTAAATGAATCAAATCTACTAGTGATCGCTATACTATTGAGACATATGGTTTTATTGAAAGGGTTAAGGAGGTAGAACTGAGCGAAGAATCAAGTGCCGGCTTCCAGAATGTTCGTCAAACCTGCCGGCTTTTTCCATCACATTTCTGGCCTTATTTAATGCAAACGTATCAAGTATTATGGGAAAACGACAAGCTCTTGTCCACAAATTCGGGTCTGGTGGTAAATAAGTCACGTTATTTAGCTATTACACCTTAATTTCTTCTATCTTCAGGGGAAACAATGGGGGAAAATGGGAGCACACGAGACTTACCTCCTTAAAGCTGGACGACCGGGAACAAAATGATCGATTCAGGCGAAAATTAAGAGCTTATATGCCCTCGGTTGTATTGCTGGTGGTTGATGGCAACTATTGGGTGACAGATGATCGAGAATTTCACTCACAAAATCGTCAATATCTCCATAACTATACATTTCTGAATAAAATGTACTTAATATAAATTATGCGTATTTGTATCCTCTATCTTTTGGTATAAGTTTGACAATTCTAACATACATATTTTGTGAATATTAAATGGTTGTCGTCGTATTTCCTTCACAGAGAGAGAGAGAAAGAGAGAGAGAGTTCCTATGCCAAGTGGACATAAAGTACCCGAGATTTGTATGCACCTTTATCAATGCTCTCGTGTCCTAAAAAAAAAAAAATTGCCGCGCATTAGAGCCCTCGATCCCACCATGAACGCCTAGATCCCCGAGGGGATGGCCACGAAGGAATCGCCCTATAATGTATGCTATTGTAGAGACGTTATAATTCAATAGAGGTGTGAATAGGAGTTTCTTATGGGCTATCTATATACTACTATAACTTAATGTGATGTATGCGATTATAGAGGGCCTTTTCATAATATTCTGGAAACTATTAGACAATTCTATTCAGCTGAGGAAGGACGTCTATCTATTCAAAGGCTACGAAATATGTCACTTAATCCTTTTAGCTGCCACATAGCCGTCCTAAGCCTCATAAAATCGTCTAAATGAAGCTGATATCAAGTAAAAAAACAAAAATAGCGTAGAGAGTGGGAGAGCAGCGATCTAACCTGCCTCCACTCAGCCCTTGTCTCGAGTTACAAGGAGAGACAGCCATCCCCCCCCAACCCCCCTTCTCATCCCCCCACCCCCCTCAACCCCCCTTCTCATCCCCCCCCCCACCCCCCTCAACCCCCCTTCTCACCCCCCCTTCCCCCCCTTCGATGACGGGAGAAATCGGACAACTTCTCATCCGGTCGCCATTTTGGGGACACTAGCTTATTAATTTCTATGTATAGGTATAACATATTAAACAAACTGTTCTCAGTTTGAATGTACACTAACCATAAATTAAATATATTGACAAAATTATACTTTTATTGTTTACATATCATTGTATTTTTTTTCTATGTGATTGAGGGAGACAAAAGGCAGAACTACCTATAGCGAGTGCCTCCCCCATAGTTGAAAGAGTATGTTATTCTTTACGTTTTTCGGTAGAGAAATGTAAGCTACCATCAGAAACCCTCATAAATTATAGACTAGCTATCGCTCGCCAAGAAAAATAGACACCTAAATGGCACGAAAGGTCTTAATATTGGCAAATGAATGGGGCGAAAGGTCTTAAAATCGCCAAACTAATGGGGCGAACGTTTTGTAATCTCAAAATTAATGGGGCTAAACATGAGGAAGAAGGGATTTAAGAAAAAACCCTTCTTGCCCTTTTTAAGCACTAGTTGCCTGTGTCTACACTACTGAATGGTTAAGGTTAGGGAAATAGGTTGTAATAAATTCATCTTTATTCATATGCATAAATACATCATACACGAATGTAATAAAATATATGACAATTGTTTTTAATTAAGCTAAAATTAATAATGGATATATAGGCCTACAAAGCTACATCAAATAAATTTACTAAATATATAAACAAAGCACCTAATTAGACGATTTTATTCAGCTTAGGAAGGACCTCAATTAAAACGCTACACATGATCTCAATTAACCCTTTTAACCACCCCAGATCCTTCCTAAGCTTCATAAAATCGTCTAACTGTAGCCGACATCAAATTAAAAAAAAAACGCCATCGGTACAGCAAGGGTTAACTCTCACAGGTCCTTCCTAAGCTTCATAAAATCCTCTAAATGTAACTATGATAACAAAAGACGTCGCCTAAACTAAAAAGGGTTAAGAATAGAAACTCCATTATTTGTATTACATTTTGGCTTTCATTGGGCAATATTATTCAGCTTAGGAAGGGCCTGTAGATCTTAAGCGGGTCTTTCCGAAGCCGAATAAAATCATCTAGTATATGCCCGTAAATGATAACTTTTAGGAGTAATAGTAATACATGGAAATAGGAGTACATTTTCCGTAGACTATTTCCATTTACTACAGGCAGACTACCCTCACCATGTTCTTCATAGTTGCTATGTACTGTAGAAGAGTTGCCAATTATACAATAAAAAACAGTAATTATCAATCCCATTTCAAACTATTGCCTAATTGACCTATTTAGCAACATACTATTGTTTATTAAAAGCATATTAGTGATGTTGTTATTTGCCTTATTAAACCCTGTACCTTGCATAATTAAATTACAGTTGCATAATTACCATTTCGTCTTGCCCCGCCCACCAAGACTAGGGTAACCTATATTAACATAGTTAACAACTTGATATTTGACCACCATCTTGACTCCAACTCATGCTGTAGAATATACCTCACCATTATTTATATCCATCTTATTTTGATCATATGATGTTTATTCTATTAACATTTATACTTATTTCTATATTCCTATCCATCAATGTACCCTGACTGAAGAGTCCTTGGCAGGAAGTGAATATGGAATCAAGATGGCGGCCGGAACCTCTACGACTACATACTCTGTTAATCTAGGGACTCGAACCATGAACACAGGCTCGGCTTCAAAACACACGAATCTGAAACACAATTTGATTCATTAGTTATATATTACTACAATTACTAACACATTTTGTCCACACATATATATTTAAAGTACATATTATTTTTCTTTATATAGGCCTACAGTAATATATTATACAGTAAACATAAGAATTATTAAGATTATTAATTTTAGGTCTACTTTCAAATAACCATTTCAAGATTCGATTACGCATTTCAGATTAAGAAGGGTAGCCTAAAACAAAATTTATTTGTGTATGAAGGAGACAAAAAACAGGTTGCCTGTAACGAGTGTCTCCCCCAAAGCCAAAAGAGTGACAGAGCCAAATTCAAGAGACATTGGGGTCAAAATGCCTGGACACACGAAGTTTAAAGTAGTTTAAGTCATAGGATGAAGGAAAGATTGATAAAGGGAGGGAGATCCAGAGTTCACTTGTAAGTCGGATGGTTAATTGAGATAGTCTTTACCTGTACAACCCCCACACATCCTTCCTAAGCTGTATAATATCGTCTAATAATAGCCAGAATAAATGGTCAAACTGCGCCATAATCTTTAAAGGGTTAACTCCTGTACCGCAACGTCTTTATCATTTTTCTCTAGCAATATTTAGACGATTTTGTGCAGTTGAAGAAGGATCTGTGGTGGTGAAAAGGGTTCAGTGAGATAGTTCGAAACCTGTTAATTCGTTGGAGGCCCTTAAGCAACTGAGTAAAATCGTCTAACAGGAGCTAGAATACAGTTAAAAAGTACGTCGCCGGTACAGAAGGGGTTAATGGCAAGACGGGCGCGAGATGATTCAATAACGCCACTCTGACCCTGCTTCGAAACTAAACGAAACACCAAACCCCTTGACGATCATGAAGCGTTTTGACAGTTTATTCTGGCTATTCCTTAACGATGTTGTACAGCTTAGGAAGGATCGGTGGGAATGAAAAGGATGAAGACTGCCTTAATTAACCCTCTGACTTCCATCTACCCTTCCTAACCTAGATAAAATCGTTTAACAATAGCCAGAATAAACTGCCAAAACGCGTCATGATCCTTTAGTCGGGATAACCTGAGCCAGTTATGTCCCGAGTAGGATGAACACCCCTCCCCCCCCCCACCCCCCTCCCACCAGGCCACCCCAGAGGCCATAGCATATGAATTCTAGACCCTTAAACAAAGTTGATCGCTTCTGATTGGTTGAAAGTTGAAAGTTTTGTCTGACGTCACACATTGCTCGAGGCGATATTGCGTGGGTAAAACAAAAAAGATTGGGCTGCACCCGTAGATTTATGTGCAATGTAGAGAGTCTATCCCATCTGTCATCCACAGGCGACGGTCGAGAGAGAGAGAGTGAGTGTGTGTGTGTGTGTGTGAGAGAGGTTGGGGGGGGGGGGGGGCATGGAGGGAGCGGGGGCACATCAAGCTGGCCTTCATCACTTCTTTATTCTTCCCGATCTGGTTTAGGGGTATGGAGGTATGAGGGACCGAGGGAGAGGGGTGGATGAAGACAGAGGGGGAAGGAGGGAGGGGGGCTGACAGGTGAGGGAGGGTGTATAGAGGACCCCAGGGTGAGGGGTACCCAAATTTTGAAAACTGGATATAACTGGATATAAAAGACTTGACTTTATGTAATAACCTTTGTTTGCTGCCCACACTCTGGACGCTAGCAGAGAGAGAGAAAGAAAATGGGGGTAGGGTGGAGGAAGGTATTGGAGCCACTCTCTCTCTTCCCCCGCCTCCACCATATGTGCAGCAAACAAAGGTTGTGAAATAAAATCAATCCTTTTTTATCCGGTTTGATCCAGTTTTTAAATTTTGGGTACCCCTTCAGGTGGGGTCCTCTATGGTCCCTCCCTCACCTGTCAGACCCCCTCCCTCCCTCCCCCTCTGTCTCCCTCCACCCCTCTCCCTCGGCACCCCATACCTCCATACCCCTAAACCAGATCGAGAAGAAGGAAGAAGTGATGAAGGCCAGTTTGATGTGCCCTAGCCCCCTCCATGCCCCCCCCCCCCTTCCCCTGTCTCTCTCTATTTCACTCTCACTCACTCTCTCTCTCTTTTTCTCTCTCTCTTTCGCAACAACGTAGCCCCATACATATTTGGGACCCGCAGAGGGTTGCTCTTGGGCAGGGGTTGTGGGGACAGATTTGGATAGTAATTAATACCTGCAGAGGGCTGCTCTTGGGCAGAATGATGTGCGGGGATTGTGGGGACGGATTCAGATAGTAATTAATACCCGCAGAGGGTTGCTCTTGGGCAGTATGATGTGCGGGTTTTGTGGGAACGGATTTGGATAGGAATTAACACCTGCAGAGGGCTGCTCTTGGGCAGTATGATGTGTGGTCTTGTGGGGACAGATTTAGATACGAATTAATACCCGCAGAGTGTTGCTCTTGGGCAGTATGATGTGCGGGGGTTGTGGGTATACCCGCAGAGTGTTGCTCTTGGGCAGTATGATGTGCGGGGGTTGTGGGGACGTATTTAGATAGTAATTTATACCCGCAGAGGGTTGCTCTTGGGCAGAATGATGTGCGGGGGTTGTGGGAACGTATTTAGATAGTAATTTATACCCGCAGAGGGTTGCTCTTGGGCAGTATGATGTGCGGGGGTTGTGGAGACGAATTTAGGTACAAATTAATACCCGCAGAGGGTCGCTCTTGGGCAGTATGAGGTGCGGGGGTTGTAGGGACGGACTTAGATACAAATTAATACCCGCAGAGGGTTGCTCTTGGGCAGTATGATGTGCAGGGGTTGTGGGGACGGATTTAGGTTGGAATTAATACCCGAAGAGGGCTGCTCTTGGGCAGTATGACGTGCAGGGGTTGTGGGAACGGATTTGAATAGGAATTAATACCCGCAGAGGGCTGCTCTTGGGCAGTATGACGTGCGGGGGTTGTGGGGACGGAGTTGGATAGGAATTGACACCTGCAGAGGGCTGCTCTTGGGCAGTATGATGTGCGGGGGTTGTGGTCTTGTGGGGACAGATTTAGATACGAATTAATACCCGCAGAGTGTTGCTCTTGGGCAGTATGATGTGCGGGGGTTGTGGGGACGTATTTAGATAGTAATTTATACCCGCAGAGGGTTGCTCTTGGGCAGTTTGATGTGCGGGGTTTGTGGAGACGTATTTAGGTACAAATTAATACCCGCAGACGGTCGCTCTTGGGCAGTATGAGGTGCGGGGGTTGTAGGGACGGACTTAGATACAAATTAATACCCGCAGAGGGTTGCTCTTGGGCAGTATGATGTGCAGGGGTTGTGGGGACGGATTTGGGTTGGAATTAATACCTGCAGAGGGCTGCTCTTGGGCAGTATGACGTGCAGGGGTTGTGGGGACGGATTTGAATAGGAATTAATACCCGCAGAGGGCTGCTCTTGGGCAGTATGATGTGTGGGGACGGATTTGGATAGGAATTAACCCTCTCACATCCTGACGCAATTTTTGAGCCTATTAGGGATACTTTAAAGCCTTTGTTACCGTCAGGGGTATCTATAAACCTTTAGTTTGTTTACTTCAACCTCTGCAGTTGTCTTTGAGTTAGCTGTGGGCAGAAAACTAATTTTGGAGAGGTAATTATTACAGTGAGAGTAATTTATTTCTTATTGCTAATCTGGCAACCTCTGCGTCCTATGGTCGTGAGAGGGTTAATACCCGCAGAGGGTTGCTCTTGGGCAGTATGATGTGCGGGGGTTGTGGGGACGAATTTAGATAGTAATTTTTACCCGCAGAGGGTTGCTCTTGGGCAGTATGATGTGCGGGGGCTGTGGAGACGTATTTAGATACAAATTAATACCCGCAGAGGGTCACTCTTGGGCAGTATGACGTGCGGGGGTTGTAGGGACGGACTTAGATACAAATTAACACCCGCAGAGGGTTGCTCTTGGGCAGTATGACGTGCGGGGGGGGGGGGGGGGGTTAGAGAGAGAAGGATTTGACCTCTCCATTTCTCTCTTCTTTATCTATCTATCTATATATCTATCTATCTAGAAGGATATGGTTGAGGGCCTTCAGAGAGAGAGAGGGAGGGGGGGCGGCGGGCGGTGGTCTGGCGTTGTAGTGTGGTAGGTTGCTGGTGCCAGTAGTAGTAATAGTAGCTGGCTAGGTGGTGCAGTAAGGACACCCACGGCCGCGATATTATTAAAGATATGGCATTAATTTTTAAAACCCAGGCAAATCGTTGATTTTGGGTCGGATTTGGACTTTTCAAGCTTAGCATATATTTGGATTCGTCTCGTCATTGCGATTCCAACGGTATATGGATTTTTTAATTTTGACCAATTTTTAGGCCCAATAGGCCTATTTTAAAGGTAAACAAATTCATAGACGAGTTATCTATGTATGGATTTTGTTTAAAATTTGTACCACAATTATACTTTGACCCATTAGCTGGTCGAAATTGCAATCTACAACCATGTATGGAAGCTGTCGGTCGAGAGAAATCTAATGGCACCAGGTAGAATTCAATCGGACTTATAGTTTGGGCTACAGAGGAAAAGTCCAAAACTGGTCATTTGGGCCGTTCTGGAAGGTCAAGTCAAAATCGAAATCCTAAAGTAATGGTCCGATTCCAATTCTGTTTGTGCCATTGGATTCAGCGGGTCAAGGTGTAGCCTAGTTGTGATATAAATTTGAGCAAAATCCATTCATAAATAACTCGTCTATGGAATTTTTAAACTCAAAAATAGGCCTATTGGGCCTAACAAATTGTCAAAATAAAAAAAATCCATATACCGTTGGAATCGCAACGACGAGACGAATCCAAATATATGCTAACCTTGCAAAGTCAAACATTCGTAAAATCAACAATTTGCCTGGGCTTAAACCCCGGTGAATTTGGGAAAACGTTTTTGATTCTGGGCGAATGGCTGGTCGAAATTGCCATCTACGACCATGTGTGGATGCTGTCGGTCGAGAGAAATCAAATGGCACCAGGTAGAATGTAATCGGACTTTATTCCTGTGACATGAGTTAATTGAGGACGGCCATCGATTAACCACAGTCTGAAGAGAGCGAATAAGATTACTGGTGGCAATAGCCGATCCCACTCTCTGTCAATCTGCCCATATCCGTTCTCAGAGAATGGGGAAAATGGGGCGCTCGAGGCAAGGTGTCGGCGAGCCCTGACACGCCCCGCTTCGCCAAAGCCTGTGACAAAGTGATATATGATTTACTAATTGTATTTATGACCCCTTTGAGACATTTGACCCCTGTGAGAAAGCAAAACTCCTAGTTTCCGATTTTTGAGAGTAAGCAGAGTGACTCTGAGGTTGCATTACCTCATTTTTGTTCTCCTGAACCTAAATTTACATCTTTTGCATTTAGATCTATTGAATTACAAACTCTCTTGAATTATTTGGATTCTTTTTGGGGGTACCTACCCTACTGTTTTTTCCCCTCTATTTTTTTAAAGGGATTAGCAAACTTTTGGCCCCTAAACATGATGTTATTTTTAGAATTTTAATTCATCGTGGCATTTTCCCATTATGTTGGCGTTCTACTAACGTAACGCCTATTCCAAAAGGATCATCTCCCACTGTTCTCCCAGAAGAGTATAGACCTACTACGTTTCTCTGCGGGGTGTTTTGGGCTATTTAGGGCATATTCAGGCACTCCTGAATGATAAATCAAGCATCTGCATTAAATGAACTGTATTCTGCCGAAAACTAGACGAAAATAGCTTCAAAATGAGACCAGAACGGGCCTCGTAGGTGGCCTAGTTCACCCGCAGCGGTGCCATAGAAACGCGGGAAACCCGCTATTTGTTAGCACTCGCTCGCTTGGCAACACTATTGTGAGAGGCAGTGAGAGACCCGCACGAGACACAGTCTACCTCAGTGGGCCGCTCGCTGCTCTGAGGATCGGAGGTGGGCCCCTCACGCTCCCGCCCACTGACACTCGATTTTTACGTTTTTTACAGGCTTTTAGAGCCTGGAAATTGCTGCAAATTGCCAGGACGTTCCAGAACGTCACCCGCAGCAAATGGGTCAACTAACAGACAACGTGTGGTAGTTGATGGCAATTTTAGTTCTTTTAACATTGTTAAATCTGGTGTACCTCAGGGTAGTGTACTGGGCCCTCTACTTTTTATCCTTTTTACTAGTGATATGTGGTGTGGAGCTTCCTCTAAATTTATTGCTTTTGTAGATGATGCCTCGTTATATGCACCCATTACTTCTCCTGCTGAGAGAGATTTGATCGCCAATACTCTGAAAGATGATATACTAAAAATTATTAGTTGGTGTAATCGTTGGGGTATGAAGTTGAACTCTGCAAAAACACATAGCCTTTTAATTAGTAAATCTAGGACACCTTTTCCTTTGCATCTTGAAATTATAATAAGTTATTCTGTAATCAATCAATGTAGCCTACCAAACTTAGGTTACTGGGTGTGACTCTTGATTAAAAACTTACTTTTATGGCACACTTACGCTCTGTTGCCTCATCTATATCTCAGAAAGTTGGTCTACTACGTAAATGCAAAAAGATTTATTCAAGTGATGCTATTGTTCGGAACTGTTTTTACTCTTTTATTTTACCCTTCTTTGAGTACTGCTCTCCTGTGTGGCTCTCTGCCGCATATTCCAATCTGAGGCTTCTGGATCGTGCTTTTAATCAGATAAAGTTTCTGTTGCCTGACCTGGATGTTAACCTTGAACATCGTCGCCTTGTTGGGTCTTTGACTCTATTTCATAAGATATTTCTTAATGCTGATCATCCATTACATTCTAAAATTCCACCACCTTTTCGGCCTGTTCGTGCGAGTAGATATTCCTTGGAGTTAAATAGTCAGGCCTTTGCTCATGTTCATTGTAACACATCACAATATTCAAGATGTTTTATCCCATCAATCACAAAATTCTGGAATACTCTCCCTAATGAAGTAGTGAATGAGGAGAGCTCCCAGGTTTTCAAGATGAGGGTTAACGCCTTTTTAGTTAGCTAGTTATATCTTCCTGGCTATTTGTGCCCCCCACTGAGACCCTTCGGGGTATATAGTCTCCCCACGGCTCTTCGGTGGGGCTCACATGTAGTATCTGATAATAATAATAATAATTATGTTTTCAATTTATGCTAACTTCTTTTGAGAAGTGCTTTCGTAATCTTTCTAAATCTATGTGCAAAGACTCCTAAGTGCACTTTTTAGGATACATATATATCTGTGATAAACTCTAATATTTGAGATACCCTCAGTCCATTATTGTGTATAGTTTGTGTGTAATTCTTATTGCTATTTTAAAAGAGCATATCCCCGTCTTTAACACTTCTGCTGTTCATCTCAGCTCCGGGTTATATATTTCCATGTCCATGTTTTCTATGCATTGTATTTATGTGTGAACAATTAGCCAAGTATGCCATTCCATGTCTTTACTGAATATAATAATTACAGTACTGTACAGTATAAATGTATTCCTGTGTTGTCCCTACACCTCTACATTTTTGTGTGTGTCTGTGTGTTAATCCCTTCTCTGCCCAGTTAAGTCTGAGTCCACGATATAACCAGTAACCCCAGTAAAAATCTTGGTATAACAAGGATATCTAGTGAAGAGTTGAGGAGACAGTTAGGCATTAAGAGTATCAGTAATGAGATGTGTTCTAGTAGGTTTGGGTGGTTCGGGCATGAGGAGAAGATGGATGAACTAAGTTGGGTGAAAAGATGAAAGTCTGTGAATGTTGTGGGAGCTGGACCAAGGGGCAGACTAAGAAAAACGTGGGAATAAAAAAAAAATGACAAGTGAAGTAGCTCTCAATAGGGCTGCCTGGAGCGCCATCAATAGGACACGACACCTGAACCACACTCCGTGTGGAGCACAGCTTGGTCTTTACATTTATGTAGGCCTACTGTATGTACAGTATGTATATAGTTTTAGCTCCCTTTACACATCAAACATGTTCACAACAGATATCATTCTGAAGTAGCTCAACTCAATAGCTCTAGTTCACCTACAACATCCCTATTCTTTCCTAGCATGCATTTAGAAAATTTGAAAATATTGTTTCTGTCATAGTTTGAGGAGTTCGTAATAACGTTCAGATTACTTATTTAGCACCATTTCTCTCTAGCCCTTGATCCGAGATTCAATAGCGGTCAACAAAAGCTTATTACCAGACACTATTACCCATTTCCTTGCTCAAGGAAAATGGTACCGGCTACCAGTGTATGCGATAAACGTTCGTGCCTGAGCGTGGGATTGAGCTCAGATCTCCCTAGTGGGAGCCCCGAGATGTTCTTCACTACACTACCAAGCCGGTAAGAAGGAAAGAAAGATTACCTTCCCCAAGGTGCTAGCTCCGAGCTACCCCAAATGGTTGTCCCTGGTAACTGCACCTAAGATCTATTAAAGGGTAGGACCCAGGGATCTCCGAGCACCTCATAATACCCATCTGCACGAATGCATCCTATGTGCATACATGACACTATGGCTGACCTGATAGTATACATACTTACTGAAGGACCAACATCCTAGAATGCTACCACCTGGTATGGCTGTAGCCTAAGTGGAAAGTGGATGTCTAGAAAGATACTATGCCCTGTATCCTCTGGATCCTTGTGGTCAGGTAGACCCCCAGGGAGTCAGAACTAGACCCAGGGTGTATCACTCAAAGTCAGCAGGCTGCCATTAGGCAACAGTGGAGCATTTTTAAGGAGTACCTGCCCTTGCTGATCACAACCAGTTATCTGCTTGACCCTATATATCTTACTTTCTCAGTGTATACTTGCTAGTCAAGTATTCCTTCCAATCTCTGAACAATATCAAGAATACCCTATAGTGTTATGTTGATAATAAAGTTCTGAATTATGCTATGTACTTATTTTTTAGTTGATAATCAAAGTAACATTGCAAATCTTTACATTTATGATATGCTTTTACAGAATGCATAATTTCTGGCATATATTTACAGGATACAATATTTTCTAAAGGTTTACGAGGTATACTGATCCACCTACCAAGTACAATGAATTACTATTGTGAAAAACAAGTTACATGCATTGATTCAATTATCTTGCTTTGAAGCATCATTGGTGTCTTCATGAAAGTTTCCAGAAAATTATAAAACTGTACATTCCAGTTTTGTTTACAAACAGTGGACGGGTATTTCACTATCTCACATTAACACTTGTAGACTGCTAATAATGGATGAAAGTGGTCAAAATTGTTTAGTTAGTTGGGTTGGTATGCTGGTGTAAACAGGTGAATCCAGAAATTATACCCATATGACACAGTGTGATTAATGTTGTTACAAGACAGTTTCAATATTTCTGTTGTGCTATCTATATAACAAACACTTTCAGTTATATAGGTATAAAAAATGTCTACCGTTAGTATCATTTTAGTAACATATGAAATTGTTCTATCCAGCTGACAATGTTCATCATTAGGTGGGTGAATCAGCCAAGATGATTTGCATAATATATTATTACCTGATATTCCTTATGTTACACTGTTATAAGGCTCATAACATTTAAATTTTGCTAGCAGCCTACATATAATCTCTATTAAACACTGCAATAAACCTTATTTTCACTCATAATATATACAAAGTGTTTGTATTCTCAATTTATATTGCAAAAAGAACTTTTTCACATTTAAATTTGACTGGAATTCCTGATTGCATGCCATAGTAAGTCATTTTAAACTCATAACAGTTTCATTTTGCTATGTAAGTATTTGTAACATCATTCTTAACACCAATAACCACTCAAATTAAATTAATGAAAGCATGCGATTCTCCCGGGATTCGAACCCAGGACACCACATACAGAACTTACATGCTCTAACCATTACACCATCAAGGACGTAATTAACAGTATTATTTCTGTGCGTTTTAGCCCTTTCAAGATCCGATACGCATTACTTTTCTGTTTTCCGGTTATTATTAGACAATTTTATCCAGAATAGGAAGGGTATATGGAAGTAAGAGAGTTAATTGAGATAGTCTTTACCCTTATATCCTACCCTACTTAAACAGTATACAATCGTCTAATGACAGCCAGAATAAACTGTCAAAATGCATCTTAATCTTCAAAGGGTTAAGATGGATTTACACAAGGGTTATTTCCGGCAACTTTTGATCTACAACATAAATCTAGTAACATTTTGAGATAATTTTGCATCATATTTTGTTTTCTTTTTCTCTATGTGCATGAAGGAGACAGAAGGCAGGTTGGCTGTAACGAGTGTCTCCCCCAAAGCCAAAACAGTTACAGGGCCAAATTCAAGGGATGTTGGGGTTAAATTATAGATTACTTTATGGGAAAAATATAATGACAGTGTTATTCAGAAGCTACAAGACCAGTGTTGAAGTGAAAAGTTGTGGAAGAAAGTACAGTACTTGCATAAATGTTTTTCCTTGCTACATTCTGGTGGCTACAGTACTATGGTATGTTGCTATGTTTGTACAGTCACAGCCAATAATTCACTAATTTTTTCACATTTTCAAGAGTTGCAGGAAGGGTGAACTACCATTACATGTGAGCATCTATAACACAAAGTCTATAGTCTGTTTCTTTTTGGCTGATGGTAAAATTTCAAGTTCTCATCTTGTATACTGTACTCCGCTATCATAATGATTTTATAGCGATATACTGTATGTAGTTAATTATAAAAACTTGGTATGTCTATGATGCAAAGATATAGCAATTTCATATTTTTCCATTAAGTATCGAGAAATCAGCTACTAAGGGATTCAATTTACCATCAGCTAGAAAACAATAGGGTATTGTGGCCGATATCCCGGCAGATTTGAGCCGTCACCAACCTGAGCATTCCCAGACTCGAGGCAGAAGCTTCACACAAAAGCAGTTTTAGCAGTGAATAGCACTGGAGTTTTAGAACTCCTAGAAGATAGCAAGTAAGTTTTCTGCTGTAGCCTGATTCAACAATAACGACATACAGGTATGACCCTGCATGTTTATTTCTCCAAGCTGCCTCTTAGACTGATACTTTACTTGTTATGGATAACTCAATTTTTAAAGTACTGTATATGTACAGCATCTATTTGACTACAGGTATTCAAGATTACAAGATACAAGATCCAAAATTTTGTCATGTGTTGTACTTAAAAACCGTCAAATAATGGACTCCCAATACAGTACAATACATTGTATAGTGACTCAGATTCTGTGACTCAAAGGACATCCGCTACTAAATATACTTGTGTGTCGAAGGCTTTTATTACCAATAGGCCACAACATTTTGACTACGTATGTAGGTAAAACTGAAGGGATAGGGACATGGTACAATGTTTTAGTTACACTGGGTTAGTTATATTCAGAGAATATGCATACAATGACTTAGCTGCTTCTGTTTTGTATATTAATACATTAATGAAGAAAAGGCATATTGTGGAAGGTAGCCATTGAAAGTTGATGTAGTGGACAAAGTGCTGCTGAGAAATTGTAAAGATCAAGGCAGGCATAAGATTCAAGATTATTGGCAGAGTGATGAGTATGTGGTGGTAGGGATTTTATAATTCATGTAGTGGAGTATACCAGACAGAAACAGTTACAAGAGGTAAAGTGAGGATTGTCCATCGGACATTGCTGAGGAAGATCGATAGTGAAAGGAACCTGTCCAATTTGGTGAGCATTCCAGAGATAGGGTTAGAATACCAAGCAGATGATGAAGTGGAATCTGATAGTAGTGTTGAAGAGGGTTTGGTGACAATTGACGACGAGGAAAGTATGCCCTCAAATGAACTTTATTCCACGTTTGACTGCGTGCCCTGGAACCGAGCTTATGAAAAGGAGCAAGCGAACCATGGCGGTAGACCACATAAACCTACACAAGTTGCCACGATCAGTTGTAAATCATAGATGAGTCGCATGGGGCCGCTACAAGAACCTTGGGGTGTATGTAGTGTGTTGCATGATAAATGTATGCTAAGCAGTGGCTTAGGGTAGGAAAATATATTTTAGTCTGTGTTGAAATATGTAGTGACAATGAGTCTATGAGAGAAAACGGAACCATTCACTTTCATTATTATGCTCTTTTATTATACTGTATTTTGTAATTATACGATTAGTCTATGCATTTGTAGGTTTATTTGTATTTTTAGTTTGCCTATAAGTATTTATTTAATCTAGTTATTTGACTTTTAAACATATGATACTCATGTACCGTAGATAAAATGGGGCAGGATGGGATTTTGGTGCAATTTGATTAGAGTGAAGCCCTGTCAGGGATTATATGTCCTTGTTCTATGTGTTTTATGGTGAGTTTCTTAATATTTCTTAGTGAACATATTTGTGAATACTGTATACAAAGGTTTATTTTTGGAATATATGAATGTCTTTGCTTAATTAATATAGTAATTATAATTGATTACAGTTGTGCTGTGGGAAAACCTGTTGTCCTTTTGTAACATGTCAAACTTTTGCTATAGGTATTATGATCTATTGATCTCAATCAGTTTTATGTTGTTCACAGGTAAATACATTTCCTGGGTGACTTATTTTGCCTTGAATAAATGACTCGTTAAGAGAGCAATATTATTTTGAGCCCCAATTAGTGAATTTTTGAGCCTTTGCTACATATGCATAATATTATGGAGTGAACAGCTAAGGTATGTATGTGGTGATATTTACCCCATAATATATTCTCAGAAATTTATGGATATATATTCAAAGACAATGAATCAGTTAAGACATTATAAAACATGTTGTAAATGTAATATAATGATGAGTCTTTGACTCTTTGTATGTAAGAAATATTCTCACATCCCAGAAGTGTGGCACAAAAGCTGAGGTAACAATACATAATCAAATGATAAAATAAAATAAAAACAGAAAAAAAAAAAAAAAAATTTAAATGCAGAAATACTTCATGGAATGTTAAAATAACAGTATCAAACGTGTATACAAAACTAACTTCAATCTTATTACAGTTTAAAGATTCAGTACATCATAAACATAGTTGGACACTAAGGCTAGTGCTGCCTCCTATTTCTAAGCAAATGTATCACGCTTTTCATTAATAAAAATCTAATTTGATACGTTTGCTGACAAACTTGATGAGAAATAATGTAAAATAAATATATACTGTATATATATATATATACCGGTATATATATATTATTTTTGTTTTTTGTTTTTTGTTGCCAGACGCCGTAATTCTTGAGAAGGGGTGGCCATTAACAATAGACGCTTGTCACAAATCGTTAGGTCAAGTTGCCTGGGCTTGACATCTACCAAAAACATTATGACAGTGTGGGCTCCATCCACCGACCCTTTGATCAGCAGCCGACGCTCTACTATTTACATATATATTTCATTCTGCAAGTGAATACAAAAGTCATCAGTTGAAGGGTGATTGAAAATATCTGGGGCTGTTAAGATTTAGAATTGATTGTGTTCTTTTATTTCAAAATTTTATTTTATTAAGCGTTATTTCCACATAGCGATTTTGATAAGTTCTGCATTTATCTTGTGTCGTCCCAGTTTTGGTTTGTTTATTTTGCAAGTTTTACATTATAATTTCACCTTGATTTGACATAATTTCTCATTTAGGTTGTTAGCAAACATTTGAATCCAGGTGTAGGCTATCATATTGTTTACAGAAGCTGTGTATGCTGTATTGTGAGAGCTTTTACCCATTCACCACCATTACATAATTTGTATTATATTCTGGTTGCTATTACACAACATAGGTCCTTCTTAAACTGCACAAAATTGTTTAAATTTAGCCGGAACACTTTTCATTAATTAGGGAACAGGATGGATGGATGAGATGGTAGTTCTATGTATTACCTCAGCCAACACACAGTCAAGGTCTATAAACATGAAGGCAAAGTCACATGAGCCACTTTAGAGGTGCATTACAGTATATCGGAGTCTGAAATTATAATGTAAAACTTGCAAAATAAACAAACCAAAACGTATACGAACACAGTAAAAAGACAAAATAACTAATCAAAATCGCTATGTGGAAACAACGCTTAAGTAAAATAATAATTTATAAATAAAAGAACACAATCCACCACATAGGGTATATAATTTACTCAACGATTTTCGAATAATTTCAGTTTCCAAGTCTTCAGTTATGGTAATTTAGCAAAGAAAAATGATCACCACTAATATTATAACTCATCATGATACAGATGAACGCTGTTCGATAATTTTACTTCAGACAGTTTTTTACTTGAATTAATTGAAAATGAGGAAATCTACTTAAAAAATTGCTTGTGTGACTTATTATTACCTTACATCAGACACTTTACAATTAATTAATACCTATAGAGTATGTACTGTACTTTGTAACAGATTAACTTGCCCAGATTAACTTGCTCATGTAGTAATGTACAACCTATGTGGTGGATTGTGTTCTTTTATTTCATAAATTTTATTTTAGTAAGCGTTGTTTCCACAATAGCGATTTTGATAAGTTAATTTGACTTTATATTGTCTTTGTCCCAGTTTTGGTTTGTTTAGTTTGAAAGTTTTACATTTTAATTGAGAAGTAAAACAATATAGAATCACCCCCTGATTCACATTAATACCAATTCAAAAGAAATATATAATTATTAGTCCGGGCTCTATGTAATATTAGCCTAACCGTCATATATCATATGATAAAATTATTTAATATGGAGAATATACAGTTTATGTGCAGAGCTTATACATTCCATAGGAATATCAAGTGAGCAAGACATCTTAAGGGGGGTCACCGTTTTTGTTTATCTTTCTCTCCTTTTCTCTCTTCCCTGGTTTGTATCCATTCGACCCCATTCAGCCAACTGTTTTAAGACATTTATCCCCATCCAGGTGTCGATTTCTTCCTGGCGAGCGATAGCGAGCCAGCATTGTATGGAGAAATCCGGCGGAGATATTTTTCTATTGAAAAATGTACAAATTTAGCTTGCTGTCAAAACAAAAATATATATATGCTGGCTCGCTACTGCTCGCCAGGAAAATATTGACACCTGGATGGGGATAAACGTCTTAAAACAGTAGGCTGAATGGGGCCGAAAAGATACAAGCCAAAGAGAGAAAGAGAAAAAAAACGAGGTGGGCTCCCTTAAATACTGTACTGATCAGCACAGTATTTGTGTATACAATACTGTTAATATAATATAGCAATAGCACTTAAGGCCTACTATTGATGAACGTTCTTACGATAAATTTGTTCTGTAGCTCACAACATTCATTTCACCCATTCTACAAGGTCTGGCAACAGTGACAAAGCTTGGTAAGGCTATTAAAATTGACTTACAAGTGATGGAAGGAACAAGCTTTTAGTGAGTGATATTCTATAACTTATGTTCAATTATTATGCACTTGTACCCTGTAATCTACCTTTTATGTGATGCTTCTGATATTACAATACTGTAGTTACGTACATCATACTGCGGTAAAGTAAGTGCATACTGTTCATGTACATAGTCCGTTATTCACTTCTTCTACAGTGAATAACAGCTATAAAGTAAAAAATAATGTCTATAAACTTAATAATGTTGAAAGTATAAAACTATTAATACCAATTACTGCAATGAATAAACTACTCCCTTTGGCACATACAACAAACATTGAGTGATAAATGTAACATGTTGATGTTAATAATAATTGATGTCATTGCAGACAATGGAAGGTTTTAGCTCATGTTTTGACATTTCACAAAATGTGAAAGAGTGAAATGTGTGATTAAGTCTATGACTAAGATATACTATACATATGTATGGAGACTAAAAAGATAACAATGATAATATAATTTTTGTGACTAGACATCCCCTATGTTATTTTGCAGAAAGAATAAAGTGACTAAGCTTCACTTCTGTCTCTCTTCAAAGACACAATGAACAGCAGTTTAAGCAGGTGCAAACCTGCCATTGTGATTTTCATACAAATTGTTTTCTATTGGATCAGCACTCTTGTAGGTACGGTAACACAAACATGTATCACGGATTGGTAAATACAAATAGTGAAGTAGAAACTACCATTCATGAAATCAATGTTCACTGTCATTAATATTAATTTATCATCGACTAGAGGTATTTCCTTGTCGGGTAGTTGTTCAAGGTTAGCATGCTAGTGCTGATAAACAATATACATAATTACAATAATTAAATCTATTTACTGTATTTTATAGACTGAAAGTCACATAATATATATGTAGAAATTATAAATTGTCATAATTATCACAGATTCTTGTTGAGAAGTTTGTTTCATAAATACTATAGTGCACACAGGTCAATACTCAGGCGGTATTAGTGCACTTTTGTCATATTTACCCAAGAGGGTTGTGTAGTATGGTGAGTGTCATCACCATGACAGTGTTTACTGTCCAGCATCACTAAACTAATTGAGGATGTGATCATATAACATCTAGGTGCTGGTACTGGTATTCTGGCCGTGGCACTGTGGTGGGTGGCCCTGGTGGTCGCTGTGCAATATATACTGAGGCAGCAGAAGCGCGGTCATGAAACACCATGATAGGTGGTCCTCCTGGTCCGCTCCCTGCCATGGTCGCCTGTGAGGGAAGGTGTACCACTCCGCCAGGGTGGTACGGCATCAGGGGTCCCTCTGGTCCCACTGAGTGTCCGTGCGGGGCGGTTGGCTGAGGGGGTGGGTGTTGGCCGGGAGCAAAGCGGGGATGGTGGGGCGGCAGTGGCTGCATCTTGGCCTGGGTCGGAGGTGGCGGGGGCAGCAGGGCGCTCTCGTTGGAACTTGGTGGTGGTGGTTTAGTGGAGTGGCTCCGGCGCACCATCACCACCACCACCACTACCACCATTACAACACCGACACATCCTACACTTATAATAAGTAGTAAGGTGTTGCTGTCCCCTGGTTCATCTGGGGATATAAAATTAATCAAATTATATCATCTTTATTTTTTATATTGAATAATTCTGTAAATGTTAACCTAAAGCTGATCAATTAATTATTTAGCTTTGCATTTGGTAGAGGCAATCAAAGAATATGCCCCACGTGTCTACTGCGTATCATAAGAGGTCACAAAAAGGGTAATGACGTAAGTCTGCGCCACCGTTCATGCTATTTGGTCCATTTCAGCCTCATGGTAGCTGCGGGACACCAGAGCACCAAATCCAGTTTCTGGAATGGCTGTTCTTGCCCTGAAGTGCTGCCAAGGGGTATTTTGAGTGGCTTTATGCTTGCATGGATCTAGAGACTTATTTATAAGTATCTTCAACCCCTACCTATCTATCATTAATTTGCATTTGACCAATAGATAGATAGATAGACCATTACATTTTTCCTTTCACAGGGTAGTGCAGGTAATAAGGCTCATGCATCAACCTCCTCACCTCAACATAGGGCTATAGCATATCATCTGTCAATAAGCAGCAAAATCATAAATTTTGTTGTATGAAGCAAGGTTCTCAATACCTATGACCCTGCCTCCACATCATGTCTTATCTCCATCAGTTCCTGGATAAATCAACCAATACATAATTTCAACCATTAGCTCTCAACCAGTGCCACTTCAATCAGATCCATCTAAACCAATGCCAACTGGTTTGTCCTAATCCAGCCCAACAATGCTGATTGAAATGGCACTTATTGAGACCATAGTGCTTCAAAATTAAGATGTGTTATCTATCAATCTATCTATTGCCAGATGCCTTAATATTAACTGGAACATTATGCGCTTCAGAAAGCAATACTAAATACTCACTCTATACATATGAAGAATTGAATTTAAATATAAATAACATTATTGAAGTTAGCGACGTAAATAGTTTCTAGATTAATAATATTTAATTTGATCAACAATAAGCATTCAAAAAAAGACATATATAAAACACTGTAAGACAAAAAATGGAGAACATCTTTATAGCAATTTAAAAAAAAAACTCACAATAGTACTGAAGCTCAATCTTACCCATGACAGAGAGAAGTGCTTGTCTGTAAGCCAGGCCAAAGTTGTTGGTAGCAGTACAGACGTATATTCCCGTATCTTGTACTTTCACACGAGGCAACACCAGCTGTTGAGATATATATTATATTAAAAAATGGGTAATGTAAATCATGGTAGGATTATATGTAACTGCTTCCAGTGTAAATAAATGTTTAAGCAGTATCATGTTTGGCATGATCTGAACATACAATAAATATAATTGCACAATAATGTAATATTGATCTTTTTGCTTCAAGCCAACTCAAATTTATTTAAATGTAGGCTAAATGATGCGGTTTTTACCACCCTGCCCTCCCTGCTCAAGAGCTGGGCTTGGGTGGGTGCCCTGATGATCAGGGACAACAGTACATACCGTAGCTAGTTCCCACAGATTGCTAGACCGCACCGTCAAAATTAATTACTACTGTGTATAATTATGCTTTTAAAAGGCCAAATTAAGGCCTACAAAGAATATACTGTACAGTATATAAGTCAATTCGTCTTCATCATCATCTCCGACACCTTGTTTCCTCCTGGGAAAGACTGCTAAAGGATGGCCATGGCAGAAGTGCCTCCAGGCTATTATGTCCAGACATGCTTCCATTGATCATGGAATAATGCCCCTTCCACTACATACAAGTTTTTCCTCAATACTGTACTATACATACTTCCACTGTGTTCTTCTATACCATAGGTGATCTTCCATACCAGCTTCTCTGCTCACCTGACCTCCATGTATCTTTCTTGTCATTTTGTCCTTATTTATTCTTTGAACAAGACCAAATCACCTCAAGGTATTTTTCTTCATCCAATCCACCACTCCACATTCAATGCCCAAAGCTTGCTCTTCCATTTCAAAAGATCCATGCAATTAGAGCCTATTACTTAACCCATCTAGCCTGTTCACACCATCTGCCATTCTGAAATAACTCATCTACACAGCTCCCATTTTGGAGAGGTCCTCAGCATTAGCTGTCGATGTTTCACTTCCATATGAGAGAGTTGGGAGTGGCACACTGTTCCTCAGTGACTTCTTCATATTTTGACTGACCATTCTTCCTTTCAGAATACAATCAAGTTCTCAAATCACCTCTCTCTCTTGCATGTTTCTCCTTTTATCTCCATTTTACTCTATATGCACAGTACAGCTCATAAGTCCTTGAAAATGTCAACCTCTTCCAATTCTTAATTTTTCAGCTTAATATAAAAAAACAAAAATGCTCATGCTCTTCTTTGATTCTACTGTATATGATATCTAAAAAAAAATCTATGGTTTCATGCACTCTTCTCTCAAACACCTTTACCTTATATTTCCATATACTGTATTGACCTTTAACTTTTCCTATTCATACACCCTGTCGAAGTCAGTGACCACTCTATGGAGTTCTTCCACATTATCCACCAACAGAACAGCATCATCCGCATATAGGCATGTTAAAATCTTTCCCTGTGTTCAGCCTAGTTTCAATGCACATTGATTCTAATCTACATTCTGTGATCACTCCATCCTTATATTGTAAATAGTAAACCCAAGGTGACATGACACAACCCTGTCTTACTCCTACATTTCTACGGCTTTCTAGGGCCTTTCCTAGCTGATGCTGAGAGGATTGGGTTCTAGTCATGTGGTGATGGGCTGGTCTATCAGAGTGAGAACTGAGCAATCTCTGCCATACCCATAGCTTACTCTGACTGTTCCTTTTACTTATATATTTTCTAGATCTCAAGTGACGGCGTCTCTAACGTGGATTGACCTCCCAATCTACCAAGATTGGAAGCCAAAGCGTCACATTTTTCCCTTGCCCCTCAACTTTCTCTTCATAATTGCTGAGGGACACAGGGCCCTGGGTGGGGCTTTGGTTTCCCGGGCATTTCCGCACCCTCCTCAGCTCCCCGCCATGGAGTGGCTTCGGTCACCCAGGATTTATTGTGGTCGGTGGGGAGGGTTCTGTGGGGGCGCTCGGTTATGGCCTTGGCCTTGCTCGGGGCCTTGGGGCTGTTCGACCAGGCAGCTTGGGGAACAACAACAACAACAACAACTCCTACATTGACCTCAAAACTCTCACTTAGCTTATCCCCAACCTTCACATTTGCAAATGCATTCCTATAATTTTGTTTTACTGCCATTAGCAACATCCCTCCCACACCATATACTGTCAGTAATCAACTTTTGTGTAGGTTATTTCAAAACCCATTAATGCTGCATAAAGTTTTCTATTCTGTAACAGAGGTTTCTTTCTCAACTCTGACATATTACTTCAACTTTTAGTAGCCAACAGGGTTGGATACTGAACCGTTCTTCTCACAGAAATCCCAGCCCTAACTTCTGGGGTATTAAACTCGGGACCGGACCAGTCAGTTACTAGACAAGTACTCTACCGCGAGACCAAGAAAGGTAGCCTACCTTGCTTGTGCTGGCAGTACAAGGTAAGTTTTACATTCAATATCTGACCCCAATTTTAGCTCCCTTTACATCACTTCACCCTCCGGGGAGCAAAGGCTACTCTCTTGTATATACCTCTCCAGGTATGCTAAATAGGCTAATTCCCCTGTAATTCTAACATTCCTGTTAACTACCCATCCCTTTGTACAGGGCAACAATCACTGCTATCTTCCAGTCTTCTGGTACACTCTCAGAGTCCTATGCTTATTTACATAACCTATGCAAAATGTCTACAGTACAGCTTCATCTCCCCCATATCTCAGCATTTCACCTGTGATATTATCTTCACCAGCAGCGTTGCCCATTTATAGTTTATAAATTGCTTCCTTTACTTCTTCTCAGCTTATCTTTCATCCACCCTGTTTATTCTACCTCTATCCATTCCCATGGTTGAGATCTTTGCCTTCACCTACTCTTTACAGCTAAATTATTAAAGCTATCTTTCCACACATCTACCACACCATCACCCTCCGCCGCCTCCTCATTCATGTCCCTCATTCTACCACCTGAAATATTCTCGATCTTCCTCCCTCTGGGTTCCTTCACAACTCTGTAGTACGATCACTTGTCACTCATAAACTGTTCACTAATCTCCTTTCCATATTCCTCATCTGTCATATATTCCTCATCACTTACAAACATATTGTAGATGAAAATATATTTTTCCTTGTTATTTACAATAGCTATGCAGTAAACTTCATTATAAAAAGCTTTAGAAAGGGCATTTCATTATAAGGATGGGTTGATCTCTTGAAATCATTCACTCAAATCCTACACACTACAGATTCAGAGGACCAACACTTCTTAAAGTATTTCAATGTAAAACTAGGCAAACTACATCACTTACTGAGCTTTAATGTAGATATAATTCCACTAGCCACCTTGCCTCAGTGTTCTCTGAGGCCATTATGTACCCTCTATAAGATCCTCAGTTGGCAGACACAGTCGATAATGATATATTTTCATAAGCCATATACAAAATTGTATATTTGACAATATATTATGCTTATCTATCATTCTGCTGTACTGTACATGCATACACTGAAGTCTAAAAGGATTAATGGGAAATACTCATAGAATATTAATATTCAATTTTAGTAGTAGTAATCGTTCCCTAGGATGCCTGGCCGAACAGCACCGAATATTGTCATATTATTTTATTAAACTGTGATCTTAAGTGGTTAACTCTGCTGCTCTGACCTTGGTATAAAAGGATCCATCTCCAGGCGTCAGAACCTGAGTGGCTTGCAGCACAATATAGCGATGACCTTTCCAATTGAGAGTTTGGTTGTCTGGGATGTGGTCAGCCTCACGTGAACCTTCCTCCACACGCCGCAACCACTGCAACATCAACAAACATGTTATATATTATGATAATACAGTACCTACTGTAAACAAATTATCATATTTTGTTCTCTTCTGATACTGGATTTTAAGACATTAACCAGCTTGTTTCCCTCGTCTAAATTAAAATCAAACAAGAAATTTCCTGTGAGTCATTAAAAGGATCCAAGTATTGTCCAATTGCTCTCATTGCTTGCATCTCTAAAGTTTTTTAATCTCTTGTTAATTCAAAATTTCTTAAGCATTTGTATTTTTATAATCTAGTTTCAGATCGCCAATATGGTTTCCTTAAGGGCCACGCTACTAGTGATATCCATTCGTATCTTAGTATCTCTTGGTCATCCTCCTTTCAGGACTTCAGTGAGACCTTTTATATTGCACTAGACATATCTAAAGCCTTCGATAGAGTCTGGCACAAATCCCTTCTATATATATTAATGATCTTCTCAACTGTAGCCTACCTCTAGTCCTACCCTGATGACTCTACCTTACATTATTGGTTAAGGCTGGTGTGGTGCGATTTTGCCAGGTGAAAGTACTTCAGGGGGGACTTTGTTGAGTCTTGCAGAGACACTGTTATGCTATACCAACATCGGCCACTGTGATGACATGATGGGGCTGTGTTGTGGCAAGTCTTTATTGTACTGTACTACAGTAAAGAGACTAAAACCACACTCTCTGTGGATGAAACGGTCTTTAAACTTTTATGTATTTACAGAACGGCCCACCATGCAGTAACAGTACTTCAAAATTTAAGTGATAAACCCACAGCACACCTATCTTCTGATCTATCAACTATTGTATATCCAAATGGGGCAGAGAAAATCTTGTTGTTTTCAATGCTTCCAAAACCCAATTTCTCCATCTATCTACCGTCACAAACTCACAATCTTCCACATGACTATCCCTTACTCTTCAACAAGACACAAATCAATCCTTCATCTTCTCTCAATAATCTTGCTGTTTCTTTTTTCTTCTGACCATTCTTAGTAACATCATATTACCACTCTTGCTAAATCAGCTTCCCAGAAGTTAGGTGTTCTCAAACATCTCCGTGGGTTCTTCACTCTCGCACAGCTTCTTGGTCTGTACTTTGGCACTGTGCGCCCATGTATCAAGTACACTATTGTTCGCATGTGTGGGGAGGTTCCACCCATACTATACTTCTCGAAAGGGTAGTAGAGTCAATAGCATTTTGTCTCATCAACTATCCTGCTCTAACCAATTCTCTACAATACCTCTCTACATACCTCAATGTTGCAGCTCTCTCACTCTTGAACACTAGCAAGGTATGCTGTATATACCCTCACATTAAAAAATCATAATTCATTATCTATCTTTTTAGTTTATTCTAGGTTAAAAAATGTAGATTTTGAACCAACCGGCTACTTCCTGTTATAGAATATTCTCTACCTTGATATGTGGAGCGACCTCGGAACTGCCGCTGCATTGTAAAGTGGCCGAGTCCCCTGCCACCACCGTTGTGTTCGCTGGCTCTTGGGGGTTGAACTCCGGCTCCCTCGGCTGGGCTTGATCTGTGGATTAAATACTAAGTTTAGTAAGGGCATTTCCATACACCTACATTTTGGTACAATTCTGGACAATAGTCTCTCGACCTGGCTGTCAGATGATAATGTGATAAAAGTACAGAAAGCGAGAACAAAATATATATTAGGTAAGCCGATAGCCCCTTGTTATGAGACAATCAGGCTACCAAATTTGTATGACTTGTTTGTCTCTTGTGTATATTTATCGTATCTTCTGCAAATTGAGTAGAGACTATTATTATAAACTGTACATCTACTAAATAATTGACAATCTGGATCTGTAAAATATAATCCATGAATAACTGGGCAATATTGATGAATAACTGACTAGGTAAGAATGTTAAGTACAGTTAGCTTGTTTAATTCGCAGTCTGAGAATCACATTTAGGCTTTATTAGAAGCTTAAAAGTTAATGTATAAAATACATTTGCAAAACATATAATGTAAAAGGGATGTATACAAAATATATACAGTATATGAAGCACACTTACGCTCAGTTGCCTCATCTATATCTCAGAAAGTTGGTCTACTACGTAAATGCAAAATGATTTATTCAAGTGATGCTATTGTTCGGAACTGTTTTTACTCTTTTATTTTACCCTTCTTTGAGTACTGCTATCCTGTGTGGCTCTCTGCCGCAGATTCCAATCTGAGGCTTCTGGATAGTGCTTTTAATCAGATAAAGTTTCTGTTGCCTGACCTGGATGCTAACCTTGAACATCGTCACCTTGTTGGGTCTTTGACTCTATTTCATAAGATATTTTTTAATGCTGATCATCCATTACATTCTAAAATTCCACCACCTTTTCGGCCTGTTTGTGTGACTAGATATTCCTTGGAGTTAAATTCAGGCCTTTGCTCATGTTCATTGTAACACGTCACAATATTCAAGATGTTTTATCCCATCAATCACAACATTCTGGAATTCTCTCCCTAATAAAGTAGTGAATGAGGAGAGCTCCCAGGTTTTCAAGACAAGGGTTAACGCCTTTTTAGTTAGCTAGTAATATCTTCCTGGCTATTTGTGCCCCCCACTGAGACCCTTCGGGGTATATAGTCTCCCCACGGCTCTTCGGTGGGGCTCACATGTAGTATCTGATAATAATAATAATAAGTCACAGCTCAGTCACCAAGTCAAGGACAAGACAATATTCGTCTGGTTAAGATGAATATGGATTAGTAAATTTGGAGACTAATACAGTAGAGTCCCATAAAAAATATGCAAATCAAATTGATAGCCTGAATCCCACTTAATATTGGTGACATTATTTCAGGTGTAAAATTGCATGTGGCCAGGAATGAAAACGAGATTGAGGCATATGAGGAAATATTGTTTTGCAGTACATGTTTACATTTTGTATTGCTTTTACGATGGTTTTGCTTCTTTTTTAGGCTATATAGTCTACAGCAGTCACATTGGCAGTGGCACTGGATCGCCAGGAAAAAATCATCAATATACATCAATGGCAGCCTGGCCCAGCCTGTGTGTGTCTCATGGCAGTTGGCCAGGGAACAGATTCATTGCTCTGAAAGACAGAGTAAGTACATTGGTGGCCTGGAGCTGATTTGAGGCAGATTTATAGCATTTTGTAAACCCTGACCAATCCACATTGGTCACTGTTTATGACGTGCATTTATATAGTATCTTTCAAATTGATCAATCATTGTCTGAAACAGAACAGAGAGCACTAATCTAATTCAGAATGGAAAACCCATGCTACCAAATTCCTTAATACGAATAATAATTCAGAAAAGTACAATCCACATTGACAAATATCCTCCTTCCTATGTATGACTGCATAGTATTTGTTCATTTGAACATACTACTGTATACAGAAATATATTATAATACTACTTTTCAGGAAAATTCTCCATTTTAATGTTGTTAATCTATTAGTGAATTATTGTTTGTTCATAACTTTATATTATGTATTGTATTATACAAACCAATGACTCTGAGTGTCCAATTGGCTGCCGCCGCTCCCAGAGGGTTGGCGGCGGCGCAGGTGTAGGTGCCGGCATCCTGGGGCCGCAGGTCATACAGGTGGAGGTAATGCTTCGTTAGTCGTGACTCTCCTCCCAGGGAACCCTCACGCAGCTCTACACCATCCTGGGAACAACAACACACAGTTAGAACAAGGACAATACTAATTCCTTAACTCTATCTGCTCCGAGCTCTTGTGGGTTATTATGATACTTTGATTAACAGTGTGCGAAAAACGGAATTTGAAGGTAAATGTGGGGAAAAGCAAGGTTATGGTCTTCGAAAGGGGTGAAGTCACAGAGTGTGAGGTGAAGCTGAATGGTCAGGCTATGAAGATCGTCAACTCTTTTAAGTATCTGGGCAGTGTGTTGAGTAAAGATGGGACTATGGATGAAGAAGTGCGGAAGAGGGTACAACAGGGGAAGAGGGTTGTAGGAACGCTGAAAGCAGTAACAAGAAATAGGGTGGTCAGTATGGAAGTGAAGAAGTCCTTGTCCTAGTCGGTAATCCCGACACTGACTTACGGAAGCGAAGCATGGACGTTGGTTGAGAGACTCAGACCAAGAGTGAGAGCAGTGGAAATGAATTACTTAAGAAGTGCGTGCGGAGTTACATGGAGGGCTAGACAGACTAATGAGGAAGTAAGAAGGAGGTGTGGTGTGGAGGTAGATGTGCTGGAAAGTGTGAAAAGGAATAACTTGAGATGGTTCGGCCATATGGAACGTATGGAAAGCGAGAGAATGACTAAGAGGGTGTACGAGAGCGAGGTGGAGGGACAGAGAGGGAGAGGTAGACCGAAAGAGAGGTGGAAGGATGGAGTGAGGAAGTATATGAATGAAGGCGGTGCTGGTTGGGGGGAGGGGCGTCGACTGACTGGGGACAGAGGTGCATGGGGGCGGTTCGTTCGTGGTCACCCCTTCGGGGATCACGGCGTCAGGCAATAGATAGATAGATAGATTGTACATTTTTCGGTAGAAACTATTGTTGAGGATTTTGCTTGTTTTTGCAATTTTCGAGCAAGGTGTTTCCTAAACTAAATTTCATGCAGACCCAAGGTTGGAGGGAGTGGGGAGAGAGCCTTCTGCTTTGCCGTCTGTACCTTTCACTTTGTAGCAAATTCTATGTTAGAATTAAGTCCGAACTGCCTAGTAGGGACTGCAAGTTTTGTGTATCTATGTTTTTTTTTGTTTTTTTTTTCTATATTCCAACTACTCCCTCTTGGGCATAGGCTGATAGCCTTTACACTCTACCGCTGAACACGGTGAGGCCCGTGAGGTCTTGTTCCAGTCTAGGGAGTGAGACATGCGAAGCACCTATTCACGGCTCGAACCCAACTCCATCTCTGAAGCTGCTTCGCCTCTGCGCTTCACAGTCTCATCCCCCAGGCTCGGACCCTCACTCTCAGAACGCCACCTATTGAGCAATTAACTCACTAGGCATTGCACCCCTGTAGCATATTTTGAATATGGGAATATTCATACAGTGCTATTTAATCAGGGAACAATGAGGGTGTTTTGTTTTGGCATTTCGGTGTGCTGTGGTAATGCACTGATACTAGGTACAGCACAAATTCCATCCCAATAATATCTTCTATCCAATATGTAACTATCTATCTCTATGGAACTCTCGTAATGTAGCACCTGCAGCACCATCTTGCCTACTCCATATCACTCAGACTGACATTGGATGATTACTATAAAAGAAATACACGATGAACAAAAATCAATCGTTTGAAAGAAACTTAAAAGGAGAAGTACCGTAAGTGAGAGGAGAGCATTGGACACACGATATATCTGACGGAAAGAATGGTAAGTGTGGGTTGGGATGGAAAGGGAATGGAACAGGGAAGTGGGGGTGAGGTTGGAATAACAGATGGGGTTAGGGAAGAGTAGGTGTAGCCTACATGGGAAAAGGGCATGAATTAGGACGTGGAGGAATGAGAACAAACATAAAGGGGGAGTTAAGTAATTGAGACACTGGGGAGGAGAGAGAGAGAGTTACAAGGAATAGTTAGTATCTCAGAGACCTTGCGGTCCATTCCGAGGAGATACTCGAAGTGGAAGGAGAGAGACTGTTTAGTGCACTACACTCTTTACAGAGTGTGCAAAATACTATATCTACTCTCTTCTTGAACTGCTCTACTGAAGAACTATTTACAACTTCTGAGGGAAGTTTGTTCCAGGTAGAACAAATCTTGAGAGAGAGAGAGAGAGAGAGAGAGAGAGAGAGAGAGAGAGAGAGAGAGAGAGAGAGAGAGAGAGAGAGAGAGAGAGAGAGAGAGAGAGAGAGAGAGAGAGAGAGAGAGAGAGAGAGAGAGAGAGAGAGAGAGAGAGAGAGAGAGAGGAGAGAGAGAGAGAGAGAGAGAGAGAGAGAGAGAGAGAGAGAGAGGGGGGGGGGGGGGTAATAAGGACGGGGGTGTATTGCCCTGATAATCTCACCATTTGTATTCATACTCGCCCAAACACACTGGGGTTTTGTTGCTGCAATTACTATACTCTCTCTCTCTCTCTCAAACTTATAGTAGAATCACCAAGTTAGATTGATACATTAATGCTAATTATACATATAACATTATATAATATTACCTTTTTATATATACAGTACAAGCAAGAACACACACACACACACACACACAAATAAACACAATTCAATTCAATTAAATTAACACACACATACGCACATACTTACATGCACAGACAGAACCCCCCCCCCCCTCCCCCCACCCATACACATACACACAACCCCCCTCCCCACCCCACCCCACAAACACACACACACCTACATACCTTAAACCAGGTGATGGCAGGTTCAGGCTTCCCGGTGACCTGACACTTAAGCTTGACATTGTGACCCACCGGCTTGTCTATCTTGCCCGGTACTGGAGGCAACAGCTGGAACAACAAGGAGAGAACATGGAGCTGGCAGTGGTTTTCTATGTATATGAAGGAGGCAAAGGGCAAAGCTGCCACAAAACCGTCTGGGCTCCCTTAAAGGGCATAGCGCATGTGATCAGCTATCGTAATTATCATAAATGTTAGTGTACAGTATACCTGTTATGTGAAATAATTATAGTAGTCCGTGTTTCTTATAAATGTAAATATAAATAAATCAGAGAGGCATTTCCGAGCGTTCGTGACGTTTATAAGGGCATTGGAGTACCCATAGAATAACACAATAGGTCAAAGAGTTTCAAGAGTCAGGTCAATGGCCACCATTTTGATTATCAGTATCTCTGTTAAGTACTCCATGCTGTGAAAGCAGTTTCAAAGATGGACAGATATTTAATAGAGGGTTAAAATAAATTGTAGGCCTATGAGCAATATAAGCTTAATAATGAAATGTAGAAATAATGGCAAGCTATCAAATAATGCACTGTGAAAGTGAAAATCATGAGGAGATATTTTGATAGTTGGACGAACGCTGTGGTGCTAGAATACCTGTGTACCTTTATAAGGGCCGATACCATTAAGAGGTGTAAGTGTTGCCATATGGATAGATCTGCCAATACGTATTTATTTATGATTAACGAAACCAAACTATGAATAATTGTATTGATAGATACTTAAGGATAGACAAACTTTACACTCATGTGATATAGGCCTACATACCAAATACTGCCTTCACATTAGTTCATCACATATGAAATATAGCAGGGTAAGCTAGATCAAGGCAATATCAAAACATATTCGAATTTCGCGGTCTACCACGACCACGAGAGAGGCAACAGGGGCTGCCATCAACTTTCTAAGCTTAAGGGAAGCTGACCCTTAATTTGACCCCCCAGCCCAAATTGCACGATATATACAGTATATATATATATATATATATATTTTTTTCTATAATGCTTCTGTCAACATAGGAGCATAGCATAAGAGAGCATAAACACCCATATGACATTCCTGCTATGACAACTGCTATCCGGCAACCCTAAAATCCCTCATCTAATATCCTTATCCCACCCTCCCTCTTCCCTCCATCTTCCCAGGCTTCCCACATATATAATATACATCACCAAAATATTTCCAGACACACTGACATACGTATATATTATAGGAGGCATACAGAACAAATGCTTTAGTATGCCATAATATTACCGATTTATTTCGTTTTCTCTAAATAACATCATAAGAAAACGTGGTTTTTATGCGTAACTATGGAATATTTTCGTGACTCCCAAGTAATATTTGAGCTAAATTTATATATATTTCTTTCGTCTGCGATTTTCAAATGTCATATATTGCCAACTTCTAAGTGTAACTACTCCATTGTATATTGGTCTGCTTCGTTCCCCCTGTGCGCACTATACATGAGAGTATACAGCACCTGTTTAGCGCGTTCACATTTGCTGCTACTCGATATTTTCCCTGAATCTACATATTTTATGTCGAATATTGCGCCACAAACGTATATATACATTTTATATATACTTTTCAGTAGATTATATTATTCAATATGGGAAATAGAACACAATAAGTTGTAGGCGATGATTGTAGGATACGCCATAAACAAATTGCAAGAAATTTGAATGATTCTACGATGTTTTTTTATTTGTTTCATATAATGCATTGAAAATCGCTGCTGCGCGCACACGTAGGGTGATGAATTTTTCAGGGAGTCTTACTATTTTCATGGGTATTTAGATGATATATTACCAGAAACACAATATCTTATACAGGCTGAATGGGGGGTGTAAGTTCAGCTTCCCCTTAATATATCTGACATGGCTTTGTTTATTATTTTAGATCAAAATTTATGGTAAACCAAGACAACTGTGCAGTATCAATCATTGTTTAACATGCTTTAGACAGTGATGAAATGGAATGAAATATTGCATGAGCTATGCTCTTTAAGGAGACGTTATGTTATTATTATTATATATATTTTTTTAGTTCCTCACTAGGCCTCCATCAAGCTATAAAAACAACATCCTCAAGATCCCCTTTCAAGATTAATTTATACATTCTTTGGTTAGAAAAATGTCCCGGACGAAGGCCGCTTCCTCCAAAATTACAGGCTGCTACCGCTCGCCAGGAAGAAATGAACACGAAAGGTCTTAATATTGTCAAAGACATGAGGCAAAAGGTCTTAATATTGTCAAAGACATGAGGCAAAAGGTCTTAATATCGACAAACTAATGGGGTGAACGTCTTAAAATTTCATAACTAATGAGGCTAATCATGAGGGAGAAGGAGGTCCAGCAAAAGCTAATACCTCCCCTAAAGTGTACATGGTAGGGGTGAGAGATGAAAGATTAATAATTACCTGTGTAAACTCCGGGGGCAGACCTCCGGGCATGGATACCCCTGCTGACGAAGATCCGGCTAGGGGGTCTGTAGGGGAGAGAGAGACACAATATTAGGTATTGTACATCCATGGACATTATAGACACAGGCACCAATATACTGAAAGGGTTAACACTTCCCAGATTGTGACGCATTTGACTGTTTATTCTGGCTATTATACAGTTTAAGAAGGATCTGTGGGAATTATAAGGGTAAAGACTATCTCAATTAACCCTCCGACTTTCATATACCTTTCCTAATCTGAATAAAATCGTCTAATATTAGCCATAAAGCAGATACAAATTGTGTACTGGATCTTGAAAGGGTTAATTGACCACTTGCGAGTTTCGGTCTATAAGGAAGTTGGAGCTGTAGACATCGATTATTAACAGAATTATCACCTAAAATACGGTTGTAGTGCATTTATAAATACATAAAATCCAATTCAACATACTTTTTATCCATTAGAAACCTACATTATTATTGCATTTCTGTTTGATATCGATGTTTACAGTTCCAACTTCCTTATAGCCTGAAACTCGCAAGTGGTCAATTGTCTATCTGCTGTGGTAAGCCCCTCATGAACCAACACTGCGTATTACCCACTGCATACAAGTCACTGTACAATCTCCTACATTAAGGCAGTGTCACACGAGCTCTTTTTCCGTCAATATTTACAAGCAATTGTAGTCTGGCAGCTTCAAAATTCAAGTTAAATACGAAATCAGCCACCAGGCTATCTTCAGCCTAGTTTTCGATAGCAATGCGAAAGAGCCTTAAAATATGACGATAAAAAAATCTGGCTCCTCGAAAATTGCCGGAAGAAACGCTCGTGTGGCACCTGCTTTATAATCATTAGGATGATGATGAGATTAACCCATTCAGCACCATGACACCTTTATACCTTGGATTCTGGCTAAAATTAGATAATTTTATGAAGCTTAAGAAGCACCTGTGTTATGAAGAGGGTATTATTGAGATCGTATTTAACCATATGAGCCCGAAAGGTAGTTTATAGGCTAAAGACAATCGTCTAATGGTAACCAGAAAAGGACGAACATTTCATAATGGTAGTGAAGGGGTTAATATTGTGATTGATCTTTAAGAAAATTATATTTTTCTCAGTTTCAAACAGGGTTGGAATGGTGATAATTCTCCCCAAAGCCAGCACTATATGCCGTTCACTGTATATGAAGTTCACGTCACGTTAAGTTCACCATATGTTCAATATAAGTTCACTATATGTTCACTATATGTCAACTTTAAGTACACTATATGTTCAATATATGTTCACTTTAAGTTCACCATATGTTCACTCATAGACTACAGTAGATCTTAATGTTCACTATATGTTCACTATATTTTATATGTTCACTATATGTTCACTATATCTTATATGTTCACTATATACCCCCCTGTGGCCCCCTCACTATACCTCACACAGTATTCGCTTTATACTCTAGGCTGACTTTCCCTCCCTTTACACTCCTATGTTTTTGGTAACCCTAGTCCAATATGCAGTAAATAATGTTCTCTCTCTCTCTCTCTCTCTGCTACTATCACCACTATCGCTACTGCTACGCCAACAACAACTATAACTATTCCCAAGACAGCTACTACACACCTGCCACAACTACCAAACATTATCGAACAACAACTATCACCAAATTGTAAGTACCACACCACCTACCACACTGACCATCTACTATACAAATACCACACCACAGTCGAGCTACATTGTTATGACCACTACCGCTGGTTTGACGCAGATACTGCATTGTTGTCAGTTTAGCTACTTTCCCGCTAGATCTAGAGGTATTTATTTCGATCTAGAGGCACATTTTACATCTAGCACATGAGTTCTAGCGATATTCTGTAGATTTGAGCCATTTTAGTGTGATATTCTAGAGATTGTGGCATTGTTCTAGAGATGTTTGGCTTCAGTTCTAGCGATATTCTGTAGATTTGAGCCATTTTAGTGTGATATTCTAGAGATTTTGGCATTATTCTAGAGATTTTTGGCTTCTATTCACTATCTAGCGGACTTAATTTGGCAACCCTGAGCTACTGTACTACTATCACCACTACCACCACTGCTTATGACACAAACTCCCCTAGAATTGAAAGAGTGATAGCGCCAAAATCAAGGAACGTTCGAGCAAAAATGCCTGGGCACACGTATTTGAAGCAATATAAGTCATAGGATGAGGGAAAGATGGGTTCAGGAAGAAAGTTCCAGAGCTCAGCTATTGAATAGAAGAGAGACTGGATATATAGGTTGACTCTTGAGTTGGAGAGTTGCACAGACTAGGGGTGGGGTTGTGTTGCAAGACGGGTGCTACGTGTTCTACGTAGAGGGCGTAGTATACACCGAGAGAGCTATGAGGAACACTGATTATTGTAATAGCAGTAGAATAGTGAGAGAGACACACTACCACTATCCCCATGGCCTCTACTATACAACAATCACTACTACCACCATTGTCCAGCTACCACCATCCCTACACCAACTAAGCTACCACTATCCCCAAACTACCACTATCCCCAAACTACCACTATCCCCAAACAACCACTATCCCCAAATTACCACTATCCCCAAACAACCACTATCCCCAAACAACCACTATCCCCAAACTACCACTATCCCCAAACAACCACTATCCCCAAACTACCACTATCCCCAAACTACCACTATCCCCAAACAACCACTATCCCCAAACTACCACTATCCCCAAACAACCACTATCCCCAAACTACCACTATCCCCAAACAACCACTATCCCCAAACTACCACTATCCCCAAACAACTACTATCCCCATGGCATCCACTATACAACAGCTACTACTACTACTACTACTACTACTACTACTACTACTACTACCATCATTGCCGGGTCTCTATGGAAAGACCGTCACAGAGAGGCTGGCCCAGTTAATGAATTATGCAAATGAGGAAGGCAGGAAGCGAAGAGGGAGGGAGAAAGGAAGATAGGGAATGGGGGGGGGGGGACGCTAGGAGGAAGGTAAGGAGAGGAGGGGGGAGGAGAGGAGAGAACGAGAGGGAGGGGGGAGGTACGGAGAAAATAGAGAAGGGAGGGAGAGGTTAGGGAGGGATCTGAGGGGAAGAGGGAGGTATATAGAATGAGGGAGTGCTGACACGAGAAGAACGGAGAAGAGAGAGAGAGAGAAAGAGAGAGAGATGTGCGGGGACGCTAGGAGGAAGGTAAGGAGAGGAGGGGGGAGGAGAGGAGAGAACGAGAGGGAGGGGGGAGGTACGGAGAAAATAGAGAAGGGAGGGAGAGGTTAGGGAGGGATCTGAGGGGAAGTGGGAGGTATATAGAATGAGGGAGTGCTGACACGAGAAGAACGGAGAAGAGAGAGAGAGAGAGAGAGAGAGAGAGAGAGAGAGAGAGAGAGAGAGAGAGAGAGAGAGAGAGAGAGAGAGAGAGAGAGAGAGAGAGAGAGAGAGAGAGAGAGAGAATGAGTGTGTGGAGGAGGTGGGGATCAAGAAAAAATGCATATTATAAAGTTAAATACCCAAAGACTAATAGGTGTGACAAGTGTAGGACTATAGGAGAAAAGAATAGGGAGAGGAAAGAATGGTGGAGAGAGAAATGACGAAAACATTAAACAAGAAAGAAAAATATATAATCTGCTTTAAAGCAAAGGTGTGTGATGTCCCCATGGTTGTTGTTGTTGTTGTTGTTGTTCCCTAAGCTGCCTGGCCGAACAGCCCCGAGTCCCCATGGTTGTTCAATATATACATGGATGGAGTCATGAAAGAAATACAAGGAAGAGCAGTGGATGTTGGTGTACCGCTAATAAGGGAAGGAAATGAGTGGAAGTTGCCTGTACTGCTGTATGCTGATGATACAGTTCTGAAGAATAATAGTGAATGGGAATTGCAGGGTTTGGTATATATGTTTGGAATTGTGTGTGAAAAACGGAATCTGAAGGTAAATGCGGGGAAGAGTAAGGTTATGGTCTTTGAAAGGGGTGCAGTCACAGAGTGTGAGGTGAGTTTTAATGGTCAGGCTATGGAGAATATCAGTTCATTTAAGTATTTGGGCAGTGCATTGAGTAAAGATGGGAGTATGGATGAAGAAGTGCAGGAGAGGCTGCAATGGGAAGAGTGTTGTAGGAACGCTGAAAGTAGTAACAAGAAATAGGGTGGTCAGTATGGAAGTAAAGAAGTCCTTGCATTATAGTGTGGTAATCCCGAAATTGGCGTATGGGAGTGAAACATGGACATTGTTGGAGAGACACAAACCAAGAGTGAGAGGGGTGGATATGAGTTACATGAGAAGTGCATGCAGAGTTACATGGAGGGATAGACAGACGAATAAGGTAGTACGAGAGCAGTGTGGTGTGGATGTAGATGTGCTGGAAAGTGTGAAAAGGAACATTTTGAGATGGTTTGGCCATGTGGAACATATGGGAAGTGAGAGAATGACTAAGAGAGTGTACGAAAGTGAAGTGGAAGGACAAAGAGGGAGAGATAAACCGAGAGAGAAGTGGAAGGATAGAATTAAGAAATATATGCGTGAAAGCTGTGCTGGATGTGAAGAGGGGTGTCAACTGACTGGGGACAGAGGTGCATGGGGGCGATTCATTCGTGGCCACCCCTTTGGGGATCACGGCGTCCGGCAATAGATAGATAGATAGAAAACAAGTATGTGTACTTATGACGACGAGCGTGATGGTGTATGTCTCCTTGCCGAATCCACTGACTGCCGCACACTCCCAGAGCCTTCTTAAACTGTATATAAACGGCTAATGATAGCCAGAAGAAACTGCTTAACCGCGTCACGATCCTCAAAAGATTAAATAGGAGTAAACCGCGCACGTACCTATGACGACGAGAGTGATGGTGTACGTCTCCTTGCCGAATCCGTTGACTGCCGAACACTCATAGATGCCCTGGTCAGCTGTGGTGGCCTCCCTCAGTCTCAACACTCTCCCCGCCACCCGGGTCCGCTCCCACCCGTCTTCTGGTACCACCTCGCCGTTCTGGGGGGAAGGAAGAGGAAATATATAGGTTATTAGTTAGTTAAACTGTCTTCGTGGTGCAATGCATAAATGTGTTGATTTTCGGTGTGAGCGTCCTGGGTTCGAATCCCCGGACTGGCACATGTGTTTGTTAATTTCATTAATCGAGTTTAGGAGTAAAGTTGGTTAGTGGAGAGAACATACTAAATAATAGGACTTCAGAGGCTATCAACCCTTTTGGACTATTAAGCCAGCATACTGTAAGTCAAGCATTGCGTTAGGACTGGAGCCCCTTTTCGAGAACTCCAGTCCTTTCTATGTATGTCATTGATTTGCTGTTGTTTATTATAGTAGCGTGCATTGTCAGAGAATTATAAACAATTAAATGCTTCGAATCCATTGTCCAAATGTCGAATTAGAACAAAAAAACTGTTTTGTGTACATTTATATCACAGTTTGTACTTACAATAATATTATTCTGCCTAACTTCCTTACTTTCTTAGTTAACCCCTTCTGTACCGGCGACGTCTTTTTAATATTATTCACGCTACATTTAGACGATTTTATAAAGCTTAAGACGGATATATGGTGGGCAAAGGGATTAATTGAGACAACCTGTAACCTTTTAACGGGTAGATGTCCTTCCTAACCTAAATAAGAGGGTCTAATAGTTGCCAGAATATAACGAAAAGGATGTCACCGGTACTGAATGGTTTAACATTATCATAAGTCCAATGGCAAGTGTTTAACAAAGGAATACAAAGGAAGATAAACAACAACAGACGGTACAACAGTAACATAACGGTGGTACAAACGGTAACATGACAGTTGGTGAAAATAACGGCCACAGTAACCAACTATGGTCAACATAACTCCTTCCCTATCCCATACCTCCCTCACACGTTCGATCCCTTTTACCTAACTCAATTTATCCCTTTTTAACCGTTTCAAGATCCAATACGCATTTCTTTTCTGTTTTCCAGTTATTATTAGACGATATTTTTCAGATTAGGAAGGTTATATGGAAGTTAAAGGGTTAATTTAGATAGTCTTTGCCCTTACAATTCCCACAGATCCTTCTGAAACTGTATAAAATCCTCTAATGACAGCCAGAATAACCTGTCAAAATGCGTCACAATCTTCAAAGGGTTATCTTTTTCATAATATAGGGTAATGCAACAGAGCACTATAACACGCACCATAGGCACATGATATAAAAATGATAACGGTAGCAAGAGTGGGTATGTATGAAGATGTATGATTGTTTGTATGTATGTATGACTCAGGCACATACCACATAGCTTGGGAGTGGCCGAATTGAGACAGAGACCGAACAGACACAATATTTAAAGTTCCAATTCTTAGGGTCCGGCACCACTTCCGCGTTACCTCGCCCCTTTCTCTGTCTCGTCTAGTTGGTGAATTTTATAAGGGGCGGAGGATTCCTAGCCTCCCGCCTGGACCTAATTCTAATATTCCCAACCCTAATACTATCAAACACCCTGTTCCAAATGTGTAGGCCGGAAATCGTGAACCCTAACCTCTGAACGGTAACTAAAAAAAGGCTAGAGCAAATAGACTGTACATTTCTAGGCTACACCTATTCCCTGGCTGACCCTTCCCAAATGGTAGACATATTAGCTTGATTACTGTAGTCGTTAAAAAGTTACAGAGGTTAATGTTCAAGAGATTTTGGCATACTTGGGCTAATTGGAATAGGGTATAGTCCTCACGAATACTACTCTGACTGAGAATAGCTCTCTGTGGGTTGCAAGCTAACTACTATTACTGTACTACTGTTAACCCCTTCTGTACCGACGACGTCTCTTTTATAGGATTTCAACTACATTTAGACGATTTTATGAAGCTTAGGAAGGATTTATGGTAGGTAAAAGAATTAATTGAGCTAGTCCGTAGCCTTTTCATGGGTAGACGTCCTTTCTAAGCTGAACAGAATCTTCTAATAGTTGTCAGATAATAATGAAATTTTCGGCACCGGTACTGAATGGGTATAAATTCTGCTCAGCTACTCTATCCTCCAAGCCCAATCGGCGGTCAAATCTACGAAAGTTACCCAATAAAATAAACTTTACCCATCCGTTTTCTCTGTCCCGCGCATCGAAGAGCACTTACTTACTCGGGGATACTTAGTTATATGTCGACCTTCCTCTGTGGACGAGGTTAAAGGGAGATGGTTCGTTTTTCTGGTCCCCTTTCTCCCTCGTGTTAAGCCCATTGGTTTTCTGATTTAATGACGTTCGGCCCATTAGATTGGTGATTTTTACACATTTCGACCCATTTCGTTTTCAATGTTAAGACTGTTCGTGCCATTAAGGTGTCCATTTTATCCTGGCGAAAGATAGTGAGCCTGTAATTTTGGAAGAACCGGCCTTTGGCCGGGAAATTTTTCTACCGAAAAATGTACAAATTAATCTACAAGGTGGATCTAATGGATTATTTTTTAAGTTTGATGGAGGTCTAAGGAGGAAACTAGAAGAATATAATTAATAGATCGACCAAAAAGTGAACCATCCCTCCTTAAATTGAAAACCGCAGCATCTTTATCGACATCATTACCAAGTGCTTTGGGGCTTGTATTTGGGGATAATAAAGTATAATTAAATTGTAACACTTGCAAAACAAGCACACCAAAATAGAAACGCTACTGCATGTGCATGCAGGAGACAAAAGGCAAAGCTACTTGTAACAATTGTCCCTCCCCCCCCCCCCCCCGGCTGAAAGAGTGATAGAACACCAAATTCAAGGTACGTTAGAGGTAATTTAGATGTGTTTGAAAGAAGTGAGGTGTGCTTGTTGAATGTAGTGAAATGAATAGGAGGAGGTGTTTGTGAGAGTTAGCTGGATTACTCTCTGTGTAAGTGAGGCACAAATAGAAACAGTGGGGGAAGCCTGGCAAATAAAAGAGGAGTTCCAACAATTCCTTATCATATGTCTATGTGGCCTCCCCTGGGTTCTGCCCTGCTCGATTGGTGCCTACAATCTCCCCATTTGGAAAGAACAATTTAGCAAAAAAAAAAAAAAAAAAAAAAATATATATATATACAGTATATATATATATATATATATATATATATATATATAACATGAAAAATTAAATACTCAATATACATACAACAAAACAAATGAAAAATGAAAAAGTTTCAGAAAGGTATACTATATAGTTCATTCATTATAGGTAGGCCAAACATTTTGACCACTAACCTCTATATCACAAATGATTAGAGTAAACCAGGTAATGTTTCTACCATTTAGGAAGGGTTAGCCAGGGAGTAGGTTTGGAAATTTACAGCCCATTTACTATAACCTTTGTTTTGAGTTACAAAGGTTAGGGGTCCCGATTTCTGGCCTACTAATACCGAATGGACTATGGCTAATATAACAAATGAACACTAATGAGTACAGTAGCGTTATTAAGTCATGTCCTAGCTGTCATTGCGTTTGGCTCGCTCTGTGCTGTATTAATGTCTTTCAAGTGTTGAATAGGGTGGGTCAGTGTAGGAACATGTTTGTATATCTCACTCGCAATGAAAAAATCTTGTTTAGATATGGCTTATACATAATTATAGAACAACATATACTTGGTGCCGAGACATCACTTATTCACTTATTAGGCCGACTGTACAATCTCACTAATAAGTTTTGTCTGGGCACCAACAATGTTTTGATCAATAATTGGTATCAACAATATCTAAGCTTCATTTCTTCATATCGAGTGAAATATACAAACATGTTCCTACACTTACCAACCCTTATGACCCTTATGACATGACTTATTAGGCCGACTGTACATGACCGGTATATACTGTAACTATAGAGGAGTCTAGGCTCGGGGTAGCGTTAACATATGGAGAGTTCAGGTGTGTACAACTTTTATTAAGGGGAGATGGCTCGATTTTTGGTCACCCTTCTTCCTCATGTTTAGCCCCATTAGTTTTCAGATTTTATGACGTTCGACACATTAGTTTGGCGATTTTAAGACCTCTTGCCCCATTTATTTGTCAATATTAAGACTTTTCGTGTCATTTAGGTGTCCATGTTTTCCTGGCGAGCGATAGCGAGCCTGTAATTTAAGAGGAACCAGCCTTCGGGCGGCACATGTTTCTATCGAAAAATTTACGAATTTATCTTGAAGGTGGTCTAGGGAGAAAACTTAATAAATTATAAAAAATATATATATGCGGAAATAAATAGCATGTTTCCCTCTATTAATAAATAGCATGTTTCCCTCTATTAATAAATAGCATGTTTCCCTCTATTAATAAATAGCATGTTTCCCTCTATTAATAAATAGCATGTTTCCCTCTATTAATAAATAGCATGTTTCCCTCTATTAATAAATAGCATGTTTCCCTCTATTAATAAATAGCATGTTTCCCTCTATTCATGTTTTGATCTGAAGTTTGTCTGAGCCCTACACTCCTCCTCCTCCTCGTATTTTATGCATTTACTTGTTCTTAACTACAACTACTTAATAAACTGTCAAAGTATCTCTATATGACTTTTACATCAGACATACATTCGCCTCTCTCTCTCTTACACACGCACTCTCTCTCTCTCTCCCCAGTAATCACAGGCTTCCACCAGTTCCCAGTGCACTCAGCGGAACGCACAGATAAACTGAGTGTGTGCGTGCCTGTGTGTGTGTGTGTGTGTGTGTGTGTGTGTGTGTGTGTGTGTGTGTGTGTGTGTGTGTGTGTGTGTGTGCGTGTGTGAGAGAGAGAGAGAGAGAGAGAGAGAGAGAGAGAGAGAGAGAGAGAGAGAGAGAGAGAGAGAGATATCATGTGAGTGTAATAGTGTGTCTGTATCTCTATCTATGTATTATATCTACTGTGTTATAGAGTTTGCCACCTGCAAGTGGCAACGATGAACATACCGCCCTTTGGTATCTTGCATAATGTTTGTTCCGCTAGACAGGTTGCAAACCAAGGCTGACGAGTTCCATCCACCCAGATTTTTATAAGGTTGTCTCCTGTAGATGGGTTGCCGACCAAGGCTGACAAGTCCCATCCACCAGCATATACTGTATATGTCAAGTATATCTCACAAATACACGTGAGCTACTAAATGTTCAAATACTCCCAGCCGGACTCGAACCTCCAACAGTCTATATAAACATAGGTGTATGTGGGCGCGCGTGTACAAGAGAATCCGTACATTTGATCGTGTATGCAAGCGGCTGTGTACTTGTGCTTGTGAGGCCCCCGAGCGTATAATAGTGTAGGTAACTTTGTGCCTGTAAAGTTATAGAGTGTGAAACAAGGTGGGTGCCGCGTATGATGGCTAATAAGGCAGACTACCCCTGGAATACCTCAGCTAACATTTACATTCAGGCCCGTACGCTCAACTGATTGTGCTGGGTAATTCTGCAACACATGAATATGTGTTTATCAACAAAGGGATGTGCTTATATATATATATATATATATATATATGCTTACGCCTCAGCCAGGATTCGATACACAGTCAATCGGAATGACCTCACCAACACTACCATCACCACCTCATCACTCACCTCACCACCACCACCATGAATAAAGTGTTTTGTCTACTAACAACTGTCACCTACTAATATCTAATCCTGCCACGGAAATTTGTCCCAGGGCAGTCTTCCCTTTCCATTTTCCCTTACCCACTCTAAACTACTGTTTGGACCCTTGACCATTACTGTTTTGGAGGGCAAACGGCCTTGAGGGGTTGCTGGATCTGTTGCTGCTTGATTTCCTTTGTACCTCATCACTCACCACACCACCACTACCATCACCACCTCATCACTCACCGCGGACAACTCTATTTCCCTCCAGTAGTTTCCGCAGGCTCACAATTTATGATGGGTTGGTGGTGGGAAGAACATGAAGGCTTTAAGAAAGGAGGGCAATGATCGATCCACTTGCTACACGTATTGACCAACGCTTCTAAATTCTTAAGGGGTAGTACTTATTTTATGGTCTATATATTTTCCAGTTTCCTCCCTAGAGAGATAATTCACAACGAAGGCTGTAAACTTCGAAACATGAACTACATCGGTATGACAACAACACTAAGCAGACGACTCACTATGCACCTACAATCTGGCTCAATCAAAGATCATATGAAACAACAACACAAATCTACCCTCAGTAGAAAAGAATTAACAGATAACACAAAGATTTTAAAGTGTTGCCAAGACACTACACGACTCCAAATAACAGAAGCCTTAACTAATCCGAAAAAACAAAAAACAAAAAAACACGACACTAAACAACCAAACCACAGGCCAAGATCGAGTACTGACTCTTTTTAACCAAAATACACGAACAACACATATGCAATGCTATACTGTACAGAGACAATGAACACTCCCAACAACCACACGCACACACACTCACACAGAGAGGCCCCCATACAATCTAAGATTCTAAGACATCAGTCACATTTGAGCTAGCAATCAACTCGTAAGTCTCGATAATTAACTCTGGTGTATTTTAGTGACATGTGTACGCTCATATTTTAACTCCGACCCAGTGTTATACAACTAGTGTGATTTTTAGATGAAATTAATTTTGCGTAGTTCGATATGTAAGTGATATTTATATATTTGTTTTAGTGCGTGAGAACACTCACTTGTTCTTTTAAACCAATGTTAACTATTGTACTTCATATTTGGAAGAAACATATATTAATTTATATTTTTATTAACTATTACAGATTTAAATCTACTGAAGATGAGCAAAGGAAGCAAGAAACGTTTAGTGAATAAAATAATATGATATATAATATGAAAGTTGACGTATTATTCAACACCTAATTGAAAAATATATAATCATGAACTTTGGACACTTAATATATCATTTGAGTGATGAAATGAAACATACATTGGGAAATAATGAAACAAAAAGTAAGAAGTTAGTAAAAAATAAATATGCCTTGGTCTTTAATCAAATTTGCCTCAAGTTATATATATATATATATATATATATATATATATATATATATATATATATATATATATATATATATATATATATATATACAGAGAGAGAGAGAGAGAGAGAGAGAGAGAGAGAGAGAGAGAGAGAGAGAGAGAGAGAGAGAGAGAGAGAGAGAGAGAGAGAGAGAGAGAGAGATAATGCAAATATAAATAATAATAAGAAAAGGAAGAAGGGGAGGAAAGGTGAAAAACAAAAGCAGAAGAAAGAAAGACAAGAAGAAGAAGAAGGAGTAGAACAAGAATAATAATAAGAAGAAAACCTGCAAATAATACAAAAAAAGGAGGAGAAAAATCGAAACAGGAACCGGAAGAAGAAAGAGAAGTAGAGACAGAAGAAAAGGAGGAAAGAGAAGAGAAGATAAGAGATAAAGAGAAGAAGGAAAAGAGGAGGCGGAGGTTTTGAATGTACAGTCACTCATAACAATTCGTGGACGCCCTATGTTTTTGTTTATGCAATTATTACTATGTGGATTTATTTTTGGATGGCACTTGCTTTTCAATAAATGGTATATACAGTGTTGTAGTTGATATATATATAATCCCTTTAGTTTCCTCCCTAGACCTCCATCAAGCTTAAAAAAAAAAAAAAAAACACCCCCTACACCGCCCTTTGAGATATTTTAGTAAATTTTTCGGTAGAAAAACTTCCCGACCGAAGGCCGGTTCCTTACATATTATACAGGCTCGCTATCGCTCGCCAGGAAACAAATCGACCCCTAAATGGCACGAAAGGTCCTAATATTGACAAATAAATGGGATGAAAGGTCTTAAAATCGCCAAACTAATGGAACGAATGACTTAAAATCTGAATAATAATGTTTTTATAAGTGACTGTACTGTAGGCACTCCAAGCCGCCATGGTTGTTTGCGGCGATGGTCCTGCTGTGATGTGTAGCGGCAATACTGGAACCAATTTATCAAGCCTTTCCGTCGCTGTAGAGGAGGAGGAGAAGGAAGAACAGGGGCACAAGGGAGAAACAAGAAAAGGGACAGAAGGAAGGAGGAAAAAACAGAAAAGGAAAACAATAAATAATAAGAAGAGGACTTGCTTTTGGATCTAGGTAATCAAGGATGCAATGGTTGTGGTGGAATAGGAGAGGGGAGAGAAGAGGAGAAGAAAAAAGGAAAAGGAAGGAAGGAGAGGACTTGCTTTTGGATCTAGGTAATCAAGGAAGCAATGGTTGTGTTGGAAGAGAAGCAGAGAAGAGAAAAGAAAAAGGAAGGAAGGAGAAGACTTGCTTTTGGATCTAGGTAATCAAAGAAGCAATGGCTGTGGTGAAGGTCTTGTTGTGATGTGTAGCGGCAATAATGGCACCAATTTCTCAAGTCTTTCCGTTCCTGGGGGTGCTGCAGAGAAGGAGCGAGTAGCAAGAACAAAGGGCACAAGTGAGAGAAAATAAAATAAATGAAAATAAACTGACGGGGAAGGGAAGAAGGGAGGAGAAGATAGCCTGCTAGTTACCTAATTTATATGTAGATAATTTATATGTAGAACAAGATAATTTATATGTAGAACAAGATAATTTATATGTAGAACAAGATAATTTATATGTAGAACAAGATAATTTATATTATGTAGAACAAGACAATTTATATGTAGAACAAGATAATTTATATGTAGAACAAGAGATAATTATAATAATCAGTCAACTATCAAGGTCAGAAAATAAAGAGACGACACAGTCACCCACAAAAAGCATGTACCTTCTTTAATAACAACTTCATCTGCCATACCCCTCCCAGTGTAGAAACAATATAATCTGTACATACAACTCGATAGAGACACACATATACCTTAAGGAGAGATTTCCACTTGAGGGACTTTTTTCTTGACCCCTTTCTCCCTCATGTCTAGCCCCATTGCTTTTGAGATTTTAAGACGTTTGCCCCATCAGTTTGGTGATGTTTAAGAATTTCCGCCCCATTCTGCAGTTGGGATGTGTGTACATGCTTAGATTGATATGCAGGATTCGAAGTTGCATAATAAATCGTAGGCAGTGTCCACCATTCTTTAACTGTCTTCGTGGTGCGATGCATAAGGTGTTGATTTTCGATGTGAGCATCCTGGATTCGAATCCACGGACTGCCACATGTGTTTGTAAATTTCATTAATCGATTTTAGGAGTATAGTTGGTTGTTGGAAGGAACATAATAATTTTAAGATCTATCGTGCCATTTAGGTGTCGATTTTATCCTGGCGAGCGATAGCGAGCCTGTAATTTAAGAGCATCCGGCCTTCGGCCGGGACATTTTTCTACCGAAAAATGTACAAATTTATCTTGAAAGGGAGTCAAGGGGGTGACATTTTTAGATTGCTGGAGGAGTAGGAAACATACTAAAAACCTCCCCTTAAATATAGTTTTTGTTTCGAAGGGGGATCTTGAGGATAATATATTAAGCTTGGTGGAGATACATAAATACATATAGAAACAAACCAATAAATAACACCTGCTCCCTTGATACATTTTGCTTATTTGTATTAGAGAGGAATATTAAGTGTAAATGACTGTGGTAGGGTGAAACTGTTGAGGCTGACTGTTCCACCTGCTGAGTTAATGACTGTGTGACTGACTGGGAGCGACGGGGAGTACCTGGTAAACAGTCAATTATATACCACTACAGTCTATTCAGCCACTACAGTTACTGCTACCACTACCACTACAGTTACCACCACTACCACTACAGTTACCACCACTACCACTACAGTTACCACCACTACCACTACAGTTACCACTACAGTTACCACCACTACCACTACAGTTACCACCACTACCACTACAGTTACCACCACTACCACTACAGTTACCACCACTACCACTACAGCTACCACTACAGTTACCACCACTACCACTACAGCTACCACTACAGTCACCACCACTACCACTACAGCTACCACTATAGTTACCACCACTACCACTACAGCTACCACTACAGTTACCACCACTACCACTACAGCTACCACTACAGTTACCACCACTACCACTACAGCTACCACTATAGTTACCACCACTACCACTACAGCTACCACTACAGTTACCACCACTACCACTACAGCTACCACTACAGTTACCACCACTACCACTACAGCTACCACCACTACCACTACAGCTACCACTACAGTCACCACCACTACCACTACAGCTACCACTACAGATACCACCACTACCACTACAGCTACCACTACAGTTACCACCACTACCACTACAGCTACCACTAGTTACCACCACTACCACTACAGCTACCACTACAGTTACCACCACTACCACTACAGATACCACTACAGTTACCACCACTACCACTACAGCTACCACTACAGTTACCACCACTACCACTACACCTACCACTACAGTTACCACCACTACCACTACAGCTACCACTACAGTTACCACCACTACCACTACAGCTACCACTACAGTTACCACCACTACCACTACAGCTACCACTACAGTTACCACCACTACCACTACAGTTACCACCACTACCACTACAGCTACCACTACAGTTACCACCACTACCACTACAGCTACCACTACAGTTACCACCACTACCACTACAGCTACCACTACAGTTACCACCACTACCACTACAGCTACCACTACAGTTACCACCACTACCACTACAGCTACCACTACAGTCACCACCAGCTTTACAGTCTATTGTACCACTACAGTTACCACCACTACCACTACAGCTACCACTATAGTTACCACCACTACCACTACAGCTACCACTATAGTTACCAACCCCACAGTCACTTCTACCACTACAGTTGTCACCCTCATTGTCGATCATCAACAAACTGAAGCTACACTAACATGACTAGAAAAATATGCTCCCTTCCCATAATACAGCCAAAACGATAACACCAAATGTAGTGTTAAGGGGAGATAGGTCGCTTTTTATGGACCCCCTTCTCCCTCATGTTTAGCATTTTAGTTTTGAAATTTTAGGACGTTTGTTATATTAGTTGTCGATTTTAAGACCTTTCGCCTCATTTCTGTGTCAATATTAAGACATTTTGTGCCATTCAGGTGTCGATTTTTTCCTGGCGAGCGGTAGCGAGCCTGTAATTGTAGGAGGAACCGGTCTTTGGCCGGTACATTTTTCTACTGAAATATGTACAAATTTATCTTGAAGGGGGGTCTACGGGATGTTTTTTTTTAAAGCTTGATGGAGGTCTAGAGAGGAAACTAAAGCAATAATGAATAATAGAAAATATACTAAACAAATAAACCCCCTTAAATCTAGCAATATGAGCCACACTGTATTACAGGGCATTAAGGAGAGGTTTTTAGTTTGGTCCCTATATATCCTTCAAGCTTAAGATTACACCCCCTTGAGCCCCTTACTAGATAAATTTGTACATTTTTCGGTAGAAAAATGTCCCGGCTGAAAGCCGGTTCCTCTTAAATTACAGGCTCGCTATCGCTCGCCAGGAAAAAATCGACACCTAAATGGCACGAAAGGTTTTAAAATTGACAAAAATGGGTTGAAAGTTCTTAAAATAGTCAAAATAGTGGGGCAAACGTCTTAAAATTAGAAAAACAATGGGGCTAAACATGAGAGAGAAAGAGGTTCAGAAAAAAATCCTCCAGGTGGAAATCTCCCCTTAATGGTACAGTCTCGGCCCGCTACTAATTACGCCAATAAACTGTATTAACACATTTTGTAATAGGAGACAGCGGATAAAAACCGGATCATTCAATAGGAGACAGCGGATAAAAACCGGATCATTCAATAGCAGACAGCGGATAAAAACCGGATCATTCAATAGGAGACAGCGGATAAAAACCGGATCATTCAATAGGAGACAGCGGATAAAAACCGGATCATTCAATAGGAGACAGCGGATAAAAACCGGATCATTCAATAGGAGACAGTGGATAAAAACCGGATCATTCAATAGGAGACAGCGGATAAAACCGGATCATTCAATAGGAGACAGCGGATACAAACCGGATCATTCAATAGGAGACAGCGGATACAAACCGGATCATTCAATAGGAGACAGCGGATAAAAACCGGATCATTCAATAGCCCGTCTGATCGCTGTGTATTATAACGGTATTTTAGGTTGCATGGTTAGCTCTCTGTTGTTATGTGGGGGGGGGGAGGGTTTATTTATTGGTAGATTTATTCATTGATTATTTTTTTGTTTTGTTTCCTACCCAGACCTCCATCAAGCTTAAGGCCAGGCTCCATGTTTGTAGGCTAATCCCAGCTGTATATCCAGGATTGTTTAAACACATATATGTATTTGATCCCAATGGTGTAAGGAATATATGGTGCAATTTTCATAACCCTATGTGCGCGCGCGCGCGCGTAGCCGCGAAATTCAGTGTTCGCGACTCTAAATGATAGAACTCCTAAATTTTCACATAGAAATCCCCAGTTTTTCTGGTACAGTAGCCTAACTATATCACCTACAACTTCATTGAGCAGTTTTCCCAAATTCTGCATACAGGCTGTGAAAATACTTGTCTAAGTATGTGTATGGGAAAAGGGCCCTGTATAATGACCAACAAATATTTGCTGAAAAAAATATATAATGTATATGTAAACACAAATTCCCTCAATAGAAACTTGCGTAGAGGTCTATGGAACATGTCTGCAAAGTATGAACAATATAGAGTAATAATCAGCTGAGATTAGTATTTTAGATGTAGATATATCATACCTCAGATTATCTCTCAGAAATCGACATTGAAATTTTGAGCACCTACCTTGAAATATCCGGTTAAAATAGTTTAGTTAACGCCATAATATTAATTTTCTTCGGCTAGTGACCACGCCGTATAAAGGAAAACGGAATAAATGGTAAACTAAAATATTTTTTGTTATCGAAAATAATATTATTTACTCGATATAATGGAAGTTTCTAAGGTATCCTGGGAGTATTCTGGGGAGTATAGGTGTCAGATATGGAAATTTGATGCTTGCCACTATAGTACAGTGTTATAGGAAGCTTATAAAATAAAAATAAAACAAAATCTGAAATTTCCATATTTTTCATGGACCAAGGTGGAGCCTAGGTGTATTTATTAGCTTAGTTATATATATTTAAATTATTTGTTTTAGTTTTCTCCTTAGACCTCCATCAAGCTTTACAAGATATCCCCGAGAACCCTCCTTTAGATAAATTTGTAAATTGTTTCGGTAGAAAAATGTCCGGGCCAAAGGTCGATTCTTCCTAAATTACAGTCTCGCTATCGCTTGCCAGGAAAAAATCGACAACTAAATGGCGCGAAAGGTGTGAATATTGACAGAGAAATGGGGCAATAATTCGTAAAGTCGCCAAACTAACGGGCCGAACGGTTTAAAGTCTGAAAACTAATGGGGCTAAACATGAGGGAGAAGGGGAGCCAGATAGCCCAACCCTCGCCCCTTAATCAAGAGTAGAGAGAGGCGAGGAGTGGTGGTGATTCTACTCTTGGATTCATTAGTGTGAGTGGTGATGTGGTAGGAAGGCTGAGCGATGTGACTTTACCCTTGCCCAACCCTGTCCTAGCTATAATGTAAAACAAATTCGCCTATTCAGTACCTGGTGTCCCGAGTTCGAATCCCGGGAGGACCATATGCTTTATTTCATTTATTCAAGTGCATTGGGGTTTGTAATGGAGGATTGATGTTAAGAACGGGGTGTTCCTTAACTGTTGGACGATTATATCCAGCAATTAACAGGCTTCCAACTATCTCACTTAACCCGTTTTACTACCACAGATCCTGTTTAAATTGCACAAATTCGCCTCAATATAGCTAGAACAGAACAAAAAAAGACGTCGCCGGTACAGAAGGGGTTAAATATTCTAAATAGTGTATTGCAATAAGTCCTAATAAGCATGCATTCTTAAATCTCTGAACCTTTGAAAGTAAAATTCTGAAGCATGTAGGTTATTTCGTCACACTGTCATACTCTTTCGCAGATTCAGATGGATGCATTGTAATTGTTCATACATACTTTACCAAAGAATGAATGTCAAAATCTAGAACAATAAACTTTAGAAAACAAAAATGAATACATACATAAATACACGAACGTCACCAAGTCTAGAATGAAGAAGTTGGAAACGAGAGTTCTGAATCTTTCACAACCACTAATTTTAAAACTGTAAACATTAAACTCGCCGGGAAAGCAAACAAAATAAATACAATAAAAACAAAAAATACCAAAACAAGACTTGACATGGACAAGTGAAGTAAGAGACTTATAAGAACCGGTCTTACAAACCTGAGAGGCCGCTTAATGGTTTTATCATGATAATGTTGAGACTCACACTGCAATTCCCCTGTGACCTTACATCATTTGCTCATAAGCCATTAGTATATTAAACTATTAAGGGAGCATGGGCGTATTGTGTAGCTCATTATTATATATTTGTTATCATGTTTTTTTTTTTAGTTTCCTGCCAAGACCTCCATCAAGCTTCCCCCCCCCCCCCCCCCTAGATCCTCGTTCAAGTTAAATTTGTACATTTTTTCGATAGAAAAAATTGCCGATTCCTCTTAAATTACAGACTCGCTATTGCTCGCCAGGAAAAAATCGACACCTAAATGGAGCGAAAATTCTTGATATTGATATAGAAATGGGACGAAAGGTATTAAAATCGTCAAACTAAATGGGCCGAACGTCTTATAATCTGAAAAATAAAAGGGCTAAACATGAGGAAGAAGTGGGACCAGAAAAAACGACCCATCTCCCCTTGGCTTCTTCCAAAATTACAGGCTTACTATCGTTTGTCAGGAAAATATGGACACCTACATAGCCGACTATAATTGGCCGAGCCCTCCCCACCCCATCATCACCTTTATTTGTTTATTGTGTTATTATTCATTTATTTGTTTATTATTCATTTGTTTATTATTCATTTGTTTATTATTCATTTGTTTATTATTCATTTATTTGTGTATTGTGTTATTATTCATTTATTATTACTTCATTTTACTTTCTTTCCCTTTCCTATAGATGACTTCTTAATTTATTTAATTTATTTGTCGTTCTTCCTTCTGTTCACCTCTCCTTTCTCCTCTTAATATTGTCTTGTTTTGGTTTTGTCAAGTTATTACTCCCTTCATTTTGTCTTCCTTTCCCTTGCCTATACGTGCCTTTATTCCTCTTCCTTTCCTCTTCCCTTCCCTCCTTCTCCTTCTCAATTCTCTACATTATTCCTCTTCATCTCTCTACCATTCCTTTCCCATTCCTTTCCTTTCCTCTTCACTTATCTTCTTTTCCTATACAATGCTTTATCCCCCTTGCTCTCCTTTCCTGTTCCCTTCCCTCCCTCTCACTTCCCTACGTTGTTTTCCCTCCCTCCCTCCCTACCGACCCCTCCCATGATATCCCCTCCTACTACCATACACCTCCCTCCCCCCTCCCCCTACCCCCCTCTACCATGACCCTCCCCCATAAAAGCATGGTCCACCCGCTACCCCATTATCTCGCCCGGGGTAAAAATGGCCCCCGTTACTTTAAAAATAATTGTGCAGAATATTAGCCTCCGCGGTGGAGGTGGGGAAGGGGGGGGGGGGGGGGGGGAGAGAGCGGGGGAGAGCGGGGGGACGGGGGGTAGGGGGTTTATGAGATGGGAAAAGCGAATAGGGAACCGTGGAGGTAATAGAGAGGGGAGGGGAGGGGAAGGGATGGGGAGGAGGAGGAGTAGAGGGAAAGGGATGGGGAGAAGAGGAAGAGGAGGTGGAGGAAAGGGGTAAGGAGGAGGAGGAAGAGGGAAGGGGAGAAGAGTAAAGGAAGAAAAGGAGAGGAAGAAAAGGAAGAGAAGGAGAGGAAGTGGAGGGGAGGGAAAGGGAAGAGGAGAAAAGGAAAAATGGGGTGGAGAAAGGTAGATAAAAGGAGTGAAAGGTAAGTGAAAGACAGGCATGGAAGGGGAGAGAAAATAAAAAATGTAGGGAAGCGAAAAGGAGAAGAATGAGAGAAGTGAAGAGGAATAGGAGAATAAGGGAAAGAAAAGGTAGAGGGAGGAAGGGGAATAAAGTCGTGTATAAATAAGGGAAGAAAGTCAAATGAAGGGAGAAATAAAATGAAATAAAATGAAAATATACGGAGACAAAATTAATAGGAGAAAGAGGAGGTGATGAGAAGGAAGAACGAGAGAAAATGGAAATAAATGAAGAAGAGTCAAGTAAAGGGGTGTGATGGAATAAGACATAGAGGAACGCCCAACACATTGAAGGTAGGGGGCGGGCGGGGGGGCAGGAATGAGAGAAAATAAAATGACTGGCGTGAAAGGATAGGGAAGGAAAAGAGAGTACAGGAATTTAATAAAGGAGAGAGAGAGAGAGAGAGAGAGAGAGAGAGAGAGAGAGAGAGAGAGAGAGAATAGGTACTATCTCAGAGACCTTGCGTATATTCCGGGGAGATAGCCTACTCGAAGTGGATGGAGAGAAACTGTTTAATGCACTACACTCATTACAGAGTGTGCAAAATACTATCTACTCTCTTCTTGAACTGCTCTACTGAGAACTATTTACAACATCTGAGGGAAGTTTGTTCCAGGTAGAACAGGTCTAATATATGTGAACAAATTACTTTTCAAGATATTTGTGTACGTTTTCCGCTAAAATACAGGTTCGCTATCGGTCGCCCAAAAACAATCGTCACCTGAATGGGGCCAAGGTTCTTATAATCGCCAAGCAAATGGGGCGAAGGCACCCGCTTTTCAACACACTCCCACCCTTACCCAAGATTGATCAGACTTAAATTCTTTTTGTAAACAAGCAAGCTTTGGAACTCTCTCCCTCAATCTGTCTTTCCCTCATCCTATGACTTAAAATGCTTCAAGCTCTGTGTGTCCAGGCATTGTGACTCTGATGTACCTTGAATATGGCTCTGTCATTCTTCTAACTTTGGGGGAGAAACTTGTTACAGGCAGGTTTGCCTTTTGTCTCCTTCATTCACATAGACACAAACAAAAACAAAAGGGGGGGGGGGGCGAAACAGGGGATGGAAAAAGAACAGTGATAGGGTTAAAGTAAAAAGGCAGATTGTAGGCATCAAAGAGGGAGCTTATATAGGCAGTAGAGGAAATGGAAAAGCGGTGTAGTAGTGAGGACTTTGGGAGTAATGGGAGAGGCGTGCGGCGGTGGAATGGTATGGGTCAAATGGAATGGGTCTGGTGAGCGAGAGGAAGGGAGGCCTCGATACAGGTCTGTCTCTATGTATCCTATTCCCGTTTTATTTTTATTTTTTCAACAATATTCTCGAAATGTCCTATTTAATTTATCTTGCTATTTCCGTTTGAATGTACAAGATAAAAGAAGATTGGGTGTAATGGAGATGAGCTGCTTGAGGAGTATAAGTGGAGTGATGCGTAGAGATAGATTATGGAATGAAGAGGTAGGTAGGATTGTGGGACAAAAGGAACCCATATCGGCCAGAGTGGAAAGAAGGGTGCTATGCTGGTATGGACATGTTGAACGAATGGGAGATGAATGGCTTACAAAGAGAATATATGAGTCAGAAACAAGGGGAAATGGATTGAGAGGAGGACCTCGGAGGAGATGGAGAGATGGTGTGAAAAAAGCGTTGGAAGATAAAGCGATGACTGAAGAACAAGCAAGAGAAGTAGTGATGAACATGAATGAATGCAGAATGATTATGAATAGATGAGTGATAATGCGGTCGTAGGAAGTGGGGGTCAGGCGCCAGTTGGACTAGACAATAGTCCGTCAGGCTCCTGGCCCGGGGAGCTGGTGTAGGCCTATATATGAAGGGCCATGCCTGGAAGTAATGTGGGCGGGCATTGTGGTGTGGTTCCGCTGCATGTCTGCCTGTTGAGACCAGAACCTCTCCGGGAGGTCATGGACCTGCGGGTTGCTGGATGACCCTCGTGCTCCTTGGTTTCTCGGTCTTCTCCAGGGCGACCTAGATGTGTGTGAGGTTAGTTTTTGTTTTCTGTTTGGGCTCTGTCTCGAGTTGGCCACCCAGAGCTATGGGGCACGTGCCTGAGTATATACATACATACATACTCTCTCGATCGATCATTACTTGGATACTCAAATACACTAGAGGAAACGATTGCAAGATCATCGGAAAGCCTCTTCACTTACATAAGGCAAAGCATTTTTTGTCCAAGCATGTGGTCATTTTATGGAATGATTTCCACCAGTGTTATGGATTACTGTAATGCAAAACGTTAAACAATCAACCACATAAATAGCTTTCTCTAGCATACACACACACACACTCTCTCTCTCTCTCTGGTGAGTGGCGAAAACCTTCTTCTTTACTATCTTCAACATATTTTCTTTGTAATATATAGTTTGCACTACCTGGCAAGGAACACAAGGTCTGTTTAGTCCATGTACAGTTCTCAGCATATATACAGTTACACCAGTTCAAATCTTTGAACCGTTAAGGGGAGATGGGACATTTTTCTGGGCCCCCGTCTCCCTCATGTTTAGCCCCATTAGTTTTCAGATTATATGACGTTTGGCCCATTGGTTTGGCGATTTTAAATCCTTTCGTCCCATTTCTTTTTCAATATTAAGACCTTTCGTGTCATATACTGTAGGTGTCGACTTTTTCCTGGAGATAACAAGCCTGTAATTTAATGAGAAACCGGCCTTCGGCCTGGACATTTTTATATCGAAAACTGTACACTATCTTGACCGGCGGGTCTATGGGGGTGCTTTTTTTAAGCTTGATGGAGGTCTAGCGAGGAAACTAAAACGTAAATGAATATATATATAAATAGACCCCTCAAAATAACCACTGTTCTCAGGCATCTGGGCTATAATAATGTATTGTATTGTCTTGTTTACGGTCCATACTGATACTCGATGGGTGCGCCGCCATTGATGCTCTTGACTGTACCTATGTAACTCTATGTAACTCTCCCCTTCACTTTAGTTCATCATAACCTCGCATCAAGCCTCCCATATAGTCCCATAATACTGCTATGTGTTTCAATTTATCCATCACCACTCACATACGCCTTCTCTCTCACTCTCTCTGCCTGTCTCTGTCTCTCTCTCTCTCACTCTCTCTCTCACACACACACACATGGTACTGTAGTTGTTAGTCAATAATAACCATAATGAACCTGTAAAGAATCTAAATAACTTATGGTTACTGTATAGAACAAAGTTAATATATTATATAAATGGGGTAAGATGCTTAGAAATAATCAAATAATTGTAAAAATATGAAAACAAATGGTACACCGAATTATGACCATCATTTGTCTTCTATTTTTATACATATCTATAATAATAACAATAATAAATAAATGACCACACAGACAACAAAATATAGAAGTATCACATACGAATATTTCCCCGAAAGATTTGACGGAGGCTATATATATTATATAGCCTATATAATTATATAATTATATAATTTTCGAAAATAATGTTTCCAAGTAAGATTCTGGAATATTTGTTTTCGCTATTTTCTTCCTGTATAATCTTCAATGACGCTTCTATAACTTCAAAGTAATGTAATATTTTCCCATAGTTTCTCTAATATAATTTCAAAAATTTCAAAGTAATATTTTCCATGCATAATCCAAATTGTTGAAAAGCTTTTCAAACTCTTCAAAACAATATTGTGTCGTCTTTTCACCATGCTGAAAAACAAATAACCTTGCACAATGTTTTCAACTATCGAAAAACATATTTTGCCCTCTTCTCTCCTTGCATGTATCACAATGTTGAATAGCGTTTTTAAGTATACAGAATTGTTTTGCCTATTTCTTTCTGTGAATTACAAACTATCTAAAATAAATATTCATCCCTCTATTCTCCAAAAATAACACAATATCTTAAGAATCTCAGAAAATCAGAGTATGCGAGCGGCTTCAAGTGCGAGAGAGAGAGGTGGGGGTGGGTGGGGTGAGTGGAGGGGGTGGGGGGTGGTTAGGGAGTGTGGGGGGGTTAGGAGGGGTTGTGGAGTGGGTGGTGGTGGCAGGGGTGGTAAGGGAGGGGATGGGGGCGGGGGAGGGATTTTGGTGGTGTGTGTGTGTGTGTGTGGGGAGGGGGATGGAGGAGGGTGGCCTGGGAAAAATACATATATGAGGGGTAATTTGGACAGGGTAGCGGCCGCAGCAGCTTCCATGGCCACCAGACGTTACTAGCCAGGGACCCCACCACTCACAGACACACATACACATACACTCACAGACACATGGTACACACGAACGCACACACAACAAGAGCACAAGCACGCAATTATATAATATGTATCTCACACTCATTCACACACACATATCGCTGCAACGCCCCCCACCTCCCACAACACACACGCGCGCGTGCGAACACACATACTGTATACACACACACACACACACACACACACACACAGACAGAGTCCCACACACACGCATTCGCACCCACTTTAACGTAGATTCTTCAGTACTAGAGTTGCTGATGATAATTGTTTAACATTGTTACATGAGCAGAACACTCAGAAACTGTATATTTACATACGAGCAAACATGGTATTTTTGAACTTGGAAGGGGAGGTGGGAGGCTAGGAATCCTCCTCCCCTTGCACTTCATCTGATCTGATCTACTAGACGAGACAGAGAGTCTCCCCTTAATAGTCGTTGTGTTACCATATGCAGAACAGGAAGGATCGGGAAGCGTGCTAAATTAACTGCCATGATTGTCTGAAAGGAAGTGACTCTCCAAGGTAACATACTTGGACTATAATGAGGGAGTGCAGGAGAATAGCTAAAGAGGACACAAAATATATGTTCTCACAAGGACAAATGGCAGGTTAGATATCGGTAATGACAGGTGCAATGGCTGCCAGAAAGAGGAAGCAATACCAATTATGAACCCCGTCTGTACCGGCGCCGTGTTTCATATTTGATTTCAGTTACATTTAGACGATTTTACAAAGCTTAGCAAGGATATAAGGTAGCTAAAAGGATTAATTGAGATATTCTGTAGCCTTTTTATGGGTAAACGTCCTTCCTAAGCTGAATCAAATCTAATAATTATCAGGACATAATGAATATACTGTAAGGGGGTAGTGGTTATACTGTAAGGGGGTAGTGGTTATTTTATGGTCTACTTACTTATTAATTAATCTAATTTCTAATTTCCCAGCTACACCTCCATCAAGCTTATAAATAATACCTCCTAGAGGCCTAGACCCACTTTCAAGAGAATCTGTAAATTTTTCGGTAGAAAAATGTCGCCAGTTCCTCCTAAAATTACAGGCTCGCAATCACTCGTCAGGAAAAAATCGACAGCTAAATGGCCCGAAAGGTCTTAAAATCGCCAAAATAATGGAGCAAACGTCTTAAAATCTCAAAACTAATGGGGATTAACATGAAGGAGAAGGGGACCAGAAAAAGCAACTACCTCCCCCTTAACTCTTTCACGCACAGGACGCGATTTGCGCCCTTTCTGGGCTACTTAAAACCCTTTGTGACCATCAGGGGTGTTTAGAAACCTTTAGTTTAGTTAAGTCAACCTCTGCAGTTGTCTTTGAGTGAGCTGTGGACAGAAAACTAATTTTGGAGAGATATTTATTTATATATTTGTTTTGTATTGGAAAGAAGTGTGGTGTGCCCGTTTAGTAAAGCTTAATGAATAGAAGGGGGGAGTGTTTGTGAGAGCTAGCTGGCTTACTCTTTGTAGGTGAGACACAATCAGAAACAGTGAGGGAAGCCAGACAAATGAAACAGGAGTTACAGCAACTTCTTATCACATACCTATGAGGCCTCCCTTAGGTATTGCCCTGCTCGATTAGTTTCTACAATCTCCCCATAGTAAATGGCAGAGTACAGTATATGTATATTAAATGTCAGAGTACAGTATAATATTATGTATATTATTGCCTTTCTTTTCACGCATCATTTGTAATAATTTCATGGGCTCTTCCCTGACCACAGTTCTAAAGCAGCCCAACCCCCTCCCCTCCCCAGTCTAAAGGCACCCCCTTCCACTCCCCTCTCTAGTCCAAATACACCCCACTCCCCAATTCTAAAGTACCCTCCCCCACCTCTTCTCCCTAGTATTAAACCATCCCCTACCATCTCCCCTGCCCAGTTCAAAAGTACCCTGTTTCTCCTCCCCTCCTGTAAATCCTCCTCCTCCTTTTCCTCCCCAGTTCCAAAACCCCCTCCCCCCTTAAATCCCAAAACACATAACCTCCCCCTCATAAACACCCCCAGTCCCAAAGCCCCCTCCTCCCCCCTGACATCCCAAGCCACTCCCTCCCCCTAATAACCCCTCTTCCCAAGCACCCCCAGTTCCAAAACCCCCTCCCCCCCTTAAATCCCAAAACACATAACCTCCCCCTCATAAACACCCCCAGTCCCAAAGCCCCCTCCTCCCCCTGACATCCCAAAGCACACTCCCTCCCCCTAATAACCCCTCTTCCCAAGCACCCCCAGTTCCAAAGCCCCCCCTCCTCCCCCTCCTAAACCCTCCTTACAAGCACCCCCATTACCTAACCTGGAGATAATGTGGACCAACCGTAACTGTCAACAACAATAAATAAAGGACTGCCCAGTATGTGTTTATAGTATATATGTATGTGTATGTATGTATGTATGTATGTATGTATGTATGTAATGTATGTATGTATGTATGTATGTATGTATGTATGTATGTATGTATGTATGTATGTATGTATGTAATTGTATGTATGTAATGTATGTATGTATGTAGTTGCTTTTTTGGGGACCCCTTCTCCATCACGCTTAGCCCCATTAGTTTTGATATTTTAAGGCGTTCGCTACTTTAGTTTAGCGATTTTAAGACCTTTTGTGCCACTTATATGTCGATTTTGTCCTGACGAGCGATAGTTAGCCTGTAATGTTCTACCGACAAATTTACAAATTTATCTTGCTTTTTGTTATAATTTTTTTTTTTTTTTTTTAAGCTTGATGGAGGGCTAGGGAGGAACTAGAAACATAATAAATACATGAAAAAATCAACCAAAAACTGAAACATTAAGGGGAGGTTTTTAGTTAGTTCCCTAGACCTCCATCAAGCTTAAAATTACACCCTCTAGGCCCTCTTTCAAGATAAATGTGTACATTTTTCGGTAGAAAAATGTCCCGGCCAAAGGCCGGTTCCTCTTAAATTACAGGCTCGCTATCGCTCGCCAGGAAAACATCGACACCTAAATTGCATGAAATTGACAGAAATGGGGCGAAAGTTCTTAATTATGGTGCGAATGTCTTAAAATATCAAAAGCAATGGGGCTAAACATGAGGGAGAAAGGGGTCCAGAAAAAAATCCCTCAAGTGGATATCTCCCCGCTACGGGGTACCATAATATTCTACTAAATTGCTCTGGTCGGTCAGTTATCTGTAATAAAAGTGTCTTGTGAATCAGAATAAAAGTGCAAGGGCGTTTTCAAAAAGGGGCTCCAGTTCTGACGCTATTCTTGACTTACAGTGAGCTGGCCTAATAATCCAGAAGGGTTAATAGCCTCTTAAGGGGACATGGGCCGGTTTTCTGGACCACTTTCTCCCTCATGTTTAGCCCCATTAGTTTTCAGATGTTAAGATGTTTGCCCCATTAGTTAGTCGATTTTAAGACCTTTCGCCTCATTTCTTCGTCAATATTTAGACCTTTCGTGCTATTTAGGTGTCGATTTTTTCCCTGGCGAACGATAGTGAGCCTGTAATGATGGAAAAACCGGCCTTCGGCCGGGAAATTTTTCTACCGAAAAATGTACAAATTAATCTAGAAGGGGAATCTAATGGATGTTTTTTTTTTTTTTTAATATGATGGAGGTCTAGGGAGGAAACTAGAAAAATAACGAATACATGCAAAAATCGCCCAAAAAGTGAACCATCTCCCCTTAAGTCCTAATTTAACGCCTTATGTACCAGCACCGTCCTCTTAACTTTATTCTGGCTATTATTAGACGATTGTGTCCCGCTTAAAAAGGGCCTCCAGCAATTAACAGGCTTCCAACTATCTCCCTTAACTCTTTTAACTGTCACATATCCTTCATAAACGGCACAAAAACGTTTAAATATAGCTAGCATCAACTTTAAAAAGACGTCGCCGGTACAGAGGGGGATACACAAAAAATAAATATAAAATAAACTTAAAGAGACGTCGCCGGTACAGAGGGGTATACACAAAAATAAATATAAAATAAACTTAAAGAGACGTCGCCGGTACAGAGGGTGTTAAACAAAATAAATAAATACAGAGCAAAACAAGTAATAAATAGAGATACAAATTATACCATCTGCGCAGTTTTCCTCATGATGCTGTCAAGCCTCTTGCATTCTTACGACCACACTACAGATTTATATTACTTAAGGGGAGAAGGTTGTTTGTCTGGCCTCCATTCCCCCCTCATGCTTAGCCCCATTAGTTTTGAGATTATAAGATGTTCGCTCCATTAGTTTGGCAATTTAAGATCTTTTGTGCTATTTAGGTGTCAATTTTTTCCTAGCGAGCGATAGCGTGCCAGTAATTTAGGAGGTACCCCGAAAAATGTACAAATTTATCTCGATGGGGGTCTTGGGGAGGTTTTGTTTAGCTTGATGGAGGTCTATGGAGGAAAATATATATATAATCAATAATAATAAATCGACCAATAAATATGCCCTCCCCCCTTAAGTGGCCGACCTTCTGAGTGTTATGAAGGCAGAACACTAACATCAACACTACTCATATCCTTCCATAACAAGTCTGACATTTCGTAGAGTATTATTCCTTTTTATGACCTACTGAATCTTTATTTATTAGTAGTCTAATTACCTATTATTACCTGTGAATCTTTAAGTTTATTAGTAGTCTTATTACCTACTGAATCTTTAAGTTTATTAGTAGTCTTATTACCTACTGAATCTTTAAGTTTATTAGTAGTGTCATATTACCTACTGAATCTTTAAGTTTATTAGTAGTGTCATATTACCTACTGAATCTTTAAGTTTATTAGTAGTGTCATATTACCTACTGAATCTTTAAGTTTATTAGTAGTCTTATTACCTGTGAATCTTTAAGTTTATTAGTAGTCTTATTACCTGTGAATCTTTAAGTTTATTAGTAGTCTTATTACCTACTGAATCTTTAAGTTTATTAGTAGTGTCATATTACCTACTGAACCTTTAATTTTATTAGTAGAGCATCATTACCTATTATTACCTACTGAACCTTTAAGTTTATTATAGGTAGCGTCAGCAAACTTGACAATAATCTTGAACCCTTAACTTCTTTTAACTCGAAATTAATGAAAACAATCGGGCTGACGTTTCTAGCATTTGGGAAGAGTCCACCAGGAAATAGGCATGTATATTTACAATCAGTTTGCTCTAGGCCCTTTAGAGTTACAGAGAGGTCAGGGATCAAGATTATTGTCAAGTTCGTTGGCGCTACTTATAGTAAAGTATTATTATCTATTATTTTCTACTGATTTTTAAAGTTTATTAGTAGTCTTAATACCTATTATTAAGTTTATTAGTAATCTTAATACCTATTATTAAGTTTATTAGTAGTCTTAATACCTATTATTAAGTTTATTAGTAGTCTTAATACCTATTATTAAGTTTATTAGTAGTCTTAATACCTATTATTAAGTTTATTAGTAGTCTTACTACCTATTATTAAGTTTATTAGTAGTCTTAATACCTATTATTAAGTTTATTAGTAGTCTTAATACCTATTATAAGTTTATTAGTAGTCTTAATACCTATTAATAAGTTTATTAGTAGTCTTAATACCTATTAAGTTTATTAGTAGTCTTAATACCTATTATTAAGTTTATTAGTAGTCTTAATACCTATTATTAAGTTTATTAGTAGTCTTACTACCTATTATTAAGTTTATTAGTAGTCTTAATACCTATTATTAAGTTTATTAGTAGTTTTAATACCTATTATTAAGTTTATTAGTAGTCTTAACCCGTACAGCCCCAGCGACGCGTCTGACGCGTCGGCGATGTATGTAACGCACAGCCCCAGAGACGCGCCTGACGCGTCACCCTAATTGCGCCGACCGTAACCTCAGGTGTAGCCAGTCAAGAGGGCTCAGATTTGTATGGGAACTGTGTACGTATCCCACGCAACCGTGCCGATGGTTGAAAACTCTCAAAGTCCACGTGCATGCGCGTGAGCGCGCAATAACCTGTTTTTTGGGGGTAATTGCCTTCAATTTTTTACTCTTGTAAAATACGTTTTCGGGGGCTCTGTAGGACCATTTTTTAAGCTTTTTGACGCGTTTTTCGGTGGTTTTTCCTTCATTCCTAACCCATTCGCTATTGTTTCTGGAATAAAACCATTTTTTGAAAACCGGCCGGGTTCTGGTGAACAAACATTACAAAACTAGCCGGGGCTCCACGGGTTAATACCTATTATTAAGTTTATTAGTAGTCTTACTACCTATTATTAAGTTTATTAGTAGTCTTACTACCTATTATTAAGTTTATTAGTAGTCTTACTACCTATTATTAAGTTTATTAGTAGTCTTACTACCTATTATTAAGTTTATTAGTAGTCTTAATACCTATTATTTCCAACTAGCCCATTCTTAATAAGCAGAAACCCAATATCAAACCTACACATATCCCTCAACAAATATGTGACAGGAATCATGTCATAGTTTATCATTAGCATATCATTACCGGCTGGTCCATTCCTAGAGGGCATAAAACCACCATCAAAACTAAAAATATCCCTTCCCCCCAAAAAATTACACACATCCTCCTCATCTGAGTATTATAGTCTTTTAGCCCATTCACATCCCCTTCAGCACCATGACGCCATTTATGGGGAGATGATCCTTTTTTCTGGTCCTCTTTCTCCCTTATGTTTAGCCCCATTAGTTTTCATATTCTATGACGTGCGGCCCATTAGTTTGGCATTTTAAAGATTTTTCGCCCCATTTCTTTATCAATATTACGACTGTTCGTGTCATTTAGGTGTCGATGTTTTCCTGGCAAGCGATAGCTTGCCAGAGGTCTAAGGAGGAAACTAGAAAAATAATATATGAATAACTCTACCAATAATGAACCATCCCCCCTTAACTAAGATAACTCTGGGTAAACCTAGATGATCTTATGCAGTTTAAGAAGAACCTATGTTAGTAAGGGGGTTTATTGACATCGTAATTACCCATTTGAGTCGTAGAGGTAGATTACAAACTAAAGAACATCGTCTAATGGTAACCAGGATATGATGACAATTACGTACTGGTGGTGAAGGGGTTAAACTTAGGAGCAGAACACCAACACCAAACTACACCTATTCCTCTCAAAAGATGATACACGAATCATTCCCATGTGTCTCATTGAAGTCTTATTACCCATACGAATCATCCCCGTGATAATTATTTGAATCTTATCACCAATAAGAATCATCCCCACGATTATCATTTGAATCTTATTACCCATACGAATCATCCCCACGAGTATTATTTGAGTCTTGTTACCCTTGGTCCCATTCGTAGCACTCCATAACTTGGTGTCCCGTATACTGTGCTTGTTGATGAAGGCACTAATGGGCCAATTGGGGTTCCCACGGACGAATCATGGAGCGTTAAATTAGAAGCGTCAACAAATGGAAAACCGCAGCGAATTGTTGTGAAGATGTTGGGGGAGGCAGAGCAGCGGAACCAGGGTAGGGTGCGGTTGTGGTTTGTGGTTGTGGTCGTTGATGTGTGGTAGGTAGGGGTTGTAGTGTGGGTAAATATTTAGTTTTACACCGGGGACGATTTTTACAAGTATTTTTTAGTTTTTTTCCTTGTTTTGGGGTTTTTTAGTTGTGTTTTTTTATGAACCCCATCGGAAAATGCAAAACAAGTCTTATCCATCAATCTTAAGACACGGCCCCCGATAGTGGGGAGGGCTATGAAGATCAGGGAAATTGCGGGGTAAGAGGCGTAAATAAAGGGGTAATATTGGAAGAATCCATGAAATCCGAGCCAAGTTTTGTCATTAACCTAACCTAACCAAATAACCTAACCTAACCTAACCTAGTATTATGGGTGGGGGCTGCTGCCCCCACACCCCCGCTAAATCCATGAAATCCGAGCCAAGTTTTGTCATTAACCTAACCAATGAATGAAGGTGGTGGAGCGAGAGGGGTGGCCGTCCCGCACCAACGCAACAGAAAATGGAGATCGGGTGAGCCGTGCGAGATTTAGGGATTTTTGTTTAGACATTTAGGGATTTTTGTATAATGAATTACCGACGGGGTGGACATATATGGCAATGAAGTACATGACCTAACTAACATATTTGTCTAAATAATATATCTATGGTTTCGAACCGGTGTAGAAATAAATAAATTCCGTAGTGGGTGGTTGTGATCGTTG
>CM064529.1:12059248-12124248 GCA_032716605.1 Paralithodes platypus | reverse complement strand
TCATTAATGTGATATTAGTTTATCCTGTTTGCCTTCTCCTTTAGTTTCTCGTCCATTGCAAATCAACACAAGCATACATGCGCTCTCTCTCTCTCTCTCTCTCTCTCTCTCTCTCTCTCTCTCTCTCTCTCTCTCTCTCTCTCTCTCACTATAACCATTTTTTGTTCAGCCAACTGCACATTGTCCAGTATAGAGAGGTTATAACGTCGGTAAATTGCCATGGAACGGCTTTTTTGTTTCTATTGACCAGTAACGACCTCTTGCGAGCCTAGAGTGCCCATTAACCCTTTTTGAAGATTGTGACGCATTTTGACAGTTTATTCTAGGCATCATTAGACGATTCTATACAGTTTAAGAAGGATCTGTGGGAATGATGAGGGTAAAGACTGTCTCAATTAACCCTCTAGTTTCCATAAACTTTTTTTTTACATTTTTCGATAGAAAAATTTCCAGGCCGAGGGCCGGTTCCTCTTAAATTACAGGTTCGCTATCGCTCGCCAGAAAAAACTCTACACCTAAATGACACGGTCTTAATATTGACAAAGTAATGGGGCGAAAGGTCTTTAAATCACCAAACTAATGGGCCGAATGTCTTAAAATCTCAATACAGATGGGGCTAAATACGAGGGAGAAGGGGGGCCCGAAAATCGACCCGTCTCCCCTTAACTCACTCTGTCCCGTCTCTGTCTTATTCAGCTTTGGAAGGATCTGTGGTAGCTAAAGGGATGGATAGCGATAGTGTGCAGCCTTTGGATGGTTACAGGCCCTTCCTAAACTTAATAAAATCGTCTAATAGTTGCCAGAATATAACGACCAGGACGTCACCGGTACTGTAGGGGCTAAGGGGAGATGGGGTCGTTTTTCTGGTTCCCCCTTCTCCCTCATTCTTAGCCCCTTTCCTTTTCAGATTTTCAGACGTTCAGCCCATTAGTTTGGCGATTTTAATACCTTTCGCCCCATATTATTGTCAATTTTAAGATCTTTTGTGCCATTTAGGCATATTTTCCTGGCGAACGATAGCTAGCCTGCTATTTTAAGAGGAATTGGCTATCGGTCGGGACATTTTTCTACCGAAAAATGTACAAATCTTGAAGGGGGGTCTAGGGGGTGTATCTTTAAGTTTGATGGAGGTCTAGGGAGGAAACTAGAAAGATAATCAATATATGAAAAAATCGACCAAAAAGTGAACCATCCTCCCTTAACGCTAAGCATCATTACCCATCATTATCCAGCACTGCAAACACACACACACACACACACCCAGATGCACCAGATGTTTAGGCTGTTCAAACAAGTACCACCAATTATCGCTCGCGGGGCCACGGTGAATTAGCTATGCCACCAACGCCATCTGTTGGCCGGCCGTCACAACCCACAACAACGGCCATGTATACCGCAAACCATTAGTAACGAAGACAGCAGTAGGCTTCCCCAAAGAGTAGAGTCTAAAACAAATAGCCTCATCAACTCACTTCTTCGTACTACTTCCCTACGATCACTTTTTACACACCACAATGTTGCATATTTTTCACTCTGCCATCGTTATTACAACAATCAGTGTTCTTCAAAGGTCTCTCAGTGCATACTCCCTCCCTTGCGGCGAGTGCAAGGCATCCATCTTTCAACACAGTCTCACTCATATTATGTCTAACTCTCCAACCCAAGAATTGACAAATTTTCTCAGTCTTTCTTCTATTCAACTAGTGAACTCTGGAACTCTCTCCCTCAATCAATATTTCCTTCATCCTATGAATTAAACTGATTTAAACTGTGTGTCCAGACATTTTGACCACAACGTCCCTTGACTTTGCCTCCCTGTTACTCTTTTGACTCTGGGGGAGACACTCGTTACAGGCAACCTACCTTTTGTCTCCTTCATACACATAGAACAAAAAAAAAAAAAAAAAAAAAAAAAAAAGCCACGGCGGTCATGGGTGAAGAATGCTTGACACAGCCGGCGACGACAACATTACGAGAAAGCAAATGACCTTGGCAAGCAGCACCCCGCTACCGGACCAATAGCGGCCGGAATAACGCCACATTACGGCCCATTACTCACCGGAAAGATTGGGACATTGGGGACACCGGGATTATGGAGCATTACGAGCCTGGGGATGTTATCGACACCAAAAATGCTATACTAATGCTGCTATGTTCGTCAGAGACCACGATTGTCCGTATTATGTTTTGCGTAGGTGATCGTATGTCTTTTTTATTTCCCTCTGTCTGTTGGGACCACGATTGTCATTATTATGTTTTGTGTAAGGGTGATCTTATGTCTATTTCTCTCTATCTGCTACGACCTCGATTGTCTATATTATGTCTTGTATAGGATGATCATATGCCTCTTTATTCCTCTCTATCTGTTGGGACCACGATTGTCAATATTATGTTTTGTGTAAGGGTGATTTTATATCTCTATATTTCTCTATTTACTTTGGGACTTCGATTGTCATTATTATGATTTGTATATAGGGTGATAATATGTCTCTTTACTTCTCTCTATCTGTTGGGACCACGATTGTCAATGTTATGTTTTGTATAAGGTGATCTTATGTATCTTCATTTCACTATGATTTTGATAAGTTTTGTTGTCTTTATATGGTGCGATCCTGTTTTGGCTTGTTTGTTTTGCAAGTTTTACATTACAATTTATCTCTTTCTATGTTTTTCCTGTTAAATTTTGCATCTCGTAGACATTTGTCATTCGTATCTTTGTTTCGATCTGTTTCTGTTCGGCGTTGTTGACCCCAATTATTTTTGACATTATCGACGGGAAAAGGCTATACTGCTACGAGCTACGAGGGACCACGATTGTCAATATTTATCTTTTCCGGAGGAGTGATCAAAATGTTTCTATACTTTCTATATGTCTGTCTGCGTTTCTCCTTTTCATATATTCTGCATATCATTATCTATTACTTGACCGTAGTTTATTTCTGTCTTGCTTTCTCTTTCTGCCTGTGTTTATAATTTTTCATTTTGTTTGCACTTCTTTATTATGTGACCTTAGTTTGTTTTTCTGTCTGTCTGTCTGATTGTAACCGGAAATCTAAACAACCCAGTATGGACGGAATTACAGGAAACTTGGTCCGTACTTTCCTATGGTAACCAAAGAGAAATGATTACCTTGTGGCCAATATCTGATGACCTCCCCCCCTCCCCCCTACCCCCCTTTGCCCCCTCTTGCCCCCCTTGCCCCTGAACTCCCATAAACAAACCCTACACAAATACTTTTTTTTTTTTTTTTTTTTTTTTTTTTTTTTTTTACCACAAAATAATGCCATGCTATTTAATTATTGTGATACATACTAGTTTCCCAAGAACTTTACGCACACAATTTAGTGGTGATTGTAACTGTCTTGGTGGTATAATGGTTAAATAAAAGCGTGTACACGTTCTGTTGGTGATATCCTGGGTTCGAATCCCCGAAGGATCATGTGCTTTTATTAATTTAATTGGGTGTTACTGGTGTTAACCCCTTGAAGCTCTGGCGCGTTTTAGCAGTATATTTTGGCTATCATTAGACGATTTTATGCAGCTTAGGAAGGATCTGTGGGTATTAAAAGGGTAATAACTCTCTCAATCAACGTTCTGACTTCCATATACCCTTCCTAATCTGAAGAAAATCGTCTAACAATTACCAGAAAACAAAAAAGAAATGCGTTTTGGAGCTTGAAAGGGTTAAAAACGATATTAGTTAATACAGTATGTAATTATATCTCTCAAATACTACTACTACGCTAAAAATGATCACTTAACTGCAACGAAGAATGTACACATACAGTGTGTTTATCGTGTGTGTTCTAATTTGAATAGATAATCCAAAGAATATTGTTTAGATGTGTAATTTTTGCCAAAATTAAGGGTTCAAAATTTTACGGTGTACTACTACTACTACTACTGCTACCACCACTACTACTACTACTACTACTACTACTACTACCACTACTACTACTACTACTACTACTACTACTACTAATAATAATAATAATAATAATAAAATATATATATAAAAATATAAATATCTGACCCATAAACCGGAACACACAAAAACGTGAGTGTGGGCTCTACGACAAATACTGTATGCTCTCCAACCCAGGCAAGCCACAGGAAAATAACATAGACAAAACACTAATGACTGGAATAATGCAAGATATATCGTAACTCTACGCACACACACATAATACATACACATACATACACACACACACACACACACACATACACATAATACACACACACACACACACATAATACACATACACACACACAGCAACACACATAGCAACCTTACTAACATAATGCATCACCAATCTTTCCTACCAATTCCGACCATACACTTAAGCTACACCCCCTTCCCCCCACACACACAAATACACACACACACACAAGCACACACACACACAACAATAACACACACACACACACTAACACACACACACACACACACACACACAGCCCGTAGCCTAGTGGTAGAGCTCTCGTCTCACACACGAGGGGCCGGCCGGGCGGAGACAAATTGGGCTTATCTCCTTTCATGTGTTAGCCTCAGTTCACCTAGCTGTAAATAGGTACCTGGAATAAGTGGACGACGTTGTGACGTCCCATCTGGGGTTGGCAAAAATGGTACAAGGCGAGATGGGTATCATATGGTTCAACAAAGCTGATGGCTACCTAAGCCTTCGGGCGAGACGGTACCGTCTATAGTGAGAATGGTACCATACAGATCCACCCTAAGCCTTCGTTTCCGATGTGGCCAATTGGCTAAAAATACAGACTACACACACATCCACAGCCATTCCAACGATTACATATAACACCTACACATATAGGAGGCGGGAAACAACGAGCATGCTCACACCCGCAATACAACTAGAGTAAGTACAACAATAACACACACACACACACACACACCAATAACACACACACACACACACACACCACAATAACACACACAACAATAACACACACAACAATATCACACACACACACACACACACACACAACAATAACACACACAACAATATCACACACACACACATACCAATAACACACACACACACACAACAATAACACACACATACACACAACAATAACACACGTCCCAACAATATCTTCCGTCCAGGCGTGCAATCTGGTTAATGCACAGGGGAGTTGGCAAACAAGCTGGGTTACCAAAAATACTGGTTGGTAGATGGGTCTGTATAATTATTATATATATATATATATACATATGTGTGTGTGTGTGTGTGTGTGTGTGTGTGTGTGTGTGTGTGTGTGTGTGTGTGTGTGTGTGTGTGTGTGTGTGTGTGTGTGTATTCTTAGTATGGGCATATTATATTATTGTGACACATAATAACCCCTTGAGGATTATGACGCAGTTTGACAGTTTATTCTGGTTATTAGTAGACGATTTTCTTAAGCATAGGAGGGATCTGCGTGAGTTAAAAGGTTAATTGAAACCGACTGTAACCCTTTGATTGCTAGAAGTCCTTCCTAGGCTGAGTAAAATCGTCTAATATTAGCCAGAAGAAGCTGATCTCCAGACACATGGTTGCAAGAGGGTTTGGTTAGTTAGTTAGTTAAAATAGGACTTTAATCATTCTGGATTATTAAGCCAGCACACTGTCGTCAAGAATAGCGTCAAGAGTAGAGAGCCCCTTTTCGAGAACTCCAGTCCCTTCTGTTTGGTTGACAATAGGAAGAGGGAGGGAAGGGACCTCTCCACAAATAAATAACAACTGCAGCAGCACCCCCCACCACCAACCACTCACACCAGGACTATGCTCGACTCTCTCTTTCTCTCTCCCCTCTTGTGTGTGTGTGTGTGTGTGTATGTGTGTGTGTGTATGTGTGTGTGTGTGACTTCATACTTGCCCTTTTACACTGGTATCGGGGCTAGACCCCTTTCTCCCTCGTGTATAGCCCATTAGTTTCAGATTTTATGACGTTCGGCTCATTAGTTTGGCGGTTTTAACACCTTTTGCCCCATTTGTTGTCAATTTTAACTCTTTCTCTGCGGGCATATTTCCGCCTAGTTCCGCCATAATAGGGCTCATTCAGACGCTTCTGATTGATTAGGCAAGTTTCTATATGAAATGAAGTGTATTCAGCCGAAAGCTAGAAGAAAATAGCTTCAAAATGACACCAAAACGAACTTCGTAGCTCGCGGGGTTCACCTGCAGCGCTACCATAGACATTCGCTAAAATTAACAATTCTCCCTAATGTCTCGCTACATTTGCCTTTGGCAGCACTGTATATCTCGCGAGACTCTGACTCAGAGCCTTCAGTGCCACGGCCGCATGGTTGGTAGATGGACGTGTGGCATGCCGCGATCCTGCTCCCTTGCACTCGATTTTACAGGATTTTAGAGGCTTTAAAAGCCTGTAAATTGCTGTAAATTGCTGTAAATTGCCATGGCTTTCAGGAACATCTCCCACAGGGAAAGTGTTAAGACCTTTCGTGCAATTTAGGTGTTACATCTTTTTCCTGGCGAGCGATAGCCAGCCTGTAATTGTAAGAGAAACTGGCCTTCGGCCAGGACATTTGTCTATGGAAAAATGTACAAATATATCTTGAAGGGGGGTCCAGGGTTTTTATTTCTAAGCTTGATGGAGGTCTAGCGAGGACACTTAAAAAAAATGAATAAATTAATTAATTGACCAAAAAATATCCATTAGTGATTAGTCCCTTAAGCTTACGAATGTTACACCTATAAACCAGCAGGATATGGAAGGCTAGCCATAAATGTTAGCATGCAGTACGGTACGGTATGGGTGGTTGGATTTACTGAGTGCTACAATTCTTGCTCTCATGGGCTGTATTAAACTTGGGGGGAGCTGTGGTCACGCTCACACACATCTATCAGGACACTCAGGCTAACCAGTTTACAGAGGAAGAGATAGTGGACCAAATTGAGTCGTAGAGGTAGATTATAAACTAAAGAAAATCGTCTAATGGTAACCAGAAAAGGACGAAAATTACGTAATGGTGGTGAAGGGATAACAAACACGAAATTGGCAAGTGATGAATAATGGTGGCGTCATTCTCCCTATACAGACCCCGGACCCACTCCTTATAGAGGCCTGGACCAAGCTCCCTATAGAGGCCCCAGACACGTACGCTACTTCCCGTTCTCGTGCATGACCTGACCAACACATGTACAGTAGGCTACACGCACACCAAATATGAACATGAACACTGGAAGGAGATATATACTAATGAGATTAACCCCTTAAGGGGGGATGGTTCACTTTTTGGTCAATTGTTTTCATATATGTAGGGTGCAAAGGCGGCAGTACGTGTGGAGAGTGAGCAGAGCGAGTTCTTTGACCTGAATGTTGGTTTGAAACAGGGGTGTGTGATGTCCCCGTGGTTGTTTACTGTATATATGGATGGAGTCATGAAAGAAATACTATCAAGAGCAGTGGATGTTGGTGTATCGCTGAAAAGGGAGGGAATTGAGTGGAAGCTACCTATACTGCTGTTTGCGGATGATACAGTTCTGATGAGTGATAATGCATGGGAGTTGCAGGGTCTGGTAAATGAGTTTGGAACAGTGTGCGAAAAACGGAATTTGAAGGTAAATGCGGGGAAGAGCAAGGTTATGGTCTTCGAAAGGGGTGAAGTCACAGAGTGTGAGGTGAAGCTAAACGGTTAGGCTATGGAGACCGTCAACTCTTTTAAGTATCTGGCCAGTGTGTTGAGTAAAGATGGGATTATGGATGAAGAAGTGCGGGAGAGGATACAACAGGGGAAGAGGGTTGTAGGAACGCTGAAAGCAGTAACAAGAAATAGGGTGGTCAGTATGGAAGTGAAGAAGTCCTTGCATGACAGTGTGGTAATCCCGACACTGACTTACGGAAGCGAAGCATGGACGTTGGTTGAGAGACTCAGACCAAGAGTGAGAGCAGTGGAAATGAATTACTTAAGAAGTGCATGCGGAGTTACATGGAGGGATAGACAAACTAATGAGGAAGTAAGAAGGAGGTGTGGTGTGGGGGTAGATGTGCTGGAAAGTGTAAAAGGAACAACTTGAGATGGTTCGGCCATATGGAACTTATGGAAAGCGAGAGAATGACTAAGAGGGTGTACGAGAGCGAGGTGGAGGGACAGAGAGGGAGAGGTAGACCGAATGAGAGGTGGAAGGATGGAGTGAGGAAGTATATGAACGAAGGCGGTGCTGGTTGGGGGGAGGGGCGTCGACTGACCTGGGACAGAGGTGCATGGGGGCGGTTCGTTCGTGGCCACCCCTTCGGGGATCACGGCGTCAGGCAATAGATAGATAGATAGATTATGTTTCTAGTTTCCTCACTAGACCTCCATCAAATTTAGCCAGCTGTCTAACTCATTATCCAAAAATGGTGGCTCGCTATCGCCATGTATAAATCGACACCTGGATGGGGATAAACGTCTTAAAACAGTAGGCTGAATGGGGCCAAATGGATACAACCCCGAGAGAAAAAAAAAACAGGTTACCCCCCTTAACACCTTGAGGATCTAAGAAGCATTTTGGCACTTTATTCTGGCTATCATTTGACGATTTGATACAGTTCAAGAAGGACCTGTGGGAATTATAAGACTAATAACCATACAAATAACAATAATGCAGACACACACACACACACACACACACACACACACACACACACACACACACACACACACACACACATAACAAATACAACTGGAAGCAACACAGCGAGAGGAAGAACAAGTAGGTCAATCTGAGTTTTCGCGATACCACTTGTTGCTCCTGTGGGTTATTTCGTTACTCCGTCAATTCCTTCCTTCAGGCTCAACAATCCCCCCCCCCCCCTCCACCCACCCGAAAAAAATAAAAATCCTCCGTCGGTAGAAAAATGTCCCATCCAAAGACCTTTTTCTCCTAAGTCTCAGGCTCGCTAAATGGGGCGAAAAGTCTTAAAATCGCTAAACTCATGGTCCGAACGTCTTAAACTATGAAAATTATTGGGGGTTAAACCTGAGGGAGAAGGGAGGGCCCGAAAAAACACCCTCCCCTTTAACCCCCGGGCATCCGTCTCCCCTTCCTGCCCCCCCCCCCACCCCCCACCCCCACCCCCCGTAGTTCATACTCCCTTGACCCATACACATTACGCAAGAGAGGCTCATAATATATTTGTATATTTTTTCCAGCTGATGCTAAATTGCTATCTCGGCATCCTGATTACTCGGCTATAACCCTAGATTTTGTGGCGAAATATGTTGCTAATTATGAAGACTTGGCAATAATATGACGCAGAGACATAGCTGTATCATATTTTTTTCCATTAAGAATCGAGAAATCAGATGCTAAGGGATTTAATTTACCATCAACTGGACACAAACAGACTATAGTATACGCACACAGGTACACACACACATAGACCCAAGCGGCCTACTCACCATCTCTCTCTCTCTCTCTCTCTCTCTCTCTCTCTCTCTCTCTCTCTCTCTCTCTCTCTCTCTCTCTCTCTCTCTCTCTCTCTCTCTCTCTCTCTCTCTCTCTCTTACCTTACCCAGTTCATCAAAACTTAGCCTCTCCTCACCTGTTGAAAAAAGAAAGAATTAATTAGTAACGTTCAATATATAAAATACATAACAAAATAATATATACCTGAATAATTATCATCTTTCCCTTACACAAACATAAACACAAAAATAACAGTACATACTGTATATGAGTTAGACAGCACATCGTTGAATCTTTTGTTTTGTCCTGAACTTAATAGAAAAATTAAATACACACAAAACCCACACATTCACAAAACACACATATACACCCTAACAGAAACACTCACACACACACACACACACACACACACACACACACACACACACACGCCAGGTCCTACTTCCGCGACACCCATCCCTCACGCCAAGCCCCGGGGATTCTGGGAAGAGCAGCGGTGGTGGTAGTGGTGGTGACGGGGCTACACCACACGCGACCTAAAGATTTACCCTGCTAACCATAAACATTGACAACACATTAGCGGGACACACTCACGTCGCTAACTCACAACGCATGCAACACGGGCACCGGATTATACAACTTATTTGGTTTGGATTTTACATATTAGTATTGGTTTCTCTCTTGTTTTTTTTTGTTTTTTTTTGTATGTGAATGAAAAAGACAAAAGTCAGGCTGCCTGTAACGAGTATCTTCCCTCAAAACTAGTGAGGCTAAACATAAGGGAGAAGGGGATCCAGAAAAACGGCCTATTTCCCCTTAACCCATTCAGTACCGGTGACATTTATTTCATTATAATCTGGCAAGTCTTTGACGACTTTATTCAGCTTAGGAAGGAAGTTTACCCATTAAATGGGTACAGTGTATCACAATAAATCCTTTAGGCTACCCCATATCCTTCCTAAGCTTAATAAAATCGTCTAAATGTAGCTGACACCAAATATAAAAGGCATCACCGCATGCCATCCACATCTCTCCATACCACACCACACATTTCAGTCACACACACACACACACACACACACACACATTTCCACAACACATCTTTGATTACAGCACATACACACATCTCCACAACATAACAAACCCTTTCCCCCAAAAAACAACTCTAACCAAAACACATCTCCACAACACACACACACACACCCCTCCACACCATAACAAACCCTTCTCTCTCCTCACCAAAAAACAAGTCCCTGTCAATTCTCCCCTGTGCTCGGTCCCCCGCCGGTAAACAACAGCCTTTATTGCATTTCCATCGCGGCCCAATTCAATAATCGAAGGCCAATTCCTGTCACAAAAGCAAACAGCCATAAACCAAGCCAAAGGTAGAATTATAGACAGGGTAAAAGGTAGAATTAAAGTCAGGGGAAAAACTGCCCTGTCACTGTGGTTACTCGGCGCGCTAGATTCTACTATTTTTCTTTTGTTTTCGTTTTTTTTTTCTAGGATACGGATAATGGTAGGTGATTGGGGTCGGTAAATGACATGCGCAGGAAACGGTGATTGCATTGGGTTTCACGATGACAGTCATTCCGCGCGTAAAACTCTGAACCGCGGAAAATCGATTTTACGGACGCTGTTGAATCTTGTATTTTTTGTGTGTTTGTTGTCGCCGGGTTAGGACAGAGGGGAGGGAGGGAGGGAGAGAGGGAAGGGAGAGAGGGAGGGGAGAGAGAAAGAGAGAGTACAAAGGAAATCAAGCAACAACAGGTCTAGTGACCCTTCTAGGCCTCCAAAACACTGAGGATCAAGTGTCCAAACAGTGGTTTAGAGTGGGTAAGGGAACATTGGAAAGGGAACTACTGCCCTGGAACTAATGTCCGTGGCAGGATTAGGAAGTTAGTAGGGGACAGATGGGTTAGTAAGAGAGAGAAAGAGAGAGAGAGAGAGAGAGAGAGAGAGAGAGAGAGAGAGAGAGAGAGAGAGAGAGAGAGAGAGAGCGAGAGCGAGCGAGAGAGAGAGTAAGAGAGAGAGAGAGAGAGAGAGAGAGAGAGAGAGAGAGAGAGAGAGAGAGAGAGAGAGAGAGAGAGAGAATAGCAAGTGGAAGACGATTGGGAAGTGACAGGCAACTTGAGAATAACACAAATCTAAAGTAATACAATTTGATTAAAATATTCAAGTGAGGCAATTCAAAAAAATAGCATACAGCTCTAGATTAAGGGGGAGGTAGTAGCTTTTTGGGGATCCCCTTCTCCCTCATGTTTGACATATTAGTTTTGAGATTTTAAGAAGTGTGTTCCATTAGTTCGGGGGCTAGAAAAACCAGCCCTTCTCCCCTTAAGAGGAGGTTTTTAGTGTGTTTCCTAGACTTCCATCAAACTTGAAATTACACCCCCATGACCCCCTTTCAATATAAATTTGTACATTTTTCGGTAGAAAATTTCCCGGCCGAAGGCCGGTTCCTCTTAAATTACAGGCTCGCTATCGCTCGCCAGGAAAAAATCGACACTTAAATGGGACGAAAGGTCTTAAAAGTGACATAAATGGGGTGAAAGTTCTTAAAATCGCCAAACTAATGGGTCGAACGTCTTAAAATCTCAAAAGCAATGGGGCTAAACATGAGGGAGAAAGGGGTAAAGAAAAAACTCCCTCAAGTGGAAATCTCTCCTTAATGAAGCTAATGTATACATGTGGTACTCCCAGGATAACAGGACGCGAGATTGGTTACTAGGTGTGTCGAGATATCTATACACAGCAACAACAATAAATGCAACAACAACAACAACACCACCCGTACCAATAATAATCTATATTTTATTAATTTCACCCCAACACCAAACACCTCCATTGAAATTAATGAAAGCATAATTATGTGATCCAACGGGATTCGAACCTGGGTTATCACACACACATTTTTAGACACTATAACCATTACACCACCAAGACGGTTAAAGGTTTATGCACACGCCTACGACTTATTATCCATTCTCGAATACTGGATATTAATCTAATCATGTTCATTGTTCATATTACCAACCGATAATAACCAAACCGACTATTTGAAGAACACAACGAAAATAACAGGGTACGAGAGTGGATATTATGTGTCGAGATAATCTACACACAGCACCAATAAAAACAACAACAACACCAACAACAACACCACCAACAACAACACCACCAACAACAACAGCAATAACAAAGCCGAGTATTTGAAGAACAGGAAGAAAATAACAGGGTGAGAGGGTGGATATTATGTGTCGAATTACCTAAGAGCAGGGTGGGGAGGAGAGTAGGAAATCTTGATATTTACAATCAACGCAACCTTAGCCGTTTCTGCCTGTCCCTTTTACTGTCCTACTTTTCTCTCTGGGGGTAGGGAGCTAGGAATCCTCCTTCCCTTGTAAAATTATCCTACTCAATGAGACAGAGAAAGGGGCGAGGGAACGCGAAAGGGATCCCGGACCCTAAGAATTGGAGCTTTAAATGTTGTTTCTGTTTGGGCTCTGTCTCGAGTTGGCCACCCATAGCAATGGGGTATGTGCCTGAATATATAAATACAATAATCTCCCTCTACTGGAGGCAAACAAATAAAATGTGCAAAATAAATATTATAAACAAATATACAACCTTTCTTACATGATGCCTTCAATAGTGAGGTACCTGAATGGTTACAGAGTTAAAACTGTAATGTCTACAATTAATGTATTAGTCTTTTAGGTTCCCCTCAGAGGTCCTTCCCAGGGCGGAATAAAGTCGTCCTCAGATCACTATAATATAAAACTGGTGATGGAATGTAAAGGATGATGTGGTGGTGGTGTGTTGTGTGGGGTCCGCGATGGGGGGGGGGGTAAGGGGTAAGGGGATAGGGCCCACAATGATGGTAAATGACAGGCCCGGGCAGCGGAGGGACCCACTCAACAACCACAGGAGGCGGAACACATAACATCCCGCAAAATTGAAACACGCAACTCCCCCCCGCCCCTTCCCATCCCTTCCTCCGCTTTAACTCAATCCAACCCTGTAAAGAGGCACGAAGCAGAGGACAGACATGAGAGAGAGAGAGAGAGAGCCGTAAGATGAGGCATGTAAGAAGGGTTCAAACCAGTATCATCAGGCTCTATAATTGAACCACTGGAGTTGTTGATTCTGCAAGGGGGGAGGGCCCAGAAAATAACAACTCTCGAAGCAGGAAAAAACATTACCGCACTTACCCATCATTACCCCCCAGTAGTACCGGGAAAATATTGCGAGCGTCAAACCACCTCGTAAACCTCGTAAACCTCGTAAACCAATATTAACCCCTTCTGTGCCGGCGGCGTCTGGTTTATTTCATTCTAGCTATATTTAGAGGATTGTGTGCTGCCGCTTTGGTTCGTTTTCGGTTGATTTTTTTTTTCATATATTTATTATTTTTATAATTTCCTCCCTAGACCTCCATCAAACTTTAAAAAGCAACAACAGGATCCCCCTTCAAGATATATTTGTAAATTTTTTGGTAGAACAATGTCCAGGCCGAAGGTCGTTTTCTCCTAAATTACAGGCTCGCTATCGTTCGTCAGGAAAAAATATGACACCTAAATGACACGAAAAGTCTTAATATTGACAAAGAAAAGGGGCGAAAGGTCTTAAAATCGCCAAACTATTAGCCCCCAGTAAACCGGGAAAATACAGCGAGCGTCAAACCCAAGGGGGTCGCCTCGTAAACGTAAGCCAATATTAAGGGGAGATGGGTTGGTTTTCTGGTTCCCCTTCTGCCTCGTGTTTAACCCCATTGGTTTTCAGATTATAAGACGTTCGGCCCATTAGTTTGGCTATTTTAAGACTTTTCGTGCCACTTAGGTGTCGATGTTTTCCTGGCGAGCGATAGCAAGCCTGAAATTTTAATAGGAAACGGCCTTCGGCCGGGACATTTGTCTACCGAAGAATGTACACATCCATCTCGAAGGAGTGGTTTTGGTGATATTTTTTGTAGAGCTTGATGGAGGTCTAGGGAGGAACTAAAAATAATAATAAATAAATATATAAATGTATAACTAACTACACATTAAAATGCGGTTTGTCTGACTTGGAACCCCACATAGCTAATTATTATGATCCCCCTCCACACACACACACACACACACACACACACACAGACACACAGACACCCACACACACATAGACAGACACACACACACAAACTTACACATACTGTATACACCCCCCCACCCCCACACATACAGACACATCCACCCACACCCACACCCACACACACACACGTCCCCCCAGAGTGCCATAGTAAGCCCCACAGTGCCATACTGACGCCCCGTAATGGCACACGGGGCACACTCCCCCCCGTAATGGCACCCTCCCCCTGTGGCACACGTTGAAGTAATGCCCTAACTTGGTGCCATATATCAGCTGTGGCATGTGTTGTGTGTGTGAGAGAGAGAGAGAGAGAGAGAGAGAGAGAGAGAGAGAGAGAGAGAGAGAGAGAGAGAGAGAGAGAGAGAGAGAGAGAGAGAGAGAGAGAAAGAGAGGTGGGGGATTTGTGTGTGCATGTGTATGTGTGTGTGTGTGTGTGTGTGTGTGTGTGTGTGTGTGTGTGTGTGTGTGTGCGCGCGCGCCCGCTTGCGCCTATATATATATATACATATATTTTGTGAAAGATGTAGTATTTTTCATAGAGAGAAAATATATGATGGTCGAAAACTCTAATTTATATATATCTCGGAACTATAACTCATTTAGGTGTCGATTTTTTCCTGGCATGCGATAGCGAGCCTGTAATCAATGAGGGAGGCCGGGAAATTTGTCTACCGAAAATTGTACAAATTCATCTAGTAGGGGCATGTTGGGGATGTCTATTCAAGTTTGATGGAAGTCTAGGGAGGTAACTAATGAATAATACATCAATTATATATTGACTAAAACATATAATATTCGCTACTCCCCCTTCAATGACTGAGCGTTCCATCACCTATGAATATATTTGTATGCACTTTATGATGGCTCTGGCTCTGGGTACGGAAGGTGGTGTGGCATTGGTTCCCAGAAGTGGCCGTCGATATCTCATGCACATTTACACCTATACTACAGAAATATGGAAAGTTGACAATACACGACATTTTCTAAGTCTCTCTCTCTCTCTCTCTCTCTCTCTCTGTATATATTTAATTATTTATATATATTTATATGAAGAGAGAGAGAGAGAGAGAGAGAGAGAGAGAGAGAGAGAGAGAGAGAGAGAGAGAGAGAGAGAGAGAGAAGAGAGAAAGAGAGAGAGAGAGAGAGAGAGAGAGAGAGAGAGAGAGAGAGAGAGAGAGAGAGAGAGAGAGAGAGAGAGAGAGAGAGAGAGAGAGAGACGCTAGACACACTATATAAACTCTACACTGGACCAATTCTCCGGGTATAGAATGCGTGGCAGTGGTTCCCAGAAATGACCGTCAATAAATCTTGCAAATCTACCACCCGAGGAAGGACAGACATTTACAATACAGGCAGCACGACAACAGTGTGGACAACCCTAGTCATATGTATCTGTTTTTTTGTTAAGGGGGGGTCACCTGCTTCTTTAACTTTCTCTCCTTTTCTCTCTTTCCCTGGTTTGTATCCATTCGGCCCCATCAGCCAACTGTTTTAAGACGTTTATCCCCATCCAGGTGTCGATTTCTTCCTGGCGAGCGATAGCGAGCCAGCATTGCATGGAGAAATCCGGCTTCGCCGGAGAAATTTTCTATCGAAAAATGTACAAATTTAGCTTGCTTTCATAACAAATATACAGTATATATATATGCTGGCTCGCTCCCGCTCGCCAGGAAAATATTGACACCTGGATGGGGCCGAATGGATACAAACCAGGGAAAGAGAGAAAAGGAGAGAAAGTTAAAGAAGCAGGTGACCCCCCTTAAAGGGGGTGGTGGTGGGGTTGATTACATCTCCCTTCAGATCGCCATTATGTCTTCCTTAGGAGTCGATCTACCGGTGATCTTCTTTCATATCTTACTAACTCTTGGTCATCCAACTTTCGGGACTTCGGTGAGACCTTTTCTATTGCATTAGACATATCAAAGGCCTTCGATAGGGTGTCTGGCACAAATCTCTAATTTCTAAACTGCCCTCCTTTGGTTTCTATCCCACAATCTGTGCCTTTATCTCTAATTTCCTTTCCGGCCGCTCCATAGCTACGGATGTGGATGGTCATCGTTCACTTCCTCATCCTAACTCCCGTCCACTCACCGATTCTCTGCAATCTCTCTCTCTCTCTCTCTTCGCCGCAATGTTGCATCTCTCTCACTATTCTATCGTTATTACAATAATCAGTGTTCCTCAGAGCTCTCTCAGTTTATACCACCTCCTCTACGTAGGGTACATAGTACCCGTCTTGCAACACAAGCCCACCCCTACTCTGTGCAACTCTTCAACGCAAGAGTAAACCGATACTCCCAATCTGTCTTGTATTCAACAGCTGAGCTCTGAAATTCTCTCCCTGAATCCATCTTTCACTCATCCTATGATTTAAATGGCTTCAAACTCCGTGTGTCCAGATATTTTGGCTCGAACATTCCTTGATTTTGGCCCATTCACTCTTCATCTGGGGGAGGCACTTGTCACAGACAGTTTTGCCTTTTGTCTCCCTCATCCACGTAGAACAAAATTTAAAGGTATAATTAAGGTATATAAGGTAATTGGATAGGTTGATAGTGATATAGTTAGTTACAATAGGACTTCAGAGGCTATCAACCCTGCTGGATTATTAAGTCAGCACACTGTAAGTCAAGAATAGCGTCAGGACTGGAGCCCCTTTTCGAGAACTACAGTCCCTTGTGCGATATACCTTTCGGAACTTATATTAAGGGGGGATGGCTCGCTTTTATGGTCGATATTTTCATATACTCATTAGTTTTCTCGTTTCCTCCCTAGACCTCCATCAAACTTAAAGAAATAACCCAGGATCCATTTTCAAGATGTATTTGTACATTTTTCGATAGAAAAATGTACAAGCCGAAGGCCAGTTCCTCCTAAATTATAGGTTTGCTATCGCTCGCCAGGAAAATATCGACACCTAAATGACACGAACAGTCTTAATATTGAATAAGAAAAGGGACGAAAGGTTTTAAAATCGCTAAGCTAATGGGCTGAACGTCTTAAAATCTGAAAACTAAAGGGGCTAAGCATGAGGGAGAAGGGTGTCCAGAAACACCGACCCATTTCCCTTTAAACGGGTATACTGCTGCCACTATATTTAACCCTTTCAGTACCGGTGCTGTCCTTCTAACTTTCTTCTGGCTAATATTAAACGATTTTATTCAGCTTCAAAAGGGCCTACAGCAAAGAACAGGCATCTAACCATATAACCTGACCCGTTTTACTACCACAGATCCTTTTTTCGACCGCACACAATCGTCTAAATATAGCTAGATTACAATTAAGACGTCGTCGGCGGTACAGAATGTGGTAACTGATAAGGGTATGTTATTATGGACAATCTATAAACCTTTTTCGAGCCCATATTTTGTAGAGTTGGACCATATTTTGTAGAGTTTTATAGAGTTGTGTAGAGTGTATATAGAGTTGTCCTTTACCCCTATGTTATTATGGACAATCTATACACCTTTTTCGTGCCAATATTTTGTAGAGTTGGCCCATATTTTGTAGAGTTTTATAGCGAGTATATAGAGTTGTCCTTTACCCCTTTACCCCAGTGGCTCCGAGGACCTGCGTGCATTGGCTCACTAGGGTGCAGTAATGGGTGTTAAGAATTCAATTTTATCACGCACGACTATATGCTGACTGGGGGTATAAGGTTATGTTTACCCGGGAATGTTGACACTTTTCTGGCCTTATGGGGAGGTGTTTGTTGGGGTTAGTTTATTATTTTTGCTACTCACACGCTCACATACGCACACATTCACATACGCACACATACACACACACACGGGCACGCACACACATAATGCTATTTATATATATATATATATATATATTGAGAGAGAAAGAGAGAGAGAGAGAGAGAGAGAGAGAGAGAGAGACTAGTATACTCTCTTTCTCTCTTGTCTTGACTGTACAAGTAAAGCAGGTGACCATCCGTCCTCTGTGAGTTATGGACATTCCCACCCTGCCACTGTACTTAGTCACATAATGTTATATTGAGGTGTAAGGTCATTCTCATTTATCCAGTCATTCGTCATACTAATCACCCCATTAGTGTGACAGGTACACTCGGATGCCATACTATCTAGCCCACTCATAAATATTCGGGGACGTCACCTATTTCTAATTAAGGAAGGCCTAAGACCTAACTTGACCTAAGCTAACTTGACCTAACTAAACCTAGACTAACTAAACTTAAGTTATTTAGGAATGTGGTTGTTTGGGTTGAGTTCGTTTAACCCCTTCTGTGCCGGCGACGTCTTTTTTATTTTATTCTTGCTATATTTAGACGATTTGGTGCAGCTTAATTAAGGGAAGGGTTTTTGTTGATTCCCTAGACTTCCATCAAGCTTAAAATTACTCCCCCCTAGACCCCCTTTCAAGATAAATTTGTACATTTTTCGGTAGAAAAATTGTCCCGGCCGAAGGCCGGTTCCCCCTAAATTACAGGCTCGCTATCGCTCGCCAGGAAAAAATAGACACCTAAATGGCACGAATGGTCTTAAAATTAACAGAAATGGGGCGAGGGTTCTTAAACTTGCCAAACTAATGGGGCAAAAGTCTTAAAATCTCAAAAGCAATGGGGCTAAACATGAGGGAGAAACAGGTCCAGAAAAAACTCCCTCAAGTGGAAATCTCCCCTTAAGGAGGATCTATGGTAGCTAAAAGTATTAATTAAGATAGTCTCTACAAACTTATAATTTGTAGACGTCCTCCCTAAGCCGAATACACTCGTCTGTTAGTAGCCAGTATTAAATAAAAAGGACGGAACTGGTACTGAACGTGTTAAGGGGAGGTTTTTAGTTTGGTCCTTAGATATCCTTCAAGCTTAAGATTACACCCCCTTGAGCCCCTTTCAAGAGAAATTTGTACATTTTTCGGTAGAAAAATGTCCCGGCTGAAAGCCGGTTCCTCTTAAATTACAGGCTCGCTATCGCTCGCCAGGATAAAATCGACACCTAAATGGCACGAAAGTCTTAAAATTGACAGAAATGGGTTGAAAGTTCTTAAAATCGTCAAAATAATGGGGTGAACGTCTTAACATTAGGAAAACAACATGAGGGAGAAAGGAATCAAGAAAAAAATCCCTCAAGTGGATATCTCCCCTTAAGAGTATGACCGCTAGTTCTGCATTCATACTTGCATGCCTTGATAAACAAAATAATTATAAGTGTTTTAACCCCTTCAATACCGGCGACGTCTTTTCTATTTTATTCTTGCTATATATAGACGATTTAGACGATTTAGACGATGTTGTGCCATTTAAGAAGGATCTTGGGTAGTAAAAAGGGTTTAATGAGGTAGTTCGAAGCCTGCCAATTGCTGGAGGCCATATTTATACTAAATGAAATCGTCTAATAGTACCCAGAACACAGCCTGATTGCTTTAATTCACTTTGAGTTGAAATGAAGTTAAGGGGTCAAGATTATTTTCAAGTTCCATGGTGCTACCTATAATAGCTTTGATTCTATATATCATATGGGAAGCATGGACTCCGATCAACATCCTGTACGGCCATAACTGGTGGTGTAATGGTTAGAGTGTTTAAACATCTGTGTGTGATAACCCAGGTTCGAATCCCGGTGAATCACATATACAGTATGATTTCATTAATTTCATGGGAGGTGTTTGGTGTTGTGGTGAAATTAATAAAAATATAGAATATTAGTTTTAACAACGTTCTACACCAATAACCCCCAAAATGAAATTACCCTTAAATAACGGTGCCCGTCATATGACGGGAGAGAGAATATTGGCTACCCCTGCGGCGCCCTTCATATGACAGGTACCATTTTGAGAACATTATGAGCTATGAGAGAGAGACCGCGCGGTGGGGGGGAAGATAGCTGGCTTCGGACCGCTCGCCACCACCTTGGGGCTGTCACTGACACGTACTATGTCTAATCCCCACCTCCCTACCTAGGGGTTGCAGAACTTTACGCTCTAACCATTACACCATCAAGACAGTTATAAGTCCAGCACATGTCCACGATTCATATCCATTAATCGAATATCGAATATCGATCTAATCATGTACTAGACCCAACTACACTATGAATAGCCTAACGCTTATGAGAGAGGAAAGACAATGTTATGGGGCAAAGATCACATAGGACAGACATGGAAGGTAATTATTACAAATGTTATATAAAGTAGAGTCATTGAGGCAACTAACTCATCCAATCCTAACATTATCTTTATCCTGCAACTTCCGAACGCGCTCCACGTAAAAATTCAGATACAAACAATAAGGCAAGACACCAATACAAACAGACACTACACACTACAAGCAATAACCCACCATTACAAACAGACACTACACACTACGAGCAATAACCAACCATTACAACCACAGACATTGGTGATGGGCTGGTCTATCAGAGTGAGAACTGACCGATCTCTGCCATACCCATAGCTTACTCTGACTGTTCCTTTTACTTATATATCTTCTAGATCTCAAGTGACGGCGTCTCTTCCGTGGATTGACCTCCCAATCTACCAAGATTGGAAGCCAAAGCGTCACATTTTTCCCTTGCCCCTCAACTTTCTCTACATAATTGCTGAGGGGCACATGGCCCTGGGTGGGGCTTTGGTTTCCCGGGCGTTTCGGCACCTTCCTCAGCTCCCCGCCATGGAGTGGCTTCGGTCACCCAGGCTTTATTGTGGTCGGCAAGGAGGGTTCTGTGGGGGCGCTCAGTTATGGCTTTGGCCGCGCTCGGGGCCTTGGGGCTGTTCGGCCAGGCAGCTTGGGGAACAACAACAACAACAACAACAACAACCACAGACACTACATACTACAAGCAATAACCCACCATTACAACCAAAGACACACTACACACTACAAGTAATAACCACCATTACAACCAAAGACACACTACACACTACAACCAAAGACACTACATACTACAAGCAATAACCCACCATTACAACCAAAGACACACTACACACTACAACCAAAGACACTACATACTACAAGCAATAACCCACCATTACAACCAAAGACACACTAAACACTACAACCAAAGACACTACATACTACAAGCAATAACCCACCATTACAACCAAAGACACACTACACACTACAACCAAAGACACTACACACTACAAGCAATAACCCACCATTACAACCAAAGACACACTACACACTACAAGTAATAACCACCATTACAACCAAAGACACACTACACAGTACTAGTACACACTACAACCAAAGACACACTACACACTACAAGTAATAACCACCATTACAACCAAAGACACACTAAACACTACAACCACAGACACTACACACTACAAGCAATAACCCACCATTACAACCAAAGACACACTACACACTACAACCAATAACCGGAGCCCCACCATCGGGCCAAACAAGCACATGTTAATCTGGTACAGGAAGAACGGGTGTCCTGCTGAGTAATGTGCTGGGGCCGAAGGGGTGGTTGGGAAGAGGGTGGGGGGGGGGGGAGCAGAGGAGAGAATATAACAGCAACGAGAAGAGAAGAGAAACAAATAGATAGATACATTGATAGATAGATAGATCTACGGCACTTAGATACATATTTATAATAATAATAATAATTACTATGACACACACATACAGCACACTATATATATATATATATATATATATATATATATATATATATATATATATATATGTTTTATTAATTCCACCCCAACACCAAACACCTCCAATTAAATTAATGAAAGCATATTTGTAATCCACCGGGTTTCGAACCTGGGTTATCACTGTCATATTTGTTTACACACTCTAACCATTACACCACCAAGACAGTTAAAGGTTTATGCACAAGCCACGCACTTATTATCCATTATCGAATACTGGATATTAATCCAATCATGTACAAATTGAGAGGAGTACAGAATAGGAATGGGAAGCAGTAAACAGAGTGGTGGGTGTGTGGCGAAGATGGTTGGGTGTGTAAGAGAGAGAGAGAGAGAGAGAGAGCGAGAGCGAGAGAGAGAGAGAGAGTAAACAGAGACAAACAGGGAGGTGGGTGGGTAGCGAAGATGGTTGGGTGTGATAGAGAGAGAGAGAGAGAGAGAGAGAGAGAGAGAGAGAGAGAGAGAGAGAGAGAGAGAGTAAACAGAGACAGAGAGGTGGGTGGGTAGCGAAGATGGTTGGGTGAGAGAGAGAGAGAGAGAGAGAGAGAGAGAGAGAGAGAGAGAGAGAGAGAGAGAGAGAGAGAGAGAGAGAGAGAGAGAGTAAACAGAGACAGAGAGGTGGGTGGGTAGCGAAGATGGTTGGGTGTGATAGAGATGTCAGCTAGAGAGACAGAGAGAGAGAGAGGAAGTGCTGATGGTCCATGGTTCATTACACGCTGACGGGGGAAGAATGGCCGGGGGAGGGGTTGGGTGGGGAGAGAGTCAATGGCTGAAGAGGAGAGAGAGAGAGAGAGAGAGAGAGAGAGAGAGAGAGAGAGAGAGAGAGAGAGAGAGAGAGAGAGAGAGAGAGAGAGAGAGAGAGAATATTCTTTGACAGTATGTTTCCAAATCTATGTTTTTGTCTCGGGTTCACAATTCCAGAAAAATTGCAAAGGTTCTCAACTGCCATTATTGTTATTTATTTATTTTCCTTGCAGACAGTGGAATATTCTACAAATGTTCGCTTTCTGCCATAAATACAGGTATATATTGTATGTTTTTACTGGTCATCTCTCCCTCAATCAATCTTTCCTTCATCCTATAACTTAAATTGACTTTAATTTCGTGTGTCCAGGCATTTTGACCCCAACGTCCCTTAAATTTTGCTCTGTCACTCTTTTTGCTTTGAAAGAGACACTCGTTACAGGCAACCTGCCGTTTGTGTCCTTCTTACGCATATACAAAAAGGGGGCATGACCGTTTTGTTTCCAAATATGTGCTTTTGTCTCGGTTCACAATTCCACAAAATTGCAAAAAGATCTTAACTGCCGATATACAGTATATACACTGTATATACTGTGTGTATATATATATATATATATATATATATATATATATATATATATATATATATATATATAAACTGTATTTTTTTCCCCCCTGGGAGACACTTGGAATATTCTCAAACATTTTCGCTTTATGCCATATATTTAGGGGAGACACTCCTTACAGGCAGCCTGCGCTTTGTCTCTTTCATACATGTACAACAAATTAATCTAGGTGTGGTGTGTGGTATTGTTGACCGATTTTTCTGTGTCAATTCCCAGAAGTGATTGCCAATGTCCGAGTTGGAGGCAGCATGTGCATATTGCATGTTGGGTGTGGCCCAGACAATGACAGTTAGTCCAGAACATTCACAGTACATGTGTTTATTATTATTTTAGTTTCCTCCCTAAACCTCCGTCAAGCTTAAATAGGCAAAAATCTGTGTGTGATAACCCAGGTTCGAATCCCGGTGGATCATATATACTTTAATTAATTTCATTGGGGGTGTTTGGTGTTGTGGTGAAATTAATAAAATAAAGAATATAACACCTGCCCAAGACCCTCCTTCAAGATAAATTTGTACATTTTTCGATAGAAAAATGTCCCGGCCGAAGGTCGATTCCTCTTAAATTACAGGCTCGCTATCGCTGGCCAGGAAAAATCGACATCTAAATGACACGAACAGTCTTATTGACAATTAAATAGGGAATTTATCTTGAAGGAGGGTCTTGGGGTACAGGTGTTATATTTAAGCTTGATGGAGGTCTAGGGAGGAAACTAAAATACGAATTATAAAATATGCTGTGAATGGTCCTGGAAGAACTGGCATTGTCTGGCCTACGATTATTACAGCTGTTATGTTCGACTGTCATGGATTGACCCCCTTGGAGGATAGGACGCGTTTTACCAATTGATTAGACATCTTTATACACAGCTTAGGAAGAATCTGTGGGCATACAAAGGGTTAAAGACTACCTCAATTATTAACCCTCTGAAGTCCACATACCCTTCCGACTCTTAAGAAAATCGTTTAATAATAGCCAGAAAACAGAACAGAAATGCGTCATCGATTCTCAGAGGGTTAAGTGGGGGGATGGGCTGGGTTTTCTGGACCCCTTCTCCCTCGTGTTAGCCCCATTATTTTTTCAGATTGTAAGACGTTCGCACCATTAGTCTGTCGATTTTAAAACCTTTCGTCCCATTTATATCAAGACATTTCGTGTCATTTAGGTGTTGATTTTTTCCTGGCGAGCGATAGCGAGCCTATAAATTTAAGAGTAACCGGCCTTCGGCCGGGATATTTTTCTACCGAAAAATGTACAATTTTAACTTGAAGGGGGGTCTAGGGGGTGTTTTTACAGGTTGATGGAGGTGTAGGGAGGAAATAAAAAATGAATATAAAGATAAAGCAACAAGCAAATAAATACCCCCCTCTCCCCATTAAGAGAACACACTATTAAATAAATACCCCCTCTCCCCATTAAGAGAACACACTATTAAATAAATACCCCCCTCTCCCCATTAAGAGAACACACTATTAAATAAATACCCCCCTCTCCCCATTAAGAGAACACACTATTAAATAAATACCCCCCTCTCCCCATTAAGAGAACACACTATTAAATAAATACCCCCCTCTCCCCATTAAGAGAACACACTATTAAATAAATACCCCCCTCTCCCCATTAAGAGAACACACTATTATCCTAAGTTGAGAGGCCCCACTATTGCCATAAGTTGTGGCCGATTGCTATCATAGTGTGTGAACGAAAATGGTAATATCCTCCACCCAGATATCATGCCATCAGTATATTAAAAGATAGTATCGTATTAGTATCGATTAAGGGGAAGTTTTTAGAGTGTTTCCTAAACTTCCATCAAGCTTGAAATTACACCCCCTTGACCCCCTTTCAAGATAAATTTGTACATTTTTCGGTAGAAAAATGTCCCGGCCGAAGGCCGATTCCTCTTAAATTACAGGCTCGCTATCGCTCGCCACGAAAAAAATAGACACCTAAATGGGACGAAAGGTCTTAAAAGTGGGGTGAAACTTCTTAAAATCGCCAAACTAATGGGGCGAACGTCTTAAAACTTCAAAAGCAATGGGGCTAAACATAAGGGAGAAAGGGGTAAAGAATAAAATCCCTCAAGTGGAAATCTCCCCTTAAGGGAATATAGGCCTTATATAGTATTATAATTAATGCTCAGGAGTTTGTTTTAACCCCTTCTGTACCGGCGACGTCTATTCAATTTGATTTCAGCTTCATGTAAACGATTTGATGAAACTTACGAAAAATATAGAGTGGCTACAAGGAATTAATTGGGATAGTCTGTCGCCTTGTAATGGGTAGACGTCATGAACACAAATTATTTAATAGTTGCCAGAATATTAATGAAAAGTACATCCCCGGGACAGAAAGGGGTTAAGCTTGATGAAGGTCTAGCGAGGAAAATACAAAATAAATGAATATATAATACCATAAATTGACCCCACAAAATAACCACTGTCCCCTTATATCCGTATTACGTAAACGATATATAATCCGTATTACGTAAACGATATATAATCCGTATTACGTAAACGATATATAATCCGTATTACGTAAACGATATATAATCCGTATTACGTAAACGATATATAATCCGTATTACGTAAACGATACATAATCCGTATTACGTAAACGATATATAATCCGTATTACGTAAACGATATATAATCCGCATTACGTAAACGATATATAATCCGTATTACGTAAACGATATAATCCGTATTACGTAAACGATATATAATCCGTATTACGTAAACGATATATAATCCGTATTACGTAAACGATATATAATCCGTATTACGTAAACGATATATAATCCGTATTACGTAAACGATATATATTCCGTATTACGTAAACGATATATAATCCGTATTACGTAAACGATATATAATCCGTATTACGTAAACGATATATAATCCGTATTACGTAAACGATACATAATCCGTATTACGTAAACGATACATAATCCGTATTACGTAAACGATACATAATCCGTATTACGTAAACGATACATAATCCGTATTACGTAAACGATACATAATCCGTATTACGTAAACGATATATAATCCGTATTACGTAAACGATATATAATCTGTCCCCGGTTATATATTGACAAGGGTGACAATCCCAGAGTTGCTATAAGTGCCCCCCCCCCCCCTCCCCCCCCCAACGACTGTCCCGCATGCAAGGCTATAAAGGTATATAATGGCCCAAGGCAATGATACTGGCACTATGCTATCTATCTATCTATTTATGCTATCTATCTATCTATCTATCCCTTTTTCCTCCATCAAGCTTTGAAAACAAACATCCCCTAGACCCCCCCCCCCCTTCCAGATAAATTTGTACATTTTTCGGTAGAAAAATATGCCGGCCGAAGGACGGTTCCTCCTACAATTACAGGCTCGCTATGGCTAGGCAGAAAAAAAATGACACCTAAATGGCATGCAAGGTCGTAAATTTGACAAAAAAATGGGGTGAAAGGTCTTCCAATCGCCAAACTAATGGGTCGAACTTCTTAAACTCTGAAAACTAATGGGAGTAAACATGAGGGAGAAAGGGGTCCAGAAAAAACGACCATCCCCCTTTAAACAACATTGGCGTCATCTGCTTGTAAGGGTTAACTAAGACAGATGGTATTTCAATCAGTGTTGCCAATTTAGCTCCTTTCCCGCTAGAGGTATTTACTTCCATCTAGGGGCAAATTTCTGCATCTAGCGACATGAATTCAAGCGATATTCTGTAGACTTGAGCCATTTTAGAGAGATAGTGTAGAGTACGTGTCGCTTTCTAGCTATTTTTGAGCCATTTTAGAGAGATATTGTAGAGTACGTGTCGTTTTCTAGCTATTTTCGGCCTTTATTTACTATCTAGCGGACTTGATTTGGTAACCCTGGGCAGTGAGGAGTAAGGCCGGTATCACACGAGCGCTTTTTCCCTCAACATTTATCCTCAACACTGGTCTGGCAGCTGTCAACATATAAAATATTTCGGTTACCTAAATGCATCTACCATCAGTCTAATTTCGGATACGAATGCCAAACATTCCAGAAATGTTGCCAGAAAAATGTTGATCATCGAATGTTGACTATAAAAGCTCTCGTGTGATACCGGCTCAAGGTGCTGGGGAGGAGAGCAGAAATATATACGTGTGATCAACCCCGTGAGTAAGGCTACGTTCATGTGGGCTATTATTCAATGGTGTGAGATGCCGTGACTCACTCACACACACTCTCTCACACACTCACTCACACTCTCTCTCTCTCCCCCTCTCTCTCTCCCTCTCTCTCTCTCTCTCTCTCTCTTACCTTACCCAGTAGTTCATGAACAATTAGTCTCGCCTCACCTGTTGAAAAAAGAAATACAAGAATTAAATAAAGCCCGTAATTTAACATACATAATGAAGAATAATTATACGCATTACGTAATTACGCATCTGGAATCGTTAACATGTGTGAGGATAGATGACTAAACATGAGGAAGAAGGGGGACCAGAAAAACGCCCCATCTCCCCTTCATGACCCCGCATAGTCAACTCTGGTCAAGGTAATAAACTGCGGTACCCTGGAAAATACCTGTCATCCCGGGTCAGTAGCTTACCCCTTACAGTTTAAGGGGGTAGTGCTTCTTTGGTTTGTATATTTATTTATTTTTGAGTTTCCTCGCTAGACCTCCATCAAGCTTAACAAACACCTCCCATGATCCTCCATCAAGATAAATGTGTACATTTTTCGATAGAAAAATGTCCAGGCCGAAGGCCGGTTCCTCTTAAATTACATGCTACCTATCACTCGCCAAGAAAAAATCGACGCCTAAATGGCAGGAAAAGTCTTAATATTGACAAAGAAATGGGGCGAAAGGTCTTAAAATCACCAAACTAATGGGCCGAACGTCTTAAAGTTTCAAACCTAATGGAGCTAAACACAGGGGAGAAGAGGGGACCAGCATAACGACCCATCTCCCCTTAGAATGGGGCTTGGTCACGGAGATGAGTGTCTTAGCAAAGCACAGTCTAGCCTATGCCCCTTCTGAAACTAATAGTCTAAATCTATTTGTATCTACCTAACGACATTATCTTTCTGTTTGTATCTACCTATTTGTATCTACCTAACGACATTATCTTTCTGTTTGTATCTACCTATTTGTATCTACCTAACGACATTATCTTTCTGTTTGTATCTACCTATTTGTATCTACCTAACGACATTATCTTTGTTTGTATCTACCTATTTGTATCTACCTAACGACATTATCTTTCTGTTTGTATCTACCTATTTGTATCTACCTAACGACATTATCTTTCTGTTTGTATCTACCTATTTGTATCTACCTAACGACATTATCCTTCTGTTTGTATCTACCTATTTGTATCTACCTAACGACATTATCTTTGTTTGTATCTACCTATTTGTATCTACCTAACGACATTATCTTTCTGTTTGTATCTACCTATTTGTATCTACCTAACGACATTATCTTTCTGTTTGTATCTACCTATTTGTATCTACCTAACGACATTATCTTTCTGTTTGTATCTACCTATTTGTATCTACCTAACGACATTATCTTTCTGTTTGTATCTACCTATTTGTATCTACCTAACGACATTATCTTTCTGTTTGTATCTACCTATTTGTATCTACCTAACGACATTATCCTTCTGTTCATCCGACCGTCTGCTCTTCTTGCTCTTTTTCTCTCTCCCTGCCTTCTGCCCCTCCCTCTCTACCCTCCATTCCCCCCTCCCTCCCTACCTTCTACCCCTCTCTGCCTTCTATCCCTCCCCCTCTACCCTTCATTCTCCCCTCCCTCCCTACCTTCAATCCCTCTCTCTCTACCCTTCATTTCCCCCTCCTTCCCTACCTTCAATCACTCCCTCACTACCCTCCACTTCCCCCTCCCTCTCTGTACCTCCCTTCCTGCCTTCCCCCATGCCCCACCCCGCCAGCCACTAACAGGTAAATAACCAGCTTGACGAGGATCCATCATGGGCGTGATGGATGATTGCCACGCCCCCTCACGGCAACACACCACCAGGGGGACGGGCCAGGACAGGACAGGACAGGTGGGGACAGATGTTGATTGACAGGTGGGGACAGATGGTGATTGACAGGTGGGGACAGATGGGGATTGACAGATGGGGACAGATGGTGATTGACAGGTGGGGACAGATGGTGATTGACAGGTGGGGACAGATGGTGATTGACAGGTGGGGACAGATGGTGATTGACAGGTGGGGACAGATGGTGATTGACAGGTGGGGACAGATGTTGATTGACAGGTGGGGACATATGGTGATTGAAAGGTGGGGACAGATGGTGATTGACAGATGGGGACAGATGGTGATTGACAGGTGGGGACAGATGGTGATTGACAGGTGGGGACAGATGGTGATTGACAGGTGGGGACAGATGGGGATTGACAGATGGGGACAGATGGTGATTGACAGGTGGGGACAGATGGTGATTGACAGGTGGGGACAGATGGTGATTGACAGGTGGAACAGATGTTGATTGACAGGTGGGGACAGATGGTGATTGACAGGTGGGGACAGATGGGGACAGTTATTGATGGACGACAAATGGTGGGGACAAGACATTATTAAGTTAGATTGAGACCTATTTTGTTAACCCTCTGAGGACAGATGATGCACTTCTTTTCTGTTTTCTGGCTATTATTAGACGATTATATTCTGATTAGGAAGTGTATGTGGAAGTTAAAGGGTTGATTTGGATAGTGTTTACCCTTTTAATTGCCCCAGAACCTTCCTAAGCTATGCAATATCGTCTAATGATAGCCAGAATATACTGTCCAAACGCGTCATGATCCTCAAGGGGTTAAGGGGGCCCACCTCGTTTTGTTTTTCTCTCTCTCTCTCTGGGTTGTATCCATTTGGCCCCATTCAGCCTACTGTTTTAAGACGTTTATCCCTATCCAGGTACGGTATCGATTTTGTCCTGGCGAGCGGTAGCCCAGTATATTATTTAAAATTATTTTGACAGCAGGCTAAGTTTGTAAATTTTTCGATAGAATGTCTCCGGCAAAGCCGGATTTCTCCATACAATGCTACTGCTCGCCAGGAAGAAATCGACGCCTGGATGGGGATAAACGTCTTAAAATAGTAGGCTGCATGGGGCCGAAAAAAACCCAAACAGAAACAAAATAGGTGACCCCCTTTAACCAGGTATAAGGAAGCAATGGTTGGGGTAGGTGGAGAGAATTGGGAACAGCTGGGGATAATTGGTGGTAGGGACTCAAAGAGACTATACCCTCTTCCAAATAAGTAGACCCAAACTCTTGAACATTAACATTTACAACTCACAAACGACTTGGGTAATCCAGCTAATATGTCTACCATTTGGGAAAGGTCAGCCAGGGAATAGGTGTGGAAATGTACACTCCATTGCAAAGTTCCCATCAAGATTTGTCAGTTATTGTGAAGATTAAATATGGTGCTAATTATATACAGGTATACGTGGTGTTAATATGATGCAGACATATTATAGTAGTTTCATATTTTGACATTAAGTATTCAGAAATTAGCTGCTAAAGGATTCAATGTATCGTCAGCTGCAAAGAAACAGAGTATAGTGTACAGCGAGGGTGATAGTAGCTGATCCACAGGGGAGGAGCGGGGGAACAGCTTATATTTAGGGGAGATGGGCTGTTTTTATGGTTCCCCTTCTTCCTCATGTTTAGCCCCATTAATTTTCGGATTTTAAGACCTTCGGCTCATTAGTTTGGCGATTTGAAGACCTTTCGTCCCATTTCTATATCAATATTCAGACTTTTCGTGCCATTTAGTTGGCCCTATGTCTCTGGTTCATATTAGTGGTACGATTTCATAAGTAACAACAGATTTTGCTACAATAGCGAAGTAATTAAGCTGAAGACATCGCAATTTACCGTCAGCTGGAGAAAAACAAACTAAACGAGAAAACTGACGGAGAAATATATCGAAAATCCGACGACCGGGAAGGCGAAGACAGCGAACGAACGAACAGGTAGAGCCGATTATACCTAGGTGAACAGAGGGGTGGAGAAACGAGACATTTATGAAGATGGATGAGGGCAAGATACATAGACTAACGTATCTTGGATGAGGGGTAGCGGAGACACGAGAATGCAGGTTTTGTAGCGAAATATGTTGTTAATTGACCACTTGCGAGTTTCAGGCTATAAGGAAGTTGGAGCCGTGAACATCGATATTAAACAGAAATGCAATAATAATGTACGTTTCTGATGGATAAATGGTATGTTGAATTGGGTTTTATGTATTTATACTGTATATGTACTACGACCGTATTTTAGCTGGTAATTCTGCTAAATATCGTTGTCAGCTCCAACTTCCTTATAGAACGAAACTCGCAAGTCGGCAATTATGAAAACTTACCACTGATATGAAGCAGAGACAGAGTAGTTTCTTATTGTTCCGTTAGTTGTCGATAACTCAGTTGCTAAGGGATTCAATTGACCTTCAGCGAACAGGTAAGAGCGGATTATACACAGGTGAACAGAGGGGTGGAGAACCGAGACATATATGAAGATGGATGAGGAGTAGCGGAGACACGAGAACCTATACCCTGTTCCCAGTAAGTAGGCCAACACCCTTTAAGGGGAGATTTTTTTTTTTTTTTTTGGGGTCTATCAATTAATTTATCTTTTTAGTTTCCTCGCTAGACTTTCATCAAGCTTAGGAGGAAAAAAACCTAGACACCCCCTGAAGATAAATTTGTACATTTTTCGGTAGAAAAATTTCCCGGCCCAAGGCCGGTTCCTCTTATATTAACAGGCTCGCTATAGCGCTCGCCAGGAAAAAATCGACACCTGAATGGCACGAGAGGTCTTAAAATTGACAACTAAATGGAGCTAAAGATATTAAAATTGCCAATCTAATGGGCCTAACGTCTTAAAATCTCAAAACTAGAGGGGCTAAACATTAACCTCTCTAACTCACAAACGATTAGAGTAATCGAGATTACACTTCTTTCTAGCATTTGGGGAAGGTCAACCAGGGAATAGCTGTGGAAATGTACAGCCCATTTGGGGAAGGTCAACCAGGGAATAGCTGTGGAAATGTACAGCCCATTTGGGGAAGGTCAACCAGGGAATAGCTGTGGAAATGTACAGCCCATTTGGGGAAGGTCAACCAGGGAATAGCTGTGGAAAGGTACAGCCCATTTGGGGAAGGTCAACCAGGGAATAGCTGTGGAAATGTACAGCCCATTTGGGGAAGGTCAACCAGGGAATAGCTGTGGAAATGTACAGCCCCTTTGGGGAAGGTCAACCAGGGAATAGCTGTGGAAATGTACAGCCCATTTGGGGAAGGTCAACCAGGGAATAGCTGTGGAAATGTACAGCCCATTTTGGAAATGTACAGCCCATTTGGGGAAGGTCAGGGAATAGCTGTGGAATGTACAGCCCATTTGGGGAAGGTCAACCCAACCAGGGAATAGCTGTGGAAATGTACAGCCCATTTGGGGAAGGTCAACCAGGGAATAGCTGTGGAAATGTACAGCCCATTTGGGGAAGGTCAACCAGGGAATAGCTGTGGAAATGTACAGCCCATTTGGGGCTGTGGAAGCTGTGGAAATGTACAGCCCATTTGGGGAAGGTCAACCAGGGAATAGCTGTGGAAATGTACAGCCCACTCGGTCGTGTTGTCCTATTTGAGTAACAGAGGTTAGGGTGTGAGGTTCTTATACCATGACAAGGCATATAGGACGGATGGGAGTAAGGGGAGGGTTTTTTTCTGGCCCCCCTTCTCCCTCATGTTAAGTCCCATTAGAATTGAGATTTTACGACCTTCGCTCCATTAGTTTGGCGATTTTAAGATCTTTCGCCACATTGCTTCGCAAATATTAAGACCTTTCGTGCCATTTACAGTAGGTGTCGATTTTTCCTGGCAAACGATAGCGAATCGGTAATTGGGAAGGGATCGGCCTCCGGAAGGTCTTGGGGGTGTTTTTTTTTTTGATAAAGCTTGATAAAGGTCTAGGGAGCAACTCCCCCCTGCCCCCTTAATGGAGAGAGATAGGCAGTTAGGGCTGGGTATGATGTGTAAGATTGGCACAGAAGACAGGACACCTACTACATGTAAGAAGAACTGGAATGGTAAATGGGATACAGGGGAGATTTCCACTTGAGGGATTTTTTTCTTGACCCCTTTCTCCCTCATGTTTAGCCCCATTGCTTTTGATATTTTAAGAAGTTTGCCCCATTAGTTTGGCGATTTTAAGAACTTTCACCCCATTTCTGTCAATTTTAAGACTTTGTGCCATTTAGGTGTCGATTTTTTTCCAGGCGAGCGATAGCGAGCCTGTAATTTAAGAGGAGCCGGCCTTTGGCCGGGACATTTTTCTACCGAAAAATGTACAAATTTATCTTGAAAAGGGGTCTAGGGGCTGTAATGTTAAGCTTGATGGAAGTCTAGCGAACTAACTAAAAATCTCCCCTTAAGGGAGTTACGGCTGGAAAGGACCTGTAAGAAAGGCAGGTGAGGCAGAAAATACACGTAAGACTAAGACAGGTAAGCAGCTGCAAGATAACAAAAAACAGCAGACATAAACGTCCGCATATATGCCGTGATGCAGGTCAGAAACGTAAAGCCGGTGTCACACGAGCGCTTTTTCCGTCAATTTTCCCTGAGCAAGTTTTGTTCTCGTTATATTTCGGGACTTTAGTGCACTGGTATCGGTAACTAGACTGAAGGTAGATTATGTTAGGCGGCTGAATTCTGATAAAGTGTCATTTTGTAAGCTTCCAGACCATAATTGCCCGCAAAAATTGCTCGGAAAAATGGCTCGTGTGACTCCGGCTTAAGACGAGCTAAGTCAGGCGCCAAAACGTAGTGTACAATATGTAATAAGAGTACATATATATTTTAAGGGGAGATTTCCACCTGGAGGATTTTTTTTCTGGATCCCTTTCTCCCTCATGGTTAGCCCCATTGCTTTTGATATTTTAAGACGTTCACCCCATTAGTTTGGCGATTTTAAGAACTTTCGCCCCATTTCTGTTTATTTTAAGACTTCTCGTGCCATTTAGGTGTCGATTTTTTCCTGGCGAGCGATAGCGAGCCTGTAATTTAAGAGGCACCGGCCTTTGGCCGGGAAATTTTTCTACCGAAAAATGTACAAATTTATCTTGAAAGAGGATCTAGGGGGTGTAATCGTAAGCTTGATGGAAATATAGGGACCAAACTAAAAACCTCCCCTTAAAGAGGTAAGAATAGGCAACTACATGTATTGACGGATTTGCACACGATTGCAAAACAAAAAAAATCCCAGTCTTTCTCTACTCAACAAGCAAGCTGTGGAGCTCTCGAGAGTTAACCCTTTCAAGCTCCAATACGCGTTTCTGTTCTGTTTCTGGCTACTATTAGACGATTTTATTCAGATTAGTAACGGTATGTGGAGGTCAGAGGGTTGATTGAGATTGTATTTACCCTTTTAATACCCACATATACTTCCTAAGCTGCATAAAATCGTCTCATGATAGCCAAAATAAACTGCTAAAACGCATCAGAGCTTCGAAGGGTTAAGAATAGGCAAGTACATTTAATGATGGATCTGCAAAAGTAGGGGCATAAAATACAGACAGATACAGACAAATACAGACAGGGAAGGACAGATATATACAGACCTATACAGACTGGTATGAAAACATTGGTAGAGGTAAAAGACAGACAGACGGGTTAGGCGACAGTGTGGCACCAAGATGACGGATGGTAATGGAGGTGCCAATACTGCAATCTGTCCACTACCCTCCCTCCCTCCCTTCTCCCCCCCCCCCCCCTCTCTCTCTCTCTCTCTCTCTCTCTCTCTCTCTCTCTCTCTCTCAGCTAATCACTAAACCTACTCACTATGTATCTCAATATAAAATAATATTTTCTCAAAAAATTATCTAATCGGTTTACTCAATCTTCTTTCGTAATCTCTCTCTCTCTCTCTCTCTCTCTCTCTCTCTCTCTCACTCTGGCACCCATATTGAATATTGATTTCCTAATTTTGCAAGAGTGATAGATGGCCACGCACCCCAGCTAGCCACGGTCACTCACCTCACACTCACGCACATGTACGGATCTCGTGTACGCTCTCATGTACGTCCAAACCTCGGGGACGCACATGGAAGTACACACGGACAATAACATAAAACAGTAAACGCAGAGACATGCTTGACAAATTCTTGATGGGCAAAAAATTAGCTACACCCACAGGTAAAAATGTTTACGTAGCTCACACTCACACACACACACACACCCACACACACACACACACACACACACACACATACATACATACATACATACATACACACACACACACACACACACACATACATACATACATACACACACACACACACACACACACACACACACATACATACATACATACATACACACACACACACACACACACATACACACACACACGCACACACACACACATACACGCACACACACACACACCTTCACTCTCCCACACACATATATATATATAACAAATATATATATTGGAAAATATATAAACCGTGCACCTAATTTGCAGTCCTCGTACCGTACATAATATTATGTTTACGCATACATGTACGCGACCCACACACACACAAGAAAAACGACCTTGACCGTGTGTGCATGTACGTATCTATGTATGTGTGTGTGTGTGTGTGTGTGTGTGTGTGTGGAGAGAGCTCATCAGTCATGTTGCGTGCTGATCCATCTATTAACGGGGAATTGCAATATTTTAGCTTGCCATTCTTCACAGATTAGATCAGGAACGAAAAAAAAGAGAGTAGAAATATATAAATACGTGCATATGTACCTCCATAATTACTGACATATTATATCACATAAATTACATACACACATACATATATCATAAATAATATATATATATATATATATAACTATTTACTTGCATACACTGACATACACAAACAACATATTAACACACAAGTTGTGTTAAGTATTTTAGTATGATAAAATAACAAGAACATGAGAATTAAGACTTAAGGAAAAAACCCAGAAAAAGTAATATTTATATATAACATGTTAAAATGATTGCAAGATAAATCAATATATAAAGTACGATGGTCGATGGCATAATGGCATTGGTATCACCAAATTAGGTAATATATATATCTATATATATATATATATATATATATATATATTGACTACAAAATAACATTCATGGGCATCTAGTTTTATTTGTATAATGCTTAACATATTACTTATTTATATAATAATCCATACCTATAATTATGTATGGTACAAAACTAAAAAAAAAAAACAAAAAAAACAACAACAACAAGAGCTTAACATCAATAGAAATCAAGGTAATATTAATAACAACAATTAAGGACAGTGGCAATTACAATATGTTTTTATACTCCCAGCCGTACTCGAACCACCGACAGTCAGGACGAGTGTCAACGTTTTACACCACAGGATAAAGGAAACCTAACCTTTTCCTATATATATTAAGGAGAAGGGAAATCCTACTTGGAGAATGTATTTAAATTAAAACACAAGTCGCAGGATCCATATTCCAGGATACCATACATGGATTATTACAAGTGTTCCCACGCAACTTGGATTATAGCCAAACACGAGTCATTATTATCAAGTATATCTCACATTATAAAGTAGGAGTATATCTCACATTATAAAGTAGGAGTATATCTCACATTATAAAGTAGGAGTATATCTCACATTATAAAGTAGGAGTATATCTCACATTATAAAGTAGGAGTATATCTCACATTATAAAGTAGGAGTATATCTCACATTATAAAGTAGGAGTATATCTCACATTATAAAGTAGGAGTATATCTCACATTATAAAGTAGGAGTATATCTCACATTATAAAGTAGGAGTATATCTCACATTATAAAGTAGGAGTATATCTCACATTATAAAGTAGGAGTATATCTCACATAATAAAGTAGGCGTATATCTCACATAATCTCACATAATAAAGTAGGATTTCCCTTCTCCTTAACCCGTTGAGTACCGAAGGATACAGTAATAAAAGTCCCCAGCAGTCTCAAGCACTGTGGCAAAAATGGCAGGAGAGACCACCTTTTCACCTCAAGAGATGAGGCAAGACTGGATCTTTAATTTTTTTTGTTTACAAGGCTTAACAAAACAAAAATAAAAAAAAGCAAAAAAATAAAATAAAACTAAAATAAGCATTGTACAGGCAGTTACAAGACAACTACATTACTGACGAATATACTCGGGCCTGGGACTGTAAGGGTTAATATACAAAAGGAAAAGGTTAAGTTTCCTTTATCATGTCGTGGTGTAGGGTTTAAGCATGAACACTTGTCCTGACTGTCGGTGGTGTATTTGTGAGATAAACTTGACATAAATGACAACGTTAACGACGAATAACGATAATAATACGACATTAAACAAAGACAAAAGAAAAACAAAAAAACAGATACTAAAACAAATCACACCTAGCAAGTGACCATATTAAAAATACAGAAGGAAAACAATACAAATAACAGCAAGCGTGCGAGTCAGGTTAGGGAGCCATTGGGTTCGGGTGGAGACATACCATTACCAACAGTCTGCTACATTATAATAGAAACATACATCTGCACACCATCATGCTTACAGACACGCACACACACACACACGTACACGCACATGGGGCAGGATGGCGGGTACACACACCCATAAGTACACACACACACCGTGACACACGATATACACGATGACACACTGTCTTATACACACTTATAATTATAGACTCGAGAATACGATCACACTATGAATTGTAGGGGATATTATATATGTATAAGAACTTAAGAGAAATGTAAATCTACAGAAGTGAAAGTGACCCATACGAGGCAGACCCCCTTCTTCCCTACATCTCTATTAGTTCTTTCCCTACACTAAACATAATTATCTTCCGCTACATCCTATATCCCGTACACATACATACTCGAGTATACGATCAGACACACACACACACACACACACACCACACTGGTTGGCTGAGCAATACAAATACATTAGAATGCCAGAAAATAAGCGGATACGAAATTTATGCTTTTTTGATATACAAGACTCGCAAATATTTACACACCAACACTCACCCACTCAAGCACACACACACACACACACACACACACACACACACACTACTAATATTACACTATATATATATATATATATATATATATATATTTTTTTTTTTTTTTTTTTTTTTTTTTTCTATATTCCAACTTACTTCACTCTCGGGCATAGGCTGAGAGCCTTAACATTCACCGCTTTACAATGAACAGTGAAGCCCGTGAGGTCTTGTTCCAGTCTAGGGAGTGAGACAAGTGAAGCACGTAGAGTACAACGAGCACCTGCCATCTTGCCTTCACATGAGGCACGGTGCTCACTCATGGCCCGAAACGACCCAATATATATATATATATATATATATATATATATATATATATATATACCAAAATACATAACGTGCTGTGCTTGAACATGATACCCTCACTACGATGTACGTCTCAAACTTATTTTCTGTTTTTCTTTTTTTGGTCGTGGACATTTAATCTTAGTGGTCAGGCGATCTTGTCCGGCCATGTGGTTCCCGGAAGAGACCCTCCCATCCGATGATCCGGCGCCAGTGTGAGTCTCGCTAAGTGGATGATGGGCTTTACACACTTCAGGATGGCATAGTGCATAGGTTCCTTACACTCTTAACCCCTTCACCACTAGGACGGCTTTTTATCTTTCATTCTAGATATGTTTTCTTAATTATTTAATTAGTATTTATTATTACCAGTATATATATATATATATTGTTTTTAGTTAGCTCCCTAGACCTCTATCATCCATCCATCCATCCATATGCTCAGGCCCAATCCCCATTTTGGGGGTAGTCGACTCAAGACAGAGCAAGAACAGGGAAAACACAAAAACAACATAAAACAACGAATAAACACAGATAGAAAACACAAATTCACACACATCCAGGTCACCCAGGAGAAGACCTAGAGACCAGGGTCACCAAGGTCGCTCCAGCACTCCCCCGGCCCCCGACCACCCGGAGAGGTTCCGATCTCGGCAGGCAGACATGCAGCAGAGCTAAAGCCACAAGCCCTCCCACCACACTTCCAGGCGCACCCTTCATATTAATCGTCTCCCCGGGCCAGGCGCCTGATGGACTATCTAGTCCAACTTGCGCCCGACCCCTTACTCCAAATGACCACGTGTTCACTCAACTATTCACAAGCATTCTCCATTCACTCCTGTCCACCACCACTTCCCCTGCCTGATCTATAGTCATTCCTCTATCATCCAAAGCTTTTCTTACAGAGTCTCTCCATCTCAATGGGGGTCTTCCTGCCCTTCTATCTCCCCTTGTACCTGACTCACATATTCTCTTTGTAAGCCTTTCATCTCCCATTCGTTCAACATGACCATACCAGCTCAGCACCCTTCTGTCCACTCTGGCTGACAAATGTTCCTGCTTCCCCACTCCTACGTATCTCTTCATTCCTCAATCCGTCTCTACGAGTAACTCCACACATACTCCTCAAGCAGCTCATCTCCATCACATCCAGCCCTCTTTTCTCCTTTTTCTTCAGAGCCCATGTCTCAGCCCCATACATCACTGTTGGCACAACAATTCCTTGATACAGTGCACTTTTTACTTTCACTCCGAGATTTCTCGTCTTCCATATACTTCCCATTGCTCCGAAAACCTTCCTTCCTTCACACACTCTCTGTTTTACCTCCACCTCTATCTATCAAGTTTAAAGAAAACTCACACCAAAGACCCCTCTTCGAGATCAATTTGTAATTTTTTGGGTAGAAAAATATTCCGGCTGAAGGTCGGTTTCTTTTTATCTGCAGGCTCGTTATCACTCGCCAGGAAAAATCGAAACCTAAATAGGGCGAAAGGTCTTACAATTGCCAAACTAATTGGGGAAAACGTCTTAAAATCTCATAATTAATGGGGCTAAACATGAGGGAGAAGGAGTTTAAGAAAAATCAAATACTTCCCCTTAAAGCCATAGTCATAATCGTAGACTAGGCCAATATCCTGTGTCTTAAATCATTCTCTATTCATACATTATGCATATATGTACAGTATACAGTATATATATGTACAGTATACAGTATATATATGTACAGTATACAGTATATCCAGTATATTTGCACTTCCGTATCATTGCCTCTTAAAGCGGGATGGGCGTATTTATTTGCTAATTTTTATTATATATGTATATATATATTTTTTTTTTCTTTCTTTTAGTTTCCTCCCTAGACTTCCATCAAGCTTAAAAACCCACCCCAAAGACCCTCTTTCAAGATAAATCTGTACATTTTTCGATAGATAGGAGGGAATCCATATTTTTTACTTAAAATCATAACTATTGCACAAATTCAAAACATCTTTTTTGACTGACCATCGCATTCATCCATCGAATGTAAGTGTGAAGTTTGGTGAAAATCCGTCGGGCATTGTACCACTTTACGGGGAGTCGATACCACTCTGCTTACGCAGAGTTGATAAAATGTAAAAAGACGTCGCTGGTACGGAAGGGGTTAAAGTTCCTGTTCAATCATCATGACACCGGTCCATTCCACACCTTCGCCAAATATTGTATCTGTCCTACCTCCCCCCCCCCCCCCTCACCTCCTACAATATACCACCACCTACCCACCTATTCCTATCCTCCCACCCACCCACTTATGGATCCCTCCCCTCTCCCATACTACCCACCTACCTATCCCCTCCCCTCCCACCCACCTACCTATCCCTCCCCTCCCATACTACCCAGCACCCACCTGCCTATCACTCCCTTCCCACCCACCCACCTACCTACCCACCCCTCCCTCCCACTAACCCACCTGCCTATCCTCCCCCCCCCCCACCATACTCACTCCCATTTAAACTCCGGATCGCGACAATTTTTCAGCAGGAATTCGGGGTGATTTTTTAATGGTCCCAGATGGAGAGCATGTCTGGCGAGAATTGATCCGGTCCCGTTACTGCAAACCGATAAGCTGTTCCGACATTATTTCCACGTACGTACAGCCACTCATAAAAAATCGTGGACACCCTTATGTTTTTGTCTGTATGCAATTATAACTATCTAGACTGATTATAATTATTGGATAGAACTTGTTTTTCAGTAAATAGTATGTAGTTTTGTTTTTAGCTGATGCATAGAAAACTAAATTCATATGTTCGTTTCCAGAGATATAGGCTACTTCCAAAATTAGAAGTAGGTGAGGTCCACGAAATGTTGTGAGTTACTGTACCTCCATCAGCTTCCATGGCATATACACTAGATTTTTTTTTTTTTTTTTTTTTTTTTTTTTTTTACTGGTCCATTCTATTCCGTGGACTAGCGTGACCCAGCATGATTCATTTGGCTGGACAATGCGACATGAATTATCAGGACAATATATGGTTCCAAAATATACACGGTGGAACTGCGTGGCTCATTTTTGCTGGGTGTGTGTTATGGAGTGTAGTTGTTTCTATAAAGTATTTGTTTTTATGGTCGGCCTTAATACCTCTATACACACACACACTCATAGTAATTCGTACACGTATTATACACACACGCATACACATAAACAATACATATATATATATATATATATATATATATATATAATATATATATATATATATATATCTATATATATATATATATATATATATATATATATATATATATATATATATATATATATATATATATATATATATATAGAGAGAGAGAGAGAGAGAGAGAGAGAGAGAGAGAGAGAGAGAGAGATAGAGAAAAAAGTGAGAGAGAGAGAAAGAGAGAGAAAAAAGAGAGAGAGAGAGAGAGAGAGAGAGAGAGAGAGAGAGAGATCCAGCTATCCATTAACAAAAGCAATACAATATAATTATTATCAGCTTGCAATATATTTCTCAGGGTTCAACACTACATTACTGTAATTCATGGCACAATAAACCAAGCAGCAGACCACTTTGTCATGATGGACTAAAAGCTATACAACAATTATCCTATTATATACATATGTGTGTGTGTGTGTGTGTGTGTGTGTGTGTGTGTGTGTGTGTGTGTGTGTGTGTTTATTTTTTATTTTTTTTTGCTATAACGAACCATTTCTCATCTAAACTCACACGTAAACAGGTGATCAACAATAATAATATTTTACATTATAAAGCCCCCATCATCACTTGTTTACATATATTTTACATTATAAAGCCCCCATCATCACTTGTTTACATATATTTTACATTATAAAGCCCCCCTCATCACTTGTTTACATATATTTTACATTATAAAGCCCCCATCATCACTTGTTTACATATATTTTACATTATAAAGCCCCCATCATCACTTGTTTACATATATTTTACATTATAAAGCCCCCATCATCACTTGTTTACATATGATCCACCGACATCATCACTTCCTTACATCACCATCAGCACAACTGTCTTACATAATTATGACCCACCATAATCATCACTTCCTTACATCACCATCAACATCATGACCATCACCACTTTCCTACACCACCACTACTTTCTACGATATGTATCACCACCACCACTTCCTTACACCACCATCATCACCACCACCATCACCATCATCATCACGACCACCACCACCAGTACATATGCCCCACTTCCCTCTCTCTTCAGTGCAAACTGACCGAGAAATTTACGAACAAATTGCAGATGTAAGTAACTCACAAGATACCGTAATTTTTGGCGACTTTAATTTACCTGTGACCAAGTGGGGCGATACTCTTACTTCACACTCCGGACATGACTTGTATACGAACTTGCAAGAGAGTTCGCTCTATCAATTTGTTCGAACACCGACCCGTGGTAATAACGTTCTTGACATTGTACTTGCAACAAAAGAAGAATTAATAGAGAATTTGAATGTTGGTGATGAATTCAGTAACAGCGACCATCGTACGATAACTTTCACTTTAAAGTTTACTAGTAACGAACCAAATAGTAGCATCGAAAAAGTCCCTAATTTCAAGAAAGCAAACTTCCATAAACTTAGAGCTATGTTTATAGAAACTGACTGGAGCTTTTTAATTAACAATAACGACATAAATACATCTTGGAAGTTATTCGAAACCACTTACCTAAAAGCAGTGCAAGACTGCATACCATCGAAAATACGGCGTCCAGGCCATAATAATAAGCCCAAATGGTGGAATAAAGATATTTCAAACTGTCTGCTTGCTAAAAAATTTGCTAATGATAGATTAAAATCCTCACAAAATGACGAAGAACGGGTGAAATTTGTAGAACTACGACGCAAAGCCAAACAGTTAATTAAGCAAAGTAAAAAGACCTTAGAGTTACATATTGCGAATCAAAGTAAAACAAACCCGAAAGAATTCTATAGTTATATCAGAAAGAAAAAAGTAGTTACTTCAACTGTTGGACCGTTACTCGATGAAAATGGAGAATACACCAAAGACGAAGTACAAATGAGCAATGCCCTCAATACCTTCTTTGCATCAGTTTTTACAACAGAAGACCTCAGTGATATCCCTACACCATCGCCGATTCAGATTGATAATTCAGATGTTCTAAGCAATATCACCGTTACAGAGAGAGAAGTATTGAATTGTTTAGATAAACTCAAGGTAAATAAAACGCCTGGACCTGATACAATCTCGCCTAGAGTTCTAAAGGAAGCTAAGGATGAGCTCTCCAAACCACTGACATTACTATTCAATAAATCCTTGCAGTCTGGAACTATGCCTGATCAGTGGAAGCTAGCCAACGTAACACCGATATTAAAAAAAGGCAGCAAATCTCTACCCAGTAACTATCGTCCAATTAGCTTCACCTCAGTTGTATGTAAAATGCTAGAAACGGTCATACGAGACAGACTCGTAAATCACTTAGAGGAAAATAACATACTTAAAGATACTCAACACGGCTTTCGTAAAAAAAGTTCCTGTTTAACAAACCTCTTAGACTTCTTCCACGATATCCTCAACCTCTACGATGAGAGTAAAGCTGTAGATATTATATACCTTGATTTTCAAAAGGCCTTTGACAAAGTTCCCCACAAACGTTTACTGCTAAAACTAAAAGCGCATGGAATACAAGACGGTGTGTTGAAATGGATAGAAAATTAGCTCAGCAACAGAAAGCAAAGAGTAGTCATAAACGGTAAGGCATCTAAATGGAGCAATGTAAGTAGCGGGGTACCCCAGGGATCGGAACTAGGACCAATTCTCTTTCTAATTTACATCAACGACATAGATGAGGGTCTCACCTGTACAATCTCAAAATTTGCTGACGATACAAAAATTGCAAATAGCGTACTCTCAAAAGAACAAGTTGATGATATGCAACACAATCTAGATAAATTGTCATGTTGGGCCCAAATTTGGCAAATGAGTTTCAATGCGGATTAATGTAAAGTACTACATATCGGATACCTAAATGAGAAAGCAAACTATTCGATGAATGGCACTCAGCTTAAGAATGTAAACGAGAAACCGATCTGGGAGTAACAATATCGAGTAACCTAAAACCGAGTCAACAATGTTCAGAAGTTGTTAAGAAGGCAAACAAAATAATTGGCTTTATAGGCAGGTCATTTGAGCATAAATCCAAAGAAGTTATCCTAACCCTTTACAATTCCTTAGTCCGCCCTCTTCTGGAATACTGCGTTCAATCCTGGTGCCCTTATTACCAAAAAGATATAAACAAGCTAGAACGAGTTCAACGTAGAGTTACCAAAATTATACCTAGCCTAAAGAACAAACCATACGAAGAGCGTCTTAGAGAATTAAATCTATTTCCTTTAACCCAGCGCAGATTAAGAGGTGACTTAATTCAAGTGTTAAAAATCATCAACGGCATCGACAATATGGACTGTAGTAAGTACTTCACTATCGACCAATCTAATTACACGCGGGGAAACGGTTGCAAAATTATTGGTAAATCTTTTAACTCACACGAATCTAAGAATTTCTTCTTTAATCGAGTTGTCAACTTGTGGAATGGGCTTCCCCGAAACGTTATAGACTGCATCACCGTTGATTCATTTAAACTCCGCCTAGACAAATATCTCGCATCAAACCCGCGACTGACTGCGTTTGTAAATTAATAACTTTATTTTATCCCCCCCTCAGTTACTAACCCATCTGTCCCCTACTTACTTCCTAATCCTGCCACGGACATTAGTTCCAGGGCAGTAATTCCCTTTCCAATGTTCCCTTACCCACTCTAAACCACTGTTTGGACACTTGATCCTCAGTGTTTTGGAGGACAAGCAACCTAGAAGGGTCACTAGATATGTTGTTGCTTGATTTCCTTTGTACTCCTTTGTACTCTTACACCACCACCATCAACGCCACCACCACCACCACCACCACCACCACTTGCTTACACTTGTCCCTCCATCCCTCCTTCTTTTTTTGTCTTCCTCCTTCCCTCCTTCCTGCCCCCAAGAGCCACTAGCCATAACCGTGAATTCCTTATATAGTGGCGGTAGCTGCTGCGGCCCTCCAGTGCTCCCGGGGACACCACCGAGTAGAGGACATTAAGGGGGGGTGACCTGTTTTGTTTTTATCTCTCTCTCTCTCTGGGTTGTATCAATTCGGCCCCATTCAGCCTACTGTTTTAAGACGTTTATCCCCATCCAGGTGTCGATTTTTTCCTGGCGAGCAGTAGCGAGCCAGCATATTCATAAATGTTGTTGACAACAGGCTAAATTTGTACATTTTTATAGACAAATGTCTCCGGCGAAGCCGGATTTCTTCATACAATGCTAGCTATCGCTCACCAGGAAGAAATCGACACCTGGATGGAAATGAACATCTTAAAACAGAGTATCGCTAGAATTCAATTAACTAGATGTAAACAATTTACCTCTAGATCGGAGTAAATAGCTCTAGATGTAGCGGGAAAGTAGCTAAATTGGCAACACTGCATGCAACCCCACCAAAAACTCTATGTAACGCGCGTAAGGTCCAGTTTTGTCTATAAACTCGCGCGGGTAATATATTGGCGGAGTCCAATAATCGAACGGGTGTTTTCGATAGGTAAACTATACGGTTATATAATGCACCACGGCAACTCCGAACACAGTTATATTATATGTACACGTAAAGACGGGTCAACACTAGATATAGATTAATTATATATATAAATTATAGTCAAAGGGATGGTGACATTTAAAGGGGGAACGTAAGTGTGTAAAAAAAAAAAAAAAAAATACATATATATATTCACAATTATCATAATATCCCCATCACCAACATAACGTAATTTTTATAATATTCTGGTTCCCATTAGATGATTTTTGCAGTCAGAGGGCCCAGGGTATTTACTATCCAGAGGCTCCGGGATGTTGGGACGCTGGGACACAGGCATCCAAAAGTACCAGGGGTTACCAAATAAAGTCCGCTAGGTTATATATATATATATATATATATATTTCATGTACGGTATATTTTTTATAGAGACAATAAACAGAGGCAGGACAAAGTCAAAATAAAAAAAAGAGACCATGTGCCTAAAGGCATCCTCTATTCATTAAATGTTTCTAACAATTGGACTTAAACTGTTGTGGGTCGTAAAATTTGTGGAAATCAACTCCAAGGAAGTAAATTCCAGAGATATTTTTCTACCGAAAAATGTACAAATATACAGGTATGTTGAAGGGGGATCAAAGGGTTGTTATATTGTTTTTAAGTTTGATGGAGGTCTATGGAGGAAACTAGAAAAATAATAAATACATAACAAAAATCGACCAAAAAGTGAAAGTAACACTACCTACACTTGAATCCTTGTGGATAATGAACCTCCAGCCGTAGGGGCGGGGGGTGTTAGCACACGAAAACTATTATCGTCAATTTTCGATAGTCAACATTAAATTTCTCTGGCAAAATGTCTGGGATTCGGTTTGGCTATTCTTTATGTTGAGACTTTCGTTAAGGGGAGGTTTTTAGTTCGTTCCCTAGAATTCCATCAAACTTAAAATTACAGCCCCTTGAGGCCCTTTCAAGATATATTTGTACATTTTTCGGTAGAAAAATGTCCCGGCCGAAGGCCGGTTCCTCTTAAATTACAGGCTCGCTATCGCTCGCCAGGATAAAATTGACACCTGAATGGCACGAAAGGTCTTAATATGGGGTGAAAGTTCTTAAAATCGCTAAACTAATGGGGCAAACGTTTTATAATATCAAAAGCAATGGGGCTAAACATGAGGGAGAAAGGGGTCCAGAAAAAAATCCCTCAAGTGGAGATCTCCCCTTAACCCCTTCTGTACCGACAACATCCTATACATTTTATTATGGCTATTATTAATCGATTTTATTCAGCTTAGGAAGTATCTGCAGCAATGATAAGGCTTTGGACTATCTCAATCAATCCTTTTTAACTACTAGACGTCCTTCCTAAGCTGCATACAATCGTCTAGATACAGGCTAGAATGTAGTACAACAGACGTCGCTGGAATAGAAAGGGTCAATGTTTTATTTGCAGTGTTCAGCATGCGTTTAAAGGGAGGTATTTAGTTTGTTCCCTAGACCTCCATCAAGCTTAAAATTACACCCCCTTGAGTCCCTTTCAAGATAAATTTGTACATTTTTCGGTAGAACATTTTCCTGGCCGAAGGCCGGTTCCTCTTAAATTACAGGCTCGCTATCGCTCGCCAGGATACAATCGACATCTGAATTGCACGCAAGGTCTTAATATGGGGTGAAAGTTCTTAAAATCGCTAAACTAATGGGGCAAACGTTTTATAATATCAAAAGCAATGGGGCTAAACATGAGGGAGAAAGGGGTCAAGAAAAAAAATCCCTCAAGTGGAGATCTCCCCTTAAGTTAAGTTATCGAGTTTCATATATTATATTATTATCTCTTACCATTGGTATCGGGCACTCGACAGAAGGTAGATACTTTAGGTGATGTGTACGTACAGTGTGTAATTAAAAAGTTTGCCTAATAAGTTGTCAGCCCACTCTGGACGATAACAGTTGAGAGGGGAAAATCGCTCGTGCAATACAGGCGGGGAGGTTTTTAGTTTGGTCTCTACATATCCATCAAGCTTAATATTACACCCCCTTGAGCCCCTTTCAAGATAAATTTGTACATTTTTCGGTAGAAAAATGTCCCGGCTGAAAGCCGGTTCCTCTTAAATTACAGGCTCGCTATCGCTCGCCAGGATAAAATCGACACCTAAATGGCACGAAAGGTCTTAAAATTGACAGAAATGTGTCGAAAGTTCTTAAAATCGTCAAAATAATTCTTAAATTTCGAAAAGCAATGGGGCTAAACATGAGGGAGAAAGAGGTTCAGAAAAAAATCCTCCAGGTGGATATCTCCCCTTAATTTCGGCTCTCTACAAATTGCATCCACACAAAATAATTACTGAATATATAATACATTTTTTGCAATTACTAAAACGAAGAATATCACTGAAAAAAAAAACCCTCGCGTTTTTTTTTTTATATATTGATATAAATTGTGCCATGTGCCGCTGTTAACATTCGGGACCCATTTGTAAATTAGTTTCGCCCCAACAGTGCAGCGATATAAATGGATAGGCATAGTAAATGGGAGTGCGACACATATACATGGAGTGTTAGTGATTATGTGTGTGTGTGTGTATGCTGTAAAGGGGGGGATGGGCTGGTTTTTCTGGCCCCCTTCTCCTTCGTGTTTAGCCTCATTGCTTTTTAGATTGTAAGACGATCGGACCCATTAATTTGGCGATTTTAAGACTTTACACCCCATTTCTTTGTCAATATTAAGATCTTTCGTGCCATGTAGGGGTCATTATTTTCCTGGCGAGCGATAGCGGGTCTAATTTTAAGAATATCCTGAACATTTTTCTACCGAAAAATGTACAAATTAATCATGAAGGGGAGAGGGGGGGGGGGGGTGTTCTAGAGGGTGTTTGTTACAGCTTGATGGAGGTCTAGGGATGAAACTTAAAAATAATAAAGATAAAACAGAACTCAAATAAATACTGCCATCTCCCCTTAAGGGGAGATATCCACTTGAGGGATTTTTTTCTTGACCCCTTTCTCCCTCATGTTTAGCCCCATTGCTTTTGATATTATAAAACGTTTGCCCCATTAGTTTAGCGATTTTAAGAACTTTCACCCCATATTAAGACCTTTCGTGCAATTCAGGTGTCTATTTTATCCTGGCGAGCGATAGCGAGCCTGTAATTTAAGAGGAAACGGCCTTCGGCCGGGACATTTTTCTACCGAAAAATGTACAAATTTATCTTGATAGGGACTCGAGGGGGTGTAATTTTAAGGTTGATGGAGGTCTAGGGAACAAACTAAATACCTCCCCTTAATGCATACGTTGATACATTCTTTAATTATATATTATTATTGGTTTATATTACGCATCTCTATATCATTATCACGTGACGCACTATCAGAGTATCTATCTATTTAACCCTTTCAGGCTTCTAAGATGCTGCTTAGTAATTATATATATAAAACTCTCCTTATCTCGTAATTTCTGCCAATAAGCTCGCTCAAAGACAACTGCAGAGGTTGACAAAACTAAACTAAAGGCTTCTAAGCTCCACTGATGGCAACCAAGGCATTTAAGTCCATTACTCTACTGATATTTTCACGGCAAATTTTCTGAGGAACTTGTTTCAATTGTGCCACCTCTATGCATCTTTCCCCGCAAAACTAGGGCAGCTGGAAATGACCATGAATTCACACTCTCTCCTCTACATTGCAGAACTTCCGTTTATCAAAATTCATTTATCTCCAGAACGTCTACTCTCTGGAATTCACTTCCTTGGAGTTGATTTCCACATGTTTACAACCTACAAATGTTTAAATACAATTGTTACAAATAATCTATGGATGAAGAATGCCTTGAAACATATGGAGACCTTTCTTGTTTTGTCTTTGTTTGTCAAAACTCCCTCTATTCATGGTCTCTTAAAAAAACAACCGTGTCTTCGTAATACTCACCAATCTAGCCATATGGTGTAATACAAGTGTGTGTGTGTGTGTGTGTGTGTGTGGGGGGGGGGTAGGTGTGTGTGGGTAGGTGTGTGTGTGTGTGTGTGGGTAGACGTGTGTGTGTGTGTGTGTGTGTGTGTGTGTGTGTGTGTGTGTGTGTGTGTGTGTGGGTGGTGTGGGTAGGTGTGTGTGTGGGTAGGTGTGTGGGTAGGTGTGTGTGTGTGTGTGTGTGGGTGGGTGTGGGTAGGTGTGTGTGGGTAGGTGTGTGTGGGTAGGTGTGTGTGTGTGTGTGTGTGGGTAGACGTGTGTGTGTGGGTAGGTGGGTGGGTGTGTGGTGGGGGGGGGGGATAATAAAAAAAAAAATAATAATAATAATAATAATAATAATAATAATAATAATAATAATAATAACAACAATTACAAATATAATATAAGGATGAAGAAGAATGTTAAAAATGGAGAAGAACCCGCAGAGTGCGTGCCTTTAGACTCCATGATACAGAGTGGGCCAGGGGTATTATCAAATGACCGGGATTTACCTCTTATTCCATTAAACCCAACCTGAAGAAGAAGAAGAAGAAGAAGAAGAAGAAGAACAGAAACAACAACAAACACAACAACAAGAATAAGATGATGATGATGATGATGATGACGAAGAAGAAAGAAAGAAGAAGAAGAAGGTAAATACGGAGAAGAACCCATGGAGTGCGTGCCTGTATAGCCTGGATAATACGCTAAGGTATTATCAATGGCCGGGATTTACCTCTTATTCCATTATACCCAACCTGACGGGCGCAGGCTAGGCTGGGCGGGAAAAGTGGGGGGTTACTCCGGAGACTTGTGGTGGGGGCGGGCAAATACAATGTTACCCTGTATAAGAGGGAGAAAGGGGACCAAAAAATCGTCCCATCTCCCCTTAAACACACGTAGGGGTAGCAAATGGCAATACAAAGTTTGATTTGAAAGGTGTTATATACGAGACCTCTTCCTAGGTAGTGATATAAGGATTAGACTATATACAACATTTAACACGTGCAAGTACATACAAACTCACACTCTCTCTCTCTCTCTCTCTCTCTCTCTTTCTCTTCTTCTTCTTCTTCTTTTCTATCCTTTCCTTCAACTTTCATTTTCTATCGGATATGCCAACTCTACTAGAATTAAGTCCTGACCATCTCGTTTGGATCGTAAGGTCTGTGTGGCCAGTGTATCTATGTATATATGTAAATCTCTCTCTCTCTCACAGTATACTTTCCTCAGCAAACACAACGAGGGATCCGAGCACTTACACTATGTCAGGCCTCACAGCAAATTGCATATGGTGTGTGTGTCTCAGTACGTCACGTTGATAAGTTGTGTCCCACCCTATTGACTTTAATTATATATTCTTCATTTGGTATAAGGCAAACAGACTCAACAAATCAAATATTTCCTTTAATTTTATATTCCTCATTTGATATAAAAGAAACAAGCCTAAAATCCTAAAGATGGGACCCCATTTATGCGAGTGACTGCCCCATGAAGGGAATAAACAAAGGGGACATTAGTAAAGTATTTAAGCTGAATGATTGTCAAATAACCCGTACAAATGGCTGCACACTAGATAACTTATGCTTTAAAAAGATATATGTAAGCATTAGCTTAGAAATAGGGTTGTGGATATGTGGAATAGATTGCCTAAAGCTTTAATCAGATCAAATGCGGTGGACAGTTTCAAACGTAAGTTGGATAGCCATATGAATGATATTGTTTGGGTTTGAAAGGGATCTGCCCCGTGTGCACCCTTTGCAGATTTCCGTGTTCTTATGTTCTTATGTTCTTATTTATGGACGTACCTTGAGCCATTCGTAAATGGACGTGAGAAAAAAAAACCCACATAAGTGCATACATCCTGGTACACCCATTTAAATCAGTATCAAATGTAAACTAGACAATACAATGATGTAATATAGACCAAATGGTTCAGATCAGGGTGTCAAACGAGAACAATTAAATATGAAGACTTGCATTAATGTGAGAAAGAATACAAGAACATTACCAAGGCATAGCATTGTTTTGGCCATTGTATAACTTCCAAAGACATAATTTGAACTAAGACCATAATTTTAACTGGCCTATACAATAACATAGACTAAAAATAATGGATTCGGCTTTCGTTTGACAACCTGGTCCAGAGTATGCATATATAGGCTCAAGGATTCGAACTGGTGTAAACGTATTGATAGCGATTACTGTACCTTAAGCCACTCGTATATAGGGGGCGGCGTTCCATCAATAGGGCAGGACAGCTTCACGTCCTGTCCCGTGGTCACCGTCTTCTGCTCAGAGGATCGCTGCACCGTTCGTCGAGGGGCGTCTGGAAGGAGAAGAAATATGATTATTACCTACTCTTTTAATCTCTATAAAGCTGGAGGTTCCATACTCTGTTTCTCGCCAGCTGACGGTAAATTGCCATGTCTTCTTCTTGATATCTTACCTATTATGAATATTTGTGTAGTGAAATATGATGTTAATTACGAAAACTTTTCTGTACCGACGACGTATGTTCAATGTTATGGTAGCTATGTTTAGACGATGTTATGCAGTTTAAGAAAGATCTGTGGTTCGAGACCTAATAAATGTTGGAGGCCCTATTTTAAGCTGAATAAAATGGTCTAAAAGTAACCAGAATAAAGTTAAAATACGTCGCTGGTACAGAAGGGGTTAATAGGATAAAGAGACAGTAGTTTCACATTTTTCTATTAACTATCAAGCTATAAATTACTAAGGGATTAAATTACCAAGGGATTAAATTACTAAGGGATTAAATTTACCGTCAAGTGAAATTAAGCCAATTTTGGGTGTGTAGCACTGCAGGTGTGTGATGTGACGATGTAGGTGTGTAGGACTGCAGTTGTGTGATGTGGCGATGTAGGTGTGTAGGACAGCAGGTGTGTAGTGTGGTGTTGTAGGTGTGTAGGACTGTTGGTGTGTAGTGTGGCGTTGTCGGTGTGTAGGACTGCAGGTGTGTGATGTGGCATTACATGTGTGTAGGACTGCAGGTGTGTAGAGCTGCAGGTGTGTAGGACTGCAGGTGTGTAGGACTGCAGGTGTGTAGGACTGCAGGTGTGTAGGACTGCAGGTGTGTGATGTGGACGTACCGTAATGGGTCTCCTCTACACCTGGCCATAACAATAACCAGAATACCTGAGTGTGTTCCGCGGTACCCAACTGCGGAGTGCTGGATGTATACTGTTATTGACGGTACAGTTGGCCATATAAGTTATGTTCCTCGCCGTGATCTTATGTATGAAAGTACAATAGTATGAATTAATTGCGAGTGTGGTTTCTTTTAATTAACAGTTGAGTAAGCAGATGAGTTAACTACCGCATAAGAAACTAAACTCTTAATTCAATCATACGCATTATAAGACCATGGAGAGGAACATAAATTGTGAGGCCAACTGTAAATTGTGGTTCGCGAGACTGCTTTCAATGTACTGTGTCTAGGAGGTGTGACCTTAGTGTAATGTATATTGCATAGATGTGTGTGTGTGTGTGTGTGTTTACTGTGCCTAGAAAGTGTAACCTTATTGTAATGTATATGTATAGATGCGTGTGTGTAATAATAAAATAATAATAATAATTGTCGGTTTATTGTTCACTTGCAGCCGTGAGATTGATTTTGTTTTCTATGTTTTCTTTGTTATTTTATGTAGGCTACAGTACAATGCTTATTCTACCATAACTACGAGGTCACAAGCGACGTTTAGCGACCGTGAGGTGCCTGGGTTCTCACCATAGAAAGTACATACGCAGATGCACTTGTGAGAAATACGTGTAGGAAAACACATGCTAATGGGAGGCGATGTACGGAGCCTTGTGCTGGTGCAGTGCAGCGATGCCGTGTGGATCTGTGCATGTGCATCGACTTTGATTTTATTCTCCCCATTAACGGCCTTTCAAAACACGTCCAACAAGCCGTCTCGTAGTTCAGCGGTAACGGTTAGGGCTCACACCCAAGAGGTCTAGCGTTCGATCCCAGCACAATACAATATTTGTGTGCTTGTATTGTTATTATAGAAAATTAAGTTAGGTTAGGTTAGGTTAGTTAGGTTAGTCTAATAAAAATAATAAAATATATTCTGGAAAAACAAAAATCAAAGTCTTTAAGTACTGCACCAGCACCGGGCTCCGTACATGGCCTCCCCCAAGCAGACAGTGTTGTTGTTGTTGTTGTTGTTGTTCCCCAAGCTGCCTGGCCGAACAGCCCCAAGTCCCCGAGCAAGGCCAAGCCCATAACCGAGCGCCCCCACAGAACCCTCCCTGCCGACCACAACAAAGCCTGGGTGACCGAAGCCACTCCATGGCGGGGAGCTGAGGAGGGCGCGGAAACGCCCGGGAAAGCAGACAGTTGAGCAGCCTGGCTAGGGAGCGACCACGATACAATTATCTCCCTCGGGATGGCCGGAAAAACCTTTAGGATTCTTGTGGATTTGAACCATCGACCTCACGATTAGTAGCATACAGGATATGAGTGTTTAGTTTCGTATTGTCTCGCTTCCCAAGATTCTTTTATATAATTTGGCTTTAAAAATTTGGAAATTCCCCGCACCCTCAACTACATCATCCAACTGATTCCACATAAACAATTCTATATGGAAAACACCCTCCTCTTCCCATTCCCCCCCCCCCCCCCCACCCCACACACACACCACCACACATCCTCTTCTCTCCCTCTGCTCCTCCTTCTTCTGCACCTTTTCCTCTTATGCACCTAACAAATCTCTCTCTCTCTCTCTCTCGCTCCCCCCCCCCCCCCCCCTTGTAACTCTGTATGTATTATCTTATCCGCCATCGCTGTTATCGTTGCCAGAGCGTGTTTTCCTCCTTCGCTGCCTGTAAGTGATCTAAGCTAATAAACTTACACACCCACACCCACACACACCCACACCCACACACACACACAGATACATAGATAAATAGCTAGCTCGATAGACAGATAAATAGATAGATAAATAGGTATACAGATAGATAGGTATAGATAGATAGAGAGATACATAAATAGATAGATAAATAGGTATACAGATAGATAGGTATAGAGAGATAGAGAGATAGATAGATAGCTAGATAGATAAATAGATAAAATTATAGATAGACATAGATAGGATGATAGAAACTCTATGTCTCTCTCTCTCTCTCACTCTCACACACACACACACACACACACACACACACACACACACACACACACACACACATGTACAAGCCAATCGGAATTCCGCGCTGCTCGCTTCATAATTTAATTGCGTTTAATTACGATGCTCCCTCGAATACCAACAGCACCCTCCGTGTGTGTGTGTGTGTGTGTGTGTGTGTGTGTGTGTGTGTGTGTGTGTGTGTGTGTGTGTACAATATATATGTATGGGTGTAAGTACATAGGCCTGCGTCTGTTGTATCTATCTATCGTTCTATCTATCTGTCTGTATGTCTATTTGTGTATGTGTATGTGTATGTGTGTGTGTGTGTGTGTGTGTGTGTATCAATAAAAGTGCGTAGGCCTGAGTGTGTATGTGCATGTAAGTGAGTGAGTGCGTTGCTGTGTACATAAAACTCTACACGTATGTCCTCGTATGTCACTTTTTATGTGTGTGTTTTATGTGTGTCGTATTTCAGCCAATGTATCGCTGCGCTTAAAAGGGGGTAGGGGGTATTTTTTGGTATATTTATTTATTATACTCATTTAGGTTTAGTTTCCTCGCTAGACCTCCATCATGCTTCAATAAACACCCCCTAGACCCCCTTCAAGATAAATTTATACAATTTTCGATGTCCCGCCCGAAGTCGATTATGTTTGAAAGTACAGGCTCGTTATCGCTCACCAGGAACAAAAATAGACTCCCGAATGCCACGAAAGATCCTAAACTTGAGAACGATATGGGGTGCAAGGTGTAAGAATCGCCAAACTAATGGGGCTAAACACAAAGGAGAAGGGGTCTATAAAAATCAGCCCTCCCCCTTGATGGACTGGCAGGAGGTATTGGGAGTATATTGGCACTGGACATGAAATATTAGGGATAGTGGGAGAGAGATATATTGTAATGGATAAAGATACTGGAGGAGGAATACTGTATATGTGTGTGTGTGTGTGTGTATGATAACTCTGGGTGGTATTGTTTTGATAGTGGCTGGTATGATGTACGTAGTCTATCTCGCGCTCTCTCTCTCTCTCTCTCTCTCTCTCTCTCTCTCTCTCTCTCTCTCTCTCTCTCTCTCCATTTATAACAAATTAAAATAATAAAAGTATGTGCAAGTGGACGCTAATAAACAATCAGGAAAAGGAGAGGGGAGAGGAGTAAATGAGAGTGTCAAGAGTGGCTGGATAATAGAAGAAGAAAGAGTGTATGATGAGTAGGCGGATAATAGAGAAAGAGAGAGAGAGAGAGAGAGAGAGAGAGAGAGAGAGAGAGAGAGAGAGAGAGAGAGAGAGTGTGTGTGTGTGTGTGTGAAGAGTAGGTGGATAACAGAAAGAAGAAGGAAAAAACAAAAATATACCAGTGTGGGAGGTGTAAAGAAGCACATGAAAGGAGAGAGAGAGAGATTTACATAGATTTACATAGATACACTGGCCACACAGATCTTACGATCCCTACGAGGTGACCAGGACTTAATCCTAATAGAGATAGCAACCCTAAGAGAAAGTGGAAGGAAAGGATAGCAAAGATGAAGGCTCTCTCCCCACCCTCCGCTCCCTCCGGCAATGTGCCGTACATGAAAATAGTTAGAAGTGAATAACCTTGCAGGGCTTGGAAATCGCCTGAAGGAATTTATAGTATAGTTAGAAATGGAAAGGAAAAGGCATGCACACCTTCACTTTTTTTTTTTTTTTTTTTTTTCCCTTTTCCAACTGAAAATGTTTTCATTTCCGCCAGAGAGAGAGAGAGAGAGAGAGAGAGAGAGAGAGAGAGAGAGAGAGAGAGAGAGAGAGAGAGAGAGATATGGAGAGTTTCAATAACAAAACACGTATTTTTCTGTGCATAAATCTGGTATTTTAGTTTGTGAAAAAATTGGCCAGTTTCACACACACTTTTACGGCCAATACAATCACCGCAATGTTATTACAGTGTTACTAAATGGTGTTGTTTGCTATCAATTGTGGGCCCGTAAATTCTTTGATGTGCATAACAGAGAGAGAGAGAGAGAGAGAGAGAGAGAGAGAGAGAGATCTATGGTAGCCATACATTTTATTTATTTATTTATTTGTTTTCTATATTCCAACTGCTCCCTCTCGGGCATAGGCTGAGAGCCTGTACATTCATCCGTTATACATTGAACGGTGAAGCCCGTGAGGTCTAGTTTCAATCTAGGGAGTGAGACATGTGAAGCACTTTCAGCTGCAACCAGCCCCTGCCATCTTGCATTCGCAGGATGCATGGGGCTTGATTGATCACTCACGGTTCGAAGCAGCCCCATCTCTGAAGCTGCTTCGCCTCCGTGTTTCACTGTCTCATCTCCTAGACTCGGACCCTCACTCTCAGAACGCCACCTATTGAGCAATGAACTCACTAGGTATTGTCCACCTGTAGCCTATTTTGAATATGGGAATATTCATACAGTGCTATTTAATCAGGGAACAATGAGGGTATTTTGTTAGCGTTTCGGTGGGCTTTGTGGTAATGCACTGATACTAGGTACAGCACAAATTCCATCCCAATAATATATACAGCTTACCATATATTATACGGAAAGTTACACACACACACAAACACACAAACACACACACAGTGCATGGTGTGGGCTGGAACACATTTTAATCAAGGTTCCGGTCCGCCCGGAGAGCAAAAAGTGAGATTCAAAAATAGTGTGTGTGTGTGTGTGTGTGTGTGTGTGTGTGTGTGTGTGTGTGTGTGTGTGTGTGTGCGTGTGTGTGTGTGTGACTTTCTTTCTTTATGGTAACCTGTATAGCTACCTTAGATCTCTCTCTCTCTCTCTCTCTCTCTCTCTCTCTCTCTCTCTCTCTCTCTCTCTCTCTCATGCTTACCAGTACATCATTACACTCTAACTGTATAATGTTGATATACCTACTGCACTTACAAGATTTCTGTGAACTTTCCTCTTAAATTTAAGTTCCCTCTTTAAATTTACATAAACAGACATGTAAGTGAGTATATCAAGATTAGCCAAAGCATACTTAGATAGACGAAAATATGTTAAGATATCCATAATTCCAGAAACATAGTAATCAATCCAAGTCTATAAAGCGCCACCCCAGCAAACACTAGTATTCGGGGGTAAACACACAACACCCTATTATTTTTGTTTATAGTATTAATTTCACTACACTTAACAAGCACACCACACTTCTTTTCAACACACCTACATTACCTCTAACGTAACTTGATTTTCGTTTGTCACTCTTTCAAACGGGGGGAGGGGGGGTCACTAGTTGCAGGCAATTTTGCTTTTTGTATCCTTCATGCACATACAAATATATAAAACAAAATATCCAGATGAAGACAATATATATCAAGATCAACTGAGCTGGTATGGTCATGTTGAACGAATGGGAGATGAAAGGCTTACAAAGAGAATATGTGAGTCAGGTACAAGGGGAGATAGAAGGGCAGGAAGACCCCCATTGAGATGGAGAGACTGTGTAAGAAAGGCTTTGGATGATAGAGGAATGACTATAGATCAGGCAGGGGAAGTGGTGGTGGACAGGAGTGAATGGAGAATGCTTGTGAATAGTTGAGTGAACACGTGGTCATTTGGAGTAAGGGGTCGGGCGCAAGTTCGACTAGATAATAGTCCATCAGGCGCCTGGCCCGGGGGGACGATTAATATGAAGGGTGTGCCTGGAAGTGTGGTGGGAGGGCTTGTGGCTTTGGCTCCGCTGCATGTCTGCCTGCCGAGATCGGAACCTCTCCGGGTGGTCAGGGGCCGGGGGAGTGCTGGAGCGACCTTGGTAACCCTGGTCTCTGGGTCTTCTCCTGGGTGACCTGGATGTGTGTGAGTTTGTGTTTTTTATCTGTGTTTATTTTTTGTTTTATGTTGTTTTTGTGTTTTCCCTGTTCTTGCTCTGTCTTGAGTCGGCTACCCCCAAAATGGGGATTGGGCCTGAGCATATAGATAGATAGATAGAAGATCAACTCATGCACACTCACATACACAAAGATATAAGAATATATTATCATATCCGAAAACAACTCAATACACACAAATCTACTCAAGTTTATCAAGAAGGGCTGAAGCATACTCCAAGCCTCAATGGTATACTCAACTATACCCCCAGCACCCCCAAGCACATGCAGGTATACCCCCAGCACCCCCAAGCACATGCAGGTATACACCACACATCCATTAAATGACACAAAGATCAAGTGCTGCTCTTTCATACTAATGAGAGGTTGGGGGGGGGGGGGGGGGGGCGGGGGGGGGGGCTGGTAGGGGTGTTGGGGGTGGTGGGAGAGAAAGAGGGCGGAGAGAAGAGAGAAGAGAAATGGGTCAGAAGAGGAGACAAGGAGGAGACGGAGAGAGGGATAGAGAGTAAAAGGCGACAATACTGTAAATGAGATGAAAGAAGAGAGGAGAGGAGAGGAGGGGTGACCAAAAAAGGTAGAATGGTGAAACTTTGAAAATATAAGGGTAAACAACAGAGCCGAAAGAGAGAGAGAGAGAGAGAGAGAGAGAGAGAGAGAGAGAGAGAGAGAGAGAGAGAGAGAGAGTGAGAGAGTGTGTGGTGAGGAGGAGAAGGTGTGAGAGAGAAGAGGAGAAGAGAGCCTAGGGAATAAATTAAGGTAGAGGGCAATAGGGGAATGAGTGAGGGGGGAGGTGGGGGGGTGACCAATGAGGTGGGGGGACATTAACCCATTCATTACCGGTGACGCCTTTTGCATTATATTCTGGCAACTATCAGACAACTTTATTCAACTTAGGGAGGACGTCTAGCAATTGAAAGGCTGCATACTATATCAATTAATCCTTGTAACTACCATAGATCCCTCCTAAGCTGCACAAAATCGTCTAAATATAGCTAGCAAATAATTGAAAAGACGTCGCCGGTACTGTAAGGGTTAATGAAGTGTGAGGGAAAGAAAGGAAGGGGGGGGGTTGGAGGGGGGTCTTAAGTGGGAACCAAAGAAAGGGTAAGTGGGGTGGGTGGGTGGGTGGGTGAGTGGGTGTGTGTGTGTGTGTGTGTGTGTGTGTGTGTGTGTGTGTGTGTGTAGGTGTGTGTGTGTGTGTGTGTGTGTGTGTGTGTGATGGGGGGGGGGGGGCAAGCACACTGTGATTATAACAATGCTACTTAGGTCAGAAATAACCAGAACAAGAAAAAACAAAACAAAGAGAGGACATTTAAAATAAAAAAAAGCAAAGAGAGTAAAATTAAAAAAGAAAAACAAATTATGCTTACATTTGATTTTGGTTATCATTAGACGATGCTGTGCAATTTAGGAAGGGAATCTAGGAATCAAAGAGGTTAATAATATTTCAAAGAACTCCGTAGCTCTAACAAGTCCACCCTAAGCTGAATAAAATCGTCTAATGATAGCCAGAATAAACTGTAGAAAACGCGTCATGATCCTCAAAGGGTTAATTAAGGGGGTATCACAAGAGCGATTTTTCCCTCAACTTTTATCGGGAATTCTGCTCCATTATGCTGTGTAATAAGCCTATATTAAATGTATGCCACATATAACAGTCTACCTCCAATCTAGTTGTCATAACAAGTGAAGGTTCTGATATAGGCTATACTTTTTTTTTATAAATATTTTGTCAACCATGATAATAGTCTTAAACTGTTATCAGAGTGAAGTTGGGAATTTAAAGTTGATAACAATAATCATAGAAGAGTAGACAGAATGAATATAAACGTCAATAAAGTGTTCCTCCTCATATGATGTGTATAGTGAATCGAAAGTTGCCGGTAACAGGTCTGATGTGATGCCCCCCCCCCCCCACCTCCGTAATTATCGTAATGTAAACAAGTCGTGAAGCCCCGGTGTGTGTGTGTGTGTGTGTATGATCTGTGTGTCGTGCTGGGCCGTCATTAATACCGTCATTATGTGTGTCGCCACCAAAAATAATGAACCCATTAACAGTGTCTCAGGAACTAAAGGGAGAGATGGCTTGTTCCGTTACGGGTACGATTTGACGGGTGTTATTAAATTATGTATATAATCGTTGTATGTATGTATGTATGTATGTATGTATGTATGTATGTATGTATGTATATATGTATTTACCTAATTGTATTTACCTAATTTTATTTTACAGGATTGAGATTACTCTCGTAGTGTCCCGTTAGCCTTTAACTTATCATAATGTATGTATGTATGTATGTGTATGGTTGTATGTATGTATGTATGTACTCAGGCACGGCACATACCCCATAGTTTGGGGTAGCCGACCCAAGACAGAGCCAGAACAGAAACAACATTCAAAGTTCCAATTCTTAGGGTCCGGGACCACTTTCACGTTCCCTTGCTTTATTGTCTGTGTATTGCATTGTTCTACTTCGGTGCAAGTAGTATTCGTGTTTACTTCAAATAATTGGAAAATTTGTTCACAATGTATCATATTATGATGTTGAACAGTCAAGTAGAAATGTTATTAATATTAATGTAATGAACATGGAGATTTAAGTATTGAACTATTATACATTAAATCCCACATAAAGTCACATATGTCATCCATTACTTTTGACATTTTAAGACGTTCGGGCCCATTAGTTTGGCGATTTTAATACCTTTCACCCCATTTCTTTGTCAGTATTTGAACCTTTCGTGCCATTTAGGTGTCGATTTTTTTTCTGGCGAGCAATAGCAAGCCTTTTATTTATGAAAAACCGGCCTACGGTCGGGACATTTTTCTATCGAAAATGTACACAATTATTTAGAAGGGGGATCTTGGTGATTATATTGTTTCAGCTTGATGGAGGTCTAGGGAGGCAACTAAAAATATAATAAATAAATTAATAAACCTACCAATAAATATGCCCTCCCCCCTTCAGGCTCCCCGTAGACCGCTCCTACCAGACCTAACTTCGGCCACCCAGTAATCAATTAAGCGACTCCTGAGACACCAAACTCCGGCATAACTCAATAATCCTACCCTGGCCTCTAACCCTTCCACTCCGATATCTACAGTTTTTGTCATGTTGCTGTCAGACGATATATATATATATATATATATATAATCAATCCCATCCACAATCCCTCATTCATCCCAAGCAAACCCCTCCTCACACACTAAACACTCCACCACACCCCTCCACAACCCCTCCTCATACATCACACCCTTCACCCCAGGCCATCCCCTCAACCCAAAACACTCCCTTACACACCCCTCCTTCCTCCTCCACATCCCTCCTCCCTCCCTTCCACCCCTCCTTCCTCCTCCCTCCCTTCCGCCCCCCTCCTTCCACCCCCCTCCTCCTTCCCTCCCTCCCCCCCCTCCTCCCCCTGGTCCTTCGCCCCAGGAACTCCACTAAAGCATTTCGTATTCGCGTGGAATTTGAGCCGCCAAGTTACTAAGGGGCCCTGAATTGAGACTGGGGGGAGGGGGGGGGGGGAGCCGAAGGGGATGGAGGAAGGGGTGAGGTTAGGGTGGAATGAAGGAGAGGGGGCTAGAGGGGGGGGGGGTAGAGGGTTGAATGGAGGGGAGGGAGCGTAGAAGGGGAGGGGGAGTAGTGGGTGGAATGGAAGGGAGGAGGGGTTACTGGGTGGAATGGAAGGGAGGAGGGGTTAGTGGGTGGAATGGAAGGGAGGAGGGGTTAGTGGGTGGAATGGAAGGGAGGAGGGGTTAGTGGGTGGAATGGAAGGGAGGAGGGGAACACAGAAGGGTAGGTGGGGTAAGGGAGGGAATGGGGGAGGGATACATGGAAGGGGAGGGGGATAACGGGTAGAATGGGGGGGGTGGAGTAGAAGAGGGGGTGTAGTGGGGGTAATGAATGGGAGAGGGAAACATGGAAGGGGAGGGTTGAATGGAGGGGACGGGAGGGGATTGTGGGAGAGAAACTGAGGGAGAGGGGAAATACAGGGTGGAATGGAGGAGAGGGGAAAGGGGGGTTTATGAAGGGGGCTATAGAGGGGTCGATGAGGAATGGAAGGGAGGTCTTGTTTTTTGTTAATACTTAATGGAGGTCTAGGGAGGAAACTAACAGAATAAAGCAAACATAATTAAATAAGCAAAAAATCCGCCCATCCTTCCTCAATTATAGAAACGACAAGACACCATGAACAGAGGGAAATATAAATACACAATAAAAAGGAAGATAAGGAGGAAGATAAGGAGGAAGAAGAAAGGAGTGAGAGAGTGAGAGTGAGAGTGAGAGAGAGAGAGAGAGAGAGAGAGAGAGTGGAAGAGTAATTAACCCCTTCTATACCGACGACGTCTTTTGATTTTATTCTGGCTCCTACTAATCGATTATATTCACTTTAGGAAGGAGCTTTAGCAATTATATTCACTTTAGGAAGGAGCTTTAGCAATTATATTCACTTTAGGAAGGAGCTTTAGCAATTATATTCACTTTAGGAAGGAGCTTTAGCATTAATATTCACTTTAGGAAGGAGCTTTAGCAATTATATTCACTTTAGGAAGGAGCTTTAGCAATTATATTCACTTTAGGAAGGAGCTTTAGCAATTATATTCACTTTAGGAAGGAGCTTTAGCAATTATAAGGCTTCGAACTATCTCAATCAACCCTTTTAACTACCACAGATCCTTTATAAGCTGTATAAAATCGTCTATATATTGCTAGAATAAAATATAACATATGTCGACGGTACAGAAGGGGTTAAGGGGAGGTGGGTCGTTTTTCTGGACCCCTTTCTCCCTCGTGTTTATCTCCATTAGTTTTGAGATTTTAAGACGTTCGTTCCATGAGTTTGGCGAGTTTAACACCCTTAGCTCTATTTCGTTGTCAATTTTGAGACCTATCGTGCCATGTACTGTAGGTGTCGATTTTTTCCTGGCGAGCGATAGCGAGCCTGTAATTATATATGAGGAGCCGAAAAATGTACAAATTTATCTTGAGGGGGGTCTAGGGAGTGTTTATTCTAAGTTTGAGGGAGGTCTAGCGAGGAAAATAATAAATAAATGAATGAGTAAATTAATAGACCAAAAAAACCCAGCCACTAGCCCCTTAGAGAATTATTGTCCCTAAGAGGCTGTTCAGACTTAATTACATTCTATAAAAGTTCCCCCCATTATAGCACTTGAAGAAAAGAGAGGCGGTAGTAATCATTGTTAAGTAGGAAACATGAGTGTGATAAGAAAATGAACATGAAGAAGATAATTGAATATTAAAGAGAGAGAGAGAGAGAGAGAGAGAGAGAGAGAGAGAGAGAGAGAGAGAGAAGAGAGAAGAGAAGAGATGGATAAGAGAAATGAACATGAAGATAATTGAATAGTAAAGAAAGAGAGAGAGAGAGAGAGAGAGAGAGAGAGAGAGAGAGAGAGAGAGAGAGAAGAGAAGAGAAGAGAGAGAGAGAGAAGAGAAGAGAAGA
>CM064529.1:11937899-12056648 GCA_032716605.1 Paralithodes platypus | reverse complement strand
ATGTTTTGTTGACTGTCTTACCTAACATTATACATGACACATCAAGCCACTTTCTGGATGTAAAACTATAGCCACACTATTTCATATCATTCTTTCACCTTGACCACTATACGTCTTCTGTGTCTCTGATGCATATCGTTCGCACACACACACACACACACACATACATCTACATACACACACTCTCTCTCTCTCTCGTACCCCACTTAACTCTCACTCACTTCACTCAAATCTCTGTGTCACCCTCTCCACCTGCTTTAACCCACCTATCTCTCTCTCTCTCTCTCTCTCTCTCACACACCTTTCTTGTGTACATCAGAGAAGAGCGAAAGAATACGGCTTTCTTTTTTCACCAGTATATAGTACAGTATATAGTATCAACACATTACACATCTAACAAATGTGGTCTTTATTAATTATGTACGAATCAATCTTGAAGGAGGGTCTTGGGTTTTTTTTTAAAAGCTTGATGGAGGTCTAAGGAGGAAACAAAAACAAAATTATAAAAATATATATACATGAGGAAATAAATGCCCCCCCCCCCCCGCGCTTTAAGCGAGCACTTGCCCCATTATTAAGGGGAGGTATTTAGTTTGTTCACTAGACCTCCATCAACCTTAAAATTACACCCCCTTGAGTCCCTTTCAAGATAAATTAGTACATTTTTCGGTAGAAAAATTTCCCGGCCAAAGGCCGGTTCCTCTTAAATTACAGGCTCGCTATCGCTCGCCAGGATAAAATAGACACCTAAATGGCACGAAAGGTCTTAATATGGGGTGAAAGTTCTTAAAATCGCTAAACTAATGGGGTAAACATTTTATAATATCAAAAGCAATGGAGCTAAACATGAGGGTGAAAGGGGTCAAGAAAACAATCCCTCAAGTGGAGATCTCCTCTTAATCATACCGGTCATAAAGAACATTACACCGTGAGGTAGAAAGACGATAGCGACGACAGGCGTACCGAGGTAATGAAGCCGCCATCTTGGTTCACTCACCCACCGCAACTACCACCACTACCAATCCCCTGACCGCAACTACCACAACTGCCACCACTACCCAAACTATCACAACTACCACCCCCTGACAGCAACTACCACCACTACCACAACTACCCAAACTATCACAACTACCACCCCCTGACAGCAACTACCACCATTACCACAACTGCCACCACTACCCAAACTATCACAACTACCACCCCCTGACCGCAACTGCCACCACTACCCAAACTATCACAACTACCACCACTACCACAACTACCCCCACTACCACAACTACCCAAATTCTCACAACTACCACCACTACCCAAACTATCACAACTACCACCCCCTGACCGCAACTACCACCACTACTAAAACTACCACAACTACCATCACTACTGGGGTCACCATATCAATTCTGCTAGATCGTAAATAAATACCGAAAATCATAGAATGGTGCAGTCTCTCCAACATCGCTCTAAAATGGCGCATGTATCCAGAGTATCGCTAGAATTCATGTCGCTAGATGTCAAATTTTACCTCTAGATCGAAGTAAATACCTCTAGATTTAGCGGGAAAGTAGGTAAATTGGTAACACTGAACACTACCACCCCCCTGACCGCAACCATCCGCTCTGTCTGATGAATGACCACAATTACCACCAACACCACATATGCCATGGCAATTTTCAGCACAACCAATTTGCCGGAGGATACCAGGTTTTTCACAATACGTAGACGGAGGTCTTTAAAAAACAAAAAACAAAAAACGTCTTCATCCTCTGCCATCACTAGATTCTGTACACTGCAAACATTACACCCATCATAAAGCAACCATACTATCATTACTATTTCAAAGTAAAAGTACTATAACTAGTACCATTACTACACCCTGTAGTAATGTTAAGTAGGTGTTACTATAGTCGGTTAATATTCAGCTGACGGTAAATCCAATCCCTTAGCAGCCGATGTACAGATAATTAATGGGCAAATGTGAAACTACTATGCATCTGCATCCTATGTATACCAAGTGTTCATTATTAATAACATATTTCAGCACAAAAACATCGTAATAGCTGAGTATTTAAGATGAGGACATGGCAATTTACCATCAGCTGAAAATAACGAGAGTTTAGCTGTGTGGCGAAGACCCCACATGGTAAGGTAATGCTACCTCCATCACCAAACATGTATATATCCCAAGAACATTGATAACATTGATAACATGAAGAACAACTAGCAAACTATCCCAATACTCCGATATGAGTTAGGGAACCTACAAGCTTATTTGCAATCAGATAACGCCAATGTAGCTACCTTCTGATTATTTGCAATCAGATAACGCCAATGTAGCTACCTTCTGATTATTTGCAATCAGATAACGCCAATGTAGCTACCTTCTGATTATTTGCAATCAGATAACGCCAATGTAGCTACCTTCTGATTATTTGCAATCAGATAACGCCAATGTAGCTACCTTCTGATTATTTCCAATCAGATAACGCCAATGTAGCTACCTTCTGATTATTTGCAATCAGATAAGGCCAATGTAGCTACCTTCTGATTATTTGCAATCAGATAACGCCAATGTAGCTACCTTCTGATTATTTGCAATCAGATAACGCCATGTAGCTACCTTCTGATTATTTTAATCAACTTCGGAAGAACATGTCGAGTTAGAGGGCTAACTGAGCTTAGCTTTAACCTGTTGATACAAAGAAGTCCTTCGTAAGGTGAATAAGGATGTCAGTAGGTTATTTTGAAAAAAATCAGCGTCAAATGCCTGACTGAGACTGGCAATAATCATAGGAGGTGTTTGAATCCCTGTAGTGGGGGTGTGATCAGACTATGGATTGGATCATTTACAAATATTGGCTTAGCACTCCACTTCATTCATTAATCCCCCCCCCCCCCAACCATAACAACGAAACTCTTACGCTGAACCAGTTGTGCAATCGTGAATATAAACACAAGAAACATAATTATACACATACCAGAACCACACACACAAACATACACACATACCAGAACCACACACACAAACATACACACATACCAGAACCACACACACAAACTTTTTATTAAGGTGACAGTTACAAAGTGGTGTACAATCTATCTTATTCTAGTTACATTGTAGTTTATCTTATTGTACCAGTACCTCCCTACAATCAACCTAGTTGTTCCCCAATTCGTCCCTCCGCCACGACCATTTCAAAGTCCAAGTCTCTCACTCTTGTCCTCTGTAGCGGGGAGGACCTTGTACCCCTGAGACATAGGAGTGCAGACCTGAGACGAGAGAAAGAGAGCCGGCATCTCATCCAAGTTATGACTTGGCTTCTATGCTGGCGCTTTTTCTCCGATATTTGTTCAGCTAATATGGCATAGAAGACACTTGCAGAAGGTCCCATACCTCCCGACGATGAGAAGACCAGAGGAGTAAAGCTTCCTTGATCCCTGTTCAAAATTCTTTCTTCATAAGCGCGTTTTTTCTCACTTTCGTTTCTCAAGTATGCCGCCTTGTGTCCTCGCTCACGATATGTTTGTGCTCTTGGGTTGAAGATTCTGATGTCGAAAAAAGCCCGTTGTACCCTCGTCCAAAAACCTCGAGCACTTACGTCCACTCTTGCTTTATTTGAAGTATTTGCAGTATTGTGGGCCAAGCGCTGTCCGTCCATAGGCATAAGTTCCGGTTCGATTCTGACATCATGGCACACCTCGTCCAGCATTTGTGCAGTGATGTCTCGTACTTCATCATGCCGGATACAGATGAATCCTCCTTTCTTACAGGTCATACAGTGGTCTGGGTTGTTTATTTCACCGCATGCACATTTCAGCGGCAGGTTCGAAACTGGCCACCCATACCTCAAGGCTACGGCATCATTGAATTCTTGTTTATTTAAGCTGAAGCCTTTCTCCTTTATTGGTAATGATGTGAGCCAATTTGAAGCCCCCGTGTCTTGTGCCATCTCAACTCTCATTTTCAGTTCTTCCCTACATCTGGTCTTAATTTGTTCTAGGCTATGTTTCTGTCTCTCTTCTCTGCTCTTTGTAATTTCCTGTCTTGCATTTCGTTGTTCCTCTTCGTCCACCTCATCATTTTCATTTTGCTCCCGTATTTTTTCTGTCAGAGACGTAGTAAGTTTAAGGGAATTTTGGTACTCATGTGGTGCCGCCTCCACTGGGTTTATGATCCCCATACCTCCGAACCTTGGCACCACAACCGAACACATGTAACGTGTATGCATATTCAAACCACACAACCGCGCTACACACACACACACACACACACATGTTCCTGTGGTTATAGTTGAGGGCTGACCGTTATCGCCCCTTGGTCCACGCCGCTGTGGCGCCGCCACTGTACATCCCACCTGCCCTCTTCTGTGCCAGCTGGTCAATGATGCTGTCTGCCACGGAGGTGATAGTGAGGTAGAGTTGGTTGGTCGTCTATTGAGGCAAGGAAGTGATCCAAATCCTTCTTAAACTTTTCCAGTTTTGGGTATTTTTATTTCTTATTTCTTTGGGTGATTCATTATATACCTTAGGACCACGAGTAGCGAAACAAATTTCCCTTAGCGTTTTCACTCTGGTCGGCGCTCTTGATTTGATGGGTCTGGTATCGCACATTTGATGGGTCTGGTATCGCACATTTGATGGGTCTGGTATCGCACATTTGATGGGTCTGGTATCGCACATTTGATGGGTCTGGTATCGCACATTTGATGGGTCTGGTATCGCACATTTGATGGGTCTGGTATCGCACATTTGATGGGTCTGGTATCGCACATTTGATGGGTCTGGTATCGCACATTTGATGGGTCTGGTATCGCACATTTTCCCAAGTCGTTTATGTTCTTTGTATGTGATGATCACTTTATCTTCAACTTGCAGATTGGGTGCCATGTTGTTAAGAGTTTTCCAAGTGTATAGGATTAAGTATCTTTCTTTGAGTCTATCGAGAGAGAATATTTTGTAAGGATTTTAATCTCTCCCAATAGTCGTGATCCTTTACAAATGTAATTTTGGTGGTGAAGGAGGTCTGGATCCCCTCCAAGGCTTGTTGCTCCCTAGATATCCAGGGACTCCACAACTGGCAGCAGTAGTATAAAAGAGATATCACAAAGGCCTTGCACAAGGTAAGCATAGGTTCTACATCTCGCGTTTTAATGGTACGAACACTCAAATACACACACACACACACCCGTACACACGCGACAACCACACACATGTAACGCGTATGCACACTCAACCCCTCAACTAACAGACACACCCGTACACACACGACAACCACACACATGTAACGCGTATGCACACTCAACCCCTCAACTACACATACAGTACACACACACCCGTACACACACGACAACCACACACATGTAACGCGTATGCACACTCAACCCCTCAACCACACACACACATACACACACACACACACGTATACACACCACAACCACACACATGTATCGCATATGCACACTCACACCCATCAACCACACACACACACACACACACACACACACACACACACACACACACACACACACACACACAACAACATAAACAAACAAACGTGGTCCCTGCAGCGCGTGAGAGGTGTTAATAAAGAATGAACCATTAACGAGAAGTGTGCAAATAATGACGAATTTTGAGTCCCCTCCCCCTCTTTTTCTCACTTCAGTCCCTATTATTTCGCACCCCTTTCTCTCACACCCTACCCCTCTCTCTCTCTCTCTCTGATAGTGAGATGCATGCCTAGCTCATAACTTTCGTACTACACCCTGTTCCAAGTAAGTAGGCCAACACTTTTGACCATTAACCACTCGCAAACGACTACAGTAATCGAGCTAATATTTCTACCATTAGGGAAGAGGCAGCCAGGGAATAGGTGGGGAAATTTACAGCCCATTTGTTCTAGCCTTTTTTGAGTTACAGAGGTTAGGGTTTACGATTTCTGCCCTACCTATTTGGAACAGGGTATAGCTTCTCCCTTTCCTATCAAATGTCCTTCATGCTTTTCCAGTCAAGCAAGTTTATTTTTCAAACTAACTTCAAATACGCCGTGTTGCCGGAGATAATAGAGGGTGGGGAGAGAGCCTTTTGCTCTGCTGATCTTTTTCTACCATGTTTATAGTATATGAGAATGGACCGTTTAATATTTTAAGTCCGGATCACTTTTTTTGGTTGGTCTGTGTGGTCTGTGTATCTATGAAACACTCTCTCTCTCTCTCTCTCTCTCTCTCTGGACAAGTGAAGTGACTCACCTCTCACACCAGGACGCAATTAAAATAATTATTTCACTTCAGGACGCCTACCTCATTGTTCACAGCCGGGCAGAGTAATCAAATCCTGTTGCTGGCACTCACTCACTCACTCAGTCACTCTCTTTCTCTCTCTCTCTCTCAGTCACTCTCTCTCTCTCTCTTCAGTAGAGTAGTTCAAGAAGAGAGTAGTTAGTATTTTGCACACTCTGTAATGAGTGTAGTGCACTAAACAGTCTCTCTCCTTACACTTCGAATATCTCCCCGGAATGGACAGCAAAGTCTCTGAGATACTAATTATTCCTTGTAACGCCTTGTAACTCTCTCTCTCTTTCGAGGGTGGGGGAGAGAGAGAGCCTTCATCTTTGCTATCCTTTCCTTCCACTTTTTCTTACTCTTAGGGTTGCTATCTCTACTAGGATTAGGTCCTGGCCACCTCCCAGGGATCGTAAGATCTGTTTGGGCAGTGTATCTATGTAAATCTATGTAATAACTCACTCACTCACCGACCCACTCACCGACCCGTCACCCACCCACCCACTCACTCACTCTCACTATCTCTCTCCAGGTTCCCTTACTGTGGGGTTTGTTATCTCTACTAGTATTACGTCTTGATCATCTTGTTGGGATCGCAAGATCTGTGTCACCAGTGTGTCCATATACATGTAAGTTAATGTATGTCAATCTTTCAAGTAACCCTCATATCTATTTGGTCAATAAATGTACCTACTGGCTTTTGTTCTGTCTCCCCACCATCATTATTGAAACCAAAAATATATATCTAAATAAATAAATATATAAATATAAACATTCTTAGTTCCTTCAACTTTATATTATATATCACTATTTTCTATGTATTTTCCCTTATCTCCTATTATATCAAGTACGAAATGTTCTCGACTTCTGTATGTTGTGTGCCATATATACTTTTTAAGTTCATCATCTGTATTAAGGCACGTTTTCGCTCACCTAACCTAAATATATATATATATATATATATATATATATATATATATATATATATATATATATATATATATAAAAAAAATATATATATACTGTATAATTATATATATACCATATATATATACTGTATATGTATTATCTTCAACACGCTGACGCCTTTATGCCTACATTTCTGGTTAAAAAATAGACATAACGATCTCATTATACAATAATGACCTCCAAATGGTCAATGCAGCAGATAGATACACAAGCAACACCGAGCTAACAGTGTTTAATGATGACAAACACACACCAGGTCAGCAGTAGTTCTCATGTCTCTGGTTATTGAAGGGTCTATAACTCATCCAGCATGGTGGGTTCGTTGCTATCTTGTACGGGCTAATTCTAAACGATAATATTTGGTATTGGAAGGTCAGCTATATGTCGTACTAGTAACACATATCTACATTGACCCTATGACTCTCACAGCCTCTTCTTAAGGGGGTATAGTAGTGTTTGTTTTTTAAATAGTTATGTATCAACTATATTTTTGAATTTCCTCCCTAGACCCCCATCAAGATTAAAAAAACGCCCCCTAGACCACCTTTCAAGATAATATTGTACATTTTTCGATAGAAAAATGTCCCGGCCGAAGGCCGCTTCCTTCTAAAAATTACAGGCTCGCTATCGCTCGCCACAAAAAAATCGAGACCTAAATGGCACGAAAGGTCTTAACATTGACAAATAAATGGGGTGAAAGGTCTCAAAATCGCCAAACTAACGGAATGAACGTCTTATAATCTCAAAACTGATATGCTAAACATGAAGGAGAAGGGAGTCCAGAGAAAGCGACTACCTCCTCCTTAAAAATGAAATACATCATCTAATGAGAATCACATACGCATAATTACCATGACAAGCAAAACTCCCCAAAATCTCAAAAGGAGGTCTCGATAAGATATCCCTTTAATATTTTTATTTCTATGAAACTGATGGATACAAAAGTCCAAGCTGCCTGCAACAAGTGTCTCCCCCATAGTAGAAAGAGTGACAGTCGCTATATTGACCCTTTGAGTACCAGCGACGTGTGTTGTGCTTTATTCCAGCTATATTTAGACGGTATTATACAGCTTGAGAAAGGATCTGTGGTAGTTGAAAGGGTTTGCTGAGATAGCTTGAAGCCTTACTATTGGTAGAGGTCTTTCCTAAGCTGAATAAAATCGTCCAATAGTAAATGGACGTCCCTGGTACTGAATCGGTTAAACTTTATATTTATGTTGTTTGTGCGTAATAGAAAGCAGTGTGGTGTGCTTGTTTGGTATAGTGAAATGAATAGGAGGAGGAGGGGATGTTTGTGAGAGCTAGCTGGATTACTCTGTCTAGGTGAGACATAAATAGAATCAGTGAGGGAAGCCAGACAAATGAAACAGGAGCTCTAGCACCTCCTTACCACATAATGGTGATATAATGTCAGTGCTGTTCTCCTCCTCCCTTGTGGAATCTGACAGCCGGGATAACACGTACCTGAATAATATATATGCTACTTGATGAAAATGATGCTATATTGTACTTGGTAATTATCAAAGCGAATAATGAATACGATGTTTACTGTTGCTTGTGTGGAAAACTTGATGTGTGTGTGAGTGTGTGTGTGTGTGTGTGTGTATGCTCTAAACTGCATACAATATAGTATTTACCCATATGTATAAGTGAAATTAATTAACAAATGTGTGTGTGTATGTGTGTGTGAGAGAGAGAGAGCATTCGTAATTGAACAAATGCATGTGTCTACGTAGTGTGTGTGTGTGTGTGTGTGTGTACGTGTGTGCATTGTATTTGGTCTAATTGTGTGCGTCTGAATGCGCTTGTGTGCACCTTTTCACACCCTTCACGAGTCTAAAGGACCCCAGGCTATTCCGGAAGGGGGGGGAGAGAGAGAGAGAGAGAGAGAGAGAGAGAGAGAGAGAGAGAGAGAGAGAGAGAGAGAGAGAGAGAGAGAGAGAGAGAGAGAGAGAGAGAGAGAGAGAGAGAGAGAGAATTAAAGGTAAATAATGAACCTTCTGGCTCTGAGAGGTACATCCTAATTTGGACATGTTCGTATGTGTTACTGAATTAAAACACAATTGCTTCATCTGATTGACAAATTTAAAAGAATATATTTTATATAGCTCTTCATGATTCTGTGGTGCTATTTCGTTCTCCAACTGAGGCGATCAATACACAACTATTGTCAATTATTTTCATATTACCGTCTTTTTAATAATATAATGGTTTTTAATAATATAATGGTTTACACACATTGTTTTCGAAAACTTGTGTGTTTACGCTGTTCCGTATACTTTCAATGGGAGCATTTTGTAAACAGTTAATTCACACTCCCTCCAGCCAAAACTACCAAAAACAAACACATGCAAAAATATTCCCCTTCTGTCGTTTGTGTGTGTGTGTGTGTGTGTGTGTGTGGAAGACAAACCAAGAAGAAACATTCGTAAATAAACACATACGTAAACAAAAATAAAGATTGCAAATGAAGCTACCATGCAGTAGGTGAAAAAGGAAACTAAATTATATAGACAAGATCTGAATAAAGCAAACTAAAATGTAAAGGATAACTAAATGATATACTAAGTTATATACACAAGATCACAATATAGCAAAACAAATGTGAAGGATAACTAAATGATATACTAAGTTATATACACAAGATCACAATATAGCAAAACAAATGTGAAGGATAACTAAATGATATACTAAGTTATATACACAAGATCACAATATAGCAAAACAAATGTGAAGGATAACTAAATGATATACTAAGTTATATAGACAAGATCTGAATAAAGCAAACTAAAATGTAAAGGATAACTAAATGACATACTAAGTTACATACACAAGATCACAATATAGCAAAACAAATGTGAAGGAAAACTAAATAATAAACTGAATAATATAACAAAAATCTGAATAAAGCAAAATAAAATGTAAAGGATAACTAAATTATAAAATAAAGTATCTAGACAAGATCAGAATAAAGCAAACTATAATGTGAAGGATAACTAAATAATACACTAAATCATATAGACAAGATCTGAATAAAGCAAAATAAAAAGTGAAGGCAGTGTCCCAAAGTTGAAGTAGAGAGGCGAGCCCTGAGGCCGGGTGTCCTTTATTTACTTTACAACACATCCTCGCTAGGCTCCCCGTATTTGTCCTCTCTATCCCTCCTACTTTTACCTTTCTCTTCATTCTCTTCTTCCTCCTCTTCCTTCTTCCTCTTCTTTCTTCACCTATTTTCTCCTTTCCCTCCTCCTCCGTCTCCTCATTCCCCTCCTGTTTTCTTTTCCTTCCCTCTTTCCTCCTCCTTCCTCTCCCTCCCCTCCTTCCCCTCTCTCCTCCTCCTTCCCCTATCCCCTCCTCCTCCTCCACCTACTCCTTCCCCTCCTCTCTATTCCTCCTACCCCTCCTCCTCCTCCTCTTAATTCCCTCCTCCTCCTCCTCCTCCTACTCTCCTTCTTCTCCTCTCTTTTCCTCCTTTCCCTCCTCCTCCTCCTCCTTATTCCCCTCCTGTCTTCTTCCCCTTTCCTCTTTCCTCCTCCTTCCTCTCCTTTCTTCTCCCTCCCCTCCTTCCTTCTCCTCCTTCTTCCTCATCGCCTCCTTCCCTTCTCTTCCCCTCCTTTCTTCTTCCTCTCCTCCTCCTTCCCCTCTATCCTCCTCCTCCCCCTACTCCTTCCCCTCCTCTCTATTCCTCCTACCCCTACCCCTCCTCTTCCTCCTCCTCACTTCTCATACTCCCCTTCCCCACTCTCTCTCTCCTCCTCTCGCTCTTGGCAGTGAAAGAGGGGATATAACAACAAGAGAGGGAAAGAGGGGAGAGAACGACAAAGAATTGGCTATTACGTCAGAGTGTGTATGGAGGAAGCAGGAGGTTTAAGGGGAGATGGGTCGTTTTTCTGGCCCCCTTCTCCTTCATGTTTAGCCCCATTACTTTTAAGATTTAATATATATATTATAAGATTTTTAGGGGTTTGCCCATTAGTTCGGCGATTTTAAGACCTTTTGCCCCATATCTTTGTCAATATTAAGACCTTTCTTGTTATTTAGGTGTCGATTTTTTCCCTGGCCAACGATACGGAGCCTGTAATTTTGGAAGAATCGGCCTTCGGCCGTGACATTTTTCTACGGAAAAAGGTACAAATATATCTTGACAGGGGGTCTAGGGGGTGTATTTATATGTTGATGGAGGAAATTATAAAATTAAATAAATTAAAATATCGACCAAAAAGTGAACCATCCCCCCCCTCAACCCCTTCATCACCATTACGTAATTTTCATCCTCTTCTGGTTACCGTTAACATTAGACGATTTTCTTTAGTATATAATCTACCTCTAGGACTCCTATGGATAAATGTGATCTCAATAAACCCTCCTATTGGTAGCGCCAACGAACTTGACAATATTCTTGATCCCTGACCTCTCTGTAACTCAAAAGGGCCTAGAACAAACTGGCTGTAAATATGCACACCTATTTCCTGGTGGACTCTTCCCAAATGATAGAAACGTCAGCCCGATTGCTTTCATTCATTTCGAGTTATAAGAAGTTAAAGGATCAAGATTAGTGTGAAGTTCGTTGGTGCTACCTATAGTAACGCAGGTTCTTCTTAAACTGCATAACATCGTCTCATTGTATCCAGAACCAAAGGTAAAAAGGCGACATGGTACTGAAAGGGTTTAAAGGGAATATACTACTTTGATTCAACTATCTATCTATATCTATATGCTCAGGCCCAATCCCCTACACAAGACAATTATGTAAATGAACGAAAAGAAAGATAATAAAGACATTGAAAGATAATAAAGACATTGAAAGATAATAAAGACATTGAAAGATAATAGACATTGAAAGATAATAAAGACATTGACAGATAATAAAGACATTGAAAGATAATAAAGACATTGAAAGATAATAAAGACATTGAAAGATAATAAAGACATTGACAGATAATAAAGACATTGAAAGATAATAAAGACATTGAAAGATAATAAAGACATTGAAAGAGGGAGAAACATGAATAGAAGATACGTAATAAATAAATACTATAATACAGACACTTAATGTAAAACTAAGAATGATGTCGAGTTCTTGTTTACAGCGAAGTGGAGTAGAGAGAGGGAAGAGGTGGAGAGGAGTGAGTGGTGGAGTAGTAGAAGAGAGGGAGGTGGTGGAGAGGGTGGTAGTGAGGGGAGTAGAAGAGAGGGAGGTGGTGGAGAGGAGTGAGTGGAGGAGTAGAAGAGAGGGAGGTGGGGGAGAGGAGTAAGTGGTGGAGTAGAAGTGAGGGAGGTGGGGGAGAGGAGTAAGTGGTGGAGTAGAAGAGAGGGAGGTGGGGGAGAGGAGTGAGTGGTGGAGTAGAAGTGAGGGAGGTGGGGGAGAGGAGTGAGTGGAGGAGTAGAAGCGAGGGAGGTGGGGGAGTGGAGTGAGTGGTGGAGTATAAGAGAGGGAGGTGGGGGAGAGGAGTGAGTGGTGGAGTAGAAGCGAGGGAGGTGGTGGAGAGGAGTGAGTGGAGGAGTAGAAGAGAGGGAGGTGGTGGAGTGGGGGAGGTGATGGTGTTAAACAAAGACACCTCACCACAATGCCCCCCCCCCCCTCCCTCTCTCTCTCTCTCTCTGACCAAAGGATACAGAAGGGGGGGACCAGAAAGACGAGAGAGAGAGAGAGAGAGAGAGAGAGAGAGAGAGAGAGAGAGAGAGAGAGAGAGAGAGAGAGAGAGAGAGAGAGAGAGAGAGAGAGAGAGAGAGAGAGAGAGAGAGAGAGAGAGAGAGAGAGAGAGAGAGAGAGAGAGAGAGAGATCCTATATACTGCCTGAAGCGTTCAAGAAGATGGTGACTCTCAATAGATGGTAGATGAGAAGCTCCTTACACTGCCCTTTTCTCACCTCTCTCTCTCTCTCTCTCTTCACACACACACAATCACACACACACGCAAGCATAAACATACACACGCTCACACACGCAAACAAAGCCAAACTCACACATACACACAATCATATACAGTATATGGGCGGCCACAGTGATTACAATATGGCTGCATGCATAATGCCTACCCTCACCACCATCATCTCCATATTTATAACACCCAACAACAACCATGGTATCTACGACCACCACCACCACCACCACCACCACCACTACCACTACCAACACCACCACCACTACCACCACCACTATCACTACCAACACCACCACTACCTTATTAATGCACACGACAACCAAAATCAACAACAACCATAATATCTACCACCTCCACCACTACCATATTTAAAACACAACAACCACCATCAACAACAACCGCAATTATTACCTGAAACAGGCAGTAGCTTTACTCATTAATTAATAACCCGCAACATATGACCTTATATCAACAACATCAATAACAACAAAACCCAAATAAAACCCAAACAAAGACATCAACAAACTAAGAATAACTAAAACAGACAAAATAAAATACAATGCTAACCCACAAACAAGAACAACAACAACTAAAACATAAAAAACAATGCTAACCCACAAACAACAACTAAAACAAATGAAACAAAACTCAAACAATGCCAAGCGTGTCTCTCTCACTCAAACAAAAGAACAAGTCCCAATCTCACCAAAACACAACAATACGACAGCAGGAATATAATCAATAATATCAATCAATGCTGCAGATGTGTCGTTCTTACGTAAACAAAGGCTTTCATACATATGTTCAACCCTTTGAAGATTGTGTCGCATTTTAGACAGTTTGTTCTGGCTATCATTATACGATTTTATATTTTAGGAAGGATCTGTGGGAATGAAAAGGGTAAAGAATATCTACTTATCCCTCGGACTTTCACTTACCCTTCCTAATCTGAGTAAAATCGTCTAATAATAGTCGGGAAAAAAGAAGAAATGCTTATTGGATCTTGAAAGGGTTAACAGAGAGATCATTATGAAGGCATATGTATGAGTTCTCTCATAGTTACTCAGGCTCAATACTTCACTAATGATGTGTGTATAAAAGAATTGGAAGTTGCCTATACATCTGTTTGCTGACGATACAGTTCTGATGAGTGATAGGGAGTGGGAGTTGCAGGGTCTGGTAAATATATTTGGAACAGTGTGTGAAAACCGGAATCTGAAGGTAAATGCGGGGAAGAGTAAGGTTATGGTCTTTGAAAGGGGTGTAGTCACAGAGTGTGAGGTGAGGTTGAACGGTCAGGTTATGGAGGATGCCAGATCATTCAAGTATTTGGGCAGTGTGTTAAGTAAAGATGGGAGTATGGAGGAAGAAGTGCAGGAGAGCGTGCAACAAGGGAAGAGGGTTGTAGGAACGCTGAAAGCAGTACCGGTAATAAGAAATAGGGTGGTCAGCATGGAAATAAAGAAGTCCTTGCATGATAGTGTGGTAATCCCGACATTGACGTATGGGAGTAAAGCATGGACGTTGTTGGAGAGACTAAAGCCAAAAGTAAGAGGGGTGGAAATTAGTTACTTGAGAAGTGAGTGCGGAGTTAGATGCGGGGATAGACAGATGAATGAGGTAGTACGAGAGCAGTGTGGCGTGGATGTAGATGTGCTGGAAAGTGTGAAAAGGAACACCTTGAGATCGTTCGGCCATGTGGAACGTGTGGAACGTATGGGAAGCAAGAGAATGATTAAGAGAGTGTACGAAAATGAAGTTTTAGGACAGAGAGGGAGAGGTAGACTGAGAGAGAGGTGGAAGGATGGAATTAAGAAGTATATGTGTGATAGCGGTGCTGGATGGGAGGAGGGGTGTCGACTGACTGGGGACAGAGGTGCATGGGGGCGATTCATTCGTGGCCACCCCTCCGGGGATCATGACATCTGGCAATAGATAGCCTAGATAGATAGAAAATATCGCCTTCATCCACGCTGCTGAATTAAATTATATATCATCTATATAAATCTCTAATGACTGCTAGCTGAATCATCTAATAAATCTCTAATGACTGCCAGCTGAAGCTCAGCCGCCTCATGCAATATGAGTAAAAAATTTCCATCCTTTATTGAGGAGTGTCTAGAATAGATAATAACAACAATGGTGTTACTTAAACTCATTTATTTAACTAGTTTATTTAAGCATAATTTAAACAACAACAAAAACAACAATGACAACAACAAATAACAACATCAGAGGTAGTACAGCCAACCACAACAAAAACAACCTGGAAGCCTCACAACATAGAGACAACAACAATGGCAACATCAATAAACATCAACAATATTGTGATTAAAACTGCACCGAGACTGAGCAGCGAAGAGGAGGAGGGGAAAATAATGAATCCATAAATAGATATACAACTATACCTGAATACCCACGTACAATCTATAGGCTATAATATCATGTAGGGTACTCACTCAGTACAGCAATAGACAGAAGTGGGGTAACTTCTTGTTTATTGCAACGACTCGCCAAATACAATTAGCATAATCAGGCTATAAACAGATCGCATACAAATCAAAACAGCACAGGTAAAAAAGTATTTTTTTAATTAAACATATTATATCAAATTTGCTTCTATGGCTTATCCTAACACTATCAGTACGATAAAACATAGTGAAATCTTTGTGCGAACCTAGTTGCGAGTCCCTCAAGGTGTTGTGTAGGACTGACATAAAAGTGTGGTGTGCGAAGCGAAGTTGCTTCCTCGAAAATTAATCAGGTGTTTCGTTAAAGGGTTTCATTTAATAGTTGTTAATTGAAAGGAGGCGATCTGATTGTTCAAACCAGGAGACAAGTGTTTTATACAAAGAGACTCTAGCAGTTTAGTATCTGAAGGGGACTTTGCGGTCGTTAATATTTTGTATATTATTGATAGAAAAGGGGTGATCTAATTCGAGTGAATGTGAACGGATAGCAGAATGAGAGGGAGAGTTAATAGGTCGGCAGTGCAAGCAGACACGCCTTTATGTTCTGCGAACCTAAGAGTGAGATTTCACAATGTTTCACCTATGTATGGAGGTTTACAGCACAAACAAGTTAATTTATTAATTATGTTAGAGATAAGAGTCATAGGTATCGGATCTTAGTATTTAAATTGTGTGAACCTATTGTAAACGTATTTTCAAAGACACACAAATTTGAAGTTAGGAAAACAAATGAGTATATTCCGAAGTTTCTTACGAATAGTGAAGCTGAGATGACCATAGTAAGGAAGTGTAATGTGATGTGTGTCACTTCTTTGTTCAATGGGTTTTGGGTTCGATTAGAACATTTCGTTAAGAAAATTGGAGATACTGTGTTCAATTGACTTTAAGGGGTATCCATTATTCTGGAAGACATTCCTGAGGAATTGTATTTCCTGATCAAAATTAAACTAGGAGGAGAATAGGTTGAAACATCTGTTTATGTTAAGTAAATAAATTGATAGGTACTTCTTTGTACACACACACACACACTCTCTCTCTCTCTCTCTAGACCACTGAACACACTAAGCAGCAGTGATTTAAAGGACAAGCAACCTCGAGGGGCCACTAGACCTGTTGTTGCTTGACTTATTTTTTACTCCTTTATACATGGTTTTACTCGAGACAGACAAGTTGGTAGACAGATAGATATCATCATCATCAGCCTGAGTTAGTCCACTGCAGGACAAAGGCCTCTCCCAAATGTTTTCACTCCAACCGGTCAGATGTTAGTTTGTTCCATCCCACCCCAGCAACCTTTCGGATCTCATCCCTCCATCTAGTTATTTGTCTACCCATTCCTGTAGCTCCATCCCTAGGTTCATATTCTGTTGCTCGAATTGTCCGTCTGTTATCTTCACTTCTAAATATATGACCTGCCCAGGACTATTTCCTCACACAGACAGATAAATAGGTAGTAACAGCCAAAAACACACACATATACATACACGAGTACAAAGGAGTACGAAGGAAATCAAGCAACAACAGATCTAGCGACCCCCCTCAAGGATGCTTGCCTTCTAAAAGACTGATGATCAAGTGTCCAAACAGTGGTTTCGAGTGGGTAAAGGTAAATTGGAAAGGGAAGTACTGCCCTGGGACTAATGTCCATGGCAGGATTAGGAGATGTTAGTAGGGGGACAGTTGGGTGAGTAACACAACACAGTTATAAGTGATCCTTCGTGTATCTGGGAAAAAGAGAGTAACATCTTAGTATCTTAGAGAGAGAGAGAGAGAGAGAGAGAGAGAGAGAGAGAGAGAGAGAGAGAGAGGGGCGGAGGGAGATGAGAGCTATCGGGGAACAGCGACAATAGCACCACTAAATATTTCCTTTTGGTCTCACCAGATCAAAGGCACACTCGAGGAAGAGGAGGAGGAGAAGGAAGAGCCAATGAGAGGAGGAAGTGAGGAAGAACAGGAGGAAGAGGAAGAAGAGGAAGGGCCAATGAGAGGAGGAAGTGAGGAAGAATAGAAGGAAGAGGAAGAGCCGATGAGAGGGGGAAGTGAGGAAGAACAAGAGGAAGCAGAGGAAAGAGGAGAGAGGAAGAAGAGAAGGAATATTGAGGAGTAGGTGCAATAATAGGAAGAGGGGGAGCAGGAAGAAGATGAATAAGCGAGGAGGAAGAGGGGGGGGGGGAGGAGAGGAGAGAGGGAAGAAGAAGAGAAGTAACATAGAGGGGGAGGATAAATGTGAGTAAGAGGGGAAACGGGGAGAATGAGGAGCAAGAACCAATGAGAAGAGGAAGAAAAGGAAGGAAGAATAGAGAGAAAAGAGGTAGTACGAAGAAAAAGGAATGGGAGAAGGAAAATGAATATAGAAGACAAAGATCCAGGAAGAAGAAGAAGAAGATGATGAAATAGAAGTAGAAGACCATAGAAGAAGAAAATAGAAGAAGAAGAAGAAGAAGAGAGGGAAGAGACATACAGAGGTAGAGAAAAAGAAATAAGTAGAGAATCAGGGAGCAAGGAAAGGCACAAAACGAAACAAGACTGGAAAGCGAACGAGAACAAAATAATATATTAACCCTCTCTAGATCCAATAGCATTTCTGTTCTATTTTCCGGCTAGTATTAGACGATTTTATTCAGATTAGGAAGGGTATATGGAAGTCAGAGGGTTAATTGAAATAGGCTTTACCTTTATAATTCCCACTGGTGCTTCATTAACTGTATATAATCGTCTAAATGATAGCCAAACTAAACTGTCAAAATGTGTCACAATTTTCAAAGAGTTAAAAAAGGGTTATGGAGACCCAGACCAGATGGCTGGAGTAAAATAGGAAAGAAGAGTATTGGACATAGCAAGAACAAGCTGAAAAGTGAGAAGTACAGTAGAAGACTGAAAGTTCTCGGGCTCAACCAAGTTACTTCATTGTATGGAGAGAATGGGGCAGGACAAATTATATATTAGGCAACTGACCACCTAGAGTTTCGGATTATAAACCCGGATTAAATAAAATATAACATGAACACGTTAACCTGAAGAAATGGCTGATAGAAGGACAAACAAGGAACTAAACCTACAGATGCCACAAACACTCTGCCCTCTGATGCTACTATATCAACAAGAAAAACCCACTCCCCCTCTCTCTCTCTCTCTGTAAATGTAGTCTTATGCATAATATTTTAAATGCACTTAGAGATTCTGGAGATGTAGAGATTATTATACTCCCTGAGATTTAAGCGTATTCAAAATATCATTCATTGAACTACAATTACGTATATCTCGCTCTCTCTCTCTCTAACTGTATAGTCTTATGCATAATATTTTGAAGGCACTTAGAGATTATGGATATTATAGATTTAAAGATAATTTTAGTCTCTGAGATTTAAGGGGGTATCCCACTGCGCGACTTTTCGATGGCGAAAGCCCAGCGACAGGCGGCGACAGGATTTTTTTTGTCTATGCATATTCAAAATATCTATCCTAAGACTACAATTACATCTCTCTCTCTCTCTCTCTCTCTCTGTTTCAGGTATTCCCTTTTGACTGTTTGTCCTCTCTCTCTCTCTCTCTCTCTCTCTCTCTCTCTCTCACTCACTCACTCACTCTCTCTCTCTCTCAGGCATTCCCCTTTGACTGTTTGTCCCTCCAGATAGAAAAATAGAGAATAACAAGAGGGCCGATGGACAAAGAGGAGGAGACATTGTTTACTCGGGGCCGGAGATAAAAAAAAAATCGAGAAGGCCGGAGAATGGGTCGGATGCATGAGGAGCGTACATCTGAAGGGGAGATGGGCCGTTTTTCTATTCCCCCTTCTCCCTCGTGTTTAGCCCCATTTAGTTTCAGATTTTGAGATGCTTGCCCCATTAGTTTGTCGATTTTAATACCTTTCGCCACATTTCGTTGTCAATAAATAGACCTTTCGTGCTGTTTAGGTGTCGATTTTTTTTTTCTGGAGAACGATAGTGAGCCTGTAATTTTCAAGAACCGGCCTTCGACTGGGACATTTTTCTGCCGAACAATGTACAAACTAATCTAGAAGGGGGATCTAATGGATTTTTTTTTGTTTTTTTAAAGTTTGATCGAGGTCTAGGGAGGAAACTAAAAATAATAATAAATAAATTAACAAATCGACCAAAAAGTGAACCATCCCCCCTGAAGCCTTTGACATCAGTTGCCGGTGATTATAGATGTCAAGATTGTTAACCCCTTCAGTACCGGTGACATCCTTTTTATTCTATTCCGGCTCGGTAGTGTAGTGGAGAACGTATCGGCCTCCAGAGTTCAATACCACGCTCAGGCATGAAGGTTGTTCGCATACACTGGTAGACGGTACCATTTCCCTTGAGCAAGCAAATGGGTAATAGTGTCTGGTAATAAACTTTGGTTTGTCAATAAAATGATCATGTAATACAAAATAATGCCTCTCTTAAAGGTCAAGGTCACAGGTCAAGGTCAAAGATCAGTTATTAAAACTGGTGTTTAAGATATATAGAATTTCACCAATATCTCTCTCCTAGACGTTGTTTATATTTCATTGAATAAGTACCACACCTATATTGCAAAAGTTCAGGTCAAAAGTCAAGGATAAAGGTCAAAATAATATTTAATAGTACCGTATTACTTCTAAACTGATGGATAGATTTTCGTCAAACGTTGCATCAATATCTATAATACCTATACAAAGGTCCGCAATTATAAAAATATGAAATCACTAATTGTGGAGAGCAAAAATACAATTCGCAGAATTGGGTATGCCGTTTTCCTTCAAAAATGCAAAAGTGGCACTTCTACTTTATAATTATTATTATTATTGTTATTATTATTATTATTGTTATATGTATTATTATCATCATCATTATTATTATTATTATTTGTATTATTATTATTAAGTTTTACCCTTTACCCCCCCCGCCAAAAGCTTCTCATTTTGAGGATCTGTAGCTCGCGCGTACCCTACTACTCTTCAATCCATATGTTCTTTGGGTATTCTGAGGACCTGGAACCCATTCACACACTCTATTTTTATCTCATCACGGCATTCGTCTTAGCTCGCACTTTTAACTTCTATTTCATCGCAGTATTGGTCGTTCTATCTTACTACTATATACTTATATTGCATCATTATATTGGTCTTATATCTCACTACTTACTTCTATCTCATCACATTATCGGTTTTATATCTTACTATTTACTTATATTTCATCATGATATTGGTCTTTCATAGCATTATTTCCTTCTAGCTCATCACACTAGTCGTCTAATGTCACCTCTCACACTTTTTACTTCTATCTCATCACACTAGTCGTCTAATGTCACCTCTCACACTTTTACTTCTATCTCATCACACTAGTCGTCTAATGTCACCTCTCACACTTTTTACTTCTATCTCATCACACTAGTCGTCTAATGTCACCTCTCACACTGTTTACTTCTATCTCATCACACTAGTCGTCTAATGTCACCTCTCACACTTTTTACTTCTATCTCATCACACTAATCGTCTAATGTCACCTCTCACACTTTGTACTTCTATCTCATCACACTAATCGTCTAATGTCACCTCTCACACTTTTTACTTCTATCTCATCACACTAGTCGTCTAATGTCACCTCTCACACTTTTTACTTCTATCTCATCACACTAGTCGTCTAATGTCACCTCTCACACTTTTTACTTCTATCTCATCACACTAGTCGTCTAATGTCACCTCTCACACTTTTACTTCTATCTCATCACACTAGTCGTCTAATGTCACCTCTCACACTTTTTACTTCTATCTCATCACACTAGTCGTCTAATGTCACCTCTCACACTTTTTACTTCTATCTCATCACACTAGTCGTCTAATGTCACCTCTCACACTTTGTACTTCTATCTCATCACACTAGTCGTCTAATGTCACCTCTCACACCTTTTACTTCTATCTCATCACACTAGTCGTCTAATGTCACCTCTCACACCTTTTACTTCTATCTCATCACACTAGTCGTCTAATGTCACCTCTCACACTTTGTACTTCTATCTCATCACACTAGTCGTCTAATGTCACCTCTCACACTTTTTACTTCTATCTCATCACACTAGTCGTCTAATGTCACCTCTCACATTTTGTACTTCTATCTCATCACACTAGTCGTCTAATGTCACCTCTCACACTTTTTACTTCTATCTCATCACACTAGTCGTCTAATGTCACCTCTCACACTTTTTACTTCTATCTCATCACACTAGTCGTCTAATGTCACCTCTCACACTTTTTACTTCTATCTCATCACACTAGTCGTCTAATGTCACCTCTCACACTTTTTACTTCTATCTCATCACACTAGTCGTCTAATGTCACCTCTCACACTTTTTACTTCTATCTCATCACACTAGTCGTCTAATGTCCACCTCTCACACTTTTTACTTCTATCTCATCACACTAGTCGTCTAATGTCACCTCTCACACTTTGTACTTCTATCCCATCACACTTAGTCGTCTAATGTCACCTCTCACACTGTTTACTTGTATCTCATCACACTAGTCGTCTAATGTCACCTCTCACACTGTTTACTTCTATCTCATCACACTAGTCGTCTAATGTCACCTCTCACACTTTGTACTTCTATCTCATCACACTAGTCGTCTAATGTCACCTCTCACACTTTGTACTTCTATCTCATCACACTAGTCGTCTAATGTCACCTCTCACCACTTTTTACTTCTATCTCATCACACTAGTCGTCTAATGTCACCTCTCACACTTTTTACTTCTATCTCATCACACTAGTCGTCTAATGTCACCTCTCACACTTTGTACTTCTATCTCATCACACTAGTCGTCTAATGTCACCTCTCACACTTTTTACTTCTATCTCATCACACTAGTCGTCTAATGTCACCTCTCACATTTTGTACTTCTATCTCATCACACTAGTCGTCTAATGTCACCTCTCACACTTTTACTTCTATCTCATCACACTAGTCGTCTAATGTCACCTCTCACACTTTTTACTTCTATCTCATCACACTAGTCGTCTAATGTCACCTCTCACACTTTTTACTTCTATCTCATCACACTAGTCGTCTAATGTCACCTCTCACACTTTTTACTTCTATCTCATCACACTAGTCGTCTAATGTCACCTCTCACACTTTTTACTTCTATCTCATCACACTAATCGTCTAATGTCACCTCTCACACTTTTTACTTCTATCTCATCACACTAGTCGTCTAATGTCACCTCTCACACTTTTTACTTCTATCTCATCACACTAGTCGTCTAATGTCACCTCTCACACTGTTTACTTGTATCTCATCACACTAGTCGTCTAATGTCACCTCTCACACTGTTTACTTCTATCTCATCACACTAGTCGTCTAATGTCACCTCTCACACTTTGTACTTCTATCTCATCACACTAGTCGTCTAATGTCACCTCTCACACTTTGTACTTCTATCTCATCACACTAGTCGTCTAATGTCACCTCTCACACTTTTTACTTCTATCTCATCACACTAGTCGTCTAATGTCACCTCTCACACTTTTTACTTCTATCTCATCACACTAGTCGTCTAATGTCACCTCTCACATTTTGTACTTCTATCTCATCACACTAGTCGTCTAATGTCACCTCTCACACTTTTTACTTCTATCTCATCACACTAATCGTCTAATGTCACCTCTCACACTTTTTACTTCTATCTCATCACACTAATCGCCTAATGTCACCTCTCACACTTTTTACTTCTATCTCATCACAGAATTAATTTCATCTCATACTTTTTACTGTCATTTCATTACAATATTCGTCTTCTGTCTCACTATTTACGTCTATCTCATCACAAGTGAGATAGTTTGAAGCCTGTTAATTGCTGGAGGCCCATTCTAAACGGAATACAATCGTCTAATAGTAGCTAGAATAAAGTTAAAAGGACGTCACCGGTACTGAAAGGGTAAATCACTCATTCACTGTACCTTAACCCCTTCTGTACCGGCGACGTCTTTTTAATTTCATTCTTTCTATATTTTGACGATTTTGTGCACTTTAAGAAGGATCTGTGGTTGTGAAGAGTTAAGTAAGACAGTGCGAAGCCTGTTAATTGGTGGAGTCCCTTTTAAAACACAATAAAATCGTCTAATATTGCCCAGAATATGATAAAAAAAAACACGTCACCAGTACTGAATGTATTAATTGGGATATCATTAAAATAAGATTTAATGCAAGTCCTGGTTTTCGTGTTTATAGCTATAATTATTTAACACTTTCAACACACACACACACACACCACCAACACACTCACTTACATACACACACAGACACACATACATACACACACCAACACATACACACTCACGCACACTCTCCTCCCAAACACGCACACACACACACACACACAGAAGCACCACTAAATCCAGAATTCAAGAATGAAGGCCACATTAAGCCTTTCAGACGTCTCTCTCTCTCTCTCTCTCTCTCTCTCTCTCTCTCTCTCTCTCTCTCTCTCAGTTTTCAATCAAGTCTTTATCTATTTATCTATCTATTTATCAGTCTGCCTATCAATGTCAATATTTAAACATTAGCAAGTGAAAAAAGAGTACTATCGTAAAACCAGCTTACGTATCTTTATATATTATTATTATACAACAGCTCTCTCTCTCTCTCTCTCTCTCTCTCTCTCTCTCTCTCTCTCTCTCTCTCTCTCCAGTATAATTAATTTGACAGGGCGACTCGAGAGGAGGCACAGCGAGGGGTTGGGAATATAAAGAGACAAAGAATCTGGATGAATATGATACTCTCACATAGGATGGGTCTTGTGGCGGAGAGAGAGAGAGAGAGAGAGAGAGATACTTGACTCTACTTGACAACTTTTATTTACCGCCCCGCAGAGTGGACGCGGACGGACCATGATACAAAAGAGAGAGAGAGAGAGAGAGAGAGAGAGAGAGAGAGAGAGAGAGAGAGAGAGAGAGAGAGAGAGAGAGAGGGAGAATAAAGATGAGAATAAAGATGAGAAGAGATACAAGAGATACAGAGTAAGCTAATAACACGGAAAACGAGAGTATGAGAAGAAACGAAGGAATAACTAAAGTGGAAAATCAGCCTGAAAATAAAATAAGAAGAGGAGCAAAAAGGCAAAGTAAATGGGAGAAAGAGAAGGAAAAGAATAGCAATTTATTGAATAAAAACGAGATGAAAAGAAACAATATACAAGAGAGAATAGTTAAATATAAACAAGAAGAATTAACCCTTTAAAGATTGTGACGCATTTTGGCAGTTTCCTCTGGCTATCATTAGACGATTGTATACAGTTTAGGAAGGATCTGTAGGAATTATAAGAGTAAAGACTGTCGTAATTTTTCCTCTGACTTTCCTAATCCCGAATAAAATCGTCGTCTAATAATAGCCAGAATAGAGAAAAGAAATGCGTATTGGATCTTGAAAGGGTTAAAGAGGGAAAACGAAAAGAAAGGTATAAAGGAATACAAAGAAAAACAAGCAACAACATATCTAGTAATCCTTACGAGGCTGCTTCTAACCTACCTATAGTCTGTTTCATTTCATCTGACGGTAAATTGAATCCATTAGCAGCTAATTTCTGGATACCTAATGGAAAAATATGAAACCACCATGTGTCTGCATTATATCAAGACCCAAGTTTATATAATTAGCACCATATTTCTCTACAAAATCTTCAAAATAACTGAACAAAATTTATGGGAACTTTCTTTTCCATTAGTTTACCACTCGATTGAAAAAGAAATGCTTTGCCTCATATGAGTGAAAAGACTCTCCAAAAATCCTATACCCATTTCCTCTAGTGTAATTTAATTGGTCAATTTTGAAGTACTTGTTGACATCCATATTGTCAAGACCTTAAATTGTAAAGACTTCAATTAAGCCAACGCTTTGTTAAACTAAACATATTTAACTCTTTTAGACGTTCTTCATACGACTAATTTTTTTAAGACTAGGAATAATTTTAGTTAGTCTCCTCAGTATTATTTCCAGCTTATCGATGTCCTTTCAATAATATGGGCACCAAAATTGAATGCAGGATTCCAGATGGAGGCGAAATTGCAAGAATAACGTTTTCGGATTTGCATTCGAATGAACTGCCAATGAAACCAATATTTCTATTTGCTTACTAAAATACCTCGGTACATTCTTGGCTACGTTTTAAATTGTTCGATATTGTTACCCCTAAGTAAGGAGGAGGAAGAGGAAACAACATAAAAAAAAAATCATAGAAGAAGACGGACAAAACAGGAGAAGAAGGAAGAAGAGAGGAAGGGAGAAAAGGAATAGGGGGAACGGGGAAGAGTAGCAAATAAGAGAAAGTGGACCCTCAAAGAACTGCTAAAGAAGAGGATGAGGCGGGAGAATGAATGAGGAGTCTCAAGGTAGAATAGAAAAACAAAATTGAGATTGTAGCAGAATAAATCCAAGAAGTAGGAGGAGGAGGAGAAGGAGGAGGAGGAGGAGGAGGAGGAGGAGGAGGAGGAGGAGGAGGAGGAGGAGGAGGAGGAGGAGAAGAAGAAGAAGAAGAAGAAGAAGAAGAAGAAGAAGAAGAAGAAGAAGAAGAAGAAGAAGAAGAAGAAGAAGAAGAAGAGATGTGGGAAAGGAAGAGAGATATGGGAAGAGTATAGCAGACTAAAGCTAAGAAGAAGAAAACAGATGAATGGAAAGGAGAAGTAATGAATAGAAAAGAAGAAGAAGAAGAAGAGAGTCAATTGAACACGAGGAGACGAAATGGAGAGAGGGAAGGAGTAGCAGCCCAAACCCAAGCAGAACGGAACAGAAGAGGATGAAGAAGAAGAAGAAGAATAGGAAGACGAAGAAGAGGAAGAAGAGGAGGAGGAAGAAGGCGAAGAAGAAGAAGAGAAGGATGAGGAGGAAGAAGGAGAAGAAGAAGAGGAGGAGGAAGGTAGAAGAGGTCTTTGAAAGTACTAGAGGGAGTATTGACCGAGAGCCTACACTGCTCTGGACACACTGTAAGGCTTTGATGTTTTTGTTGGGAGGAGAGCTGAGGAGAGGAGAGCTGAGAAGAGAGAGGGAGAGGAGAGGAGAGCTGTGGAGAAGGAGAGCTGTGGAGAGGGAGAGCTGAGGAGAGGGAATGCTGTGGAGAGGGAGAGCTGAGGAGAGGGAGAGCTGTGGAGAGGGAGAGCTGAGGAGAGGGAGAGCTGAGGAGAGGAGAGCTGAGAAGAGGGAGGGAGAGGAGAGGAGAGTTGTGGAGAAGGAGAGCTGTGGAGAGGGGAGGAGAGCTGAGGAGAGGGAGAGCTGTGGAGAGGGAGAGCTGAGGAGAGGGAGAGCTGAGGAGAGGGAGAACTGTGGAGAGGGAGAGCTGAGGAGAGGGAGAGCTGAGGAGAGGGGGAGCTGAGGAGAAGGAGAGCTGAGGAGAGGGAGAGAACCTTTACTGTCTGATAAATATGACAAGCTGGTATTTTAAGTGTATACAAATCTCGCTTTCCTATACCTGCCGTCTTGCCTTCTACCCTGCCTACCTGTGTTTGCATTTGCCTACCCATTTCCAGTTTTGTTCCATGTTTGTAGAATCAGGTCAGGTGAAGGTATTGAGGAATAAGACTTTACAACGGCTCCTCGTATCTACTTTTCAAAGAATGTTGAGAGGGGAGAAGGGGTGTTGGAGAGAGAGGAAGCTGTTGGAGTGGCTTTGTTGTGTGTGTTATTAGTCTGTATATGGTGATGGTGAAGGCATTGAGAAATAAGACTTTACAACGGCTCCTCGTATCTACTTTCCTAAGAGTGTTGAAAGGGGAGTGTTGGAGAGAGAGGAAGCTGTTGGAGTGGCTTTGTTGTGTGTGTTATTAGTATGTATACGTCGTCGAGGTGTCCCCCGACTGTTCACTCTGCCACCTTTATGGTACCTATAAAACATATACATTGGACATTGAAATACCACCAAAGAGAGACTATCAATGTAGCAAGGCGAAGAGGATAACCAAGAACAGAAGCACACCGTGAATGACCCAAGACAAAAACATGGCAAAAAGAGAGCTAAACATGACTAAAAAGAGAGCTAAACATGACTAAAAAGAGAGCTAAACATGGCTAAAAAGAGAGCTAAACATGACTAAAAAGAGAGCTAAACATGACTAAAAAGAGAGCTAAACATGGCTAAAAAGAGAGCTAAACATGGCTAAAAAGAGAGCTAAACATGGCTAAAAAGAGAGCTAAATATGGCTAAAAAGAAAGCTAAACATGACTAAAAAGAGAGCTAAATATGGCTAAGAAGAGAGCTAAACATGGCTAAAAAGAGAGCTAAACATGACTAAAAAGAGAACTAAACATGACTAAAAAGAGAGCTAAACATGACTAAAAAGAAAGCTAAACATGGCTAAAAAGAGAGCTAAACATGGCTAAAAAGAGAGCTAAACATGGCTAAAAAGAGAGCTAAACATGGCTAAAAAGAAAGCTAAACATGGCTAAAAAGAAAGCTAAACATGACTAAAAAGAGCTAAATATGGCTAAGAAGAGAGCTAAAGAGAGAGAGAGAGGAAAAACAAGAGGTAAAGAGAGTAGGCGTGTAGAGAAAGGGGGGGGGGGTACAGAACGGGGTGAAAACATCAGAGGCAAGAGTCACACAAGGCTCAAAGTGACTTTATAATGAGCCTGTGAGAAGGTAGGTAGAGAGAGAGAGTGAGTGAGTGAGTGAGAGAGAGAGTGAGTAAGAGTGACAGCTTGTGTGTGTGTGTGAAAAAGAGAAAGAATATGTGTGAGAATCTTGGGCAACAAGAGAGTAAACAAAGTACTAAGATAGGCTTAAGAGGAGATGGGTCGTTGTTCTGGTCACTCTTCTTCCTCATGTTTAGCCCCATTAGTTTTCAAATTTTAAAACGTTCGGCCAATTAGTTTGGCGATTTTAAGACCTTTCGCCCCATTTCTTTGTCAATATTTAGACTTCGTGTCATTTGGGTGTCTATTTTTATTTCGGCGAGCGAGAGCGAGTCTGTATTATAAGAGAAATCGGCCTTTGGCCGGGAAATGTTTCTATCGAATAAATTCAAATTTACCTGTGAAGGAGTGTCTTGGGCGGGTGTTTATTTTTAGCTTGATATGAGATCTAGAGAGGAAACTAAACAAATATTTTAAAGATACATAAATGAGCAAATAAATAGGACCATCCCCCCTTAACTAATGTTATTATTGTCATTTTATGAAAAATTAGTTATAATAAGATAAACTTTATTCTAAATCGTGTCAAAAAAATACTAAAATATAATTTAGGAAATTATTCAGATTAATACCAAGTTCATTAATACTCTCTCTCTCTCTCTCTCTTACCTCATCTCACCTTCCCACTTCACCAACACCTAGTCTCTCCTCACCTGTTGAAAAAGAAATATGCAATTAGTAAATTCCGCAATATAACATAAATAATAAATATATACACACAATATTAATGCAAAAGTACTTATACAAAATAAAATTGAATACCCTTCTCAAATTTTGCAATTAATTGTTGTTATACAATAAATGGCCATTTTAATTAATGATTTCAAATCCCAATCCAAAAATTATACATTCATAAATTAGAACCCACAGTTATAATTCTACAGTGAGAAATCAAGGAACTGTTCTCTCTCTCTCTCTTACTTTCTTTCGCACTTCTTTTACCCTCCACTCCTTCCCAATAGTCACTGGGCGTATTTCACACTCTGCTTTTCTCACACCAACCTCAGGCTCTCCTTCTCAGCTTCACACATTCTCTCGCACGCTTTCTCACATAAATCTCAGTCTTCTACTCGTTTTCGAACGGACCGTCCTTAAGAGGGAATTATTGTTTGTTTTTTCTGGACCCCTTCTTCCTCATGTCTAGCCCAATAAGTTTTCAGATTCTAAGATGTTCGGCCCATTTAGTTTGGCGATTTTATTAACTTTCGCCCCATTTATTTGTAAATATTAAGACCTTTCGTGCCAGTTAGGTGGCGATTTTACCCTGGTGAGCGATAGCGAACCTGTAATATAGGAGAAGCCGGCCTTCGGCCAGTTACACATTTATCAAGAAGGGTGATCTTGGGGATGTTCTTTTAAGGTTGATGGAGGGCTAGGGAGGAAACCAAAAAAACAAGTATAGAGTATATATAAATAAATGTATAAATAGACCAATAAATATACCCAAAGAAACCCTTCACCCCGTAAGCATTGTTCACGCCCTCCCTCAAGTACTGTACCTGTAATATTATTTGGCATTCATTCTCACCTTTTCATGCCCTCTATTCACACCTTCTCTGCAGCAGTAGGTTTGGATTCTATATCTTCTCTGTCAGTGGATGGGTGCGGAGACTGTCATCATTTGTGTAGGTGAGCAAGATATTCACACCTTCTCTGCAGCAGTAGGTTTGGATTCTATATCTTCTCTGTCAGTGGATGGGTGCGGAGACTATGTGATTATTTGTGTATGTGAGCAAGATATTCACACCTTCTCTGCAGCAGTAGGTTTGGATTCTATATCTTCTCTGTCAGTGGCTGTGAGCAGAGACTATGTGATCATTTGTGTATGTGAGCAAGATATTTCTAATAATTATAAATGGGTTATGAAGAAAACTGACCATGGACTTGATTTGGATCCTGCATACATATGATTAATTATGATTACTATCGATTAAGTTTCACTGACTTGCTCGCTTTCAATCCATGGAGTGAAGATGCTACTGTGTGTGTGTGTGTGTGTGTGTGTGTGTGTGTGTGTGTGTGTGTGTGTGTGTGTGTGTGTTGATGCCAACTGGTTATTCTAAGACTATAACTCAAAATTAGGCATTCCATACAACCTCACCCCCCATACATGTCATAGATATAATTATGATGTTTTTCGTTGCTCTATTATCCCTCTTCCTTTGTACGGTACGTATAATGAAATACAGGTTAATACAAATCCTTCATCATATTAAGAGGGTAAGTGTTTTGTATATTTAAACTTGTGTAAACAATGGCCCTTTCATCCCTTTATACGCGCTTGTTAAATTTAATTAGTAGACATAACCTTCTAGCAGTTACTTTGATTTAGACTCTCTCTCTCTCCCTCTCACACTCACACTCACACTCTCTCTCTCTCTCTCTCTCATTCTGTGTGTTACTCAGTTACTTGTTCGTCAAGGGGAATCCACGCAATGCGAGCTAAGCTCATTATTATCGCGCCTTCTTAACTGGGAATATATTGCGTGAAATGCATGTTAAGTGTTTTATGTACTGTTGGAATGGCTGTGGATGTGTGTGTAGTCTGTATTTTAGCCAATTGGCGACATCGGAAACGAAGGCTTAGGGTGTATCTGTATGGTACCATTCTCACTATAGACGGTACCGTCTCGCCCGAAGGCTTAGGTAGCCATCAGCTTAGATGAACCATATGATACCCATCTCGCCTTGTACCATTTTTGCCAACCCCAGATGGGACGTCACAACGTCGTCCACTTATTCCAGGTACCTATTTACAGCTAGGTGAACTGAGGCTAACACATGAAAGGAGACAAGCCCAATTTGTCTCCGCCCGGCCGGGGATTGAACCCCCGACCCCTCGTGTGTGAGACGAGAGCTCTACCTACTAGGCTACGGGCTGTGTGTGTGTGTGCGTGTGTATATATATATATATATATATATATATATATATATATATATATATATATATATATATATATATATATATATATACAGTATATATATATATAATATATATATATGTGTGTGTGTGTGTGTGATTTGTTTAGCTTAATTACAAATCAATTATCTCTCTCTCTCTCTCTCTCTTATATTCATCTCTTTGAAACGATGTTTTCTCTTTTCACCTTTACCTGCTTGCTCTCAGACAGACCCTTTAATAAACAGAGACCGGACATATGCCGCCATTTTGTGATACTAGCTCACTTTCTCTGGTAGTTATTTGTAGCATAGGCCTTGCACAACAAATTCGGGTGCTACATACACTGTTACTCTGCTGGATTCTTTCTATGTTGGAGAAATACCTGTACTTAAGGGGAGATTTCCACTTGAGGGATTTTTTTCTTTACCCCTTTCTGCCTCATGTTTAGCCCCATTGTTTTTGAGATTTTAAGACGTTCGCCCCATTAGTTTGGCGATTTTGAAAACTTTCACCCCATTTATGTCACTTTTAAGACCTTTCATCCCATTTAGGTGTCGATTTTTTTCCTGGCGAGCGATAGCGAGCCTGTAATTTAAGAGGAACCGGCCTTCGGCCGGGAAATTTTTCTTCCGAAAAATGTACAAATTTATCTTGAAAGGGGGTCATGGAGGTGTAATTTCAAGCTTGATGCAAGTCTAGGTTACACACTAAAAACCTCCCCTTAGTCTATTGTGAATAATCGTTAACCTCTTGTAACTTAAAAGGGGCTAGATCAAATGGGCTGGAAATGTCGACATGTAGTTGCTGGTTGATTCTTCCCAATTGGTAAACATATCAGTTCAACTGCTCTAGCCCATTTTGAGTTATGAAAAGGTCAGAGGTCACGATAGCTGGCCATATTATAGTAAATAGACTATAGCAGTAATATATGGGAGGAGCAAGGCCGACATTACCTGACTGATTAACCCTTTGAGGATGTGACGCCTATTAACAGCTTATTAGACGATTCTATACAGCTTAGGAAGGCTCTGTGGGAATTAAAGGGTAAACACTATCTCAATCAACCCTCTGACTTCCATATTCCCTTCCCAATCTGAATAAAATCATCTAATAATAGCCCGACTAAACTCTATTTCAATTAACCCTCTGACTTTCATATACCCTTCCTAATCTGAATTAAATCGTCTAATGATAGCCCGACAACAGAAAGGAAGTGTGTCATCAATCCTCAGAGGGTTAATGGGCCCTGTGTGAGTCTCCAAAATGGCGGGTTTGTGTAAGGTGTTGTCCTGTGTCTCCTATAAAGGGTGTGTGCTTGCTCTATGCTCTCTCATTAACACCTCTCTCACTCTGTCTCTCTAGCTCTCTCACTCTGTCTCTCTCTCTCACTCTCTCTCTCTCTCACTCTGCCTCTCTCACTCTGCCTCTCTCTCTCAATCACTCTGCCTCTCTCACTCTGCTCTCTCTCTCACGCTGTTTCTCTTTCACTCTGCTCTCTCTCTCTCTCTCTCACTCTGCCTCTCTTTCACTCTGCCTCTCTCTCACTCTGCTCTCTCTCTCTCTCTCTCACTCGGCCTCTCTCTCTCTCACTCTGCCTCTCTTTCACTCTGCTCTCTCTCTCACTCTGCCTCTCTCTCTCTCACTCTGCCTCTCTCACTCACTCTGTTTCTCTTTCACTCTGTCTCTCTCTCTCTCACTCTGCCTCTCTTTCACTCACTCTGCCTCTCTTTCACTCTGCCTCTCTCTCTCTCTCACTCTGCCTCTCTCTTTCACTCTGCCTCTCTCTCTTTCAATCTGCCTCTCTCTTTCACTCTGCCTCTCTCTCTTTCACTCTGCCTCTCTCTCTTTCACTCTGCCTCTCTCTCTCTCTCTCACTCTGCCTCTCTCTCACTCTGCCTCTCTCTTTCACTCTGTCTCTCTCACTCTGCCTCTCTCTCTCTCTCACTCTCTCTGCCTCTCTCTCTCACTCTGCCTCTCTCTCTCACTCTGCCTCTCTCTCTCACTCTTTCTGCCTCTCTCTCACTCTGCTCTCTCTCTCTCTCTCTCTCTCTCTCACTCTGGCTCTCTCTCTCTCACTCTGTCTCTCTCTCTCTCTCACTCTGCCTCTCTCTCACTGCCTCTCTCTCTCACTTTGCCTCTCGCTCTCTCTCACTCTGTCTCTCTCTCTCTCACTCTGCCTCTCTTTCTCTTACTTTGCCTCTCTCTCTGCTCACTCTCACTCTACCTCTCTCTCTCACTCTACCTCTCTCTCTCTCTCTCTAACTCTGCCTCTCTCTCTCACTCACTCTACCTCTCACTCATTCTGCCTCTCTCTCACTCACTCTACCTCTCTCTCTCACTGTGAGTCTCTCTCTCTAACTCTGCCTCTCTCTCTCACTCTGCGTCTCTCTCTCACTCTCTCACTCTGCGTCTCTCTCTCACTCACTCTGCTTCTCTCTCACTTTGCGTCTCTCTCTCACTCACTCTGCGTCTCTCTCTCACTCTGCCTCTCTCTCTCATTCTGCCTCTCTCTCTCTCTCTTATTTTGCCTCTCTCTCTCTCACTCACTCTGCCTCTCTCTCACTCTGCCTCTCTCTCACTCTGCGTCTCTCTCTCACTCACTCTACCTCTCTCTCTCACTCTGCGTCTCTCTCTCACTCACTCTACCTCTCTCTCTCACTCTGCCTCTCTTTCACTCTGCCTCTCTCTCACTCTGCGTCTCTCTCTCTCACTCTGCCTCTCTCTCACTCACTCTGCCTTTCTCTCACTCTGTCTCTCTCTCACCCTGCCTCTCTTTCACTTTGCTCTCTCTCATACTCTTGGCCCTCTCATTAACACCTCTTTCACCTCTCTCTTCATTCAGCATGCCTATCTTTCGTCATGCAGGTGTGGTCTTTTTGAGTCTCTCTCTCTCTCTCTCAGAGAGAGAGAGAGAATGAGAATGAGTGAGTGAGTGAGTGAGAGAGAGAGAGTAAGAAGTTACAATGAATTACAAGGAATAGTTAGTATCTCAGAGACCTTCCGGTCCACTCCAGGGAGATATTCGAAGTGGAAGGAGATAAATTGTTTAGCGCGCTACACTCATTACAGCGTGCAAACTACTATGTACAAAGTCTTCTTGAACAACTCTACAAAAGAACTGTTTACAACTTCTGAGGGAAGTTTGTTACAGGTAAAACAGATCTTAAATGTGAACAAGTTTCCACAAATACTAGTGCAGAACCTTTCAATTTCAAATTTCAGCCAAGGTTGCATGTTCTATCCATATTGAGGCTAAACATTTTGCAATAATCCACATTGTCAAACCCATTAAGTATTGTAAATACTTCAATGAACTGACCTCGTTGACAGCGTGTTTCCAAGAAAGAGATCAAGATCTTTCAAGCGGTCGAGAGAGAGAGAGAGAGAGAGAGAGAGAGAGAGAGAGAGAGAGAGAGAGAGAGAGAGAGAGAGAGAGAGAGAACTAGCCTACATGTTGACTCGCCATTATAAAGACAATAGTAACACCCGCCTTTGATGAAACCCAACAAAGGTGTCAAGATTCATACTCTCCTCAACACCACCACCACTACACTGACTCAACACCACCACCACCACACTGACTCAACACCACCACCACTAAACTGACTCAATACCACCACCACCACTACACTGACTCAACACCACCACCACTACACTGACTCAACACCACCACTACCACTACACTGACTCAACACCACCACCACTACACTGACTCAACAACACCACCACTACACTGACTCAACACCACCACCACCACTACACTACTACACCACCACCACTACACCGACTCAACACCACCACCACCACACTGACTCAACACCACCACCACTACAGACTCAACATCACCACCACCAGACTGACTCAACACTACCACCACTACACTGACTCAACACCACCACCACTACACTGACTCAACACCACCACCATTACACTGACTCAAAACCACCACCACTACTACACTGACTCAACACCACCACCACTACACTGACTCAACACCACCACCACTACTACACTGACTCAACACCACCACCACTACACTGACTCAACACCACCACCACTACACTGACTCAACATCACCACTACTGACTTAACACCACCACCACTACACTGACTCAACACTACCACCACTATACTGACTCAACACTACCACCACTTCACTGACTCAACACCACCACCACTACACTGACTCAACATCACCACTACTAAACTGACTCAACACCACCACCACTACACTGACTCAACACTACCACCACTACACTGACTCAACACCACCACTACACTGACTCAATACCACCACCACTACACTGACTCAACACTACCACCACTACACTGACTCAACACCACCACAACACTGACTCAACACCACCACTACTACACAGACTCAACACCACCACTACTACACTGACTCAACACCACCACCAACACACTGACTCAACACTACCACCACTACAGACTCAACACCACCACCACTACACTGACTCAACACTACCATCACTACACTGTCTCAACACCACCACTACACTGACTCAACACCACCACTACTACACTGACTCAACACCACCGTTACCACACTGACTCAACACCACCACCACTACACTGACTCAACACCACCACCACTACACTGACTCAACACCACCACCGCCACACTGACTCAACACCACCACTTCACTGACTCAACACCACTACCACCACACTGACTCAACACCACCACCACTACACTGACTCAACACCACCACCACCACACTGACTCAACACCACCACCACCACTATACTGACCCAACACCACCACCACTACACTGACTCAACACCACCACCACCACAGTGACTAAACACCACCACCACCATCACACTGACTCAACACCACCACCACTACACTGACTCAACACCACCACACTGATTCAAGACCACCACCACTACACTGACTCAACACCACCACCACATCTACACTGACTCAACACCACCACTACACTGACTCAACACCACCACCACCACACTGACGCAATACCACCACCACCACTACACTGACTCAACACCACCACACTGGCTCAACACCACCACCACTACACTGACTCAACACCACCACCACCACTACACTGACTCAACACCACCACCACTACACTGACTCAACACCACCGCCACTACACTGGCTCAACCCCACCACCACCACTACACTGACTCAACACCACCACCACTACACTGACTCAACACCACCACCACTACACTGACTCAACACCACCGCCACTACACTGACTCAACACCACCGCCACTACACTGACTCAACACCACCACCACTACACTGACTCAACACCACCACCACTACACTGACTCAACACCACCACCACTACACTGACTCAACACCACCATCACTACACTGACTCAACACCACCACCACTACACTGACTCAACACCACCGCCACTCCACTGACTCAACACTACCACCACAATACTGACTCAACACCACCACACTGACTCAACACCACCACCACTACACTGACTCAACACTACCACCACTACACTGACTCAACACCACCACACAGACTCAACACCACCACCACCACACTGACTCAACACCACCACCACTAAACTGACTCAACACTACCACCACTACACTGACTCAACACCACCACCAGTACACTGACTCAACACCACCACACTGACTCAACACCACCACACTGACTCAACACCACCACACTGAATCAACACCACCACCACTACACTGACTCAACACCACCACCACCATTATACTGACTCAACACCACCACCACCACTACACTGACTCAAAATCACCACCACTACACTGACTCAACACCACCACCACTACACTGACTCAACACCACCACCACTACACTGACTCACCACCACCACCACTACACTGACTCAACACTACCACTACTACACTGAATCAACACCACCACAACTAAATTGACTCAACACCACCATCACTACACTGACTCAACACCACCACCACACTGACTCAACACCACCACCACACTGACTCAACACCATCACCACTACACTGACTCAACACCACCACCACCACACTAACTCACCATCACTGATTCTCACTCTGACTCACCAAACCCATCATACTGACTCATTGCCATTCTCACAACTGAACACCACTCATCACAACATTTATTCACCACCACTCATCACCAATCCCACCACACCATCACCCCACACTCCCACCACCATCACCAAAGGCTTCGAGTCACCACAGCTATTCGCCCTCACCATATTAGTCACTGCCACCCCAATGATCTTAATCGTGGGAACTTGGAGCAGGGTTACCAAATAGATAGATAGATAGATAGATAAATAAATAGATAGATATATATAGATAGTAAATATAAGCCGAAAATCGCTAGAATAATGCCACAATCTCTAGAATATCACTCTAAAATGGCTCAAATCTCCAAAATATCGCTAGAAATCGTGGCGCTAGATGTAAATATTTGCCTCTAGATCGAAGACAATTCCACTAGATTGGGTGGAAAATAAAAGTAGCAAATTTGGCAACAGGAACTTGGAGGCCTCAGTGAGAATGGCTACCTCGATCACACAGGGTACCCTACACTTCACATTTCAACGCCATATTGACTACTTTTCGCCCCATTTCTTTGTCAATATTAAGACCTTTCGTGCCATCTAGGTGTCGATTTTTTCCTATTCGTCACTGCCACCCCAATGATCTTGATTGTGGGAACTTGGAGGCAGGATGGAGTGGAGTAGGTAGAGTACGCTGGGTGGATCAGGTACAGTATGCTGGGTGGAGTGGAGCAGGTAGAGTACAAGGGGAGGAGTGGAGTAGGAAGATTTCAAGAGGTGGAATACGCTGGGTGGAGCAGGTAGGGTACGCTGGGTGGAGTGGAACAGGTAGAGTACGCTGGGTGGAGTAAGTAGAGTACAAGAGGTGGAGTGGACCAGGTAGAGTACAATGGGTGGAGCAGGTAGGGTACGCTAGGTGGAGTACGCTGGGTGGATTAGGTAGGGTACGCTGGGTGGAGTAGAGTGGAGTAATGAAGACATCAGACACAATGGGTGATAATCACAGGTTGAGGGACTCCCCGGGGTGGTGTGAGAGGGAGAGATGGACCTCGTTTGTTACTCTCTCTCTCTCTAACTCACTCACTCTCTCTCTCTGTATATAGATAGACAGACAGACAGGAAAGACAGACAGACAGATAGATAGATAAATAGATAGATAGACAGACAGATAGATACATAAATAGACAGATAGATAGATAAATAGATAGATAGATACATAGATAGGGGAGGTGTGGTGGAATGGTCTTGCCACTGGACTGGTAATCCAATGGTCCCGGGTTCGAATCCCGATGTATCAATGGGAAGATATTATTGGGATGGAATTTGTGCTGTACCTAGTATCAGTGCATTACCACAAAGCTCACCGAAACGCCAAAAAAATACCCTCGTTGTTCCCTGATTAAATAGCACTGTATGAATATTCCCATAGTCAAATTATGCTACAGGAGGTCTATGCCTATTGAGTTCATTGCTCAATAAGTCGCGTTCTGAGAGTGAGGGTCCGAGTATAGGTGGTGAGACAGTGAAGCGCAGAGGAGGAGCAGCTTCAGAGATGGGGCTGCTTCGAGCCGTGAAGTTGGTGCTTCACATGTCCCACTCTCTAGACTGGAACGAGACCTCACGGGCTTCACCGTATTGTGCGAGAGAATGTACAGGCTCTCAGCCTATGGAGTAGGCTAATTGGAAAATAGAAAAAAAAAAACAGTATCTCTCACTTCCCACCTCTCGTTTCTTCTTCTCTCTCTCTCTCTATCTCTCTCTCCTCCCCCAGATAAAGAAGAAGCCTCCCAGTGATCAATATTGCTGCCCCGTCAGCAATAGTCTCGCCCCTCGTTCAGCCACACCTCCAGGCACCTCTAGGAAGGACGCTACTATAATGCAAACACGAGGTTTAAGAATGAGGGCAAGCAAGAGTAAGGATGGGGACAGTAGGCGTATTGGAGAAGGACAAACACACACATAAGCAAAAAAACATACAAGATAACTTTATATATAAGGTACTGTAGCTTGACTATGAAGTAAAATTGTAATCCGGAACTAATCTTAATGCAATCAAATATTACAGAAATAATTATTATCAATATTTACTGCTAGCCGTAGTATTTGCGAACCATGCACAGGACCGAATATTGTATTTCTTATTGTTAATAATGTTAGCCAATAATATATGCTTTTTCCGCGTAAGACATATACAACTTATATAAAATAATATTATACAACTTTAATAAAACAAGATCTACGTTCACAACACACAAAACATGCATTTGTTTCTATCAGAGGTAGAGGTATTGTTTAATAATGCACAGCCATAACATATTATTAAAAATAGCACCCTGCACAGATGAATGGATTACTGTATAGCTCCAAAGTAAGTCAACACGGCTATTGTTAGTATTTGAGATATAAAACACGAAACCCATTTATGCGTATCTACAGAACATGGGATTACAGATATAAAATATAACTCATATACGTGTAGTATATGAGAACAGTAGTAAGAAAGTATTTGTTAAGGGGAGATTTCCACTTGAGGGATTTTTTTCTTGACCCCTTTCTCCCTCATGTTTAGCCCCATTGCTTTTGAGATTTTAAAACGTTCGCCCCATTAGTTTGACGATTTTAAGAACTTTCGCCCCATTTATGTCACTTTTAAGACCTTTCGTGCCATTTAGGTGTCGATTTTTTCCTGGCGAGCAATAGCGAGCCTGTAATTTAAGAGGAACCGGCCTTCGGCCGGGAAATTTTTCTACCGAAAAATGTACAAATTTATCTTGGAAGGGTGTCAAGGGGGTGTAATTTCAGGATTGATGGAAGTCTAGGAAACGTACTAAAAACCTCCCCTTAACCCCTTCAGTGCGATGACACCCTTTTACAATTTTGATTCTTGCTTAAATTAGACGATTTTAAGCAGTTTAACCCAATCTGTACCGGCGTCGTCTTCTCCATTTTGTCTAGCTATATTTAGAAGATTTCGTGCAGTTTACGATGGACGTGGGGTAGTGAGATAGTTTGTAGCCTGTCGATTGCTGAGGTCCTTTGGAAACTGAATAAAATGGTCTAATAGTAGCCAGAATAAAGGTAAAAGAAAGGCACCGGCACTGCAAGGGTTAAAACGGACCTATGTTAACCCTTTGAAGCTCTGAAGCGTTTTAACAGTTTATTCTGGCTATCATTAGACGATTTTAGACAGTTTAGGAAGGATCTGTGGGTGTTAAAAGGGTAAAGACTATCCCCAATCAACCCTCTGACTTCCATATACCCTTCCTAATCTGAAGAAAATCGTCTAATAATTACCAGAAAACAAAACAGAAATGCGTAAAGGAGCTTGAAAGGGTTAATCAGAGGGTTGATAAAGATCGTATTTACCCCTTTGAGTCCTACAGGCAGAGTATAAGCTAAACAAAAAATCGTCTAATGATAACCAGAACAGGCTAAAAATTACGTCATTGTGCTCAAGGGGTTAATGCAAAAGAAATGAAGCAAAGAAATATCATCAAGGTTGAAAAAAAACAAAATAATAATATATATAAATGTTCACGGTTGCTAACAGAGTGATCCGAGAAGTTTTAGTTTTAACCCCTTCTGTACCGGCGACGTCTTTGTTTAGGTTGGTTATTCTACGTTTAGCTATATTTAGACGATTTTGTGCACATTCAGAAGGACCTGTGACAGTATATAGGGTTAACCGAGAGTTCCAAGTCTGATAATTGCGGAGGCCCTTATTAAACTGAACATAATTGTCTAATAGTTGCCAGAATATAATGAAAAGGACGTCACTGGTTCAACATGGGTTAACCTCTTCAGTACCAGTACCGTCCTTTTAACTTTACTCTGGCTACTATTATACGATTTTATGCAGTTTCAAATTAACAGGCATCGAACTATCTCACTTAACCATTTTATTACCACAGATCCTGTTAAAATTGCAAAAAAATAGTTTAAATTAAGCTAGAATAACATAAAAATACGTCGCCGGTACAGAAAGGGTTCAGTGCCAACGATCTCAACTAGAGTGATGAGGCGAGCTGCTCAGTATCGGTCCGGCGGGAGATCCGGACTATCAAGGGGCCGCTGTCTGGCGTGCTTCCAGTGACGCCCCTTGATCATCCCCCACTTGTCCCAGGGTTCGGGAGGGGACTCCAGGGAATCGTCAGTAGTTTCCTCTTCCCTCCACCACCTAGCCCTTCTCTGTTGCTTCATCTTCCGCTCACTCCTTCTTCCCTCCTTCTCTCTTATCCTCTCTTCCTTAGAAGCTGAGTCTATCTCATCGAAATCATTGTCATTCGAAACGTGGCATTCAACCTTATCCCCAGTGTAAGACAGCTTTCTCAAATGCTCACATCCATATTTGTTGCTAATTTTGTTTGTATGTTCGTACTTTTGCCTGTAAGATCTACTACTATGAACACAGGAAGCATCATCTATTGAACTCACATGCTTACAATTATCCATATTTTCCTTATCAGTCTGTTCCTGGCTATTACATTCCTTTGACCCATCTCTCTGGTAAGTGAACTTTGGCATCTTCATCTCCCGGTAACTGGCCGCCTTTTCCTTCCATTTGGGGTCGAGTCTCTGCCACAGATCCTGATACTGTTCCAGCCGCTCTTCCCACCCTTCAAACTTATCCTGCCTGATCCGGTCCATCTCCTCAAGGAAGTTGGTCTTGAAGTAGCCGAGATACTTGGGATCCCTGGTCAGAAGATACTCCACCACACGATCCTGAATACGGTTGAACTGTGTCTCTCTGGTTGAGTGGGGTCCATGTCTGCCCAGGTATTGAGTGATGATGCATTTTGGATCATCTTCCTCAGCATAAAACTTCTTGAACATTGCCATAGAAGTATCCAGGTTCTCGTCCGGGATGTCGACACTTGGATTAGAGGTAAACTGTGTGTATGTTTTGTACTATGGCAGCCTTATCCAGCCTTCATCCTGTGGCATTTGTTGCGTCTGAGTCACCTCGTGCAGTCTGCCTGTCACCCTCTGCCAGGACTCCTTCGAGATTTTATCCTCGTCTTGTAGGATCCAGGCATGATCGCCGAACTGGTCTGCTTTTTCGGGATCGATTAGGTATCTTTCCTTTATTGGTACTTTTTCTGTATCACTCATTATTTTTTCTTTACAATATTTTTCTTCTGTATTATTTCCCTTACCTTCATTAAGCTTTACATGCCTCTCCTGTATGAGCTCTTTATCATCACTAACATTCTTGCTTTCCTCTACATTCTCCCATTCACTCTCCTCCTCTTCATCACATTCATCTTCCTCGACATCCTCCCATTCATCTTCCCTATCTCCCTCTTCCACGCACAAATGTTCCTCGTCTGACTCATCCAAATCTGTATCATCCACACCAGACAACCTTGACGTTTCAGTGATCCAACTGCATTCATCACTAGTGGAAGATTCATCACTCTCCTTCACAACATAGTTAACCACTTCTTTTTCCTGATATTTCAGTGTAGTGGCCTTTTCTACTTTGCCTTGCCGTATGTATTCGTTTGCATTTTTCTCTTTAAGTTTGCCCTCCTCGGTTAGCCAGACTTTTTGTCCATACCACGGGTCGAGCAGCTGTTCCTTGCTAATATTCTCATCGTTCACTTTGCTGGGTTCGTAGTACTGTCGATCAACCTTCCCCCTAAACTCCATTTCCTTCCAGAAGGCCTCGTTGTACACTCTGCGGTCGTACGTATCTGGTTCCCCTAAACGAGTATTCGACATTAACCGCGTGTGCCCAGCATTTTGAAGTGTATTTGAGTAATCAGAGTTAATATGGCTTTTTGTATAAGTTAGCTTGGTGTTTTCCTTGTCCTTTTCCTGACTCGCATGCGCCAAATCTCCTACATCCTCCCCTTCTACATCCTCCCATTCATCATCATTATCATCTTCACTTATATTAGTTTCTTGGTATGGAGACTGTACTTGACTATTACTATCATCCATTCTAAGTTCATATCCCTCATTCATTTCATCATTTACAACCTCCTCAGAAACTTCACATGCAGTCTCTTCACATTCTAATTCCCCCTCATCTGTGCTATAGTCATCTACGTCATCTTCTGCGCTACTTTCTTTCACATCAACCCCCTCTTTTTGATTGTCCCCAATTACACCGGGTTCCCTACAATGTCGTGGTGCTAAGAAATCTAATGCTGTATGAATTTTGTTTCGAATTTCTAATCTCACCTCTTTCATTATCTCAATTTTCGCCTCTTCACTCAAACCTGCCACAAACTCACTCAAAAACTCTCGATCAATCACACTCTTATCAGGTCGAACATAATCTCTTTCCCTTTGTTTGATAATATCCAATAATTTAAGCACATTTTTATTAGTGTGTTGTGTATAAAAATTAATGTTCTTGGTTTGAATTTTATTATTTAACCCAATCTGTAATTTCTTTGTGATATCAATAAAGTCCAAAATTGAAACTTTAGTAGGCAATTCGAGTATTTTGTCTTTATCTACATCAAATGTTTGCATGGCAGCTGTGTCGATGATGCAGCGTTTTATATATGGAATATCATTGACTGTGTGGTTCCTAAAAAAAGTCTCCATCATAATAGCGACCTGAGGACGGAGAACCAGATTTCTATAATCTTTAATATATTTTTGTTTAGCTTCGTTAGAGTTAGACCAAAAAATTTCAAGATCTGCTTCCTATTGCATGTCTATCTCTTTTTGCAAAATGTTATTACCTTTCAATTGAAGTCTTTTGGAGGCTTGTAAAACAGCATAGCCTATCTCCTTCTTCTTCCTCTGCCTTTTCTCTTTACCAAGCCCTTGTATTATTTTGTCGAAACCTTTAGGAAGCTGTGCCAACCTGTGATAAAGTTGCTTATGGGGTCTAATGATGTAGACCGGCCCATCCTGGACATTGTAGGGATCACCATCTCTTCTCTCATGTGGTGTCCTCTGATCCTCCCAACTCTGCCCCTTGTATCTAGTTACCTTATCCCAACGCTTCACTTCTTTTTTCTGCAGCCGATGAACTCGTCGGCGGGTCCTCTCAAACACTATCCTTCGTAGCTTCTTCACGTACCTAAACATATTCAATTTGAGATTTTCCTGCCTCATGATTCGCCGGTTGAACTTATTTTGCCGTTTCTTGTCCGCATGATTCTCAACGTCCGGATCGGTGAACTTATTTTGCCGTTTCTTGTCCGCATGATTCTCAACGTCCGGATCGCTGAACTTATTTTGCCGTTTCTTGTCCGCATGATTCTCAACGTCCGGATCGCTGAACTCTTTTTTCCGTTTTTTGTCCGCATGATCCTCGACGTCCGAATCGCGGGAGCGTTTGCCTTTTCCTCGTGTCGACACCTTAGACTGCTTGTGTGTTTTGGTCCGTTGGAGAAAAGAGTTGCTGGTGTCGGTACTGGGAACCAATTTTAGCAATTTCTTTCCCGTACCCTCAGGAATATCAAGTAGACCAATAAGGGAGGATAAGTGAGATTGAGCATTGAACATACTCAAACTTTTCCCAAAATCGTCCTTGTTGGATGAGCATGTTCGAGATTTGTTCAGTTTATGGACATTAGAGTGTTTTTTTTTCCTCAGTGTGAGAGGAGCATCAACATGGCCAACATACGCCTTCTTACTAGCAGGCTAACTGGCAGAAAAAGAATCATCACTATAATACTTCCGCTTTTCACCTTGCTTTGTATTTTTATACATTTTATTGTATAACTATACACAATATCAAGATGCAAAAGTTATACTATTTTGGTATATCTATTAGCCTTAGATACTTAACTCCTTCACGCTTTTATGACGCAGAGGTTGCTAGATTAGCAATAAGAAATAGAGTTATCTCACTCTTATAATTACCTCTCCAAAATTAGTTTTCTGCCTACAGCTAACTCAAAGACAACTGCAGAGGTTGAAGTAACTAAACTAAAGGTTTCTAAATACCCTTGATGGTAACAAAGGCGTTAAAGTATCCCTAATAGGCTCAAAATTGCGTAAAAAGCGTGAAAGGGTTAATATAATCCTCGGGAGGTTGATATAATAACAGTATTATGAATATAAAACATATACAGAACACAACCAAGAAAACATTTGATGAAGTATCTATAGTTAACCCGGAATTGCTGCATAGACCAACTTTATGACAGTATTAATATTTAACCCCTTCAAGATCCAATACGACGCATTACGTTTCTGTTTTCTGGCTATAATTAGATGATTTTATTCAGATTAGGAAGGGTATAATTTTGGAAGTCAGAGGGTTAATTGAGATAGTCTTTACCCTTATAATTCCCACAGATCCTTCCTATGTTAGTAGATGTGATGGTGATTGTGGTAGTAATAGTAGTAGTAGTAGTAGTGATGGTGGTGGTGATTTTAGTGGTAGTAGTGATGATGGTGGTGATTGTGGTAGTAGTGATGGTGGTGGTGATTGTGGTAGTAGTAGTAGTGATGGCGGTGGTGATTTTGGTGGTAATTTGGATGATGGTGGTGATTGTGGTACTACAATAGTAGTAGTAGTAGTGATGGTGGTGGTGATTTTGGTGGTAGTAGTGATGGTGATGGTGGTGGTGATTGTGGCAGTAGTAGTGATGGTGGTGGTGATGGTAGTAGTAGTGATGGTGGTGGTGATTGTGGCAGTAGTAGTGATGGTGGTGGTGATTATGGCAGTAGTAGTGATGGTGGTGGTGATTGTGGCAGTAGTAGTGATGGTGGTGGTGATTATGGCAGTAGTAGTGATGGTGGTGGTGATTGTGGCAGTAGTAGTGATGGTGGTGGTGATTGTGGCAGTAGTAGTGATGGTGGTGGTGATTGTGGTAGTAGTAGTGATGGTGGTGGTGATTGTGGTAGTAGTAGTGATGATGATGGTGATTGTGGTAGTAGTGATGGTGGTGGTGATTGTGGCAGTAGTAGTGATGGTGGTGGTGATTGTGGCAGTAGTAGTGATGGTGGTAGTAGTAGTGATGGTGGTGGTGATTGTGGCAGTAGTAGTGATAGTGGTAGTAGTAGTAGTGCTGGTGGTGGTGATTGTGGCAGTAGTAGTGATGATGATGGTGATTGTGGTAGTAGTAGTGATGGTGGTGGTGATTGTGGCAGTAGTAGTGATGGTGATTGTGGTAGTAGTAGTGATGGTGGTGGTGATTGTGATAGTAGTGATGGTGGTGGTGATTGGGGTAGTAGTAGTGATGGTGGTGGTGACTGTGGTAATAATAGTGATAGTGTTGGTCATTGTGATAGTAGTGAAGACCTTATAGAACTAAATAACGTACGGTATACAAACTATTGCTAGTTGACAATTAGTGAATCTGAAGAATCCAGGGTGTAGTATAGTGGATGGGAAGGGGAGGTGTTGTTTTTCTGGATCCCCAGCTCCCTCATATTTAGCCTTAATAATTTTGAAATTTAAAGATGTTCGCCTTAGAATTTTCGTGATTTTGAGGTCTTTTGTGCCATTTAGGTGTCGATATTTTCCTGGCGAGCGATAGCGAGCCTATAATTTAGAAGGAACCTTCCTAATGCCGGGACATTATTCTACTGAAAAATGTACACATTTATCTTGAAAGGTGGGGGGGGGGGGTCTTGGAGGTATTTGTTAAGCTTGATGGAGGTCTTGGGAAGGAACTAAACAATATATACATATTAATGGTCATGTTAGGAGAAGGTATTGCAGGGGATAAGCTTTGACAACGGCACCTCGTATATTATACACATACATCAACAAACACATACAAAGCTCCCCTGAAGGTATCCGCCCACCATATGTCCCTTCTACCATATGTACCGCCTTTGTTGAGCACCCCACGTGTCACCCCCAGGCCTATCCTACCCTACCCCCATGCCTATACCTTACCCTCAGGCCTAACCTTCCTCTATAGGTCTAGGGGCGGGAGGGGTCTCTTCTGGTACAGTTCTTGCAGGGGGGGGGGGGTGGGGGGGGGGAGGGGGGGGGGGGGGGGGGGAGGGAGAGTGAGGTGCGTTGACAATCTTCCTCCCCTCAAATCCTCAAAATTACCCATGAACAAAATTACCCATGAACAAAATTACCCATGAACAAAATTACCCATGAACAAAATTACCCATGAACAAAATTACCCATGAACAAAATCACCATGAACAAAATTACCCATACCATAATCACCCATGAACAAAATTACCCATGAACAAAATTACCCATGAACAAAATTACCCATGAACAAAATTACCCATGAACAAAATTACCCATAAACAAAATTACCCATAAACAAAATTACCCATGAACAAAATTACCCATGAACAAAATTACCCATGAACAAAATCACCCATGAACAAAATTACCCATGAACAAAATTACCCCTCAACAAAATCACCATGAACAAAATTACCCATATCATAATCACCAATGACAAAATTACCCACGAACAAAATTACCCATGACTATAATGCCTCCTTACTAAATCCACTTCTCTCATACCAGATGACTCGTAAGTCTCTTGGACAAATCTGCTTACAAAAATAATCGTATGACCAAGAAACACATTAATAACAACATCGAATATGAACCTACTCCCACAGATGTCAAGGTTTCCTTTTTCAGGTTGTCAATCTTTAAGGAAGTACTAGAGCTCTGCATGCACTGATATTTAGGGGGAAAAAAAAAAAAAATAAAAAAAAATAAAAAAAAAAAATATATATATATATATATATATATATATATATATATATATATATATATATATATTCTGTGTATGGCCACCCTCGTAAGGGGAGTAAGACGTCCGGCAATAGATAGATATATAAATATATATACACCGGTATATATATATATATATATATATATAGGAGAAAAGGGCATAACTTTGGGAAATGATAAAACAAGGCATTCTAAATGTTCTATAACACAAAGTCCAAATCTCAACTGTTAAAAAGATATTGAAGGTTTTATGTAGTGTTCTCCCCTGTATCACTGTAATGGACTCTTCCATGTCAGATAGTTTCCAGCTGGTCCAAAGTGAGCTAATATATCTATAATAATTTTGCAACTTACAGAATTATAATATCTTTACAATAACATGGTAAAATAATTGCAATTAGATGTAGGTGTGGTAGGCACTAGGACAGCTAGGCCAGCCTTATGGGAAAATACTTAAGAAAATGCTATTTTCAACATGCAATATCTCTTTACTGGTTGAGATTTGGAATATTTCTTATAGAACATTTTAGGCTTAAAATATTTGGTTTTATCATTTCCCAAAGTTATGCCCTTTCCTCCTGGGACACCCTGTATATACAGTATATATATATATATGAGTGTGTGATGGATGGGTAATATGTTGACTTTAATTTGTTGTACGTAGGCCTATGATTGTATCTTAAGTGTAGCTGTAGTGTATCTGTTAGCCTTCCTCCATAGGCCTACCAGGGGCCCCTAAAGTGGTCCCGGCAGGGGGTGGAGGGGTTATTGTACAACACTGTCACTTGTATGGACACTCACTCACTTATACACACACACACACATTATTTTCCCTCAACTAGATTCCAACCACAATAAAACAGAAAAAATGTAACATATACTGTATATATATATACATACTGTATATTGTGAGTTATCTGCTCAACAGGTGGCGTTGTGTGTGTGTAAGTGTGAGAGTCCGAGTGTAGGGGTTGAGACGGTGAAGCACAGGAACGAGGTGGCTTCAGAGATGGGGTCGTTTCGGGCCATGAGTGAGCACCGTGCCTCATGTGAAGGCAAGATGGCAGGTGCTCGTTGTACTCTACGTGCTTCACATGTCTCACTCCCTAGACTGGAACAAGACCTCACGGGCTTCACTGTTCATTGTAAAGCGGTGAATGTTAAGGCTCTCAGCCTATGCCCGAGAGGAAGTAAGTTGGAATATAGAAAAAAAAAAAAAAAAAAAAAAAAAAAAATATATATATATATATACACAGTATACAGTATCGAATCTAGGTGAGGGAAAATCATGTGTGTGTGTGTGTGTGTGTGTGTGTGTGTGTGTGTGTGTGTTTGGGTATAATAATAATAATAATAATTAACGGTTTATTCACAAAAGCAGCCCGAAGGCTGAAAATATACAAGGAAGTTGATACATAGTTAAAATTAAAATTAAAATTAAAATTAAAATTGACACAAGAGCTAACAGGCTAATTTACAATGACAAATATGTATATAATTTATTGATTGTTTAAGACCTTAATTATTGAAGGAATGGCGCTGTTCTTGTAGCGGTCAGTCCGTGGTGCTCTTACGGGGACAATAAGGTTGAAGTGGCGAACAGCGCGTAGAGGAGGAGGGGCGTCGGGCGGTAGTAGGTGCCGGTGTCTGTGGTTGTTTAGTAGTTTGCTGGAGAACTGCTGAAGGTGTTGTTCGTAGAGGTTAGATATGGCGAGTACGTTAATTAGGTTACATGCATCTTGGTAAGTGGTGTAGTTGGCCCCTGTAGTTGGGTGTGTGTGTGTGTGTGTGCGTGTGTGTGTATAAAACAACCAAATTTATACCCTACACTAAACTTGGGAATGGTGAAGGTTTCGTCTCACACTGGGTTCCAAAATATTTTCCTCGGTGCGTCAAAACAAATCTGTATAAAACCTTGGGAGGCTAATTTCATTGGATGTGGGACTGTCTCGCGCATTCCAGAGTGAGACTTATTCCCACGATATGCTCGCTCGCTCTCGCTCGCTCTCTCTCTCTCTCTCTCTCTCTCTCTCTCACAAATATTCACACTTCCGATCCTCCGCCCCTACGTCTCCTCCAAAGTACCACCACCTTTTCTCTTCCTCCTCCTCTTCTCTCTCCCCCCCCCCCCCTCAAGCACCCACTTCTCTCTACCCCTCTTTCTTCCTCTCTCTCACTTTTTGTATTAGATTCGGTCTCACAGTTTCACTACATAAGTTTTACATTTACAATCGTCCTTATGAATAGCTGAAGACCTCAATACTATAAAAACAAATCAGTGAATATTGATCATTGAAGACAAGTGCTATTATTTTGGTCATAATCATCAATTTAACCCCTTCAGCAAGATGACGTAAGTTTCTTCTGGTTATCATTAGACGATTTTCCTCAGCTTATAATCTACCGCTAGGACTCAAAAGGGTTAACCCCTTCCCAATGATGACGTAATTTGCCTCATATAGTGTTTACTATTAGACGATTTTTGTTAGTTTATAATCTATCTTTAGGACTCCAAAGGGTATACAATTACGATCTCAATGAACACCCTGAATAACATAAATCCTATAAGTTTAGCCAGAATCAAAGGTAAAAAGGCGTCAATCGTGGTGAATGGGTAAATACGACCTCAATACGACCTCAATAAACCCTCTGAATAGCATAGGCTCCCTTCTTCAACTGCACAAAATTGCCCAAGTTTAGCCTGAACCAAAGGTAAAAAGCCGTCATGGTGGTAAAGGTGTTAACAAAAATCGTAGGTGTATCAAAATAATTGTTCCTACACGAATATGCATGCTGAGTAAACTAACTATGCTATACCTGGAGTGGACGAAATGAGAGGTTAAGGGGGTAGTGCTTGTTTTTTGGCCTATGTATTTATATATTATTATTATTATTATTATTATATATTTTTTTTAGTTTCCTCGCTAGACCTCCATCAAGCTTTAAAAAAAACACCCTCTAGACTCCCTTTCAAGGTCAATTTTGTACATTTTTCGGTAGAAAAATGTCACGGCCGAAGGCCGGTTCATTCTAAAATTACAGGCTGGCTATCGCTCGCCAGGAAAAAATGGACACCTAAATTACACGAAAAGTCTTAATATTGACAAACAAATAGGGCGAAAGGTCTAAAAATCATCAAACTAATGGAATGAACGTCTTAAATCTCAAAACAAGTATGCTAAACATGAGGAAGAAGGGGGTCCAGAAAACTCGCCTACCTCCCCCTTAAGTTCAACCATCACCTTCATCTTCAGTTATAACATGTTTTATCAACACAATTGTGAATTTTGTATATACTATAACGAGTAAGCATTATGACGCTATGCACTGACTTATAAATACTAATATTTAATCATATTTTTCAACCTAGGCTTAATGGGCACAGATCTGATTTAGAAATGCTTAAAATAACATATAACTAAATTATTTAATTTAGACAATGTACATTTTTCAGCAAACAATAAAATGTATGTAAATGCCCTAGGTAATAATTATAGTTCTTCATACACGCGCCATTATGCAGTCCCTCAAGGCCAAACACACACACACACACACACACACACACACACCAATATGACCAAGAGATCAGGGAGCCTCAAGGATCCGACTGAGATCAAAGGATTTTCGCCTCATCAATTCTCCCAGATCTTATTCCCCAAACTCTTTCTTGGGGCCAAAATTCCGTCGTCCCTTCTTTTTCCTACGAACTATTAAAGAGATAAACCCCCTTTTATCCATTAATCGATGCATTTTCTATAACAAACTCTCAAAGTTTTGAATTCATACACTCAATGACATAAGTTAGGGCATAATATTTCGAAACTATCCCGAACAGAATCGAATCTTCTCATTAATTTGCTTACCTAATATTTACACTTCGGAGGTTCATTTTGCAGTTCGAGAGTTCTCATTGGACCAGGATTTATGTCGTTGAGTGTACAGTCAACTCGTTTAATCCGCAGTTTCAGAAATTGTAATTATGCAAAAAAACAAAAAAAACAAAAAAAATCAGATTGCTGTAGGACACTGCAGTACTTTTACATTTCTCTATGAAACTGCATTATAAATCGTAGGCTTGTCCACCTTTCTTTAACTGTCTTCGTGGTGCAATGCATAGTGTGTTGATTTTCGGTGTGAGCATCCTAGGTTCGAATTCCCGGACTGCCACATGTGTTTGTTAATTTCATTAGTCGAGTTTAGGAGTAAAGTTGGTTGGTGGAGAGAACATAATAATTCATTCAGGTTCAGTAGTAGTTTATCGAGAGGCCTTCTCTAGGGTTAAGTGCCCCATTAATTACTATTTCCTTTCACCTATGCATAGCCTATGATAGCGCAGTTGGAAAGTGTGTACATGCTTAGATTGATATGCAGGATTCGAAACTGCATAATAAATCGTAGGCTTGTCCACCTTTCTTTAACTGTCTTCGTGGTGCAATGCATAGTGTGTTGATTTTCGGTGTGAGCATCCTAGGTTCGAATCCCCGGACTGCCACATGTGTTTGTTAATTTCATTAATCGAGTTTAGGAGTAAAGTTGGTTGGTGGAGAGAACATAATAATTCATCTATTTTCCATTTTATACATTGCACATTTATTTTATAAATTAACTTTTAAGATTTGCATAAGACTAAACAATATTATGAGACTGCGGAGTATACGACTTGACTGTACATATTGTGATTCATGCCCCCTAGTTGTAGGTGTGTGTGTTCCATATATTTGTTATTTTAGGCAGCGCACCTGATCCTGGCATAAATCCTGAGCTCTGATTAATCGCTGGGTCCTGTTTACAAAATGTCAGTAAGCAATAAATTACCGTGAGGCTTACCGTTATTGTGAGAGATGGCGACAGGTAGCAAAGAATGGCCAGAGTTATGATCAAAGTATTGGATCATTATAATAAACACTTATCTATCATGTCAACACTTTTATATCCATTCAATAATCTATGTATGTAACTCATACGTATGTATGTATGTATGTACTCAGGCACATACCCCATTGCTGGGGGGGGGGGGGGGGGGCGACATTGACAGAACACAAAAAGTGCCATTCCACAGATGACCAGGTATATAAACAATTATTTGAGGAAGTAGGTATTCAGTGTTTTGAAATGATATTATATTTTGCCAATACTTGATCATTATTCCGGCAAATTGTTCTTAATATTTGTAATGTATGTGTATTTTATGTGTAATGACGCTTTGTATGTATGTTTTACTCACTGTATATTTTCAACTCTATGGTTGCAATTGTAAAAATGACATTAAATAAACCTATTATCATTATTATTATTATTATTATTATTAACAGAAACAATATTTAAAGTTCAGATTCTTACTTTCGCGTTCCCTCGCCCCTTCGTCTGTCTCGTTGAGTATGAGCATTTTACAATGGGAGGAGGATTCCTAGCCCCTGCCCCCAGAAGGAAATGTAGGACAGTAGGCCTATAAGAGACAGACAGAAACGGCTAAGGTTGGGTAGAGTATGCCAAACCTAACTCTAGATAGAACCAGCCTTCACGCAAATAATCTAGGTACAGAATGAATATAAACACCATGTGTGGAGGAGCACTTTATTGACAACGTTTCGTTGTGTGTGTGTAAGTGTGAGAGTCCGAGTGTAGAGGGTGAGACAGTGAAGCACGGGAACGAGATGGCTTCAGAGATGGGGTCGTTTCGGGCCATGAGTGAGCACCGTGCCTCATGTGAAGGCAAGATGGCAGGTGCTCGTTGTACTCTACGTGCTTCACATGTCTCACTCCCTAGACTGGAACAAGACCTCACGGGCTTCACTGCTCATTGTAAAGCGGTGAATGTTAAGGCTCTCAGCCTATGCCCGAGAGGAAGTAAGTTGGAATATAGAAAAAAAAAAAAAAAAAAAAAAAAAAAAAAAAAATATATATAGCTTCTTCAGGCCAATGTCATTAGCACCAGCCTGCACAACTGTTCTGTTACTCAAATGTCGCTTTCATACATTTAACCGAAACATATGATCGCGCTTGCCACCCATATGTTAAACAAGCCAACAATGAAGAACTCTGTAAAAAAAAAAAAAAAAAAAAAAAAAAAAAAATATATATATATATATATATATATATATATATATATATATATTATATATAAGGTGCCCTGGCGGCGTTGTATAGAAGGGCAGGTCTTGGGGTCTCGTAGGGCTGTCAATACCGCTGTGTGGCTCTGACGGGGACAGCTGCTGACGAGATATAGGCCTGGTGAGAGGGAGAGAGGGACCCCGAGATATTGGAGGAAAGGAAGGGCTGTACAGAGAGGGAGAGGAGAGGAGAGGGAGGAAGAGATGGAGAGAAGAAGAGAGAGAAGAGGAGAGGGAAGAGAGGGACAGAAGAGGAGAGGGAAGAGAGGGAGAGAAGAGGAGAGGGAGAGAAGAAGAGGAGAGGGAAGAGAGGGAGAGAAGAGGAGAGGGAAGATAGGGAGAGAAGAGGAGAGGGACGATAGGGAGAGAAGAGGAGAGGGAAGCGAGGGAGAGAAGAGGAAAGAGAAGAGATGGAGAGAAGAGGAGATGGAGAGAAGAGGAGAGGGAAGAGATGGAGAGAAGAGGAGAGGGAAGAGATGGAGAGAAGAGGAGAGGGAAGATAGGGAGAGAAGCGAGGGAGAGAAGAGGAGAGGGTAGAGATGGAGAGAAGGGGAGAGGGAAGAAATGGAGAGAAGAGGAGAGGGAAGATATGGAGAGAAGAGGAGAGGGAGAGAAGAGGAGAGGGAAGAGATGGAGAGAAGAGGAGAGGGAGAGAAGAGGCCAAATAGAGAAGAACAAAAGAAAAGAGAAAGGATAAATGAGAGGAAGGAGACGAAAAGGAATGGAGTGGACAAGGTAGAATTATCAAAGAGAAGAGAGAGAGAGAGAGAGAAAGAGAGGGTAGAGAGAGAGAGAAAGAAAGGGAGGAAGCCACGGATATTGGATGGAAGGACCAGGAAGGAAGGTTCGGAGGAAGAAGGGGGAAGGGAGATGACAGAGAAAGAAGGGTGTCTTTTTTATTGGATATCAGCTAAATTTAGACGATTTTATGAAGCTTAGAAAGGATATATGGTACAGGGTGTCTCAAAATAGATGCAACCCATTAAGATTATAATAATTTATTACTCAGACAAGAAACTCCAAAAAATATTACATTTCTAGATTCTAGAAGCTGATATTACAATAATTAAAAAACTAAAGATTTGAGGTCTCTAGCTCAAAGGATGCATCCATTAGAGCACATGTTCCAAATGACCACCGTTTGTGCTGCAGACACACTTGAAGCCGACGAGCAAAGTTAAAAGGAGGAATTGAGATAGTCTGTAGCCTTTTAATTAGTAGACGTCCTTCCTAACCTGAATCAAATCGTCTAATAGTTTTGAGAATATGATGAAAGGGACGTGATCGGTACTGCCAGGGTCAATAAGGAACTATAGGAGCTGAAAGGGCGACTAGGAAAGGCTGTAGGAAGAAGGAGAAGGGGAGAAGGTAGGATAAGGGGAGAAAGGGAGAGGGAGGAGAAGGGAAGACTAGGAAAGGCTGTAGGAAGAAGGAGAAGGAGGACTAGGAGAGGCTGTAGGAAGAAGGAGAAGGGGAGAGGGAGGAGAAAGGAAGACTAGGAAAGGCTGTAGGAAGAAGGAGGACTAGGAGAGGCTGTAGGAAGAAGGAGAAGGGGAGGGAGGAGAAAGGAAGACTAGGAAAGGCTGTAGGAAGAAGGAGGACTAGGAGAGGCTGTAGGAAGAAGGAGAAGGGGAGAGGGAGGAGAAAGGAAGACTAGGAGAGGCTGTAGGAAGAAGGAGAAGGAGGACTAGGAGAGGCTGTAGGAAGAAGAAGAAGGGGAGAGGGAGGAGAAAGGAAGACTAGGAGAGGCTGTAGGAAGAAGGAGAAGGGGAGAGGGAGGAGAAAGGAAGACTAGGAAAGGCTGTAGGAAGAAGGGGAAGGGGAGAGGGAGGAGAAAGGAAGACTAGGAAAGGCTGTAGGAAGAAGGGGAAGGGGAGAGGGAGGAGAAGGGGGAAGAGGACAAATATTAAGGGATCGAGGAGAGAGGAGAGAAAAAGAGAGGAAAGACGAGAGAGACCGAAGAGATGGAGAGATGAGAGGAATTAAGATGACTAAGTTAGGACAAAGAGGGCTGTAAATGTCCACACCTTTTCCCTGGCTGACCCTTCCCAAATGGTTGAAATATTAGCGCAATTGCTCTAGTCGTTTGTGAGTTATAGAGGTTATTGTTGAGAGTGTTGGCCTACCTATTTGGAGCGGGATATAGCGGTCTGTCTGTCCTCAGCGAACTACAAAGTGTTAACAAATTCTTACCGAGTAACTTTAGTTGGCGTTTTGTGCTGCCTAAATATATTGCATTGACACTGGTATTCGTTGACTACACAAGGCTATACTTCGTTAGTTATGCTATACTGTATATATATATATATATATATATATATATATATATATATATATATATATATATATACATATATATATATATATTATATATATACACGTGTGTGTGTGTGTGTGCGTGTGCGTGTGCGTGTGTGGTGTGTGTGTGGTGTGTGTGTGTGTATGTGTGAGTGTGTATGTGTCTGTGTGAGGTGTCTCTGTGTGTGATGGACAATGGGAGTAACTTTATTCTCACTGTCTGGATGCTGCCAGGGAAATGGTTCTCTCTCTCTCTCTGAAGTGGATTAGGGAGGACAATTTAGAGGAACTGTTGACGAGAGCCCCTGTCACTTCTGTTTTATCATTGCTGTCTTTTGGGAATTGTATTTATCCTTTTACACAATTTTACTTGTCTGTTTACACATTATATATATTGAAGTTTTGGGTAATTTTACTTGTCTCTTCACACATTATATTTATTGGAGTTTTGGATAATCTTACTTGTCCATTTACACATTATATTTCTTGAAGTTTGGGGACATTTTCCTTGTAACTACCATAGATCCCTCCTAAGCTTCACAAAATCATCTAAATATAGCTAGAATATATTAGAAAACACGTCGCCGTTACTGTAAGGGTTAAACTTAAGGGGACAGTGGTTATTTTGTCGGGTCAATATATTTGTATAGTAATATATTTTTTTCGTTTCCTCGCTAGATCTTCATCAAGCTTAAAAACAACTCCATATACACCCATATAATGTTTTCGGTAGATTTTTTTCTTTTTTAAATTACACGCTCGCCAGGAAAACATCGACACCTACATGGCACGAAAAATCTTGGTATTAATATAGAAATTATTTAAAATCGACAAACTAATGGGGCGAACGCCATACAATCTGAAAACTAATGGGGCTAAGCATGAGGAAGAAGGGGGACCAGAATAACGACCGATCTCCCCTTAAAACCTGGAGACAAAAATAAAGTCGAAACTGTCAGATTCATGCAAGACATTTGACTCTAAAGCCGGTATCACACGAGCGCTTTTTCACTCAACATTAATCCTCAACACTGGTCTGGCAGCTTATGAGATCAACATTTAATATTTTTCTGTTACCTAAATTCATCTACCATCAGTCTAGTTTCCGATACCAGTACAAAATATTCCAGAAATGTTGCCCGAAATTTTTTGATTATCGAATGTTGACTATAAAAGCTCTCGTGTGATACCGGCATAACTGTATCGAATATGAACAAATAGTATGATCCGTTCGAAAATACAATAGTTGAGTTATGAAGAGAGCTACACCCCTTCAGACTAGCAAGGAACTGGAGTTCCCGAAAAGGGGCTCCAGTCCTGAAAACTATTCTTGATTTACAGTGTGCTGGCTTAATAATCCAGAAGGGTTGATAGCCGCTCAACTCCTAGTTTAGCTAATTATCAAACTAGCATTGTATTGTGAGAGAACACACATTATTTACCATTGAGTTATGATATCAAGCCAAAATATATTATCCTAAATAAAAAAAAATAAAAAATATATAATGACTAAATAAACTAAAATTAATAAATAAACACATACAATTAATAAAGGGATACATAGACAATATTAATACAATATGACAAACGGTACGACGTGATAAAGATGGGAGGTGGGTGGGAAGAGAAGAACTAAAGAGAAAACGGGAGGTGGGAGAAGAACTAAAAAGGAAAACGGAAGCGTGAATAATAAACACAAAAAACGGGAAAACACAGAGATCAAGCAAAGGAGGGTCATCTATCGGGAGCAAAGCCCAAAGTTATCACACTCTCCGCCATCTTGTTTACCTTAAGGGGAGATGGATCGCTTTGCTTTCTTATGTTTAGCCCCATTAGTTTTCAGATTTTAAGACGTTCGGCCCCATTAGTTTGGCAATTGTAAGACCTTCCGCCTCATTTCCTTGTCAACATTAAGACCTTCTGTGCCATTTAGGTGTCGATTTTTTCCAGGCGAACGATAGCGACCCTGTGATTAAAGGGGAAATTTTTTGTTTGTTCTCTAGACCCTCATCAAGCTTTTAAAAATAATAAAATATAAATTTGTACATTTTTCGGTAGAAAAATTTCCCGGCCGAAGGCCGGTCCCTCCTAAACTACAAGCTCGCTATCGCTCGCCAGGAAAAAATCGACACCTTAGCGGCACAAAAGGTTTTTAAATTGACAGAAATGAGGCAAATGGTCTTAACATTACCTAATTTACAATCCTAAAACTAATGGGGCTAAACATGAGGGAGAAGGAGGTTCGAAAAATAATCCCTTGAGTGAAAAATTTCCCTTAAAAAAGCTCCAGCTGTGTCATCCAGGGAAACAACATGGCGGCTGTAAAATCCAAGATGGCGGGGCCGGCCTAAAAGGTGGGGTGCAAGAGCTCATTATTTTGGAGTGTGTGTTTTGGCCACCAGGGAGCCGCGGTGAGAGAGAGAGAGAGAGAGAGAGAGAGAGAGAGAGAGAGAGAGAGAAAGAGTAGAGAGAAGAGAGAGAGAGAGAGAGAGAGAGAGAGAGAGAGAGAGAGAGAGAGAGAGAGAGAGAGAGAGAGAGAGAGAGAGAGAGAGAGAAAGATAGATTTTAAGGTGAAAGCAAATACTGTACTACTGTAAATTAAAGATAATAATTTGTGAACTTAAAGCAGGGAGGACGGATGGAGTCGAAGGGAAGTTGGAATAGTATAACAATATACACTTATATGTGCACATTATCTCTCTCTCTCTCTCTCTCTCTCTCTCTCTCTCTCTCACACACAGAATGTCAACACACCAAGACATCAAAGCCTCCACCTGTGACCGCCCTGAAGGAAGGATATAGCGCACTCTTATTTATAACACTCAATATTCCATCAACCTATTACGAATGGATGCCCCACAATTTTCCTCCCCCACCCAGTTAAGGGGGACGCGGGGATGTTTTTTTTTCTCGGCCCCCCCTTTTTCCCTCATGTCTAGCCCCGCTAGTTTTCAGATTCCAAGGCGTTCAGCCCGGGAAATTTTTCTACCGAAATAAGTACAAATTTATCTCGAAGGGGGTCTAGGGTTTTTTTTTTTTTTTTTTTTTTTCTTTCTTTCTTTTTTTTTTTTCTTTTTTTTTCAAGCTTGATTGAGGTCTAACAAGGACACTAATCAATAAATAAATAAAATAAATTTAAGAATATATATATATATATATATATATATATATATATATATATATATATAAACCCTCCCCCGCCCAGTTAATGAAAGGGAAGGGCCTGCAAGAGGATGGACGTGAATAATGTAGTCACTTGGAAGAAGGAGATGAAATATAATAAGAGGGCTTCTTTTTTCTCCCTAAAAGAACCGGCATTGCTAAGAAGTGACGCTACACTCTGAAAACATATACGTATTTTCTTTCCTTTACATTATAATAAATATCTAACACAAACTGAAATTAAGAGCATTGCACTCATTATATAAACATAAATTATCTTATATAATTATTCCTTCACTAAATTATGAAATATTAATAAAAGTAAATCAGGGTGTGGTAAGTTAATCAGTATCTGACTCACTTTGAGAAAATGTGATGGGTTAAGTAAAGACACATTTATTTAGTTTAAGAGGAGATATACACTTGAGGGACTTTTTTCTTGACCCCTTTCTCCCTCATGTCTAACCCCATTGCTTTTGATATTTTAAGAAGTTTGCCCCATTAATTTGGTGATTTTAAGAATTTCCGCCCCATTCTGACAATTTTAAGACCTTTCGTGCCATCTAGGTGTCGATTTTATCCTGGCGAGCGATAGCGAGCCTGTAATTTAAGAGTAACCGGCCTTCGGCCGGGACATTTTTCTACCTAAAAATGTACAAATTTATCTTGAAAGGGGGTCAAGGGGGTGACATTTTAAGATTGCTGGAGGAGTAGGAAACAAACTAAAAACCTCCCCTTAAACAAGCATAACAAAAAATGAAATTAAATGAAAATGCAAAATCGTCTAAAGTCAAGCATGTTGTATTCAATGCTTGGCTTTCTAACTGTGGCCTCAGGGTAGCATGAAACGTGTCAAATATTAAGATTTTGTTCTTGTCAATAGGGTGCACATCTATAAGGTGGAGTCACGAAGCCCGGGCCAGAAGAGGGACATTGACAAGTGCTGAATCCCCAAGTGCAAGGCGGTCGCAATAGTGTTGGTTGTATCAGTAGTGTTTGTCAGCGGGTTAAGGGGGACCACCTCGTTTTGCTTTTTCTTTCTGGGTTGTATCCATTCGACCCCATGCAGCCTTCTGTTTTAAGACGTTTATCCCCATCCAGGTGTCTATTTTTTTCCTGGCGAGCGTTAGCGAGCCACAATATTTTTAAAACAAATTTTGACAGCAGGCTAAATTTTTACATTTTTCGATAGAAAAATGCCTCCGGCAAAGCCAGATTTCTCCATATAATGCTGGCTTGCTATCGCTCGCCAGGAAGAAATCGGCACCAGGATGGGGATGAACGTCTTAAAACAGTAGGCTGAATGCGGCCGAATGGATACAAGCCAGAGGAAAAGAGAAAAGGAGAGAAAAAAAAAAAAAGGTCACTTGTCATACTAAACATTGTCTTTTGTATCCTTCATTCACATAGAAAGAAAAAATATTAAACAAAATAAATAAAAGAGATTATACTACCCCCCTTAATCCCCCCCCCCCCCCACCGTCCATTCCCGTGTTGAGCTGTGTTCGGTGGTCCGTAGTTCCTGCCTTCTGTCCGGAACCCCCAGAGTGTCACTTCCAGAGTGTCTCCCTTCAATTAACACACACAGACACACATGGGGGATTCGCGTACACACACACATACGCACACACACACACACACATACACACACACACACTCACACACACACACATGGGGATGGGGACACGGGGAGAATGAGGGAAGAGAAGCATAAGAGAAAGAGGACACGGAGAGAATAAGAGGAGAGAAAGATTAGAGAATAGAGGACACAGGGAGAATGAGGGGAGAGAAAGATTGAAGAATAAAGGAAAAGCGAGAGAGAGAGAGAGAGAGAGAGAGAGATATAGAGCGCGAGAGAGAGAGAGAGAGAGAGAGAGAGAGAGAGAGAGAGAGAGAGAGAGAGAGAGAGAGGGAGGGAAGGGGGGGGGGCATGAGGCGCCAATAGGACATTTGACAGACACAGGGGGGGCTGGAAGGGGGGAAAGAGGCCATGGGAGTAGTTTATGTGTGTATATCTCAAACACACACACAAGCACATACACACTGACACTCAACTCACACACACTCACTTTCTTTATTATTGTAGTATATCATTTAGAAATTACTTATATTAATTGGGTTGGAATAATTCGACAGTTGTTCGGAAGTACGTACTATATTTAATAGATTCAAAGGCAATCAATATTCCTCATAGCTAATGGTTCTCGATCCTGGTCCAAATACGGTCAAACTGGAAAGGTTTGAATACTTACGACAATACAGTATCAATTGTCCTTTTGGAAGTTTTAAGTTCCCATTACAACCTATCTGTACGATCGCTATTCAGGGTTTAACTTACTTTGACTTTGGTCTCAAGGCACAATAACTACAGTATTAATCAAACAAAAGAAACTATGTTAATAAGGTGCGTCCTGATTTCTTATAATATATATTACGCGCGATCGATAGCATGCTTTCGATGAGGTTATATCTATAGAGTAATGATAACATAGTTTCCTTATAACAGAACTATTTCCAAATAAGGAGGCTTGATTGCCCATTCCAATCTAATACTCCAGCTAAGCATAGGTTGTGGGCATTTTCACGTTACTGCCTACTTCACAGTTCGAGTTAGATTCTTAGAAATCTACTTAGATTGATTAACCTAGTCTCATTCGATAGCTGGGCACATACGTCCCTAATATATCGATTATATAAGATACAATTAATTATTCAATTTATAATTCTGGCCACCTCGCTGGGATTGGAATATAGGAGTAGAAAATGTATCTTTGTAAACCAAGATAAATCTCTCTATCGGTCTCTCATTATGTGTGTATGCGTGTGTGTGTGTGTGTGTTTTACCATCCCTTCACCACCACAGGCCTATAGTCGTGATCACCTGGGAGAGGGGGGAATGGGGGGGGGGGGGTAGTCAGGGAACCACGCTCCCCTGAACACGTGGCGGGCCAAGGTAAACCACGTGGACACTTTACGCGCCCTACCACGTGTTTGTTTACACACGCGGCGGTCAGGGGCAGGAGACCCTTTGGTAAACAGACATTGACCTACTTCCGCCATATTGGAGTCACTTACAGTATATCACTTGACTTATTTGTTTGACTTACAATGGTGGATACTGATATACCTGTTGAGAGAGAGAGAGAGAGAGAGAGAGAGAGAGATTGAGAGAGAGAGAGAGAGAGAGAGAGAGAGAGAGAGAGAGAGAAAGAGAGAGAGAGAGAGAGAGAGAGAGAGAGAGAGAGAGAGAGAGGGGAGGAGGGTAACTGTGTGACTGGATACTATACTTAAGGGGGGGGTGGGTTGTTTTTCTGGTACCTCTTCTTCCTCATGTTTAGTCCCATTAGTTTTCAGGTTTTATGACGATCGGCCCATTAGTTTGGCGATTCTAAGACCTTTCGCCCCATTTACTTGTCAATAGTAAAACTTGTTGTGTCATTTAGGTGTTGATATTTTCCTGGCGAGCGATAGCGAGCCTATAATTTAAGAGGAACCGGCCTTCGGCCGGTAAATTTTTCTATCGAAAAATTCACAAATTTATCTTGAAGGAGGGTGTGTTTTTTAAGCTTGATGGAGGTCTAGGGAAGAAACTAAACATATGATAAAACAAATATATAAATGAAGATATAAATACGACCATCTCCCCTTAATGTAGGAAGTGTGATGCTCGGATGACCCCACAATACTGGTCAAAGCGGAAATGGTAATATGAAATCATTGACCAACATCTCGGCATTATTATCAACTGCGGGACCTGTAATGTAAAAATATTAATGTTGTATTTTTTTTTCTTTCAGTATCTTACATGCATTTAAAACATTAACCCCTTCAGCACGATGATGCGTTCTTACCTTTTATTCTGGTTAACATTTAATGGATGTTATGCACTTTACGAAGGCCCTATGTTATTCAGATGGTTCGTTAGGATATCATTTATGGTAATCCTTTGAGTCGTTGAGGTAGATTACAAGCAAGTGCAATTAATCTAATGTGAAATAAATGACTTAGACAGCATACAAAGACATTTAACCTCGCATATGCATTCAGTAAAACCTTTATATTATTGGGAGCGTTTAAGAACACTGAAGATGTACTCGTTGGAACGTAGAAGGGAGCGATACTTGATAATATATACGTGGAAATTGCTGAAGGTATAGTTCCGAATCTATTCACCCCGATAGTCATGAAGTTCAGTGATAGAAGAGGTTGGGAATGCGATATCCCCAGGATGAAACGTCGGGGTGCTGCGGGATCTCTGCGAGAGGCATGGTTGTCGCATAGAGGTCCGCGTCTCTTCAATAAACTCCCACGGAGAGTACAGTTAGCTTGAGACATGAGGGGAGTCTCGCAAGACAACTTCAAGAGGGCCCTTGATGCTGAACTCGAAAAAGGTGCCAGATGAGCCCATCTTCGCAGGGGAGCGTGCTGCCCCTTCAAACAGTCTGCTGCACGAAATCACAACCCAGAACGAGGGGCGGCGGGCTCCTCGGTGCCACTAGAAGAAAGGCTGTGTTCCTTCTAAAATTACAAGCTGGCTATCGCTCGTCAGGATAAAATCGACATCTAAACGGCACAAAAGGTCTTAAAATCGCCAAACTAATGCAACAAACATCATCAAATCTAACGGAGCTAAGCATGAAGGAGAAGGGGGTCCATAAACAGCAACAACCTGCCCCTTACGGTAATGACGGTAGTGGTGACACAGCCTCGTCACTTTATTGTCAGCCATCAAACTCAGAGAGAGCCTTCTGCTTTGCTATCCTTACCTTCCACTCTGTAGTAAATTCTAAGTTAGCATTAAGTCCGGACTGCCTAGTAGGGACCGCAAGGTGTGTCCCGTCTGTGTATAAGATCTTTTGCCTTTATGTTGTGTCGTCCCTGTTTTGGTTTGTATATTTTGCAAATTTTACATTATAATGATATCTATGTAACTCTCTCTCTCTCTCTCTCTCAACCCTGGATTCAGACCGTCAACCCACCAGCCCCCCTCCCTAATACCAGTCAACTGTCAAATCAACCCTGTCACTCGCTCTATCAGTCACCCCCCTACAGTTAGTCTATCTTTAACAGGCTCGACAGTCAATCTCTCAGCCAGTCTGTTATTCGGTCAGTCACTCAGTTAACAGTTAGTTGGAGGACACCTGTTCACATGGTCAGACTGTATATTTTACAAAACATCAGCTTACATCTGACTACTAATCAACTTCCGGATCTAAAGTTTAAAATGTATAAGGATATTTATATATAATTATATATAATTATAAATAATATATATATATATATATATATATATATATATATATATAAGTACAATGGTTTGAGAGAGAGAGAGAGAGAGAGAGAGAGAGAGAGAGAGAGAGAGAGAGAGAGAGAGAGAGAGAGAGAGAGAGAGAGAGAGAGAGAGAGAGAGAGAGAGAGAGAGAGAGAGAGAGAGAGAGAGAATTTGTGCGTGAGTTGAAACCTTCCTTAAATTTGACATTTGATATTACTTTACCATAACTAACATCAGACAGTGTACACCATATTGTAATATCCACTCGTTGTTACGTTGAAAAGTAACCAACCAATAAAGTTGTTCAGGTAAACAAATTTCTCCTGGTAATAATATCCTGGTAACCGTGGCCAGCTGTCGATCACTTTCACCGCCCGATAAATCTGTTACTCCATCAATCAACCAATACCTGGCCTGCTCAACCTGGCTGATAATGGGTCAGCATATTCATGAGGCAGAAAGTACCCAGATTTATGTTCAAATCGTTTTAATCGTAGAAAGAAACTGTTTCAGTATTATCGACTGATTTATGTCATAGTCATAGAATTGTTCCGTAATATTTCGGTCAAACAAACATATACAGAGATTGATAATAGCACAATCTCCGAGGTTAATAATATATAACACATTAGTCGATGGCATGCTATCAGGAAATACGATTTTTTTTTTAAATATCCATTAGTTGAACAGACAATTGTTGTCAGTCAACATATCAGTCCTTTACAATATCATAAGACTGATTAATTACTTAGACATATATAAAATGGTTAGTTACATACAGAATACAATGGTTAGTTACAGTCGGAGAAAGCTATGGTAACTGAAAAAGGACTAAACCAAACAGGGCTGTACATTTCCACACCTATATCCTGGTTGGTTCGCCTTAAATGATAGAATTGTCAGTGATTGATCTAATCTAGTTTTAGTACAGTATATTAAGCCGTTGTCACACGAGCCCTTTTTCGGTCAATTTTTCATGAGGTAGTTTTTTCTCGTGTTATTTCGGGAATTTTTCGCACTGGACTAGGCAACTAGACTGAAGGTAGATTATGTTAGGCGGCTGAATTCTGATAAAGTGTAATTTTTTAAGCTTCCAGATCATATTTGCTCGTAAAAATTGCTCGAAAAATGGCTCGTGTGACTCCGGCTTATGTCAAGATTGCTGAATAGACTATATTGTATTCATTGAGTGAGTGAGTGAGGTGGTGAGGCAGAGAGAGGGTGTGCTACAGTCGGCTGTATTCATTGAGTGAGTGAGGTGGGTGGTGAGGCAGAGAGAGGGTGTGCTACAGTCGGCTGTATTCATTGAGTGAGTGAGGTGGGTGGTGAGGCAGGGAGAGGGTGTGCTACAGTCGGCTGTATTCATTGAGTGAGTGAGATGGGTGGTGAGGCAGAGAGAGGGTGTGCTACAGTCGGCTGTATTCATTGAGTGAGTGAGATGGGTGGTGAGGCAGGGAGAGGGTGTGCTACAGTCAGCTGTATTCATTGAGTGAGTGAGGTGGGTGGTGAGGCAGGGAGAGGGTGTGCTACAGTCGGCTGTATTCATTGAGTGAGTGAGGTGGGTGGTGAGGCAGGGAGAGGGTGTGCTACAGTCGGCTGTATTCATTGAGTGAGTGAGATGGGTGGTGAGGCAGGGAGAGGGTGTGCTACAGTCGGCTGTATTCATTGAGTGAGTGAGGTGGGTGGTGAGGCAGGGAGAGGGTGTGCTACAGTCGGCTGTATTCATTGAGTGAGTGAGGTGGGTGGTGAGGCAGGGAGAGGGTGTGCTACAGTCGGCTGTATTCATTGAGTGAGTGAGGTGGGTGGTGAGGCAGGGAGAGGGTGTGCTACAGTCGGCTGTATTCATTGAGTGAGTGAGATGGGTGGTGAGGCAGGGAGAGGGTGTGCTACAGTCGGCTGTATTCATTGAGTGAGTGAGGTGGGTGGTGAGGCAGAGAGAGGGTGTGCTACAGTCGGCTGTATTTCACCTGATGATAAACTAAATCCCTTACCATCTTTGAGTACCAGCGACGTGTGTTATATTTTATGCTAGCTATAATTAGACGATAATATGCCGCTTACGAAGGATCTGTGGTCGTTAAAAGGGTTGGTTGAGATAGCCTTATTATTGGTAGAGGTCCTTCCTAAGCTGAATATAATCGTCTAATAGTCGCCAGAATAGGATGAAAAAGGACGTCCCTGGCAGTGAATGAGTTAACCACCTTATTTCACATTATATAATAGAAGAATAAGGAACTACTATGTCACTTCACCACACTATTGCTAAGTGTTCATAATTAACAACGCATGTGGCTATAAACTCTTTGTAATAGCTGAATAATGAAGATGGGGACGTGACAATTTACTCCCAGCTGAAAAATGTACAGGTCTAATCTATCTATCTATATACTCAGGCCCCATCCCCACTTTTCCTTTATTTTTATTTTTATTTTTTTATTTTATTTTATTTTATTTATTTTTTTTGGGGGGGGGGGGGTAGGCCGACTCAAGACAGAGCAAGAATAGGGACAACAGAAAACAATGAACACATAAAAACATAACACAAATTCACACACATTTAGGTCATCCAGGAGAAGGTAATAGTCAACATTTCCGAATAGACTATGATGTATTTATTGAGTGGGTGAGGTGGGCGGTGAGGCATGGAGTGGGTGTGGTAGTCAGGTCACGGGCGGGGTGATCAGCGCTGACAATAACACCATTACGGCTGACACACGCCCACGGGACCCAAATAGGTAGCTACCTCTCACATCATTCCTGTCATGCCACGCCCCCCAGTCTCTCCCTGTCATGCCACACCCACTTGGCTCCCCTTGTCATGCGGCACCCACCTGGCTCTCTCTGTCATGCCACACCCACCTGGCTCTCTTTGTCATGCCACACCCACCTAGCTCTCTGTCATGCCACGCTCACCTGTCATGCCACACCCACCTGGCTCTCCCTGTCATGCCACGCCCACCTGTCATGCAACACCCACCAGAATCTCTCAGTCATGACACGCCCACCTAGCTCCATCTGGCAAGCCACACCCACCTGTCGTATACACCCTATCACACCACACTCAATTTGGCTTACACTGCCTTTCAACAACCACAGTCGCATCACATTCACCCTGTCATGCCAGACCCACCTCGTCATACCACGCTCAAACTTTCTCACACGCGTAACCTGTCATGTCATACCTACCCAGCTATACAACGACCCCCTGTGCTAAACCTATCATGTAACAGTACTTTTGTCACAGCAATCCACTTCGCTTTATGTTACTTCGCCCTGTCTCAACACACGACCTTCTGTCCAGTTCTACCTATAACCTCCTCAATAGGATATTACACATGGTAGACTGTATCAACGATGCCAGCCGTCACCAGGACTCAACTAACCCCTTCCTCCCTCATTATTTACTACTGTTGTTATTCCCCACTCTGCCTCAATGAACGGAATATTCTTCATTCCACCTACTTGTTCTGCTATACTACATTCTAAATATCTTTCTTGTTTGTTGACATCTTTTCAGCATACGTATCTCCATTCGATAATGCACAGTTTATCCTCTAGGGTCTATATAATAATAGTATTATTATACAATAATTTACTTTCATATTTCATAACCCACATTTATGACATACCATTCCCATCCTCTACTCACCCGCAAACTAAGGGAAGTATTTTGTAAACAGTGCAGCCATGGGTAACCGGAAGATTGAAGGTAAACAAACACAACAAACTAGGTGTGAAGAAAACGGGGGGCGGGTAGAGGAAGCTGTCAGAGGGAAGGAGGGAGGGAGGGGGGGGGGGAAGGAGGGAGGGGGGGGGGGTGGAAGGAAGGAGGGAGGGGTTGAAGGGAAGGAGAAAATGAGAGTAACATGATATATGGAACAACTACTATTCATAAACTTATAAAGTGTGTGTGTGTGTGGGGGGCGGGGTGTGAGAGAGAGAGAGAGAGAGAGAGAGAGAGAGAGAGAGAGAGAGAGAGAGAGAGAGAGAGAGAGAGAGAGAGAGAGAGAGAGAGAGAGAGAGAGAGAGAGAGAGAGAGAGAGAGAGAGAGAGTATGGGGAAAAGAGGGAGCGGTAGAAAGACTTTAGTAGAATTTTAGCCAATTAGGGTAACTGACAGACAGAGGGGAGGAAAAGGGGGGATGGGGGGGGAAGGGACAGATAGTAGAGAGGTAGGGACAAAAGGGGGGGAGGGGGAGGGAGAGGGGACAGATAGTAGGGAGGTAGGGATGAAAGGGGAGGGGGAGGAGGAGGGGACAGATAGTAGAGAGGTAGGGACAAAAGGGGGGAGGGGGAGGGAGAGGCGAAAGATAGTAGTAGGGAGGTAGGGAAAAGGGGAGGAGGGGAGGTAGAGGGGACAGATAGTAGGGAGGTAGGGATAAAGGGAGGGAGGTGAGGATGAGGGGACAGACAGTAGAGAGGTAGGAAAGTGAGGGGAGGGGGTGAGGGAGAGGATGGGACAGATACTAGGAAGGTAAGGAAATGTGGGGAGGGGGGAGAGGGGACAGATAGTAGGGAGGTAGGGATAAAGGGGGGAGGTGAGGATGAGGGGACAGACAGTAGAGAGGTAGGAAAAGGGGGGGGGTGAGGGAGAGGGGAAATATAGTAGGTAGGTAGGGTAAAAGGGGGAGGGTGAGGAGGGGACGAGGGAAAAGTGGAGGGGGTGAGGGAGACGGGACAGCTAGCTACTAGGGAGAGAAGGAAGCGTCGTAGGGTGGTCAACGAGATGGAAAAGGGAAATGAGGGGAAAGGGACAACTAGAGAGCCAGAGGGGAAGGCCAGACTTTCATACAAAATAAATAATATTATTAAACGCAATAAAATAGAGGGGGAAATAGGAGAGAGCCGAAATGTATAACTAAAGAAAAATGGGAAGGATTGGGAGGAACAAGAAGATAGGAAGGAAAGGTACGGAAGAATACATGGAAGGAAAGGTACGGAAGAATACATGGAAGGAAAGGTACGGAAGAATACATGGAAGGAAAGGTACGGAAGAATACATGGAAGGAAAGGTACGGAAGAATACATGGAAGGAAAGGTACGGAAGAATACATGGAAGGAAAGGTACGGAAGAATACATGGAAGGAAAGGTACGGAAGAATACATGGAAGGAAAGGTACGGAAGAATACATGGAAGGAAAGGTACGGAAGAATACATGGAAGGAAAGGTACGGAAGAATACATGGAAGGAAAGGTACGGAAGAAATACATGGAGGAAAGATAAACGAACGTGTATGAAGACAAAACAAAATAGAGGATGAACGAACGTGTATGAAGTAAAAGCAAACTAGAGGAGCTTTTCTATCTGTCTATATTCCATCAAAATAAATACACTCCAGAGACACACACAACTCCAGTATGAAGGGAAGGAGGACAGCAAGGGAGAGAGAGAGAGAGAGAGAGAGAGAGAGAGAGAGAGAGAGAGAGAGAGAGAGAGAGAGAGAGAGAGAGAGAGAGAGAGAGAGAGAGAGAGAGAGAGAGAAAATAGGACATTAAATGGAGCGAACAAAAAATGGAGGGATGAATAGTAATGAAAATTGATGTAGCATAACGTACAGTAGGAGATCAAATGGTATATATGTTTTTCCTATGTGTATGAAGGAGACAAAATGCAAAGCTAACCGTAACAAGTGTCTCCCCCAAAGTTGAAAGATTGTTAGTCGCTATTGTGTGTGTGTGTGTGTGTGTGTGTGTGTGTGTGTGTGTGTGTGTGTGTGTGTGTGTGTGTGTGTGTGTGTGTGTGTGTGTGTATGTGTGTGTGTGTGTTGGAAAGAAGCCCGGTGTGCTTGTGTAGTGTAGTGAAATGAATATAGGAGATGTTTGTGAGAGCTAGCTGGATAACTGTCTGCGTAGGGGAGACACACACAGACACAGTGAGGGAAGCCAGGCAAATGAAACGGGAGTTCCAGCAACCCTTACAATTATATTAGATAAATAACAATGAATAGAAAGAAAGTAGAACAGGATCTTTAAGGAGAGATGGGCTGTTTTTCTGGTCCCCCTTCTTCCTCATGTTTAGCCCCATTCGTTTTTAGATTTTAAGATGTTTGCCCCATTAGTTTGTCGATTTTAAAACCTGCCGCCCCATTTCCTTGTTAATATTAAGACCTTTCGTGCTATTTAGGTATCGATTTTCTTTCCTGGCGAACGATAGTGAGCCTGAAACTTTGGAAGAATCGGCCTTCGGCCGGGACATTTTTCTACCGAAAAATGTACAAATTAATCTAGAAAGGGGATCTAATGGATGTTTTTTTATAAAGTTTGACGGAGGTCTAGGGAGGACACTAGCAAAATAATTAATATATTAACCAAATTACCAAAAAGTTAACCATCCCCTCTTAAACACTAGTCAAATAAAACTTTTGGAAATGATTAAGAATAGTAAAGATAAACCAAATGAAGAGACCACAGAAAACAAGGCAGAACAATTCACTAAAATATACAAGTACAACAATAGAAACAAGAACAAAAAGAAAAGATAAAATATACAAATAAGAGAGAGGCAAGTCATAAAGTACAATGAGAAGAGAACACGAGAACCAAAAAGAAATAGAAAATGTAAAAATAAGAGAGCGGGAAGCCAGGAGGTACTCTTTAAGATGTTAACTAAATCCTGTCTCATGGCCCAGCGCCTTCGAACACCCGACCAAAACAACAACAAGGCAAGGGGTGGAGGAAAATAGAATAGTGATGAGAGGAAAAACGTAATATAATAGAATGGAGAAATAGAATAATGATGCAATGGAAAATAGAAGATAATAAAGAGAGTGGAGAAATAGAATAAGAATGCAATGGAAAACGGAAGATAATAAAGAAAGTGGAGAAATAGAATAAGGTTGCAATGGAAAACAGAATATAATAAAGAGAGTGGAGAATTAGAATAAGGATGCAAGGGAAAATAGAAGATAATAAAGAGAATGGAGAAATAGAATAAGGATGGAATGAAAAACAGAAGATAATAAATAGGGTGAAGCAAAATAAAAATAAATAAGCAATGGGAAACATAATTCAATAAATAAGGTGCAGAAAAACTAGAATATGGAAGCAATAGAAAGCAGAAGAAAATAAAAAGGGCAAAGAAAAATAAAATAAAGATGCAATGCACAATAAAATAAAAAGGGTGGAGTAAAATAGAATAAGGAAGCAACGGAAAACAGAATAGAATGAGATAGGTGGAGATAATACAGATACAGGGGGATGGAGGAAATGGGAGAACATTGGGAAATTAGGAAGAGGGGGTGGAAATAAACAAAGAAAGCAAACGAAGAAAAATAGAAAAGATATAAAACGGAAGAAGGAAATGAAGGAAAAGGGGAAAAAGAAGAAAGACGAATGATACAGAAAACAAAAAATGGAATGTAAGGAAAGGGGAAAGAAGAAGAAGAACGAATGATGGAGAGAACACAGAAAATGGGATGTAAGGAATGGAGGAAAAGGGAAAGGCGATGAAAAAATACAAGAAAAGTGGAGTGCCGGAGAGAATAACGGGAGTAAGGAAATGAAGGGGAATGAAAAGCAGAAAAACTACACCCTGTTCCAAGTAAGTAGGCCAAAACTCTTGAGCATTAACCTCTATAACTCACAGACGACTAGAGTAATCGAGCTAATATGTCTACCATTCGGGAAGGGTCAGCCAGGGAATAGGTGTGGGGTGTGGGAATTTACAGCTCATTTACTCTAGCTTTTATTGAGTTACCGGTACAATCGGGGGTATTAAGGGTTGTCATAGATTCCAGTGGTTTTCGCTCAACAAGTGTTATTGGTATCTTTATAGTTACTGGGAAAAGTGCTTATCCCTCAGAATATTAGTCAGTGTCCGAAACTGTGTGAAATATCTGACAACACTTATTATCCTCGACTGTACATACTGTAGGTTAGGGTTGGCCTCAGAGCTCTCTGTGTATACCGCCCCCTCTTCGTAGAGCATGTAGCACCCGTCTTGCAACACAATCCCACCCCTACTCTGTGCAACTCTCCAACCCAAGAGTGAAACGTTATTCTCAATCTTTCTTCTATTCAACAGCTGAGCTCTGGAACTCTCTCAGAATCAGTGTTTCCCTCATCCTATGACTTAAAAAGCTTCAACCTCGGTGTGTCCAGGCATTTTGGCTCGAACGTCCCTTGATTATTGCCCTGTCATTCTTTTAGCTATGGGCGAAGCACTCGTTACAGGCAGGTCTACCTTTTGTTTCCCTCACTCACATAGACAAAAAAAAAAAAAAAAAAAAAAAAAAAAAACAAGAACAAAAAAAATCCTTGAAACAGGGTAGAGTAATAGGTTGGTCGGAAAGAGAAAAGTCCCTTGACATGGTGGCTGAGTTGTATCTGTTTTGGAAATAGGAAACCGAAATGGTAGGGGAACGCGGAAGAAAAATAAATACAAATTTAATGGGAAGCCAGTAAGTTAGAACCAAAAATAGTAGGCGAGCAAACTTGAGTTGGAAAAAATGAGAGGAGCAAATTGAAAGACAAGGTTTAACTTGGGTATAATATTTAAGGGCAGAGGCCAATACAGCAGGAAAGAAGAAAGAAAGATAGATTAAAATTGAGAGAAAACGCGGGAACGAAAGAAGTGGAGGAGGAACAAATACCAAATAAAGGCAGGAATGATTAGATAGTATACGATAAAAAGAACGTGCTAAATGACAAAAGGAAAGAAAGGAGCAGAATGTAAAAGATGAAGATGGGAGAGGAAGCAGGCAGAAAAGAAGAGGTCCCTGGGGTGTAAGCTAAGCCCTCCCTCATGCTGGGCCGAGGAGGAGTAAAACCCAAACAGGAAGGAAGGAAGGAAGGAAGGAAGAAAGTAAAGTCAGGAGCCAGGAGGAGGGCGGAACAACAGGAAGGACAGCACAACATGAGCTGTGATAAATAAGGCACACAGTGAAGGGATGAAAGAATAATTTACTTCTTACTTCTGGATGGCATTACTTATAAAATAAAAATGTATGTGAATGAGGGAGACAAAAGGCAAAACTACCTGTGGCGAGTGCCTCCCCCTGAGTTGAAAGAGTGACAGAGCCAAAATCAAGGGACGTTCGAGCCAAAATGCCTGGACACACGGAGTTTGAGGAGAGGGAAAAACTGATTCTGGGAGAGAGTTCCAGATCTCAGCTGTTGAATAGAAGAAAGATTGAGAATAACGTTTCACTCTTGGGTTGGAGAGTTGCACAGAGTAGGGGTGGGATTGTGTTGCATTTATTTTTTATTTTTTTGATAAACCATTGAATTCCCATACGGTGTCAATAAGGATGGATTTGACGAGACTTTTACATACCGGTACCAATCAGTTCCTTGTGCCAATAGTTTTAAAGCGGTCATGAGTCGTGCGATGTTCCCTTTAAGTTATATTAGCAGCTATAATATGACCGCTGATGAGTTCCGCTTTTATAAGAAGATAGTCCCCTCATGTTGCCTATTGTCAGTCTAGTTTCAGATGTCAAATTGTCAATGCAACCAAAACTCAGAATTTTGTCGGATGAGCTTTGATCATGCAAAAAAAATAAAAAATAAAAAATTTAAGGAATGGCTGAAAACCCGGCTTTCTTCGACATTTTATCTCTTATGGTAACTTTCATATTTTCCTTAATTTTAAATCCAGACAATTTTAAGAGACACGTCTGATGCCAACAGTGATTGCGACGTTAGGTGATATACAATAATAAGTTCAATTATTATAATAATATAATTCGAGGGTCAAATCATTCCTCATAATATGGAAATATACATAAATAATAGTTTTAGAATAACGAAAACAAATAAATAATATATACTAATAACTCACTTATTACCATCACAATAAAAGCCAGATGACGTCACAAACTCACCTGAGGAAGACATAAAAAACACATGTTAGTATTGCCACATATATACTGCATACTATTATATACAGTATAGTCACATAAGCTATAGTAAGCATACATACATTTGAATCTGTAAATAAACCAATAAATATACCCACCCCCTTCATAGAAAACCTTATACCTTGTCCTCCTCCCCTCCGCCTCCTACCATTCCTACTTCTTACCATCCCCCTCCTCTCCTCCCCCCCACCACCCTTCCTTCTACTTCTTACCCCCCCCCCCCCCCCTTCTCCTCCACCTCTCCACACACAGCCGCAGCGAGGCGTCAAAATTAAATCAATTTATGGATCAGGAGTGTTGACTGTCCCCTGAGAGCAGCCTCCCCCTGCCTCCCTGTTGCTTACCCTCCTCCCTGTCTGCCTTACCCAGCCTCCCTGTCTGCCTTAGCCTCTTACCTCACCTTGTCTGCCTGCCTCCCTGTGACTTACCCTGCCTCCCTGTTTGCCTAAGCCTCTTACCTCACCCTGTCTGTCTGCCTCCCTATGCCTTACCCTGCCTCCCTGTCTGCCTTTGCCTCTTACCTGTCCCTGTCTGTCTGCCTCCCTATGCCTTACCCTGCCTCCATGTCTGCCTTAGCATCTTACCTTACTCTGTCTGTCTGCCTCCCTGTGCCTTACCCTGCCTCTCTGTCTGCCTTAACCCTCTACACCCTACTCCCCTGTTCACATGAGCCCCTTGCCTCACCCTTACATATCAACTTAATTACTGTGCATTAACAAGACCTTCCCTCTGCCTCAGCACCCTAGGTCACTCTGGCCCGTTTAGCTGTTTCATTTACTTCCCCTTCTGCCTACGTTTGTCACCTTCCCCTTGACGCCTTCTGTTTTATCCTTCATTTGTTTATCTGTTATCTGTATATATATTATCTGTTTATATTTTATCTGTTTATATTTAATTTGTTTATCTATTATATGTGTTATCTGTTTCCTTTACCTTCCCCTCTGCCTAAGTCTCTCACCTTCCACTTGCCGCCTTCTGTTTTACCTCTCCCGTTCTGTCACTGGTTTTAGGGGAGATTTTACCCCCCTGGGAATGAGGGGATCCTCCATATTTAGTGGAGGAAAATAATATGCCCCACGTATCCCACCGCGTGTCGTACAAGGCGACTAAATGGGGTAATAACGCGCCGATGATATCCGCCTTCAACGGTAATGAAACCGACTATAGTTAGGCTACCCTTATATACGTGTGGCTCTATACCTCCCTTTGGCTCTACCTATACTACTTCTATAACTTATCATCTCTCTCTCTCTCTCTCTCTCTCTCTCTCTCTCTCACTCCCCCGTAACTCCCTAATTCTGTCATCCTCTGTCGCACACGAAAACTCCGACCACTTTGTTCACATTATAAACTCCTGCTCGCGTTTCCCTTCCCTCCATCTCACTCCCTCCCACCCCAAACAAATACACGGCCAAATACAATAAACAAGTAGAATATACAAATATAATATACAAAGAGAATATACAAATACAAACAAATACAATAACAAACATATACACAGGTAAATAAAATAAACAAATACAATAACAAATACAAATAAATACAATAAACAAATACACTGGCTAATACAATATTACAAATACAATAAACAAATACACACAAATACACTGGCTAATACAATATTACAAATACAATAAACAAATACACTGGCTAATACAATATACAAATACAATATACAAATACAATATACAATATACAAATACAATATACAAATACAATATACAATATACAAATACAATATACAAATACAATATACAATATACAAATACAATATACAAATACAATATACAAATACAATATACAAATACAATATACAAATACAATAAACAAATACACTGGCTAATACAATATACAAATACAATAAACAAATACACTGGCTAATACAATATACAAATACAATAAACAAATACACACAAATACAATAAACAAATGCAAAGACAAATACAATAAACAAGGAGTACATAAAGCGCGGATAATGAAGAGACAGAATGTAGAGAAGACTAATATACATACAAACTAAGAGGAAAGGAACATATGTATAAATTTAACATATGTATAATTTAAGATAGCAAAAGTAGAGCAAAGATGAGCAAAAGGGGAGCATTGAATTGAACAAGATGAAGGTATGAGAGGTTTAAGTAGAGCTCTTTTTTACTCCTCTCTCTCTCTCTCTCTCTCTCTCTCTCTCTCTCTCTCTCTCTCTCTCTCTCTCTCTCAAACACACACACACGATGGCTCGAACGTCCCTTGATTTTGGCCCTGTCACTCTTTCAACTCTGGGGGAGGCACTCGCTACAGGCAGTTCTGCCTTTTGGCTCTCTCACTCACATAGAATAAAAAAAACATACACACACACACACATTTTCTGCCCTCTCTCTTTCTCTGTCACACCCACTCATCCTCCCCCACCTCTCTCTCTCTCTCTCTCTCCACCCCTGCTTTCCTCCCTCCTTCAGTGGTAGTACCTCCTGATTACTAAGAGGCGGAGGGACAACACATCTGGTGCTGGCTAAGGAAGGAAGGAAGGAAGGATGGAAGGGGACAAGGAAGGAAAGAAAGAAAGAAGGAAGGAAGGAAGGGAAGGAAGGAAGGAAGGAAGGAAAGAATGGTAGGTAGGATGGGAGGGGACAAGGAAGGAAGGAAGGAAGGAAGGAAGGAAGGAAGGAAGGAAGGAGGGGAGGGGACAAGGAAGGAAGGTAGGATGGGAGGGGACAAGGGAGGAAGGAAGGAAGGAAGGAAGGAAGGAAGGAAGGAAGGAAGGAAGGAAGGAGGGGAGGGGACAAGGAAGGAAGGTAGGATGGGAGGGGACAAGAGAGGAAGGATGGAAGGAAAGGAAAGGAAGGGAAGGAAAGGAAAGATGGGAGGGAACATGGAGTGAGGTAAGGATGGACAAATAATATATACGAAGGGAAGGAAATTAAGAAGGAAATAATGAGGCAAAGAAGATTTTTTTTTTTTTTTTTTTTTTTTCTATATTCCAACTTACTTCCTCTCGGGCATAGGCTGAGAGCCTTAACATTCACCGCTTTACAATGAACAGTGAAGCCCGTGAGGTCTTGTTCCAGTCTAGGGAGTGAGACATGTGAAGCACGTAGAGTACAACGAGCACCTGCCATCTTGCCTTCACATGAGGCACGGTGCTCACTCATGGCCCGAAACGACCCCATCTCTGAAGCCACCTCGTTTCCGTGCTTCACTGTCTCATCCCCTACACTCGGACTCTCACACTTACACACACACAACGCCACCTGTTGAGCAGATAACTCACCAAGCATTGCACCCCTATAGCATATTTTGAATATGGGAATATTCATACAGTGCTATTTAATCAGGGAACAATGAGGGTATTTTATTGACGTTTCGGTGGGCTTGTGGTAATGCACTGATACCAGGTACAGCACAAATTCCATCCCAATAATATCTTCCCATTGATACATCGGGATTTGAACCCGGGACCTTTGGATTACCAGGCCAGTGGCAAGACCACTCCACCACACCTCCCCTAAACGGAATTAGGTATAAAGGGAGGGAAGGAAGGAAGGTAGGTAGAAAGGAAGGAGGGAAGGAAGGGAGGTAGGTCAAATGAAAGGAAGGAGGGAATGAAGGAATGTAGGTAAAATGAAAAGAAGGAAGGGAGGTATGTAAAATGAAAGGACAGAGGAAAACAATGGAGGTAGGTAGAAAGGGAGGGAGGGAGGTAGAGAGGAAGGAGGGAAGGAAGGGAGGAAAGTAGAAAGGGAGGGAGGAGGGAAGGAAGGGAGGTAGGTAAAATGAAAGTAAGGAAGGGAGGTAAGTAAAATGGAAGGAATGAAGAATGGAATGACAGAGGTAGAAAGGAATGGTAAAATCAAACTGCAATTCCACATTAATTATTTAATATACCACTACATATAGTCGATTTGGTACACAATTGTCAAGTAAATAAATTCATAAGATGCATAACTACTATTTAACCCCTTCAGCACCATGACGCCTTTTTCCTTTGATTCTGGCCAAAATTAGACGATTGTATGCAGTTTAAGAAGGACCTATGTTACTAAGAGGGTTTACTGAGATCGTATTTACCTATTTGAGTCGTCTAAGTAGATTACAAACTAAAGGCAATCGGCTAATGGTAACCAGAATATGATGACAAGTACGTACTGGTGGTGAAGGTGTTAATAAGGAAAGAATGGGGATAAGAACGAAAGATGAATACAAATAATAAAAACATAGAATGAAGGGAAAACAAGATAAATAGAAGGGGTACAAATGTAAGAACAATATCGACACTGGTCAAGGAATTCAATTAAGTAAAACGATAGTGCCAACAAATAAAGAATTACAATGGACAATGAGAGATGGCAAAGAGAGGAAATAAAACACCATTACAAAAATAATACAAATAGTGAGGGTTAAGGCGAAAAACAATCACATAGCACAACGAAAACCAAAGAAGAAAATTAATGAAACAAGCATACATAAAAATAAAGAGACCAGACAGCACACCGAAAGGAAAGCAAACAACAACGCAGAGAGAAAATATACCTAAGCTTAAGAAAACGAACCAAAAACGCGAAGACAATGAGAGAGGCGACGAGAAAGACAAGGAAAGAAAGGAGAGAAGAAAAGAGGAGAGAAGAAAAAGATGCCTGGAGTGAGAGAACACAATGCAAGAGAACACAATCTGAAGCACAAGGAGAGAGAGGTGGGGGGGGGGGGGGGGGGAGTGTGGAAGTAGGTGCTCCTCAAAACACTCTCCAACACCTCCCTCTCCCTCTCTCTCTCTCTCTCTATTTTTTTTTCTTATCCCATATTATTTTTTCCGGGTAGACACATGTCTTCTATAAATATACAGATAAATATTTACCTTTCTTCTTATTCTTCTCCCTATTCTTTTGGTATTTCGGTGGGCTTTGTGGTGGTAATACACTGATATTAGGTACAGAACAAAGGCCATCCCAATAATATCTTCCCATTGATACATCGGGATTCGAACCCGGAACCATTGGATTACCACTACACTACACCTCCCCTATAGTATAGCTAACGGGGCCTTTGCCAAGTTGATTAACATGAGAGAGAGAGAGATAGAGAGAGTGTGTGTGTGTGTGTGTGTGTGTGTGTGTGTGTGTGTGTGTGTGTGTGTGTGTGTGTGTGTGTGTGTGTGTGTGTGTGTGTGTGTGTGTGTGTGTGTGTGTGTGTGTGTGTGTGTGTGTGTGTGTTTGTGTGTGTGTGTGTGTGTGTGTGTGTCCTTTTAAAATTTTCATCTCAAAGTAAATGTGTGAATCTCAACACTCTCCATGGTAATTACAGTAATTACATCCTGTTTTCCCGAGGCTCTCCCCACAACACATTGGCCACTTAAATAAACACCTAAGTAAAGAATGCAAAGTCATATTAGTCAAATTATAATACATCTAAGTAGAGAATGGAAATAAGTATGCTTAGATACATATATCCATACATATAACATGTAGTTTGAATCGTATCGTACATATCAAATATCTGCCCCATAAACCACTATACTGTTTTTCTTAAGTAAAGGTTAGAGTAAAAAGGAGTATAAAGGAAGTCAAGCAACAACAGGTCTAGCGACCCCTCGAGGCCGCCTGCCCTCTAAATCACTGCTGCTCAAAGTGTTCAACAGTGATATAGCGAGGGTAAGGCACAATTGGAAAGGGAAGTACTGCCCTAGGAATAATTTGCCTGGCAGGGCTATGAGATGGTAGTAAGGGATCAATTTGAGTTAATACCATAACACAGCTATACGTGATCCTTCGTGTGTCGGGGGAAACGTGGGTAACATCTAAGTAAATGATTTATACTGTATATTATAAGAACATAAGAAAATGGGAGTCTGCAAAAAGCCGATCGGCCCATACAAGGCAGATCCCTGTCACACCCAACCCCAATATTATGTAGTGATCCTCTATGTATCTCAGGAAAAAGGGGAGAAGGTATTAATTTACAAATGCAGTCAGTCACGGGTTTAAGGGGAGGTTTTTAGTTAGTTCCCTAGACCTCCATCAAGCTTAAAATGTCACCCTCTAGGCCCCCTTTCAAGATAAATGGGTACATTTTTCGGTAGAAAAATGTCCCGGCCAAAAGCCGGTTCCTCTTAAATTACAGGCTCGCTATCGCTCGCCAGGAAATCATCGACACCTAAATTGCATGAAAGGTCTTAAAATTGACAGAAATGGGGCGAAAGTTCTTAATTATGGTGCGAATGTCTTAAAATATCAAAAACAATGGGGCTAAACATGAGGGAGAAAGGGGTCAAGAAAAAAATCCCTCAAGTGGATATCTCCCCTTAAGGCAAGGTGTTTTTCTAGGCGGTGTTTAAAAGAATGAACGGTGCTGCAATCTAAAACACCTCGAGGAAGCCCATTCCTCAAGTTCACAAGACATTCTTAAGGTTGACCAATGATTTTGCAACCATTTCCCCGCGTGTAATTTAATTGGTTGATCATAAAGTACGTATTACATTTCATGTTCTCAATGGCTTTGATGATTTTGAACACTTTAATTAGGTCGCCTCTTAATCTGCGCTGCGTTTAAGGAAATATATTTGTATCTCTAAGACGCTCCTCGTATGGTTTGTCAAGTTATTTAAATACTGAGAAAATGGTCTCCCTTATACTACCACATTCGAAACTTCAACACGTCATTAAATTGTCCTCATAGGCAATTAAAATCACACTATACTCATTTGACCGGTTAGGGATACAAAAGTCGCGGGTTGGATTAATTTGATATATTAAAATGACATCCAATCATTGATCACATAATGCTTGTTAACCCTTTCAGTACCGGTGTTGTCCGTGTAGTTTTATTCTGGCTATTATTAGACGATTTTATTCAGTTTAAAAAGGGCCTCCAGCAATTAACAGACTTCGAACAATCTTATACTCACCCCTTTGTACTGCCTCAGATCCTTCTCAAACTGCACAAAATCGTCTAAATATAGCAAGAATATAATAAAAAAATGACGTCGCCGGTACAGAAAGGGTTAAAGCTACCTTCCACAGGCCCTCGGAACATACTGACCTATTTTAGGGTCAAGAACACCTAAGGAATCCCCAGAGTGCCATCATCAGTAAATTACCTTTATGTTACTCTCTCTCTCTCTCTCTCTCTCTCTCTCTCTCTCTCTCTCTCTCTCTCTCTCTCTCTCTCTCTCCATGTAGTCTAGTGAATATTTAGATAGACACTGTATTTCAAGAGACAGATAATTCGCAAGTTCAGATGATAACTTAGAAAATAATACAAATTGAGGAATTGAGTGTGTGTGTGTGGGTGTGAGCGAGAGAGAGAGAGAGAGAGAGAGAGAGAGAGAGAGAGAGAGAGAGAGAGAGAGAGAGAGAGAGAGAGAGAGAGAGAGAGAGAGAGAGAGAAAAGTGGAGATAGAGGCAGAGTGTGTGTATGTGTATGTTCAGATTAATTAGGGATGAGAATAAAGCACACCTTCCTAGCTTCCTTTCCCCCCTCAACCCCCTGCCCTCCTCCCCCTCTTCCTCCCCCCCCCCCCCCCCCCCCCCCTCCCCTCCCCTTCCCTTTATAGCTTGGGGGGAAATTAAGGCGTGACAAAATGGGTCAAGAGTAGAGAAGTTGTGAGAGGTTGAGATTCCTGCCTTTCATCTCTCTCCCTCCCTCCCTCTCCCTCTCTCTCTCTCTCTCTCTCTCTCTCTCTCTCTCCTACTTACTTGCAACAGTGTATAGATTGTGGCATGTTGTTATGAGAATAAGACATTGTGTTGCCGTACTTGGCATTGCGTGTCATTTGTAGGAACATGTTGGTGGTGACTAAAGGTCTGCCTGGATAACTCATCTTTATATTCACGAGTTCGTTGCCCGTTTGGGCATCGAATCCATAGGCTGTTCCCAATGTATGGAGGGTTTGAAACTAATGTACCTATTTATCTCTATATCAATTCTAGCAATAAACTAATGTACCTATTTATCTCTATATCAATTCTAGCAATAAACTAATGTACCTATTTATCTCTATATCAATTCTAGCAATAAACTAATGTACCTATTTATCTCTATATCAATTCTAGCAATAAACTAATGTACCTATTTATCTCTATATCAATTCTAGCAATAAACTAATGTACCTATTATCTCTATATCAATTCTAGCAATAAACTAATGCACCTATTTATCTCTATATCAATTCTAGCAATAAACTAATGTACCTATTTATCTCTATATCAATTCTAGCAATAAACTAATGTACCTATTTATCTCTATATAAATTCTAGCAATAAACTAATGTACCTATTTATCTCTATATCAATTCTAGCAATAAACTAATGTACCTATTTATCTCTATATCAATTCTAGCAATAAACTAATGTACCTATTTATCTCTCTATCAATTCTAGCAATAAACTTCTCCAAACGTTTGTGAGTAATTCATAGATCAAAGACTATAAGAAAACTATAAGAAGACTATAAGAAGACTATAAGAAGACTATAAGAAGACTATAAGAAGACTATAAGAAGAGGGTAAATATAATTGTAAATATACTTTGCAACAAGTGTTTTATCCTATTCTCATTCTCATATAATTCTCATATAATGTGTATTACTATTACTGTCTTCGTGGTGCAATGCATAAGTGTGTTGATTTTCGATGTGAGCATCCTAGGTTCGAATCCCCGGACTGCCACATGTGTTTGTTAATTTCATTAATCGAGTTTAGGAGTAAAGTTGGTTGGTGGAGAAAACATAATAATTTTAAGTAACTCCTTGAAATAGTTTGTAAGAATGTCCAGATACTAAATGTTCCATGTAACTCGCAACATTTAATTTAGCTCCATAAAGCTATTTAAATAACCTCTTCTTCTTACCTACGTTCCTTCCTTCGATGAGATTGTGTATAATTATAATGTGGGCCTTTCACCTTGACCTTACTCCCCCCCTCTCTCTCTCTCCCCCCACCTTCCGTCACCCCTAGGAACATACAGCCTTAACAAATGAGCTTAACCCTTCCCCTAGTGCCTCTCTCTCTCTCTCTCTCTCTCTCTCACACACACACACAAACACACCCATACACAGACAGACACACACACACACACACTTAATTAATAACTTTATTTTACACAATTAATAACTTTATTTTATCCCCCCCTCAGTTACTAACCCATCTGTCCCCTACTAACTTCCTAATCCTGCCACGGACATTAGTTCTAGGGCAGTAGTTCCCTTTCCAATGTTCCCTTACCCACTCTAAACCACTGTTTGGACACTTGATCCTCAGTGTTTTGGAGGACAAACAGCCTAGAAGGGTCACTAGATCTGTTGTTGCTTGATTTCCTTTGTACTTTGTACTCCTTTGTACACACACACACACACACACACACACACACCTAGTAATGAACCCCTTGTTTGGTACAGTTCCCTACACAAGTTCTGTTCCTCTCCGAGATTTTATTTAGGAAAGTAAAATTCATATTATTCTTATCATCGTTATACAGTACTTCGTTAACCTTCTTATGCAACTTTTAAATACGATACTACACTCAACAATCAATTATACTATTGTTTACTGACATACATACATTTTCAGAGAGGAACGGAAACTTTTGCAAGGAAGTATAGCAGTAACTTGCGGCCCCACCTCTGAATCCAGGCCAGTCATGCCTAGAGATATTATTAAGGGGATCGTGGCTGTTTATTGGGGTCTATTTATTCAGTTATTCATATGTTTCTTAGTTTCCTTGCTAGACCTCCATCAAGCTTAAAAATACACCCCCAAGACCCCACTTCAAGATAAATTTGTACATTTTTCGGTAGAAAAATGTCCCGGCCGAAGGCCGGTTCCTCTTAAAATTACAGGCTCGCTATCGCTCGCCAGGAAAAAAAAATCGACAGATAAATGGCACGAAAGCTCTTACAACAAAATGGGGCGAAAGGTATTAAAATCGCCAAACTAATGGGCCAAACGTCTTAAATCCTCAGAACTAAAGGGGATAAACACGAGGGAAAAAGTGGTCCAGAAAAACGACCCATCTCCCCTTAGACAATTCCGGGATATGACAAATGATCACAAGGCACGTTATTTGGAGCCCTGAGTGGAAGGTTATATTGTTGCCCTGTGGGGACGCTTATATTGTTGCCCTGTGTGGAAGCTTATATTTGTTGCCCTGTGTGGAAGCTTATATGTTATATTGTTGCCCTGTGTGAAGCTTATATTGTTGCCCTGTGTGGAAGCTTATATTGTTGCCCTGTGTGGAAGCTTATATTGTTGCCCTGTGTGGAAGCTTATATTGTTGCCCTGTGTGGAAGCTTATATTGTTGCCCTGTGTGGAAGCTTATATTGTTGCCCTGTGTGGAAGCTTATATTGTTGCCCTGTGTGGAAGCTTATATTGTTGCCCTGTGTGGAAGCTTATATTGTTGCCCTGTGTGGAAGCTTATATTGTTGCCCTGTGTGGAAGCTTATATTGTTGCCCTGTGTGGAAGCTTATATTGTTGCCCTGTGTGGAAGCTTATATTGTTGCCCTGTGTGGAAGCTTATATTGTTGCCCTGTGTGGAAGCTTATATTGTTGCCCTGTGTGGAAGCTTATATTGTTGCCCTGTGTGGAAGCTTATATTGTTGCCCTGTGTGGAAGCTTTGATTATATTCCAAGTGTTCTATAAAGAATACAGCAAACGTACACTCATAGATGCTATAGTCTGTAGCCCACTCGCAAGAACTCGTGGGCCCTAATGTGTTTTTCTTTATGCAATGATAACTATCTGAATTTGATTTTTGGATAGAGCTTGCTATTAAATAAATAGTCCATATAGTTTTGTAGTTGATGTATAGACATTCATATATTCATAAAATCGTTTCCAGAGATATACTTCCATAATTCGAAATAGGTGAAGTCCAGGAATGTTTATGAGTGGGATAGAGACTATGGTATCCGAGTGTACAGATTGAAAAGTTTTTCTGGGATATAGCCGGCGGTTACCATCTCCCCATGAACAAGGGGGATGGGTAATGGTCTCTGGTAGACTAAAGAAAGCCAAGCGCTTGTGAATCCTCGAAGGAGGAGATACGGGCGCTATATAAGTAACCAGAAGATTATTATTATTATTATTATTATTTATTACAACGTAAGATGTGTGTCACTTACGAAAACATAAACATGTTGCAACGTCACCAGAGAAATGTTGTGATCAGCTGCGTACCACTTACTTATGTTGTGATCAGCTGCGTACCACTTACTTATCCGGATCTTGACCATCAATAAATCAACGCTATCATCGTCATCACCCTTTTCTCTCCCCGCAGCTACACAACACACACCGCCTTGAAGTTCCAGTGTTGCCAATTTACCTACTTTCCCGATAGATCTAGAGGTATTTAGGGGCAATTTTCACATCTAGCGATATGAATTCTAGCGATATTCTGGAGATTTGAGCCATTTAGAGCGATATTGTAGAGACTGTGGCATTATTCTAGGGATATTCTGTAGATTTGAGCCATTTTAGAGCGATATTCTAGAGATTGTGGTGATATTCTAGCGATTTTCGGCATTTGTTTACGATCTAGCGGACTTGATTAGGTAACCCTGCCGCCTTCAACACCACGTTCACTATCACCAACTAAAGTGTATTCAAGGTAACCTGGCAGAAATTGGTAAAGTTGTCTATCCATACTGTATATTATAGTAACCCCTACTGTACATTCGGCCAAATAAGTGATGTCGCGTCACACCAAGTTTATTTCGAGCCATAGCTGGTATCAGCAATAGCTGGTATCAGCAATATCTAAGCATTCATTCATCGTTGCGAGTGAGATACAAACATGTTCCTATCTTTGCACACCCTATTCAACATCTGACAGACATTAACACAGCATACAGTGAGCAAAACGTAATGACAGCGGCGACACGACTTATTTGGCCAACTGTACCGGCGACGTCTTTTAAATTATATTCTAGCTATATTTAGACGATTAAGTGCCATTTAAGAAGGATCTGTGGTAGTAAAAATCTTTAAGTGAGATATTTCGAAGGATGTTAATTGCTGGGGGCCATTTTTAACCTGAATAAAATTGTCTACTAGTTGTCAGAATATACTGGAAATGACGTCACCGGTACTGAAGGGGTTAAGTAAAGGGTGTTGTATCTGTTAACCTTGCGTCACACGAGCAGTTAACCCTTTGAGTACCAGCGACGTGTATTCTGTTAGCACTATTTAGACGATTGTAAGCAGCTTAGGAAGGATCTGTGGTTGTTAAATGGGTTGCTTGAGATAGTTTGAAGTCATATAATTGCTAGAGATCCTTCCTAAGATAAATATAATTGTCTGATAAATGCCAGAATATGATGAAAAGGACGTCTTTGGTACTGCATGGGGTAAGGGGGATGAGCGTAATTATTTGTTCATTTATGGATCTATTATTGATTGTTTAAGTTTCCTCCCTATACCTCAATCAAGCTTAACCCCCCCCCCCCCTCCCCGTGACCCTCCTTCAAGATACATCTATACATTTGTCGACCAAAAAAAATCGGTTCCTCTTAAATTACAGGCTCGCTATCGCTCGACAGGAAAATATCGACACCTAAATGTCACGAAAGGTCTTGATATTAATATATAAATGGGATGAAAGGTTTTACAATCGACAAACTAATGGGGCGAACGTCATCAAATCTGAAAACTAATGGGGCTAAACATGAGGAAGAAAGGGGGACCATAAAAATGACCCATCTCCCCTTAAGTCCTATACTGGATTCATCATCATCAATCCCATTCATTCACCACATCCCTCTCATCACTCATTAACCCTTTCTGTGCCAGTGACGTCGTGTTAAGGGGACATTTCTACATGAGTATTATTTTTTTCTGAACCCCTTTCTCCCTCATGTTTAGCCCCATTGCTTTTGAGATTTTATGACGTTAGCCTCATTAGTTCGGCTATTATAAGAGCTGTCTCCACAAGGACTCACAACCTCTCTCCACCACTTTACTCATCACCACCACTCTCTCCACCACTTTACTCATCACCACCACTCTCTCCAACACAAGGGCTCACCACCATACCACTTATCACCACAACTTTATTAATCACCACCACTCTCTCCAACACAAAGGCTCACCACCATACCACTTATCACCACAACTTTATTAATCACCACCACTCTCACCACCACAAAGGCTCACCACCATACCACTTATCACCACAACTTTATTAATCACCACCACAAAGGCTCACCACCATACCACTTATCACCACCACTTTACTAATCACCACCACTCTCTCCAACACAAAGGCTCACCACCATACCACTTATCAGTTATCACCACAACTTTATTAATCACCACCACTCGCTCCACCACAAGGGCTCACCACCCCACCACTTATCACCACCCCCAAGCCTCACCACCAACCTGCCCTCCACTACAATGAATACAGTATACCCACCACTTTGCTCCACACCTCCACAGTCACCACTATTCCACTCATCACCACAAATATTCATCACCTCTCAAACATACCTCGTCATCACTACGAACACACCCCTCTCTTGCAATGGTATGCGGATATGTATGTGTTTTCCCTTTTAGTTTTGTTAAGGGGAGATATCCACTTGAGGGACTTTCTTCTTGACCCCTTTCTCTCATGTCTAGCCCCATTGCTTTTGAGATTTTAAGATGTTTGCCTCGTTAGTTTGGCGATTTTAAGAACTTTCACCCCATTTTAAGACCTTTCGTGCCATTCAGGTGTCTAGTTTATCCTGGCGAGCGATAGCGAGCCTGTAACTTAAGAGGAAACGGCCTTTGGCCGGGACATTTTTCTACCGAAAAATGTACAAATTAATCTTGAAAGGGACTCGAGGGGGTGTAATTTTAAGCTTGCTGGAGGTCTAGGGAACAAACTAAATACCTCCCTTTAAGCATCCTATCCATTAGCATCATTTATCACCGTTGATGATGTGCCTTCATCAGTCCGGTGCTTCCCGTTACCGGTGTTCAGGTACGGTAGTGCTTGCGGCTCACTGGCTGGGGACGGTCACCGGTCAACTCAACCAGTAGACCATTTTAACCAGTAGCTCTCAACCAGTACCAAATCAACCAATACGGTTAGGTTAGTACTATATTTTGGCACTGGTTTGGTTGGTCTGGGTTAATTAGGCAATGGTTGAGATGACATGGAACCGCTTGGGACTAACACTACACTCGGTTTATTTTCAACTCACGGTAAATTGCAAAGTTCCCATCAAGAGATCTCAGTTATGTAGAAGATTTTGCAGTGAAATATGGTGCTAATTATATATACTTGGTCTTAATATGATGCAGAAACATAGCAGTTTAATATTTTGTCCATCAAGTATCGATAAATCAGTTGCTAAGGGATTCAATTTACCGTCAGATGAAATAAAACCGAGTATAGCAGGGTGTAAAAAAAGGCTAAAACCAAAATAAAGAAAATAAAGTGTTTATCATGTCAAGGCGGTTAGTTATTATATTTCTCAAAAGTTCATATACAGTATTCAGTAAATATTGTGCGAATGACAATAAGCTAAGAGTGTTTAAAATCTGTGTGTGGAAACCCAGGTTCGAATCGCGGTGGATCACATGCTTTCATTAATTTCATTGGGAAATGTTTGGTGTTGGAGCGAAATTAATAAAACTAGATTCATAAGCAAAGGCATGAAGATTTCTAATTATAATAATGATGTAGTCGAAGAAATAACTTATAAACATGCTGGGCTGTAAGACATACATTGAAACTTCAAGTAAGATGACTAAAAATTATATACAAGCTACGAGAAGTAATACAGATTTATTACGGCTTTCTGCGGACTCCCATTTTCTTATGTTCTTATGTTCTTATTATGATGATGCTGTGACATTTTCCGCTTCATGAATAATAAGAAATAACTTATATACATTTCAACTTCAAATAAGATGACTCAAAATAATATACAAGCTACGAGCAGATCATCAGATTCATTACGATGATTATCTGACATTTTCTGCTTCATAAATTATAAGAAATAACATACATACATTTCAACTTCAAATAAGATGACTCAAAATGATATCCAAGCTACGAGCAGACAATCCGTGAAGTAATACAGATGCATTACGAGGCGTCAGTGCCAATTTCCGCGTCATAAACTATTCGATTTCCTTCTTCTGTATCCATTGATCATCCTGGGTTTCCGGCGCTCCTCAAGCCAGTGTCAGACCAGCGCTTTTACGCCAATTTTCCATGAACAAGTTTTGTCTCGTAATAGTTTTAGGTTCTTCCGCACTGGAATCCGAAACTAGCATGTTAGTTTTGATATTTCAAGACGTTCGTTCCATTAGTTAGGCGATTTTTAGACTTTTCGGGCGATTTTTAGACTTTTCGACCCATTTCTTTATCAATATTAAGATCTTTCGTGCCATTTAGGTGTCGATTTTTTCCTGGCGAGTGATAGCGAGCCTGACATTTTAGAAGGAATCGGCCTTCGGCCGGAATATTTTTCTACCGAAAAGTGTACAATTATATCTTGAAAGGGGTCTAGGGGTGTTTTATTAAGCTTGATGGAGGTCTAGCGAGGGAACTCAAAAATAGATTATATACATAAATAGATTATATACATAAATAGATTATATACATAAATAGATTACATACATAAATAGATTATATACATAAATAGATTATATACATAAATAGATTATATACATAAATAGATTATATACATAAATAGATTATATAATAAATAGATTATATACATAAATAGATTATATACATAAATAGATTATATAATAAATAGATTATACATAAATAGATTATATACATAAATAGATTATATAATAAATAGATTATATACATAAATAGATTATATACATAAATAGATTATATACATAAATAGATTATATACATAAATAGATTATATACATAAATAGATTATATAATAAATATATTATATACATAAATAGATTATATAATAAATATATTATATACATATACATAGATTATATACATAAATAGATTATATACATAAATATATTATATACATAAAAAGATTATATACATAAATAGATTATATACATAAATAGATTATATACATAAATAGATTATATACATAAATAGATTATATACATAAATAGATTATATACATAAATAGATTATATACATAAATAGATTATATAATAAATAGATTATATACATAAATAGATTATATAATAAATAGATTATATACATAAATAGATTATATAATAAATAGATTATATACATATACATAGATTATATACATAAATAGACCAAAAAACAAGCACTACCTCCTTCATTCTTATGGAACTTATATTCAGAAGCTACCAGACAAAACAATTGCCTGTACACAATGATGAACAAAGCGCTCGTGTGACACCGGTTTAATTCGTCAGCCCCAGATCTCACATTCAGTTCTGCCAACCTGTTCTCGTTCCACTTCCTTCTATTTTCTATCTTTCTTTCTATCCCTCTCTTCCTTCTCTTCACTTCAAGGGGGTAGTGCTTGTTTTTTGGGCTATGTATTTATTGACTAATATATTTTTTTAATTTCCTTGCTTGACCTCCATCAACCTTAAAAAACAACCCATAGACCCCTTTCAAGATATATGTGTACATTTTTCGGTAGAGATGCCCCGGCCGAAGGCCGATTCATTCTATAATTACAGGCTTCTTCCTTCTTTCTCATTCGTTTTTAACCGCTCTCTATTTCTCTCTTCCTCCTTTTGCATTTGTTCCATTTCCATCGTTTTATTGCGTTATTTTCCCCCTCTCTCTTTCTCCATCTCTTTCTTATTTATCTTTATATTTCTTCTACTTCCTAACTTTCACTTCTTCCTATCACGCTTTCTTCCTTTTCCTCTCTCTCTCTCTCTCTCTCTCCTCGCTTTAACCGCTTTCATACCCCCTCCCCTCCCCGTTTCCTGTGCCCCGTAGCTTAATTAAAGAAGGGGGTGATTATGAAAAACTACTAAACAAAAATTTGGGACCTGCTCTTCCCCCCCCCCCCACCCCCCAATTTTTCACTTCTCCCTGGTTTTTAAAGTTGGAAGCAGGGCGTTGATGAAGCGAAGGAGGAAAGAGGAAGAAGGAGAGGAAGAGAAAGGTGATAAAGATGTGGGAAGACGAAATAAAGGAAGAGCGAAAGACAAGTACCGATATGATGATTTAGAGAGTGTACAAAGGAAGTTCACCTCGCATATAAACTCGGTGAAGCAGCTACACTATTGGGAGCGTTTAAGATCACTGAAACTGTACTCGTCGGAGCGTAGAAGAGAACGTTACTTAATAATATACACATGGAAAATCGCAGAGGGTTTAGTACCAAACCTACATACCCCGATAGCCATGAAATTCAGTGATAGGAGAGGCTGGGAATGCGATATCCCCCGGATGAATAACAGGGGTGCTATGGGCTCTCTGCGAGAGGGCTGGTTATCACACAGAGGATCACGTCTCTTCCAAGGTCCATAGATACATCGATGTATCTATGGACCTTGGTCTCTTCAACACACTCCCACGGCAAGCGAGAGACATGAGGGGCGTCTCGTTAGACAACTTCATGAGAACCCTAGATGCCGAACTGCAAAAAGTGACAAACGAGCCCATCTTCGCAAGGGAACATACTGCCCCTCACCCAGAACGAGGGGCGGCGCGCTCCTCGGTGCCACTAGAAGAGTGGCAAACATAACCTTAGGTGACCTTAGGTAGGTGATCAATACAAGTCTTGTTTTGCTAGGAAAATGAAACACGGAGTTGCAAGCTTTCGTCTGTATTCCAAGACATCTTCCGGCAGATTGAGAGGATAGGGTGGTACGGTATTCAATTTATTTGATTTCATTAATTGAGTTTAGAGGCGAAGTTGGTTGGTGGAAAAAGCATAATAACTACAAGGAACAGACTGTTATTAGGAGAATCCTTCCGCATTGCACGAACAAAATACAGTATATATTAAAACGATAACACTGACATAACATTCAGAAGTCTACAATATTCAGCAATAAATCTGAGAACATGAGATATATTAGACTTAGAGTAAAACATTAATTAGAACAAATATTACTCAGCATTAATAAGATGAAAAGGAAGAAATCACTCAATGTTACTCTTTCTTATAGTGTGTGTTTGGGTAAGGGTGTAAAAAGGCATATTACAATTAAGGCAATACATTTACAAAGGGTTGAGGGAAACATTACTCCACAATTATAGTATCACAAGCAAAAAACTCCTCAAAATGTTCCTATCTCTTTATTTGATGTGTGTGTGGGAGGGTGCTGTAAAATATATAGCCAGTGCTTCTTTCTCTTATTTTCTTATTAAGTGCAGACAGTATACTTACATAATTTTAGGAAACGAGAGACAGTTCGATTATTCCTCTGTTGATAAGTTGTGTGTGGAAGAGGGTGATATATGATACACTATACAAAGAGTGAAATAATGTGTATATACTCATTCAAATAATGTTCAAGTATATATATAGGATAAGAAGCAAGAAATACTATGATTTTTTTATCTATATTTGTTGTCTTGTATAATGTGTGTATGTGGGAGGGTGTTATATTTATCAGGTGTGATGTAGGGCGCCGTAAATATCACGAACAAGGCTATTGCTTCTCCTCCCTTCTTGAGTCCTCGGGGTGATAACAGGGGCTTCTTCCTTCACTACTCACTTCCTCCTTTCAAACTCCTCCTTGCTTCCTTCACTTCTCAATTCCTTCCTCCTCACTTCCTGCGTCCTCCTCCTTCCCCACTCCTCCTCTTCCTTTCTCCATACTCCTCCTTCCCCACTCCTCCTCTTTCCCCTATCATCCTTCGCCACTGCTCCTCCTTCCCCATTGTGTTCTTCCTTCCTCCCTCTTCTTTCTGTCTTCCTTTCTCCTCCTTAGGCTTATAACAATGTCTACTTCCTCCCTCCTCCCTGGGTCCTATTCCTTCCTTGGGGTGATGACATTCTCTTCTTCCTTCACTCCTTACTTCCTTCCAACTCCTACTTCTTCCTTCAATTCTCAATTCCTTCCTCCTCCTTCCTACCCACGCTTCCTTCTTCCTTCAATTATCAATTCCTTCCTCCTTCTTCCTACCCACGCTTCCTTCTTCTTTCAATTCTCAATTCCTTCCTCCTCCTTCCTATCCACGCTTCCTTCTTCCTTCAATTCACAATTCCTTCCTCCTCATTCCTCCCATCCTCTCCTTCTTCTTCCTTCACTTCTCAATTCCTTCATCCTCCCATCCTCTACCCCTCCTTCCTTCACTCTTAAATGCCTTCCTCATCCTTCCTATCCACTCCTTCTTCTTCTTTCACTCCCCAATTCCTTCCTACCCTCGCCTACGTCTTCCTTCTCTTCTCAATTCCTTCCTCCTCCTTCCTCCCACCCTCTCCTTCTTCCATCACTTTTCAATTCCTTCATCCTATTTCCTCCCACCCTCTCCTCCTTCTTCCTGCACATTTCAATTCCTTCATCCTCCTTCTAGCCCACTCCTCCTTCTTCCATCACTTCTCAATTCATTCCTCCTCCTTCCTCTCATCATCTACTCCTCCTTCTTCCATCACTTCTCAATTCCTTCCTCTCATCATCTACTCCTCCTTCCTTCACTTCTCAATTCCTTCATCCTCCTCCTTCCTGCCCACTCCTTCTCCTTCCTTCATCCTCCGCCTTCCTACCCATGCGTCCCTCTTCCTTCACTCCTCAATCCTCCTCCTTCCTCCCCTCCTCCTCCTTGATTGGGTTGATAACATTGTTTCCCTCTATCTTCCCTTCCTGGGGTTTCTTCTACTTATTTCTATATTGTTATTTTTCCGTCTTTGGTGAAGGGGGAGGGTTTATTTATTGGTCGATTTATTTATTAAATTATATATTTTTTGTCTTCCCTAGACCTCCATCAAGCTTAAAAATACATCCCCAAGATCCCCCTTCAAGATAATTTTTTAAATTTTTCGGTAGACAAATTTACAGGCCTCCTAAATTACAGGCTCGCTATCGCTCGCCAGGAAATATCTACACCTAAATGGCACGAACGGTTTTTTATATTGGCAATAAATGGACCGAAGACCTAATTTTTATTTCATTCTGGCAACTATTAATCGAGGTTATGCAGTTTAAGAAGGATCTCTAGCAATTATAAGGCTTCGAACTATCTCAATTAACCCTTTTAAGTACCATATATTCTTCCAAAGCTGCATCAATTCGTCTAAATATAGCTGGACTAAAACACTACAGACGTCGCCGGTACAGAAGGGGTTAAGGGGGCCCACCTCGTTTCCCAATAGTGTAACTATTTTACTAAGTATATATAATGTGAGGGGAAGTTCCTTTGTACAGTCGCGCTAATAAGTGATGTCTCGGCACCCATTATGTTTTGATCAATAATTGGTATCAGCAATATTTACTCATGATTTCTTCTTTTTGAGTGAGATATACAAACAGGTTCCTACACTTATCCACCTAATTGAACATCTGCCAGACATTAATACGGCCCAGAACAAGCCAAACGTAATGACAGCTGGGACATGACTTATTAGCGCCACTGTACACTCTCTGTCAAAATGTGTTCCTGCTTTGTATGGGGATGTTAGTACGTTTCAGTATTCTAGCCGTGGTACTACCAGGGATTTGAAGAGCGTTATCATAGGCAATTCACCGCGTGTTTTAAATGTACGTAGAATCCAACCTGTTAGCCGTTTCTCTGCTGTAAATTTGACCTAGTTATGTTCTTTAAATCCCATATTTTCAGACATTATAACCCCCAAGGTCTTTCACATTGTCTTTATGTTCTATTATGTGGCTGGATTCTGTTATGTAATTTGTGTTCTCTTTAATGAAATCATCATCTCCGTATCGTATTAATTTGATTTTTGTCCTTATCAAATTGCATGTTATTTTCCTTGGTCCACTGGAACACCTTATTTATGTCCTCCTGCAGCCGGCCCTTGTCTTCCTGTGTCTTTATTATCACCCTTAATTTCGTGTCGTCAGCAAAGGACGATACTGTACTGTGTTTTGTGTTGGCATCTATGTAAATCATTAGAATGAGGAAAAGAAGGGGTGCTAGCACTGTTCCTTGGGGAACAGAGCTTTTGACATCCGAAGGCGCAGATGTGACTTGGTTTACTGCTACTGATTGTTTCCGGTTTACGAGGAAGTTTTATATCCACCTTCCGATTTTATCCCTTTTGCTTTAAGGTTGTGAGCGATAATACCATGGTCACATTAAATTATCAAATGCCTTTGCAAAATCGGTGTAAATGACAAAAAACAAAAAATCTTTCAGGGATTTAAGAATGTTGTCGTAATGTTCCAACAGTTGTGAGAGACATGATCTTCCCGTTCTGAACCCATGTTGACCGGTGTTGTGTAGTTCATATTTTTCCATAAATGTTGAGATTTTACCTCGCAATACCACAGATCTTCCTTAAGGGGGGGTGACCTGTTTTTGTTCTGTCCTTTTCTATCTTTCTCTGGCTTGTATCCATTTGGCCCCATTCAGCCTACTGTTTTACGACGTTTATCCCCATCCAGGTGTCATTTTTTTTACTGGTGAGCGGTAGCGAGCCAGCATATTTTTTATTTTTGTTTGACAGCAGGCTAAATTTGTAAATTTTTCGATAGAAAAATGTCTCCGACGAAGCCGAATTTCTTCATATAATGCTGGCTCGCTATCGCTCGCCAGGAAGAAATCGACACCTAGATGGGGATAAACGTCTTAAAATAGTTGGCTGAATGGGGCCGAATGGATACAAGCCAGAGAAAGAGAGAAAAGGACAGAAATAACAAAAAAGCAGGTCACCCCCCTTAACCTGCACGAAATCGTCTAAACATAACTAAAATAAAACTAAAGAGACGTCGCCGGTACTGAAGGGGTTAAGACTGGCTAAGTCTTTTTATACATGCCGCCGCTGGTGTTGAGTTGTAGCCTCGGGATTGTCCATAAGATGTGCTATTTTACAGCCCCAGTAGCCCCAAGTAGACCACAAACACGCCACCCTTCATGGTCCGGGGAAATGTGAGCTAGGAGACACATATTACTGCTCTGTGTGTGTGTGTGTGTGTGTGTGTGTGTGTGTGTGTGTGTGTGTGTGTATGTGCGTGTGTGTGGGTCTCTCGCTCTCTCTCCCTGTATGTGTCTGTGTTCGTAAAGAGAGAGAGAGAGAGAGATATGGGGGAGCAGGGGCGTCAGCTGGGGAGGATGGTGCCGGGCTGGGGTGATTAGTGCCAGGGGTGCCATATAGTACACTCACACACACACACACACACACACACACACACACACACACACACACACGCTATCGCTCGCCAGGAAAAAATCGACATGTCCTAAAATATCAAAACTAATGGGGATAAACATGAGGTAGAAGGGAGTCCATACAAAACAACTAGGTCCCCCTTACCACAAGACACACAGGTCATACATCCACACAACTTGACCCACAACAACATATCCTGGACGACATAAATAAATATAACATCCACAACTGTATCACTTTGGTTCTAACTTCTTCTTACATCATCTGCCAACGACTGGACACAAATATATATATATATACAGTAGATATAATATTATGGGTATTCAGTAAATAAATATATACAGACAAATACCAAATATTGTATCTCGAGGAACTGAGGTTCTCGAAAAGGGGTTCCAGTCCTGAAAATATACCTGACTTACAGTGTGCTGGCTTAATAATCCAATAGGGTTGATAGCCTCTGAGGTCCTATTATATCTAACTAACTGACCTATCTAACAGATAATATTGTGAGCATTGAGTAAGTAAATATGTCATCCCTAACCTTGTGTCTAACACCTATATTCTATATATGTAGATGGGTAATGTAGGTAGAACGAGCCCAACTCTATTATATAAGGGTAATGCGATACAAATATTTAATAGATTAACATACAAATTAATATGAGAGAGAGAGAGAGAGAGAGAGCGTACCTTAATGAAACTGCGCTATGAGAACGGAAACGAGATCACAGGAATACAAAGAGGAGATGGAAGACGGAGGATGAAGAGGAAATATACAATAACACAGGAAATACAGTTAAGGGGACACGAGCCTTTTTTTGGGGTCCCCCTTCTTCCTCGTGTTTAGCCCCAATGGTTTTCAGATTAGAAGACGTTTGGCCCATTAGTTTGGTGATTTTAAAACCTTTCGCCCCATTTTGTTGTTAATTTTAAGACCTTTCGTGTCATTTAGGTGTCGATTGTTTCCTGGCGAGCGATAACGAGTCTGTAATTTAAAAAGCAAACGGCCTTCGGCCGGGACATTTTATCTATCGAAAAATGTACAAATTTAACTTGAAGGAGGGTCTTGGGCGGATGTTTCTCTAAGCTTGATGAAGGTCTAGGGAGGAAACTAATAAAATTAAAAAAAAATTGCATCAATGAGCAAATAAAGACGACCCACCTCCCCTTAAATGAGATGAGAGGGAGAGAAGATGCAGAGAAGAAATACATGGGAATAAACTATAGATGCCGCAGGAAGACAGAGAATAAAGAGGAAATAAACGATAAAACAGGAAATACGATTACATGAGATGAGAGGGAGAGAAGATGCAGGGAAGAAATACGTGGGAATAACCCTTTCAATACCAGTGATGTCCCTTTTATTATATACCGACAATGCTTAGACGATTGTATTCAGCCTAGGAAGGACGTCTACCCATTATAACAGGCTACACACTATCTCAACTAATCCTTTCAGCGATAATATTCAAGGACACTAGTGCGACGTTATGAGAAACAATTTATTAGGGAAAATAGGCACCAATAGATTCGCCATATTTTTCTCCATATAGTCCGCATGGAGGATTTTCGTTATCAACAAATTGAAAAATACCCACTTCACAGACAAATACACCAAAAATCTAAGTCAAAGCGGGGGTGTGGGGGCGGCAGCCCCCACCTATAATACTAGGTTAGGTTAGGTAAGGTTGTTAGGTTAGGCTAATGTCCTTTCAAAGGGGTATATGGTAGTAAACACCAGGATAGCCTATATCTGGTCAGAGGTAAGAAGAAGAAGAAGAAGAGTCCTGCAGTAGTCTCCTTGAATGATACCCTTTCAGCTACCATAAATCCTTCCTAAGCTTCATAAAATCGTCTAAATGTAGCTGAAATCAAATAGAAAAAAACTTTACCGGAAATAAATCGACACATAAATGACACGAAGAGTCTTAATATTGACTTAATTGTGGTGTGGCCTCTATGAAGCAATACACGCGTTAGGTAAATACCACTGCTTGAGTTAATACCTTTACACGCTATGAATTAAGGGGGGTGACCTGCTTTTATTTTGTACTCTTGTTCTCTTCCTCTGCCTTGTATCCATTCGGCCCCATTCAGCCTACTGTTTGAAGACTTCTCTCCGCATCCAGGTGTCGATATCTTCCTGGCGAGCGATAGCGAGCCAGCATTGTATGAAAAAATCCGGCTTTGCCGGAGACATTTTTCTATCGAAAAATGTACAAATTTAGCCAGCTGTCAAACAAACTTTAAAAAATATGCCGGCTCGCTACCGTTCGCCAGGAAATAATGGATACCTGCCTGGGGATAAGCGTCCTAAAAACAGTAGAGAAAAAAAAACGAGGTGGCCCCCTTAAGGGGAGGTCTCCACTTGAGGGATTGTTTTCTTGACCCCTTTCTCCCTCATGTTTAGCCCCATTGCTTTTGATATTATAAAACGTTTGCCCCATTAGTTTAGCGATTTTAAGAACTTTCACCCCATATTAAGACCTTTCGTGCAATTCAGGTGTCTATTTTATCCTGGCGAGCGATAGAGAGCCTGTAATTTAAGAGGAACCGGCCTTCGGCCGGGACATTTTTCTACCGAAAAATGTACAAATTTATCTTGAAAGGGACTCGAGGGGGTGTAATTTTAAGCTTGATGGAGGTCTAGGGAACAAACTAAATACCTCCCCTTAATACCACTACTGTGTTATTACTATAAAATAGCCAATATACATCGTGGGTACGGAAAACCATTGCATACATTCTTGGCGATACACACACACACACACACACACACACACACACACACACACACACTCCCAGCACCGGGAATGTATATTGACATAGCTATCCTCGAAATGCAGGCAATAACGGAGGCAGCTCACTTTTTGGTCCATTTTTTGTTTTCTTTATCATTTATTAATTATGTTTCTAGTTTCCTCCCTAGACCTCCATCAAACTTTAAACAAACATCCATTAGATCCCCCTTGTAGATTAATTTGTAATTTTTTCGGTAGAAAAATTTCCCGGCCAAAGGCCGATTCTTCCAAAATTACAGACTCACTATCGTTCGCCAGGTAAAAAAAACCCGACACCTAAATAGCACGAAAGGTCTTAATTTGACAACAAAAATGGGGCGAAAGGTTTTAAAATCGACAAACTAATGGGGCAAACATCTTAAAATCTGAAAACTAATGGGGTTAAACACGAGGGAGAAGTGAGCCATAAAAACCAGCCCATACCCCCTTAACCCCTTCTGTACCGGCAATTTATTTTATTCTGGCTACTATTAGACGATTGTATCCAGTTTCCAAGGGGACTCCAGCAATTAACAGGCTTCGAACAAACCTTACTTAAACAGTTTAACTACCACAGATCCTTCTTAAAATGCAAACAATCGTCTAAATATAGCGAGACTAAAATGACAAAGACGTCGCCGGTACCGAAGGGGTTAAAGTATTGTTTGGGAGGCTTTGAAAATGCTTGGGTATTGAAAAGTGAGGCTCGAATATATTTACATAATGATGATTAGGGGTAGCAGGTGCAAATAATGATCCCTTTGGTACTATTTTCTCTAACTCTAAATACAAATTACTATTTTCTCTAACTCTAAAACCTTAATTATTCAAGTCAGAGGAAACAAATGAAAGGATATGGGAAATGCCAATCTTTAATGTTAAAATGAAGAAAGAGAGGTACAATTTACTTAAACTTTGGTGATTATATAGAATAAGAACAGAAGGCGAAATTATAATAAATGAAAACTGGACAAAAAAGAAGTTAAATGCAAAAAAAAAAAAATTATGTGAACACAATATGTAAGACGAAGAGCGAGGTGCTGACCAACGAGAGAGAGAGTGTGAGAGAGAGAGGTGCTGATCAACGAGAGAGAGAGAGAGAGAGAGAGTGTGTGAGAGGAAGAGAAAGAGAGAGAGGGAGAGGGAGAGGGAGAGGGAGAGAGAGAGAGAGGGAGAGGGAGAGAGAGAGCGAGAGAAGGTACAAGAAACGGATGCAAGGTATGAACAAGGGGGAAAGGAACGAGTGAGAGCAACAAAAGTGACAGGAATGGTAGGGGGAAGGAATTGGAAGCAAGGAGAGAGAGAGAGAGAGAGAGAGAGATTTACATAGATTTACATTGATCTCACAGACATTATTATTATCATTATTATATGAGATGCCGGCGAGGTGGTCAGGACGAATATTCTAATATATATAACTAACAGAAGAAGAAGAAGAAGAAGAAGAAGAAGAAGAAGAAGAAGAAGAAGAAGAAGAAGAAGGAGACAGAGAGAGAGAGAGAGAGAGAGAGAGAGAGAGAGAGAGAGAGAGAGAGAGAGAGAGAGGGATTGTTTTAACTAGGAACCAAAGATCATGTAGAGGATTTCGTACTAAATTTACCTTTGATTAACCCTTTCTGTACCGGCGACGTCTCTTTAATTACATTCCAGCTATACTATTATACGACATTATTCAGATTATCAAGAGCCTCAGTAATGAACAGGCTTCGAACTATCTCACTTGAGCCTTTTACTGCCACCGATCCTTCTGAAGCTTCACAAAATCGTCTAAATAAAACTATCATCAAAAGAAAAACACGTCGCCGGTACAGAAGAGGTTAAGGGCAGATCCTTCACTTTTTGGTCGAGTTTATAATTTATTTATTATTGTTCTCGTTTCCTCGCTAGACCTCCATCAAGCTTAAAAAGACGCCCCCTAGACCTCCTTTCAAGACAAATTTGTACATTTTTCGGTAGAAAAATGTCCCGGCCCAAGGCCGGTTCCTCTTAAATTACAGGCTCGCTTTCGCTCGCCAGGAAAAAATCGACACCTACAGTAAATGGCAGGAAAGGTCTTCAAATTGACAGAAATGGGGCGAAAGTTCATAAAATCGCCAAAATAATGGGGATAAAGATGAGGGAGAAGGTGGTCTAGAAAAGCGCCAGATCTCCCCTTAACCCCAAATTAATCAACTAAAACTGGCTCTATCACGCGTCTTAAGGTACGAATCTTTACGTCTTCTGAGTTCTTGGACGTGATGAGTGATGCAACCGAGGTCAATATTAATCATTAACATCTCCTCGACTTAGATATTAATATTATCTTCTGTTCAACACCTTTAACCCATTCTGCACCAGCGTCATCTATTTAATTCTATTATAGCTATATTTAGAGGATTTTGTCAGCTTAAGAAGGATTTGTGGTAGTAAAAAGGGTTAAATAAGATAGTTTGAAGCTGGTTGATTGCTATAGGCCCTTCTGAAACATAAAATCATCTAATAGTAGCCAGAATAAAGTTAAAAGGACAACACCGGTACTGAACGGGTTAATAATCGAACTGTGTTCATGAGTTGGGAGATAGCTTCGGGTTCCAACTTAATATATATTTACGTTTAAAAGTAGTACAGGTTTTACAACTTGGTTATCCTACTGTCTATATACATTATACATATACCCTGTTCCAAATAGGTAGACCAGAACACGTAAATCATAACCTCTGTTACTCAAAAAGGGCTTGAGCAAATGGGCTGCACATTTCCACACCTATTCCATGCCTGGCCAATTCCCAAATGGTAGCAATATTAGCTCGATTACTGTAGTCACTTGTGAGTTATAGAAGTTAATGTTCAAGAGTTTTGGAACACCTACTTGAATTAGGGTATAGTTATCAGTCGAGTACAAATGTTTGTTTGGCATGACATTATTTAAGGGGAGCTCTTTAGTTTGTTCCCTAGACCTCCATAACATTAAAATTACACCCCCTAGATCCCCTATCAAGATACAATTTTACATTTTTCGATAGAAAAATGTTCCGGCCCTGGGCAAAAGTTGTTAAAATCGGCAAACTAATGGAACGAACGTCTTAAAATCTCTAAAGCAATGGGGCTAAACATAAGGGAGAAAGGGGTCAAGATAAATATCCCTTAACTTGAAATCTCCCCTACTACTTTCACACCCTTCTCTTACCCTTTCATCTGGCGACTATCGAAGGGGCTGATATTATTGTGGAATATCCAGGAAGGCCAGACAAGAAGGAAATGAAGGGAAGGGGGGGGGGGGTGGCTCGGTGGGAGGAGGGAAATAGAAAAGACCCTGGGGGGGGGAGGGGAGGGACAGAAGGAAATTATGAAAGAGGGACAGTACAAAGGTGGAGAGTAAAGTTACCAGTACGGTACATTACAAAGTAGAGGTACCGGTAGGGGAATTCGGATTAAAGGACAATACATAAAAGTAAAGAGAAGATACATTACGAAAGAGAGGTACCAATAAGGGAATTAGGATTAAAGGGAAACAAAGAAGGAGTGGGAGAAGGAATGTAGTGGGAGTAAGAGAGAGTGACAATAAGAGGAACTCCGTGGAAGATATATTAATAAGGAAAAGCAGGGGCAATAGAATTACGACAAAACAAGGAGGAGCGAAGAGAGGGAGCATTCGAAGCGGGGACTGTACTTTCACACATTCACGACAAACGCCATGACAAACCCAAAGCTGAAAATCGGTGTACCTCGGGGCCGGAAAGGTCATGATTTGAGCATGGTACGACGGTGTAACTATGGTGCCACAACGAACAACGACTGACCTACGAGACGCCACGCTGTATTACAACGAGCCACGATGGGTACAAAAATACAAAATTAAAGATAAAAATCGGTACACGACTTGGGATGATGGACCTATGACGAGGGGCGACTTTTCACGACCACTGTGGTACTATCGGTGGTTGTCAGCATTGTCGTGATGCGCCACGCTGTACGATGATGGTGCCACCACAGTGCCGTCACAACAGCACACGACAATTTCCAGTGCCACGACAACATATTCAAATTTTGAACATGACTAAAACATTTATGCGCCACATTGACACGTGGGGATGCTGGGACGACAACCCACACCGGGTGCCGTAAGTTCATGACCATGCTGCTGATTGTACCACGTTGGGATAGTCGTGGAGGGTCGGGATCAAAATCGTGAATGTGTGCAAGCCCCTTTAGGTAGCATCAAAGTAAAGTAACTGGTCAGCCGTTATAACGGCCGCGCTCATTAATGGTCACAGAAAGAATGGCCACAACCAAAAGAACTTCTCAGCAAACCTAACCTAACCAACCTAACCAAACCAAACTAAAACATACCAAACCACACTTTGCATTACCAAAGCTAATCTATCTAACCTAACCGGAGAGTAGTAAGAAGATTGAGGAGTTTATGGAGTGTGAAGAATGTTTAAAGTGTGAACATTAAGAGTAGGAATAATGTGTAGAATAAGGAGTATGAGCAGTGTGTGGAGTAGGGGGGAGTGTGGGGAGAAGAGTGAGAATAGTATGAAGAGTGACGAGTTTAGGAAGGGTGAATTATGAAGGAAGAAAACTTGGAATATGAAAAGTGTGAAAACGAAAGAGTATGTGGAGGAGAGAGAGAGTGTGTGTGTGTTAGTGTGAATGTGTGTGTGAGAGCGTGTGTGAGCTGCATGGAGCGTAGAAGAAAAATGGGAAAAGAAATGGAATGGTAGGCACTAAATTCTCAGCTCACTCACGCAATTTTACCCTTACTTTTTCTTAGTTCCCCCTCCCGTTCATTTCGTGTATAGTCCCCTTTTTGCCCGTAGCAGGTTTTATATGTTTGCATGTATTCCGAGCACCTACCTGTGTCCCTCGTTTAAGGGGTGGTAGGTCGTTTTTCTAGCTCCCCTGCTCCCTCGTTAGTTTTGAAATTTTAAGACGTTCGCCCCATTAGTTTTTCGATTTTAAGACCTTATGCCCCATTCTTTTGTCAATATTAAGAGCTTTCGTGCCATTTAGTAGTCGATTTTCTTCCTGGTGAGCGATAGCGAGCCTGTAATTTTGGAGGTACCGGCCTTCGGTCAGGAAATTTTTCTACCGAAAATTGTACAAATTTAACTCAAAGGGGGAGCTTGAGGATTTTATACAAAGCTTAATGGAAGCCTAGGGAGGCAACTAGAACATTAATTAAGAAACGAAAAACTAAAATAAATAAATAAACCAATAAATAACACCTACTCTTTTAAGATAGCCAGGCCCATGACGAACATTATATTATACACCCTTCTTCATCACTTGTATATTTCTCTCCAGGCTTGGTAGACGGCAGATCACAACCCCCCCCCCCCCCCTTCCACACATCTCCCCTGTGTCTACCCAGCACCTCTATGGAATCTTCTCCCATTTTTCATTTTGAAGGACCCTCGAAGTTAATTATTTGTTCTTATATATATACTGTATATATACAGTATATATATATATATATATATATATATATATATATATATATATATATATATATATATATATATATTCGATTTTCAACTAAATTCTCATGTGAAAAACCCTTAAAATTATTTATATTCCTTCAGCTTTGCTAGTCTTACCTTCCACTTAGTAGTAAATTACGGTATGTTAGAATTAAGTTCGGACTGCCTAGTAGGGGCCGAAAACTCTGTGCAGCGTGTGTATCTATATAACTGGTGTATATTGTTTATATTGAATCTGTCCATTTAGCTCCCACTTTTCAGTTTGCAGAACCCTTTAAATGGAGATGGGTCGGTTTTCTGGTCCCCCAAATTCCTCATGTTTAGCCCCATTAGTTTTCAGATTTTAAGGCGTTCGGCCCATTATTTTGGCGACTTTAAGACCTTTCAACCCATTTCTTAGTCAATATTAAGACTTTTCATGTCATTTAGGTGTCGATTTATGACTGACGAGCGATAGCGAGCCTAAATTATATACCGGTATCTTATTTTCTCTGCCGCCTTTCTAGTTCCCCGTGTCCGTTTAATACTCTATGTTATTTTCTTTATCGCCCTCCACCACCTTCCTCGCTGCTTCCCTTCGTCGCGGCCCATATACCTCCCCTCTTACGTGTAGTCCCTTCATCCTCTCCTTAATGTTCTCTCTCCTTTATCATGTTTTTTCTCTCTTCTGTTATTCCTCTTATTCGTCTTATTCGTGTCTGGTTGTTCTTCTTCTGTTTATTGTTTGTGTTAGCTCTTTTGTTATTCCCTCTTGTTGTTTTTGTTTCCTCTTTTGTTATTCCCTCTTGTTGTTTTTGTTTCCTCTTTTGTTATTCCCTCTGTTGTTTTTGTTCCCTCTTGTTATTCCCTCTTGTTGTTTTTGTTTCCTCTTTTGTTATTCCCTCTTGTTGTTTTTGTTCCCTCTTGTTGTTTTTGTTCCCTCTTTTGTTATTCCCTCTTGTTGTTTTTGTTTCCTCTTTTGTTATTCCCTCTTGTTGTTTTTGTTTCCTCTTTTGTTATTCCCTCTTGTTGTTTGTGTTCCCTCTTTTGTTATTCCCTCTTGTTCCTCTTGTTATTCCCTCTTGTTCCTCTTTTGTTATTCCCTCTTGTTGCTTTTGTTCCCCCTTTTGTTATTCCTCTTGTTCCTCTTTTGTTATTTCCTCTTGTTGTTTTTTTCCCTCTTTTGTTATTCCTCTTTTGTTATTCCCTCTTGTTGTTTTTGTTCCCTTTTGTTATTCCCTCTTGTTTTTGTTCCCTCTTTTGTTATTCCCTCTTGTTCCTCTTTTGTTATTCACTCTTAATGTTTTTGTTTCCTCTTTTGTTCTCCTCTTATTGTTGTATTCCCTCTTTTGTTATTCCTCTTGTTGTTTTTTGTTCGCTTTAATTATTCCTCTTATTCGTGTCTGTTCGTTCTTCTCCTTCTTATTTTGTTTTTGTTCCCTTTGATGTTATTGATCTTATTTGCTTTTATTCAATCTTCTCCCTATTGTTTTATTTCCCTGTTTACTCTTCTCTTCCCTCTTTGGTTAGTCCTCTATTTCGTGTCTATTCGTTCTATTTTCTCCCTTTTTTAAAATTATCTCTCTGTTTCGCTCCTTCTCTGCATTACGTCTTCTTTTATTTCGTCTGTGTTCCTCGTCTCCCTTCTGTTATCCCTCCAATTGTTTTCCTGATTCGTCTTATTTTCACCTTTTCCCATTCCTTTTATATATTTTGTTCGGTCTATTTTTCTCGTCCTCAGCCTAATATTTTCTCCTTGATCATGTTATTTCCCCGGTGTTCCTCTTCCCTGTTATTGTTATTTCTCTTATTTTCCCCTATTTGTTCTATTTCCTCCTTTTCCCATTCCCCTTTATGTCTATTTTTCTCTCCTGCCAAATGTGTTCTTCATAATGTTCTTCATAATGTTCTTCCCCTTGTGTAGACACCAGTCGAGCAGGGCAATAACCAGGGGAGCTGGCCTCATAGGCATGTGATAAGGATTTTCTAGAGCTCCTGTTTCATTTGTCTGGCTTCCCTCACTGGTACTGTTTGTGTCTCACCTACACAGAGAGTAATCCAGCTAGCTATCACAAACACCTCCTTCTCCTATTAATTTTACAAGCACACCACATTTTTTTCCAACACACCAAATATACTTTTAAAATAGCGACTATCGCTCTTTTAACTTTAGAGGAGACACTTATTAAAGGCAACTTTGACTTTTCTCTCCTTCATACACTGAAAAAATACACAACTGGAATTAGCCAAGGTAGTACGGCACAACGGCTGGTATTGTGCTCTTGGGAATAGACCGATTTGGCTCTGGACCAATAAAGGCTAATGATGATGATGAAGGTGATGTCCACTCCCTAACATCCATCTTGTCTCCCCTCCTTCCCTCACCATTCCTAGAGTTACTGTAGAATCTCTCCCCATTCCTTCTCACCCCACCACTGTCATCTCCCTATCTTCTCACCCCACCACTGTCATCTCCCTATCTTCTCTCCTTATATATCCCCGTGGATGGGTGCGAGTGCTTTCTGCTTTGGTACCCTTACCTTCCACTTAGTAGCAGTTCGGACTGCCTGGTCTGTGCAGTCTGTATCATGTAACTCTACGTAACTCTTCCTCTCCTCTCCTATTTCTTCCCTCTCCACCATCCTTCATTTCCCAATCCCCTTCCTTTCGTCTCATCTCCCTTTCTTCCTCCTTCCCTTCCACGAACCTCTCTTCCATCTCCTCTAAATACTGCAGCATCGATCTCCTCTCTCTTCCTTCCCTCGTCCCCCCATTCCTTCTCTCTCTCCGGCATCCACCATCTCCCTTCCTTCCCCTTCACATCCCCCTATCTTCCTCCTTCCTTCCTACGTTCCTCTCCTCCCCCTCCCCTCTCCCTCCTACCCTCCTACGTTCCTCTCCTCCCCCTCCCCTCTTCTTCTCCCCTCGCCTTCAAATTTCCAAGTCTGCCCTCCCCTTCACCCACCAATAAAAACAGACACGAGACACTGGCGGAGAGAGATAGCTAGCTAGCTAGATAAATAGATAGATAGATAGAGATAAACATAGATAGATAGAAACATAGATAGATAGATAGAGAGAGAGAGCGTTATAAGGAGTAGTTAGTATCTCAGAGACCTTGCGGTCCATTCCGGGGAGATACTGGAAGTGAAAGGAGAGAGACTGTTTAGTGCACTACACTCATTACAGAGTGTGCAAAATACTATCTACTCTCTTTTTGAAATGCTCTACTGAAGAACTGTTTACAACTTCTGAGGGCAGTTTGTTCCAGGTAGAACAGATTTTACATTTGAAAAAGTTTCCACAAATACTAGTGCTGAACCTTTTCAATTATAATTTCCAGACATAGTTGCATGTTGTATTCATATTGAGGCTAAAATTTTTGCTATAATCCACGTTGTCAAACTTATTAAGTATTTTAAAAACTTCAACGAGCTGACCTCGTAGTCTGCGTGTCTCCAACGGAAAGAGATTAAGAGCGAGAGAGAGAGAGAGAGAGAGAGAGAGAGAGAGAGAGAGAGAGAGAGAGAGAGAGAGAGAATGTGTGTGCGTGTAATAAGAGGATAGGGTCTACCGTCACATCTGTTTCAGAGCATCCCATAGGCCTACCACAATGAGCGTTTACCTACCATATTCATATCTTTACAAAATATACTGTACATTGCTATTACATGTGAGATACCGGTATATACAGTATATATATAAACATATACATAAATAAATAAATAAAACATACGGTATATATATATATATATATATATATATAAACAGAGCACCTCGAGAAAGATCCCTATGATGAAGATATATGCAAAACGTTGTCAATAAAGTGCTCCTCCTCACATGGTGTTTATATTCAGTATAAAAGGTGCATGGTAGCTGTGAGTGAGAGTCCGGGCTAAGTTGGGTGTCAAGGGGAAGGGGGCCAGGATGAATACTGAGGTGTGTGTGTGTGTGTGTGTGTGTGTGTGTGTGTGTGTGTGTGTGTGTGTACGTGTCATAGATATCGGTTGGTGATGGCTGTTGGTGGGTAACACAAAGAGAATGAGGTATAAGAGGCAGCAGGACGTGACGCTTAAAACGCGACATCTTTACCTACCCAAGTTATGCGCACAAGTTTTGTCTACATTTTGTCATCCATATACAATTTTAATTGAATTTTCGATTTTTTACCTCTGCCCTTCTTTTCCTTTTAGGGTACACCCGGATACCATAGTTTCTACCACACTCATAAATATTCGTGGACTTTAACTAGTTCTAAGTATGGACATATATTTCTGGACACGAATTTGTGAATGTAGTTTTCTGTACATCAACTACACACATATATACACTATTTATTAAAAAGCAATTTTAATCCAAAAATCAATCCAAATAGTTATAAGTCTTCTTCTTTCTTTTTGTGGAGTTGCTGTCCCCTCTCAAAGCCAGCTCACCTATGCACCGGTGACTTCTCCAGAAACAGCTATAGCTAGATTTAAGAATTAGTTTAGAAATTATGTAGTCGTAGAAAGGATAGTTAAAGACAAAGAATTGAAGTATATAGCTTAAGCAGAACTCTCCTCTCCTTATTTTACCCCCTCCTCCACCCCCCAATATCTTGTTCTCTCCTTATCTTAATTTGTCTTTTCCCCTCTCTACTATTTAATCTCATTTTTCTTCCTCCCCCACTCTGGTCCCCTTCTCCCCCCTCACCCTATTCTATCCTATTCCGTTTTCTCTTCTGCCACACCTGCTCCAGGAATCTTTTCACTACCTTCATTCTTTTCCCCATTTCCCCATCTACCCCCTCTTTTGTCTCGAGACCTAACACAAATTTTACACCCTCATCCTCCTCCTCTTTCTGCTCTTCCCATTCCCTCTCCCCTACCACCCGTTTCAACTCATTTTCCAACCCCTCTCTCTCCTCTGCATACCCCTGGCACTCTGTCACTATATGTTCTATTGTCTCCTCCACTCTCCTCCCTCCCACCTCACACTGTAGACACTCTTTCACCCCCCCATTCCACCTCCATGTTCTCCTATTTGTCTCTAATGCTCCTGCCCTAGCCTTAAACAGTAGTGTAGTGCACAAAGGTAAACACATGGGGGTCCTCCAATCATTATAGGTGGGCTAGAGACTATGGTATCCTAGTGTACCGTTATCTTAAAAATAAGTTCAGTATCTTTATCAATCATTATTTGGGCACTGCAAATGGTAGTATTGGTATCAAACAGCAAATCATAAAATAAACAAATATATATAATACTCATCACATTAGTCACATTAAATAAAGAAAATCCTCTCTGTTCAGCCTTGTTTTTTTTTTTTTTTTTTTTTTTTTTTTTTTTGGGGGGGGGGGGGCCCTTACTCGTTGCATATAAACAATGAGGCGATAGTCAGTAAATATTGTCCTGAGCCATGACACCGTCGGGGGTATTATGGGGGAAGGGTTCATTTATTGGTCGATGTTTTTCTATTTTTTTGTTTTCAGTTTCCTCCCTAGATCTCCATCAAGCTTAAAAAAAAAAAAAAAAAAAAAAAATCCCAAGACCCCCCTTTTAGATTAATGTGTATATTTTTCGGGGTCGGTTCCTCCTAAATTACAGGCTCGTTATCGCTCGCCAGGAAAGAATCGACAACTAAATGGCACGAAAGGTCTTAATATTGACAAATATGTTGGGCTAAACGTCTTAAAATCGACAAACTAATGGGCCGAACGTCTTAGAATCTGAAAACTAATGGGGCTAACCATGAGGGAGAAGGGGGTTCAGAAAAAAAACCCAACCATCCTCTCTATTAAGACAAGGCGGAGGGGTAAATGAAAATGTTACCCCGTGCAAAATATGCCAAACAGTGGAGGGGTGGACACAATGGCCGCCACCTGTATATATCATGGAAGGGGGGGGGGGGGGGGGGGGGCATGCTCGGACGTGGACAGAGAGAGAGAGAGAGAGAGAGAGAGAGAGAGAGAGAGAGAGAGAGAGAGAGAGAAGGAGGGGGGGCGGTAGTATAGAACAATATATTAATACAAACAAAAAACAGAAAATTGGCATGTCAAAAAATAAATACACAATTAAAAAAAAAAGGCAGAAGCTTGGAAAATACAACTAATTGTAAAAACTAGTGACGTAATGGAAAGACGCGTGGCATGATAGAATAATAGAGAGAAAGGGGAGGTGGAAATTGGTGAAGGGGGAACGAGTAGGAAGGGAGGGAGAGGAAGTGAGAAATACATCATCGAGCCAGAAAATATTTATGGAGAAAGGTGAGGGTAGAGGCGGCAGAGAGACACACTGGGAGGGGGGGGGGGGGGGGGAGGGAGGGGAGACACATTGGGGGGAGGGAGGAGGAAAGGGGAAGTGATGAAAATATAACGATAACAGTGGCAGTGATAAGGAAAATTACCAGCAAAATACAAGATGACAAGACGAGGAAAACAAAAATCTAAATACACACATATATATATATATATATATATATATATATATATATATAATTATATATAGCCTATATAAGAAAAGAAGTTTCCGTCAATGCTATAATAATTGTATATATTTCACAGGACTACTACACTGCACGATCAATCACACACACACACACACACACACACACACAGAGTTGAGATTGTCCTACCAACACCACAACTATCGCCGGCGTGGGACAATAACATCTTGATAACCATACAATGGACTATTATTATTAGAGGGTGCTGGCATACAATCTTGTTCACTCTCTGTTTATACCACACCCTCATAGTTCATAGTCACTCTGCACCTTCATACTCACGCTTCATTTTCACTTTATTCCATCCTCATCCCTTATACTCACAATACAATCATTACTCATACTCACTATAGTCTATCTTCATCCATTCTAATAACAATACAATCATTATTCAATGTTTATACCATCCACATCCCTTATACTCACACTACAATCATTACTCATACTATTTTTTTCCATCCTCATCCCTTATACTCACAATACAATTATTACTCATACTCACATTATTCCACCTTCATCCCTTATACTCACAATACAATCATTGCTCATACTTGCATTATTCCATCTTCATCCCTTATACTCACAATACAATCATTACTCATACTCACTTTAAACCATCCTATTCCTTTACAATCATTACTCACACTCACGTTATTCCAGCCTCATCCTTTACAATCATTTCTCATATTTACTTCATCCCATCCTCATCACTTATAGCCTACTCATAATACAATCATTACTCATATTTACGTTATCCTATCCTCATCCCTTATACTCCTATTGCAAGCATTACTCATACTTACTTTACACCCCCCTCAACCCTTACACCAGTCACCCCCCTCCCACCCCCCCCCCCCCCCCCCCCAACCCACCTCTCCATCACCTCATTACGAAGCCCTTGAGGGAAATCGGAAATAATTGGTAATATAGTTGCATAATTAAGTGAGGGAATATATAATGTTGGCGTAGGAAATAATTTGGTGCGCTAATATATGTGCCTAGTGGGCGTTAATAATGGTGTGAGTGAGAGTGTGTGTGTGTGTGTGTGTGTGTGTGTGTGTGTGTGTGTGTGTGTGCGTACGTACGTGCGTGTGCGTGTGTGTGTGTGCGTGAGATAGAGAGAGAGAGAGATATAAAGTGTGTGTGTGTGTGTGTGTGTGTGCCATGTAAGTTTGCATTTACATAATGTAGTATATGCGCATGTGTGTAAGTTTGTATATGTACATTTAAAGTTCGAGACAAACAAATTTAGTACCCAGACCTCTTGTGTAATCAGTGTTGCCAATTTAGCTACATTCCCGCTAGATCTAGAGGCATTCACTTCGATCTAGCAGCAACTTTTTACATCTAGCGACATGAATTCTACCGATATTCTGGAGATTTGAGCCATTTTAGAGCGATATTGTAGAAATTGTGTGATTACGCTAGCGATTTTCGGCATTTATTTACCATCTAGCAGACTTGATTTGGTAACCCTGCTTGTTTTGCCTGGTGGTTCGATTCTTGCTTAGGGACACTGCAATATTTTAGTCGAACGCTCGCACGGTAAAGTCAGAGTATTAAAGATAGTGTTTTGGGATAGTGAGGAATAATATATGTTATGCCTACTTAAATGTGTTCTCGCTCTATTACCAAAAGAAAAAACATACACGACGGTGCCTTGTTCATAATTTGTTCTGGCTACCGTCAAACAGATTAAATTTATACTTTTTTATATATCTGAAAGAAATTATGTAGATTTTATATATCGTCTTAATCTTAGGGAAAGGCTTAAGTTAACATTTAAATATATAAACAACGCACGGTACTGCACACACGCGATTCATTGATACAAGGTGGGTTGACAGACCTCCAACAATTGATAGGCTTCGTACTTTCTCCCTTAACCCTTTTTACTACCTCAAATCCTTTTTAAACTGCACAAAATCGCCAAAATACAGCACACATACAATAAAAAATCAACTTGTCTGGTACAGAAGGGGTAACAGAAGGTGGGTTGAAAGAGTGGAGGTCTGCCCAAACAGGTGAATGGAGAGAATGAGGCGTCCACTGCTCCTCCCACCCCCTTGGCCTGCACCTCACTGATAACACACACACATCTCAAGGGGCTCAGTCACCAATACCAGCACACCCCTCGTCTCTCAACGACCAATTGGGGTTCGCTTGGGTGGAAGGTGATTTTAAGGAGTGTAGGTTGATGTTTTGGTCTATTTATTTAAATATACGGTATATATATATATATATATATTTTTTTTTAGTTTTTCCCCCGACCTACGTCAAGCTTAAACATAAATACATAAATAATAAACCCCAAGATTCCCATTCAAGATAAATTTGTACATTTTTCGGACGAGGGAGACTAAAAAGGGTTGTTGGAAGAGGGGGGGGGGAATGAGAAAAGATGATGGGTACTGTAGGAAGAGAAGGGGCTGTTGAGAGAAAGAGAGAGAGAGAGAAAGAGAGAGAGAGAGAGAGAGAGAGAGAGAGAGAGAGAGAGAGAGAGAGAGAGAGAGAGAGAGAGGGGGGGGGGGGGGCGGCGTTTGGGAAAGAGGGGAACGAAGGGGCGGAAAATTTAATATGAAAAGCTGGAGGTGATCCGAGTGACGGAGGGTAAAGGCGAATTCGCACGAGCGTGTTTTTTTATTTATGCAAATCTAGCCTGACAGTTTATGGTTTAACTTTTATCAGCATTTCGTAATCTAAAATACTATACCGTCAGTTCATATGGTTTACCCTTTATCAGCATTTCGTATTCTAAAATGCTCTACCGCTGGTTTACTCGACATTATCCGTGCATAAGGGCACTAAAATTGTGTCGAAATTGAGTTGCCAGTCAAAAGTTGCCTCAAAAGGTACTCGTGCGAATCCGCTTTTAAGGGGGGGGGGGAGTGATGAATGAAGAGTGATGCAGAATGATGGACACAGGTGTGGAATGCTGAGTGACATAAAAACATTACCATAATAATAACTAATTAACTTTTTTAGGAATAATACCCGGCTGGGAGAAGCCATTAAGGGGACATTTAACTTGATGAAACTGAGATTGGTGCAAAATGATTAAAAGTAAATTTGATACCCTAAAATGAAAATCGAAATGGCGTAGAAAGAAATAATACAGAACAATTGTTGCAAAAATATATACACAAATATACTGATGCACAATGGAAAAAACATGGGAATAATGGGTCGAAGCAGTTCTTGTTAATTGTCTTGGAAATTGTGGAATGGATTTGATTAACATAAATAATTTGAATGAGAAGTTTAATTAACGAGTAGCTCGGAATAATGAGCAGAGAATAATCGATAAACTTGAAGACAGTCCATTATACTACAGACGCTGCACGCAATAAAAGGGAGTAAACTGTACATTGAAACTTTACCCAATATATATATATATATATATATATATATATATATATATATATATATATATATATATATACACTGCACCCCCCTTTTTTGCATATATATATATATATATATATATATATACTGTATAATTATATTATACAGTATATCCCGTAGTGTGTGAGGTTGGCGACACCCTCCTCACCCGTTTAAAGGGAAGATGGTTGCTTTTGTTGTACCCCCTTCTCCCTCATGTTTAGCCCCAATAGTTTTGAGATATTAAGACGTTCGCCCCATTAATTTAGCAATTTTAAGGTCTTTCGCTAAATTTCGTTGTCAGTATTAAGATCCTTCGTGCCATTTAGGTGTTTATATTTTGTCCTGGCGAGCTATAGAGAGCCTATAATTTTAATAGGAACCGGCCGAAACTATCGAACAATTTATATATTAATCTTTAAGGGGGATCTATGGGGTGTTTTTATAAGCTTGATAGAGGTCTAGCGAGGAAACTAAAAAATAAATGAATAACTATAAATATAGACCAACAAATAACCACTGACCCCTTAAGAATAGAACTGTTAATCTCTCCTCCACCCCCCCCCCCCCCCCCCACGTACCCAACTCGCTAGCCTGCCTATTAAACTTGAGGCCAGCAAAGTTAGGGACCATGAAGCTAATAATATTCTGATGGAGGAAGAAGTTGTAGGTTAGCGTAACTTGGTGTGTGTGTGTGTGTGTGTGTGTGTGTGTGTGTGTGTGTGTGTGGGTGTGTGTACTTGTGTGGGTGTATATGTGTGTGTGTGTGTGTGTGTGTGGTGTGTGTGTATGTGTGTGTGTGTGTGTGTGTTGTGTGTGTGTGTGTGTGTGTGTGTGTTGTGTTGTGTGTGTGTGTGTTGTGTGTTGTGTCTCGGTGTGTGTTGTGTCTGTGTGTGTGTGGTGTATGTGTGTTTGTGTGTGTGTGTGTGTGTTTGGTGTGTGTGTGTGTGTGGTGTGTGTCGTGCCTGGCTCAGCTGGTAGGGTGCTGGGCGGCCTCAACAAGTGTGTACTATCAGAGGAATTTAACCCCTTCTGTACCGGCGACATCCTTTTTATCAATTTTTATCGCCCCCCCCCCCCCCCCCCCCCCGTATAGTGGGCAACACCGGATACAAATGTCTGTCGTCGTCGTTGCCCGTCTGTCTCGAAACTCCCTAGACCGTTGGACGGATTTTCACCAAATTTCACACGAACATTTGTTGCGTGAATGCGAACGTCAGTCAAAACAGATTTTTTGAATGTGTGCAATAGTTATGATATTAGGTCCAATAACCCCTTCTATACTTGCGACCTTTTTATTATATTCTAGCAACTATTATGACGATTTTATTCAGCTTAAGAAGGACCTTAAAAGACTTCCAACTCTATCATTTACCCCTTTTAAGTGACACAAATCGTTCCCAAGTTGCATAAATTCGTCTAAATAGAGCTGAAATAAAACTTAAAATAATAATACGTCGCCGGTAGAGACAGCGTTTATTAATATTTTCATGAGCGCCCGTAAAGAAATATTGCGAACTCTCCATAAATTTGGTCTTTCTTGTACCCTCCCTCTCAGCTCTGTTCTAACACTAACCAGTACAGTCGGAGAAATACGTGATGTCTCGGCACCAAGTATATTTTGATCAAATTAATGGTATCAGCCATATCTAAACAGGATTTCTTCATTTCGAATGAGGTATACAAACATGTTCCTAGACTTTACCACCCTACTGTATTCAACATCTGACATACATTAATACAGTACAGATAGAGCCAAAGGTAATGACAGCCGAGACATGACTTATTAGCGGTACCGTACATCGCCATTTCAATTCATTCTTTTCCCAATTTATCCAACATTTGTTATTATAAATACAGGTCTCGATTACCCGATCTTAAGGGGAGACAGACCGTTTGTTTGGTCTATTAATTAATGTATTCATATATTTTGTTTAGTTTCCTCCCTAGACCTCCATCAAGCTTAGAAAAACACCCCCTAGACCTCCCTTCAAGATAGAATTTTACATTTTTCGGTAGAAAAATTTCACGGCCAAAGGCCGATTCCTCCTAAAATTACAATCTCGCTATCGCTCGCCAGGGAAAAATCGTCACCTAAAGGGCACGAAGGGTCCTAATATTGACAAAGAAATGGGGTGGAAGGTCATAAAATCGCCAAACTAATGGGCCGAACATCTTAAAGTCTCAAAACTAATGGGGCTAAACATGAGGGAGAAAGTGGTCCAGAAAACCGGCCCATCCCCCCTTAAATGGAAATATCATATTTTAGTTTGTATTAATTTCACCACAACACCAAACACCTCCAATGAAATTAATGGAAGCATATATGTGATCCACCAGGATTCGAACCCGGGTTATCACACACAGATTTTTAGACACCTTAACCATTACACCACCAAGATTAACATTATTTTACCGCCAACGATCTAATCAAACTTATATAGCCCTTGTTTCCTCGGAGTGAAGTAATTTAACCCTTTCTGTCCCGCCACCAACTTATCCGCCTCGTCACCCGTTTCCACCCATTTCAGCATTTCTCTTTCTGCCTCCTCCTAAACTCATCAAACTTTGTCAAATCCCTCCCTGCCTCCCCCCTGTGTGGTAATCCCTATCCCCCAACCCCTTGCCTTCGACCCCCACTAGTCCACCAGCCCCCTACCCACCCAGTCTTCAGCCCCCAGCCGCCCCCAGCCCCCACCAGTCCTCAGCCCCCACCAGCCCCCCACCCCAGCATCCACCAGTCCACAAACCCAAGCTCCTACCAGCCCTCTACCCCCATCCTCCAGCTTCCACCAGTCCTCAGCCCCAAGCTCTCACCAGTCCTCAGTCCCCAGCTCCCACCAATTCTCAGCCCCCACCAGTCCTCAGGCCACACTCCGAAACGGCCACAAACGGTCATATCAAAACGACCACGTATTAAAGCAACTTAGCTTACATTATCAAGTTTCCTTTTGCCATACTAAAACTAGCTCTCTCTCTCTCTCTCTCTCTCTCTCTCTCTCAGGGAGGTTGTCGATAGTAATTCAATTGATAAGTTTAAGAAGAGACTGGACGATGATCTGATGGAGATTGGATAAATATGAATGAATCAGTACTTCAGTAGGTAGGCTACGTGTAAATTCCCTTTCAGACTAATTTTGTTCTATACTATATAACAACTTTCCTTGTGGGCATTTCCTGACCCATAAAGTTACATTTCGTCCTATCTTCCGGTACGACTTTTCAGCCGGAGGGTGAGGAGGGTGGAGAGAGAGCCTTCTACTTTGCTGTCCTATTATACTACTAACTGTTCCTGTCTAGTGGTATTAATGCCGGACCACCTAGTAGGGATTGCAAGGTCTATGTGATCTGTGTACATCTGTGTACCTATGCATCTCTCTCTCTCTCTCTCTCTCTCTCTCTCTCTCTCTCTCTCTCTCTCTCTCTCTCACATTCTTACCGACACTGTTTATGTAAGATTATGATATGTATTATGTAATTTGTTTAAGATGATTTTATTGTATGAACAGCCATTGTATATTTAATGGAAATAAAATAATTTGAATCTCTCTCTCTCTCTATCACTTACTCACTCATTCTCTCTCTCTCTCTCTCCGACCCACCCCCACCCCAACCATCCATGGAGGGTGGAGCAGCAATTTCTTCCGGGCGAGCAGACTAAACTGAAGCCCCTGCGAGGATCTCCCTTAAATTAAAACGAATCCCAGGAGTGTGTAATATTGTGGAGGGGGGGTGGTAGACGGGGGAGGCTCGGAAGGCAGGAGGGGAAATTTGGGGGGGGGGGGATGAGAGGAGAGAGAGAGAGAGATGAGAGAGAGAGAGAGAGAGAGAGAGATGACCCGGAGAGAGGAGAGATCTCATAGAGAGAGGGGTGAAAGAAAACAGAGGGG
>CM064529.1:11872306-11937799 GCA_032716605.1 Paralithodes platypus | reverse complement strand
TTCTCACTCACTCGCTCTCGCTCTCTCTCTCTCTCTCTCTCTCTCTCGGTTTGAAAGACAGTGACGTGAGAGGGGGGGAGGGGGAGGGAGAGAGGGGAGCTAATCATCCTTCCATCACTTGACGTCACACATGATCCATTCAAACCCATCCTATCGAGCCCCTCCCCCCCTCCGCCCCCACCCCCACACCCCACACCCCCCCTTTACTTAGTCTTCGTATTTAACCCTTTCTCTCTTTTATTCTGTCTAGCAGTAGACTTAATTGTGATTAATTATATTTCAGTAAGTGCTAAAGACAAAATATGCTGTCTATTAATGCATCTGTAGTTCTGTACCGTATACACACTGAAATTATTTTTTTCTCGCTAATATTCGTAAATTCATTCGTAAAATCATTCTTTCCCTACCACCATGTTATGCCATTCACATACCGGTTCATAAGAGTAGCTTATGTCGAAGATAAAGCAACTGAGTCAATAATTACTTTAGTTAATACAAATTTAGGGTGAGGTAAATACAACGAATGAATAGCCATTTACAATATGTCAAAAATTGGCGAGACCTCGAGAAAATGCCCCTCAACCCCTTCAACACGATGACGTCTTTTTACCTATTATTCTGGCTAATATGTGACGATTGTATGCAGATTAAAAAAGTCCTATGCTATTCCGAGGGACTTATTGAGATCGTATATACCCCTTGGAGTCCTAAAGTTTGATTATTAGCTAAAAGAAAGGTCGAATGGCAACCAAAATATGATGACAATTACGTGATCGTGCTAAAGGGGTTAAGGGGATAGTGCTTGGTTTTTGGTCTATATATTTATTTATTTATGTATTTTTGAGTTTCCTCGCTAGACCTCCATCAAGCTTAGAAAAACACCCCCTAGACCCCTTTTCAAGATAAATGTGTAAATTTGTCGGTAGCAAAATGTCCCGGCCGAAGGCCGATTGCTTCTAAAATTAGAGGCTCGCTATCGCTCGCCAGGAAAAAATCGACACCTAAAGGGCACGAAAAGTCTTAATATTGATACAAAAAATGAGGCGAAAGGTCTCAAAATCGCCAAACTAACGAAACGAACGTCTTGAAACCTCAAAATTAATATGCTAAAAATAAGGGAGAAGGGGGTCCAGAAAAACCAGCCCATCCCCCCCTTAAGCCCAAACTGAGCGACCCTGTAGTAAATCACTCATGTGTACTTCCGGCCGCCAGTCATATATCTACAGACTGTGACAGATTGGCGTTCGCTATAACATTTCCTGTACTGATGCATTACGTAACTAATCATAATCTTTAATCTACTGACTACCATCTTGCTTTAACCCTTTTACCCTTTTACAACCATTACGTGATTTTCATCCTATTCTGGTTACCAATAGACGATTTTCATTTTTTGTAATCTACCGATACGAATCAACTGGGTAAATACGATCTCAATATAACCCTCTTAGTAACATAGGGCCTTCTGAAACTGCATAAAATCATATAATGTTAGCCAGAATCAAAGGTAAAAAGGCGTCATGGTGCTGAAGGGGTTAAATGAGTCGGTTAGATATCTAACTTGTGAAATAGATATTCGCTCTCAAAAATCAATACAAATAATACAAAAAATATGTTAAGACGAAACACGAACTCTATTCTCAAATTCACAAAAGCTATATCAATAAAATGAATGCAAACAAGCGAAAACTTCCATAGCAATAGTGTGTAAAGGCTTCGTTTATCGCTTAGCTGAACAACTATTCCGCGGGGCAATTTTCCACTCTCGAGAAACGAATATAACAGGTAGAGCTAATATTCCTATCTATCTATCTATCTATCTATAATTATACTCAGGCACACCCCATTTTTTTGTCTTTTTTTAAGCTCGGGGTGGCCGACTCGAGACAGAGCTCGAAAAGGGACAACACAACAACAACAACAACAACAACAACAAAACACAAATTCACTAATATTCCACCTGAAACGATTTCCACACATACAAGAATTATTATCTACAATTTCCAACATTTACTTTGCGTTTGATACATATTGAATATACATAGCTTTAAAGGTAGTTGTTTTTTCTCCCTCATGTTTAGTCCTATTAGCTTTGAGATTTTTAAGAAGTTCGTTCAATTAGGTTGGTGATTTTAAGACTTTTCGCCCCATTTCATTGTCAATACAAAGACCTTTCGTGCTATTTAGCTGTCAAATCTTCGAGAGAGAGAGAGAGAGAGAGAGAGAGCAACAGGAAAGTGACAGGAGACGCCAGTGACAGTATAGGAAGGGAGAGAGACAGAAGGAAGGGTGGAACGGGTGAGACTAATGCACCCTGAGTTGTCTTCGCGCCCGTCCAAGGGAGAGGGACAAAGGGAGAGACAAAGGAAGGGAGAGAAAGGGAGAGGTGTCATAGGAGAGGAAGTAATAGCCACTCATCAGTACTCTTTCCTCTCAGCCTGCCTCCCTACAACTCAAGTAACTCAACACAAGTAACACAAGTAAGTACACACATATTCACAAAAAGTCTAGGGTACGATACATACATTTCACACACAGTCTACGCTAAGACCAACACCTACTCAATTTGGTTCATTTACATCTAACTTTTTTTACCCACGCTCCTCTATTTAGTTCACTTACATCTACCGTACCTATTTAGTTCACTTACATCTACCGTACCTATTTAGTTCACTTACATCTACCGTACCTATGTCAGTGTGTGTGTTTTTGGATACCCCAAGTGCATAACATTTCGCAAACGATATACACATTAATAGGTATTCGAAAATAAAGTAACTATGTAATTCTGGTATACAGTAAACTACCAACATATATAATTAAGTCATATATATATATATATATATATATATATATATTTATAAACTGCTTTAAGCTGTGTTTAGACATTTTGACACTGACGTACCTTCCATTTGGCTCTCTGTCACTCTTTTAACTTTGGGGGAGACACTTGTGATAGGCAGCTTTGATTTTGTATCCCAGAAATGGCGTCAAGAAGTTAGGCTGTCTATCCCATTCAGTACCAGTGACACCCTTATTATTATATTCTGGAAAATATTAGACGATTTTATTCAGCTTAGGAATGATGTCTACCCATTATAAGACAACAGACTAGCCTATCTCAATACATCCTCTTAGCTACCAAAATGGTCTAAATGTATAATACAAAAGATGTGACCGGCACTGAAATGGTTACACCAGGATCCACACACAGGATCCTGGGTTATACGACTGTGTGTTTAGTAGCGAGGGGAGAGTGGTTGAGTGTGTGGGGTATAATTGGACAGGTGATAAGACCAGGTGGAGGTGGCTTGGGTAGAAAGATTAGGTTTTATCGGCTTATGTGCACTTTAGGTTTACCGATCTTATCGTAATGCGTCCGGATGTGTCATACTTAAGTGTGTGTAACGTATTTCAATGATAACAAATTATGGTAATAAATTATGTTGATTTTTTGCCTACATACCCTAGCCTAATATAACTGGACGTAGCCAAATTGATATGGAATTAAGTTAAAATCGAAGTATATGTAAGACTTCAATAACATATTACTAGATCCAAGCGGTAGGATTATTTAAATTTTTATGTCAGAGTTATAGTTAGCTTGTTAAAATAAGACTTCAGAGGCTATCAACCCTTCTTCTTTTTCTATATGAGTGAGGGAGACAAAAGGCAGAACTGCCTGTGACGAGTGCCTCCCACAGAGTTGAAAGCGTGACAGCCAAAATGCCTGGATAAACAGAGTTTGAAGCAATTTTAAGTCATAGGATGAGAGAAAGACTGATACTGGGACAGAGTTCCAGAGATCAGCTGTTGAATAGAAGAATGATTGAGAATGATTGGATTATTAAGCCAGCACACTGTAAGTCAAGAATAGCGTCAGGACTGGAGCCCCTTTTCGAGAACTCCAGTCCCTTCAAAGGCATAATGGTACGTTTATTGATATTCATATACTATTTATATATACCTACTGCCCCAACCCAATGTTATAACAAATTAATTTGTGAGCCAGACATTAATATTTACAGCAGAGCCTGGGTTCCCGAGCGGATGGACCAAAATTACCACAATTTTTTTTTTTTTTTTTTTTTTTTTTTTTTTATGGCTTTCCTTTACAAATTCAACTGTGTGTGTTTTTTTCTCTCTGCCTATTGGTGGGGTCAAATACCTCGCCTGCATGTTGATGATCAGGAGCCGCTGGTTAATTAACACTTTTATTTTTATATTTATTTTATATTTATTTATTTATTTATTTATTATATTTTATTTTTTTTTTTTTTGGGGGAAGGGTGGAGCTTGAGAAAATGGTTGCGAATTATAGGAGCAATTCCGTTAAATGTTTAGTGGAGGTTCGATATATATATTTCTAATTGCGTTTAGGTAAGAGTGTATACAGCATGTTAAATTGTTGCAAATTATAGAAGCAGTTCCGTTTAATGTTTAGTGGACGTTCGATATACAGTATACGGTATATTTCTATTTGCGTTCAGCTAAAAGCGTACGTTTAATGTTTAGTAAATTGATTTCCATATTCTTTGCTGCATTTAATTATGCGACAATAAATTAAATATATTACTATACTTTCTTTGTAAATAGTCACATCCAAATATCTTAATTTGATCACCTTTATCGTAACGTTTTGTTCCCTAAAATTAGACGCTATCGCTAAGTATTAAAAAGATCCACTGTATCAAGGCCACGATGTTCAATTTGTTCGTGTAAAACTCTCTCTCTCTCTCTCTCTGCTAGTAATGTGGTATAGCCAGTAGCATTAGGAAGACAATTACCGGAGTGTGCTACATCCATCCCCCTCCCCATTGTTGATCGCCAGCCGCTCACTAATTGATACATTTCACCATCACAAGGCTCTGTGTGTGTGTGTGGGTTTTTTTTCATGTGTATTAAGGAGACAAAAGGCAGGTTGCCTGTAACAAGTGTCTCCCCCAGAGCCAGAAGAGTGACTCAGAGCCAAATTCAAGGGGCGTTGGGGTCAAACTACCTGGACACACGAAGATTAAAGCAGTTTAAGTCATAGGATGAAGGAAAGATTGATTGAGGGAGACAGTTCCAGAGTTCACTTGTTGAGCAGAAAAAGATTAAGAAAATTTACCAATTCTTGGGTTGGAGAGCTGAACGGAGTAGGAGTGGGACTGTGTTGCAAGGCGGGTGCCTCGCACTCCCCGCATGGGATGGGTTATGCACTGAGAAAGCTCTGCAGAACACTAATTGTTGTAATAGTGATATAAGAGTGAAAGAGATGCAATTTACATTGCAACATGTAGAAAGAGATTGTAGTGAATACAATGCTGGCTCGCGATAATCGACACATGGACGGGGATAAACTTCTTAAAATAGTAGACTGAATGGGGCCGAATGGATACAAGCCAGAGAAAGAGAGAAAAGGAGAGAGAACAAAATAAGGTAACCCCCCTTAAACCCCATAACATCCGAAGGGCCACGCTAAGCTGCACGGAATCGGCCACTGATAGCCTGAATAAAGGGAAGAGCACAGTGATCATAATTATAAAGGGAAGAGCACAGTGATCATAATTATAAAGGGAAGAGCACAGTGATCATAATTATAAAGGGAAGAGCACAGTGATCATAATTATAAAGAGAAGAGCACAGTGATCATAATTATAAAGGGAAGAGCACAGTGAACATAATTATAAAGGGAAGAGCACAGTGATCATAATTATAAAGGGAAGAGCACAGTGATCATAATTATTAAGGGAAGAGCACAGTGATCATAATTATAAAGGGTAGAGCACAGTGATTATAATTATAAAGGGAAGAGCACAGTGATTATAATTATAAAGGGTAGAGCACAGTGATTATAATTATAAAGGGAAGAGCACAGTGATCATAATTATAAAGGGTAGAGCACAGTGATTATAATTATAAAGGGAAGAGCACAGTGATCATAATTATAAAGGGTAGAGCACAGTGATCATAATTATAAAGGGTAGAGCACAGTGATCATAATTATAAAGGGTAGAGCACAGTGATCATAATTATAAAGGGTAGAGCACAGTGATTATAATTATAAAGGGAAGAGCACAGTGATCATAATTATAAAGGGTAGAGCACAGTGATCATAATTATAAAGGGAAGATCACAGTGATCATAATTATAAAGGGTAGAGCACAGTGATTATAATTATAAAGGGAAGAGCACAGTGATCATAATTATACCTACCGGCCAGGTTAATGGGAGAGATTGTCGGTTATTCTGGACCCCCTTCTCCCTCATGTTTAGCCACATTAGTTTTCAGATTTCAAGACGTTCGGCTTATTAGTTCGGCGATTATGAAACCTTTTGCTCCTTTTCTTTGTCAATATTAAGACCTTTCGTCCTATTTACTGTAGGTGTCGATTTTTATCTGGCGAGCGATAGCGAGCCTGTAATTTATGAGGAACCGCCCTTCGGCCGAGACATTTGTCAACCAAAAAATGTGCAAATTTATCTAAAAGAAGTATCTTGGATTTTTTTTTTTTTTTTTTTTTTTAAAGCTTCATGGAGGTCTAGGGAGGAAACGAACAAAATAATAAATAAATCTATAAATGGACCACTAAATAATTATACCCTTCCCCCTTCAAGGTTAGTATTTGTCGGTTCCGGTGGTGCGCGTGTGTTGCAATAATCCAGGGGAGCGTCTTGGTATCCCCCCCCCCCCCCCCAACCCACCCGGTGGTGAGAGTCTGCTGGGGGGCATTAATGAAGGAAGGTAGGGAGGGGGGGTACAACCTACTACACCTGCCTCACTCTTCCTGCACCATTTATACGCTACACTCTAATCGTGGCGTTAGTATAATTTTCACCAAACAAAATCTAATGGGTATAAACTTCGCTAGTAACTTCATTTGGGACCCAAAAGAAAATGTAAAAATATACTAGCAGGGGTACCCGGCGTTGCCCGGGTTTAAATTCTACCATAATCACCACCACTATTACTACCATAATCACCATCATCAATCACTACTACCACAATCATCACAATACTACTACTACCATAATCACCGGCCTCGACCTCCCTGTGCCTCATTAAACGGCGACCTCGTTTTCGGCCGCTAAATGACCTCCGATTTTGGATCTGACCTCATCCGTACCCCCATTTAGGGAAGCTGCGAACAACTTTCGTTCTATACACCTTTTCGATCTGAGGCCTCCTTCTGCCCCAAACGGCAAATGTTTTCAATTTGTTTTCAATTTCGGCCTCGAAACGACTTCCGATCGTGGCCTCGCCCCCTCTATGACCTGACCTAGATCAATTGACACCCACATGCAAAGTTTCAGCTCCCCAGGTTCAAAACTGCGGCCGCCTATTAAGAACACACAGACAAACAGACGCACGAACTGATTTAATAATATAGATAAATGAATAAATAAAACTCTTTGTCAACATCCCACCCCCCATCTTTGTCAACATCCCCCCCCATCTTTGTCAACATCCCCCCCCCCCCCATCTTTGTCAACATCCCCCCCCCCATCTTTGTCAACATCCCCCCCCCCCATCTTTGTCAACATCCCCCCCCCCCATCTTTGTCAACATCCCCCCCCCCCCCCATCTTTGTCAACATCCCCCCCCCCATCTTTGTCAACATCCCCCCCCCCATCTTTGTTCAACATCCCCCCCCCCATCTTTGTCAACATCCCCCCCCCCCATCTTTGTCAACATCCCCCCACCCCATCTCTACAGTAAATCAAAGGGAATTTGGTGACTGCACTTGATTGAATTATTAGTTGCTGATTGGAGAACTTGGCCCAATTCGACCACTTATGAGGAATATTTGTGTTGTTCCCTGCTTCACCTATATTTGTGTTGTTCCCTGCTTCTCCTATATTTGTGTTGTTCCCTGCTTCACCTATATTTGTGTTGTTCCCTGCTTCTCCTATATTTGTGTTGTTCCCTGCTTCTCCTATATTTGTGTTGTTCCCTGCTTCACCTATATTTGTGTTGTTCCCTGCTTCACCTATATTTGTGTTGTTCCCTGCTTCACCTATATTTGTGTTGTTCCCTGCTTCTCCTATATTTGTGTTGTTCCCTGCTTCACCTATATTTGTGTTGTTCCCTGCTTCACCTATATTTGTGTTGTTCCCTGCTTCTCCTATATTTGTGTTGTTCCCTGCTTCTCCTATATTTGTGTTGTTCCCTGCTTCACCTATATTTGTGTTGTTCCCTGCTTCACCTATATTTGTGTTGTTCCCTGCTTCACCTATATTTGTGTTGTTCCCTGCTTCTCCTATATTTGTGTTGTTCCCTGCTTCACCTATATTTGTGTTGTTCCCTGCTTCACCTATATTTGTGTTGTTCCCTGCTTCTCCTATATTTGTGTTGTTCCCTGCTTCTCCTATATTTGTGTTGTTCCCTGCTTCTCCTATATTTCAGTATCATGGATTATTTCATGATCGACGATTCAGGCATTACGGTAACGGATTTATTAGCCGCACCTCACCACCAATACGTATTTTGCATCATATTCCGGTTACCATTATTACGGTAACGGATTTATTAGCCGCACCTCACCACCAATACGTATTTTGCATCATATTCCGGTTACCATTAGACGATTTTCATTAGTGTGTAATGTACCTGTACGACTCAAATGGGTAAATACGATCTCAATAAACCCTCTTAGTAACATCGGGCGTTCTTACACTGCATAAAATCATCTAATTTTAGCCAGAATATAGTTTCTTTCCTAGACCTCCATCAAGCTTAAAACAAAATCCATTAGATCCCCCTTCGAGATTAATTTGTACATTATTCGGTAGAAAATGTCACGGCCGAAGGCCGGTTCCTTCACAATTACAGGCTCGCTTTCGCTCGCCAGGAAAAAATCGACACCTAAAAGCCCGAAAGGTCTTAATATTGACGAAGAAATGGGGCGAAAGGTCTTAAAATCGACACACTAATGGGGCAAACGTCATAAAATGTCAAAACTAAGTGAGCTAAACACGAGGGAGAAAGGGGTCCAGAAAAGCGACCCATCTCCCCTTAATAATCCATCTCCGTCCTAATCATTCTCTCTCTCTCGCTCTCCGTCTTATCTCCCACCCAAGACGTATTGCTTGGGCGATAACGGGGGTATTTTGGAGATAACAGAGCGATAGCGTGTGTTTCCTGTCACCTACTAAGTTCAAAACGATAATTGTCGTTAACCCTTTCAAGATCCGATACGCATTTTTTTCTGTTTTCCGGTTATTATAATAGACGATATTAAAGAGGCAATACGCATTTCTTTTCTGTTTTCTGGTTATTATTAGACGATTTTCCAGAGGCAATACGTATTTATTTTCTGTTGTCCGGTTATTATAATCAGACGATTTTAGAGACCCAATACGCATGTTTTCTGATTTCCGGTTATTATTAGACGAGCTTCAACCCTTCACCACGATCACGCCTCTTTACCTTTGATCCTGGCAAAAATTATACGATTTTATGCAGCTTATGAAGGACCTATGTGCTTCAAAGGGTTTATTGAGATCGTAATTACCCCTTTCAGTCCTAAAGATACATCATAAGGCAAGGGAAATCGTCTAATGGTAACCAGAATAGATTACGTCATCGTGCTGAAGGGGGTAAGAGATCCAATACGCCTTTCTTTTCAATTTTCCAGTCATTATACGATTTTATTTAGATTAGGAAGGGTATGTGGGAGTCAGAGGGTTAATTGACATAGTTTTTACCCTTATAATTCACACACATCCTTCTTAAACTGTATGAAGTCGCATATCATAGCCAGAATAAACTGTCAAAATGCGTCATAATCTTCAAAGGGTTAACCTGGTCTTAGTCTTTTTATTTATCATCCTATTTTTTAAGATTGCACATCATTTTCTTGGACAGTCTCATGCTCTCTCTTTAACACATATACACACACACACTTACACTCTCTCACACATTATCTCTCTCTCTCTCTCTCTCTCTCTCTCTCTCTCTCTCTCTCTCTCTCTCTCTCACTCACTCTCACTCACTCTCTCTCTCAGGACGTACTGGGAAAGCCACTTAATTAGACCAGCTTCTACTACCCTTACTTCGTGTTGGGTTTATGGCACTATTTGCCTTACCTTCTCTCACTCTCTCTCTCTCTCTCTCTCTCTCTCTCTCTCTCTCTCTCTCTCTCTCTCCAATTCAACTATAGCCTTTCTTTGCTCATAGCTGTCGGTAAATTGTCTAACTAATTCTTTGAAGATCGTGACGCATTTTGACAGTTTATTCTGGCTCTCATTAGACGATTTCATACAGTTTAAGAAGGATCTGTGGGCATCACAAGGGTAAAGACTATCTCAATTAACCCTCTGAATTCCATATACCCTTCCTAATCAGAATAAAATCGTTTTCCTCTATTTTTTAGAAGTCTGCTGGTAAGGGACTAAGCTCTGCGCCAGGTGATAAACAGAAATATACACATTTATTTTGAAAGCGGGTCTAGGGGTGTAACTTGATGGAGTTCTAGGGAACAAACTAAAAACCTCCCCTTAAGGTTAGCCAGAAAAAAAAGCAAAGATGCGTTACAATACTGAGTTTTCTTTTTATAGCTTTCTTTTGTATATATATACTTTAATTAAGATGGATATTTTAAACTCCCTAATAACTAAACGGAAAATACAAATTATGTTTATATCACACGATTTCAATGACTGCAAATGCTGATTATGAATATCATTACAACTTTTCTGCCGAGATTCATTGCAAAATACAAAACAACTATTCTGATTCCATGTCTTTTTCTCTCTCTCTCTCTCTCTCTCTCTCTCTCTCTCTCTCTCCCTCTTTATATCTATATATTTGCTCTCTCTCTCTCTCTCTCTCTCTCTCTCTCTCTCTCTCTCTATCTCTCTCTCTCTCTCTCTCTCTCTCCATCTCCCACCAAAGAAGTACTGGAATAAAGAGCATAAAAATGGTGTATTATCGATGTTATGCCGGGGTGAACAAGCAGAGGAAGAGTGGTAAAGGAGTCCCGGGATCAAAGTGAGAGAGAGAGCCAAAGGAGAGAAAAAATGGAGTAAAGAGTAAAAAAGAGGTGAATGGAGGGAGGATCAGAGAGTGGTTGTGAATGGGAGCTGCGGCGCGGGGAGGCTCTTGAAAGGTGAGGAGTTACACAGAGTTACACAGATACTATGACCACACAGACATTACGGTCCCTTTAGCAAGACACGGGCCGGCTGCAGGAGGACATAAAGAAGGTGTACCAGTGGACCAGGGAAAATAACATGCAGTTTAATGAAGAAAAAATAACATGCAGTTTAATGAAGAAAAAATAACATGCAGTTTAATGAAGCAAAAATAACATGCAGTATAATGAAGAAAAAAAATACAATTAATACGATACGGAGATGATAATATTAAGGGCAGGTTTTTAGTTAGTTCCCTAGACTTCCATCAAGCTTAAAATTACACCCCCTTTCAAGATAAATGTGTACATTTTTCGGTAGAAAAATGTCTCGGCCGAAGGCCGATTCCTCTTAAAATACAGGCTCGCTTTCGCTCGCCAGGAAAAAATCGACACCTAAATGGCACGAAAGGTCTTAAAATTGACAGAAATGGGGCGACAGTTCTTAAAATCGCCGAACTAATGGGGCGAACGTCTTAACATCTCAAAAGCAATGGGGCTAAACGTGAGGGAGAAAGGTGTCCAGACAAAAATCACTCAAGTGGAAATCTCCCCTTAAAGAGAACACACATTACATAACAGAATTCAACCACATAATAGAACGTAAAGACAGTGTGAAAGACCTCGGGGTCTAATGTCTGAAAATATGGGATTCAATTAACACAACCAGGTTAAAGTTGCAGCTGCAAACCGGCTAACAGGTTAGATTCTACGTACATTTAAAACTCGCGGTGAATTGCCTCTGATACCGCTTTTCAAATCCCTGGTGCTACCGCGGCTAGAATACTGTAACATATTAACATCCCCATACAAAGCAAGTGAAATTTATGACTTAGAGAGTGTACAAAGTAACTTCACCTTACATATGAACTCGGTGAAACAGTTACACTCTTAGGAGCGTCTAAAAATCACTAGTTGTATTCGTTGGAGCGTAGAAGTAACCTTATGGGTAAGGAAATGCTCCCAAGGCAATTGTTTATAGAGTATAAAAATACATTAGTGTGAAAGGAATTTACACTTACCTACTAATTCACTGGTACTGAGAGGGATAGCTCAATTTCAGTGGGGGTTGAAGGCCATGTATCTCTTCACCACAAGGCAGTTTATTATGTTACTGTCACTGGGATGAAGCACTATCAGACGACCAGGGATTATCGGGGGTTTCTAACACTACACTAGGATGGATATCTCAGCTTCGATTGATCCCTGGCAGAGAGAAAATACACACACACACACACCAGCATTCACGAAGGCTAGTACACAAACGCACAAACACACACAACACAAACCATCAAACACATACACTCATACTCTCACTCAAGCACATACATGAAACCCATGAAAGCCCCGACAGAAGCATCTCTCTCTATCTCTCTCACACACACACACACCCAATCCAAGTCATCATATAACCAGGTCACAAACACATGAATACATATACAAACCCATTCACGCGCACGCACATACACAAACCCACACACACACACACACAAAAGCAGTACTATGAAGACAAAACCCATCGCCTCCCTTGACTTAGGAAGGACATAAACAAACACACACACACACACACACACACACACACACACACACACACACACACACACACACACACACACACACCAAACACACACACACACACACACACACACACACACACACACACACACACACACACACACACACACACACACACACACACACACACACACACACACACACACACACACACACACACACACACCTACACACACACAAAAAAACAGTACTATTAGGCCAAAACCCATCGCCTCCCTTGACTTAGGAAGGACATAAACCAACCCTCGCGTGCCGCCCTCCAGCCCACCACTCCCTCTAAGTGGACCGCTATTAAATCCTAATTAATTCTGACGTCTAGATAGTTTTAGCGGGGAGGTTAATATAGATTTTGCATGAGCTAAACCTCTCTCTCTCTCTCTCTCTCTCTCTCTCTCTCTCTCTCTCTCCCCGACCCCCACACTTTTATCTCGCGTTTCTCGAGTCGCAGATTTTGATGTAGTTAGCTTATTACTTTCCTTTGTTAATATTTTGTTTTACTTTGTTTATCGTTTTTGTTGTGTATGGTTCGTTTAGGATAATATCAGTTTCAGTCTTTGTGGTTTGTTCTATAACCTGTTAAGCATTTGAGGTCAATTATATGATGTATGTGAATAACACGTAGCGTAGAGATTGGAGTTCTCGAAGAGGGGCTCGTGTCCTGACGCTATTCTTGACTTACAGTGTGCTGGCTAAATACTCCAAAGGGTTGATAGCCTCTGAAGTCCTATTTCATGGGAGATGGGTCATTTTTCTGGTGTCCCTTCTTCCTCTTGTTTAGCCCCATTAGTTTTCAGATTAACTGACGTTCGGCGAACGCCCATTAGTTTGGCGATTTTAAGACCTTTTGCCCCATTTTGTTTTCAATTTTAAGACTGTTCGTGTCATTTAGGTGTCGATTTTTTACTGGCGACCGAAAGCAAGCCTGTAATTTAAGAGGAACCGGCCTTGGGCCGGGACATTTTTCTATTGAAAAATTTACAAATTCATCTAGTGCAGATATTTGTTTTTAAGTTTGATGGAGGTCTAGGGAGGAAACTCAAAAATAATAATAGAGAGATACATAAATGAGAAATGTATACGTCCATCCCCTCTTAACTAATGTGAACAAAATGCGTCTCGCTTGAAGTGCCATCAACAAATAAAATCAACCTCGGACTTGAGTAGCTCAAGTGTTTTTCATATAAAGACATTACAACATACATGACCTCCCCCCCCACCCACACACACACAAACACTACAACATACATGACCTCCACACACACACACACACAAACTACAACATACATGACCTACACACACTTACACGCACAGAAACACATTACAACATACATGACCTCCCCACACACACAAACATTACAACATAATACATGACCTCCCCCCCCCCCCCCACACACACACACACAATCATACATGACCTCCACACACACCCCCTCCCCCCCACACACACACACAGACACACACATACTACACAATACATGACCTCCCCACACCTTACAACCGCCACTACGACCCATTTTACGGCCGCCAATCCTCCACGGCCGAGACTGGACGGGCCATAAACGTCTTTACGGCCGACACTTGGCGGCCGAGATGACCCCCAGCACATTACCGGCCCGGGGTAAATTGAGCTGTTCCGTAAGTGGAGTATAAAGGGAGGGGAAGGGGGGGGGGGGTAATATTACGTATGGATTTGGTCTTAATTATTGTCACTATTATTACTATCGTTTTTGTAAAGTAGATTATTGTAATTGTTATTCTTATTCTTTATATTCTTATTCTTATTATTATTATTATGATCATTATGATTATTATCATTATCATTAAGGGCGTTTGGGCTTAAGCGACCCTCCCCCGTGAATAGCCACCAGCTAGATAATCGAGTGAGTTGCCTCGGCATATGTAAACATATGAGAGCGGTTAATCACGGCTGGCTCCAAAGGGCAATGAGACGGAAATGAGCCCCTGATACTTTATTGACCTCATTGTTATCACAAAGTCTGTGTGGTAAAATAAAAATAATTACCCCCCCCCCCCCCCAGCAACTCAGGGTCGTCGCCCCCCCCCCCCCCTCCCCTTCCACTTTACGACCCCCAGCTCAGGTTTACAAGCACCTCAGACACTCAGCCACACCACCACACATTCTCGACCCTTCTGATGTTTGTGTGTGCTCTCTCTCTCTCTCTCTCTCTCTCTCTCTCCCTCCCTCCCTCCCTCCCTCGCTCTCACACACACTTGCTTATGGTAGTACATCGTAGTCCGATGATGACGTGCCCTTCCTGCATTCATCTGTTGTGAGTTCTACGATGACTGTAGAGTCCTATCCGTGATACACATATCCTGCCACAGTCTGGGCACTGGTAGTCCGGGTTAGGAGGTGCTGGTTGTTCCCGGCGTGCATGTCTCCGGGCCCTCTTCTCCTGCTGGTGGTGTTTCCTCTGATGTTCCAGTTCCTTCGCTCCTTGCTGGCAGTGTGAGCGCCATAGTGGTCTATCTGATGCTAAGTTTTCAAGTGCAGTTGGTTGTATATTGCATCTTTTTAGTATTTTCTTTATACTGTCTTTGTATCTTAATTTTGGTCCTCCAGCTGCTCTGCGGCCTTCATGCAGCTGTCCATATAGTATTTCATGAGGTAGTCTCTCCTCTGGCATACGGATGACATGCCCAACCCATCTGAGTTGTTGTTTGATGATAAGGGTCTCAATACTGGTGTTGTTGGCTCTTTCAAGTATTGTTATATGAGGAACACGGTCCTGCCAGGTTATACCCATAATCTTTCGGAGGCATCTGATGTGGAAAGCCTCCAGGGGTTGTATATGGCGTCTATATGTCGTCCATGTCTCACAACCATAGAGAAAAGTGGTTAAACACACAGCATTATATACAGCCACTTTGGTACAAAGAGTCAGGTGATTATTTTGGAAAACTCTCTCTTGTAGGCGGCCAAAAGATGCTGCAGCTTGTCTCAGTCGGTGTTGTACCTCATCGTCAATACTGGCCGTTTCAGACAAGAAGCTTCCCAGATACTTGAAGGAAGGAATTTGTGCTATCTCCTCTCCTGCTAATCTGAACACTGGCTGCACAGGTGGTATCTGAGCTGACCACTGAGAAATTATTTGTGTTTTCTGGATGTTAACTGACAGGCCCATTCTGGAGTAAGCACTTGCTGCAGCTTCAAGCGCGACTTCTAGTTCCTCTGGCGAGTGAGCTACAAGAGCACAATCATCTGCATACTGAAGTTCCAGGATATTTTCCATAGAGACTTTTGTTCTTGCTTGAAATCTACGAATGTTGAAGAGGTTGCCATCTAGTCTATAGTCTATGTTGATTCCACTTCTGTTTGCTATAGTCCTATGAAGAAGTATTATAACGCATATTAATTTTTTTTAAAAGGACTGGTGCCAGTACACACCCTTGTCTGACTCCGGCATTAACAGCAAATGGTTCTGATGCATGGCCTCCTGCAGTGACTCTCGCCGTCATGCCATCATGAAACTGCCTTACAAGTGCCACAAATTTTGGTGGACAGCCAAAGATACGGAGAATATTCCACAATGTTTCTCGATTTACGGTATCAAAGGCTTTTGACAGATCAATGAAGGCTATAAAAATGTCTTTATTTTGTTCCCTGCATTTTTCTTGCAATTGACGTATAGTAAAAATCATGTCAATAGTTCCTCGATCTTTACGGAAACCGCATTGTGACTCTGGCAGTATTTCCTCAGTAATTTTGGTCAACAGTCTTTGAAGCATAATTTTTGACAGCACCTTCCCTGCCACAGCTAAAAGAGAAATGCCTCTGCTGTTGCCACAATTAGATTTATCACTCTTGTTTTTGTAAATTGTGATAATATTTGCATCTTTCCATGTCTGAGGTATGTACTCCTTGTCCCAAACCTCCAAAATGAATGAATGAATATCTCGAAGCAGTTGGTAACCTCTATATTTAATTAGCTCTGCTGGTATACCATCTGGACCAGGAGATTTGTTATCTTTCAGGGTCTTAACTGCTCCAGTCACTTCATTAAAGGTTGGTGGTATATCAAGATCTTGAATAATGGGTTGCTCTTCAAACTCTTGTTGGCAAGTTGGATCTACATGATTGTCTTGGTTCAGAAAGTCCTTGAAGTGCTCCCCCCATCTCTTAACAATTGCCTTTTGATCTTTTATAAGAGTAGTTCCGTCTGCACTCCTTAATGGTGTAAGTGGACAGCTTGTAGGTCCATACACTTGTTTTACAGCATTATAAAAGTTGTGCATGTCATGTGCATCGGCATACCCTTGTATTTCTTGTCCCTTATTTGTCCACCAATCATTTTTCATTTTTCGTAAGGTTCTTTGTACATCGGATCGTAATTCTTGCCAGTTCATTTTTAAGGTTTCATAGGTTGGGTTGCTAAGAGTTGCTCCATGAGCTCTGTGCATCCTGTCTAAAAGAATGGAGATGTTGGCCAAATGTTCATCAAACCAGACTTGATGATTGTTTTATTTTATATCAATTGAATCCTTTGCTGCTTCATAAATTAGTTCACTACGTGAAGCCCAGATTTCATCTAGTGGAATTGTCAAGTTGCTAATGGGATCTTCATCTCCCTCCCTCCATCCCTCCCTCTCTCTCTCTCACACACACACACACACACACACACACACACACACACACACACACACACACACACACACACACACACACACACACACACACACACACACAGCACTCATAACCACAAATGTAGGCCCTCTTTTGCCTTCTATGCTTGGTGCCCTTCCCTTTGTACCAGGGACTCGGGGTTTGAGGTGGGGTGCAGTGGAGGTGGAGTTGAGTGGAAGTGGGATGGAGTGGAGTGGAGGCGAGGTGGGGTGGAGTGGAGGTGGGGTGGAGCGGAGTGTAGGTGGAGCGGAGTGTAGGTGGGGTGGAGTGGGGGTGGGGTGGAGTGGAGTGGAAGTGGGGTGGGGTGGAACAGGGTATAGTATAGTGGTAGTTGTTGTTGTTGTTGTTGTTGTTGTTGGGCCTTTTAAGTGTGTGACTATTTGTGCTTGGAGCTGTGTTGTGACTTTGTGGTGGTTGTTGTTGTTGGTGGTGGTGGTGTTTGTAGTGGTAGTAGTGTAGTTGGAATTGTAGTTGTTGGTGTTGGTGGTGGTGGTAGTGTTGTTGGTGTTGTTGTTGATGGTGGTGGTGTTATTAGTAGTGGTGGTAGTGTTGTTGTTGTTGTTGTTGGTGGTGGTGGTGGTGGTGTTGTTGTTGTTGTTATTAGTAGTGGTGGTAGTGTTGGTGTTGTGGATGTTGGTGGTGTTGGTGTTGTGGATGTTGGTGGTGGTGGTGATGGTGTTGTTGTTGGTGGTGGTGGTGGTAGTGTTGTTGTTGTTGTTGTTGTTGGTGGTGGTGGTGGTGGTAATGTTGTTGGTGGTGGTACTGTACAAAATTATCTTGAAGGGAGGGTTTGGGATGTTTTTTAAGCTTGATGGAGGTCTACGGAGGAAAGTAAAAAAGATTATAAAAAATAAATATATAAGCAAATAAATGCACCCATCCCCCCTTAACCCGTGTACCAGGGACGTCCTTTTCATCATATTCTGGCAACTATTAGACGATTTTATTCAGCTTAGGAAGGACCTCTACCAATAATAAGGCTTCAAACGATCTCAACCAACCTCATTAACTACCACACATCCTTCCTAAGCTGCATAATATCGTCTAAGTACAGCTAGAATAAAATATAACACACTTCGCTGGTGCTCAAAGGGTTAACTCTACTCCATGTATGTGACTTTGTGATTGAGGCGGCGCTAACCCCTTCACCAACATTACGTCATTTCCATCATAGTCTGGTTACCATTAGATAATTTACTTTATAATCTATCTCTACGACTCAAATGGGTAAGTACGAGAGACAGACAGACAGACAGACAGACAGACAGAGAGAGAGAGAGAGAGAGAGAGAGAGAGAGAGAGAGAGAGAGATATTTACATAGATACACTGGCCACACAGACCTAACGATTCAAACGAGGTGGTCAGGACTTAATTCTAGTAGAGATGGCATATCCGATAGAAAATGAAAGTTGAAGGAAAGGATAGAAAAGAAGAATGGAGAGAGAGAGAGAGAGAGAGAGAGAGAGAGAGAGAGAGAGAGAGAGAGAGAGAGAGAGAGAGAGAGAGAGAGAGAGAGAGAGAGAGAGAGAGAGAGAGAGAGAGAGAGAGAGAGAGAGGGGGGGGGGGGGGGGGGGCAGAAATACAAGGCAATCCATGAGCACAAGAACAAAACAGGTCTTCCGGTTGTCACGTAGCCCTTCTCAATCTTTTAAGGGGAGATCTCAACTTGAGGGATTTTTTTCTTGACCCCTTTCTCCCTCATGTTTAACCCCGTTGATTTTGATATTATAAAACGTTTGCCCCATTAGTTTAGCGATTTTAAGAACTTTCACTCCATATTAAGACCTTTATTCAGGTATCGATTTTATCCTGGCGAGCGATAGCGAGCCTGTAATTTAAGAGGAACCGGCCTTCGGCCGGGACATTTTTCTACCGAAAAATGTACAAATTTATCTTGAAAGGGACTCAAGGGGGTGTAATTTTAAGCATGATGGAGGTCTAGGGAACAAAGTAAATATCTCCCCTTAAGAGGGGGAGGGGGCTTTATGGCTCCCCTTATCCCTCATATTTAGCCCCATTAGTTTTTAGATTTTAAGAAGTTCGCCTTATTTAGTTTGTCGATTTTAAAACCTTTCGTTACATTTCTATGTCAATATCAAGACCTTTCGTGCCATTTAGGTGTAGAATTTTTCCTGGCGAGCGATAGCGACCCTGTAATATTAAGAGAAACCGGCCTTCGGCCGAGACATTTTTCTATCAAAAATTGTACAAATTTATCTTGAAGGAGTGTTTCTTATAAGCTTGATAAAGGTCTAGCGAGGAAACTAAAATATAAATTAATATACTGTATACATATATATATATACCCCAAAAAATAACCACTGTCCCCTTAACGAAATGTTGCCTTCGAGTTTGTCTAAATTTAGATTAGTGGAGGTTGTATTAATATTACTGTAAAATTACAAAGATGTTTATAATGACAATTTTTTTTTTTTATTGCTGGCTTTACCAATGATGATTACTGGGTAGCTACTGATTTTTTTTTTTTTTATATATACTGCACACCGCTCTCCTAGACAAAGTTGAAAGGAAGGCCTTTCGTATCATTAACTCCCGTCCACTCACCAACTCTCTGCAATCTCTCTCTCTCCGCCGCAATGTTGCATCTCTCTCGCTATTCTATCGCTACTATAATAATCAGTGTTCCTCAGAGCTATCCCAGTGCATACCACCTCCTTTACGTAGGGCACGTGGTACCCGTCTTGCAACTCAATCCCACCCCTACTCTGTGCAACTCTCCAACCCAAGAGTGAAACGTTACTCTCAAACTTTCTTCTACTCAACATCTGAGCTCTGGAACTCTCTCCCAGAATCAGTCTTTCCCTCTTCCTATGACTTAAATTGCTTCAAACTCCGTGTGTCCAGGCATTTTGGCTCGAACGTCCCTTGATTTTGGCCCTGTCACTCTTTCAACTATGGGGGAGGCACTCGCTATAGGCAGTTATGCCTTTTGCCTCCCTCAATCACATAGAAAAAAAAAAAAAAAAAAAAAATATATAATCCCTACCGAATTTCCAGTGTGCCTGACTTCCTGTACTGGATGCCTGCTTGCCTGTAATACCAAATGGAAGACGTGGGTTAAATTGGCGGGGGCAAAACAAAACACTCGTTAAGAAGGATGGGAGCATTTATTTGCTCATTTATATATATTTTATCATTCTTTTAGTTTCTTCCCTAGACCTCCACCAAACGTAAAATAAACACCCCTCAATACCCTCCTTCAAGATACATTTGTAAAGGTTTTGATAGAAAGATGCCGGTTCCCATTAAATAACAGGCTCGCTATCGTTCGCCAGGAACTAATCGACACCTAAAACACACGAAGTCTGAATATTGACAAAGAAATTGGGCGAAAGGTCCTAAAATCGCCAAACTAATGAGCCGAACGTCAAAATATCTAAAACTAATGGGGCTAAACATGAGGTAAAAAGGGGGACCAGAAAAACGAGGCATTTCCCCTTAAAGACACTCCGGTTATAAGGGAAAGACAGATCAAACCGCAGAGGTATAGATGGAAGTGTATTGTATATGTATAAAATAAATGTATAAAATAAATGTATAAGGTAAATGTATAAAGTAAATGTATAAATTAAATGTATAAAATATTTTTACAAAATATATGTATAAAATATATGTATAATATAAATGTATAAAATAAATGTATAATATAAATGTATGAAACAAATGTATACAATATATGTATCAAATATACTGTATATAAACAATAAATGTATACAATAAATGTATAAAATAACTACAAAATAAATGTATAAAATAAATATATAAAATACATGTATGATACAAATGTATAAAACAAATGTATAAAATAAATTATAAAATAAATGTATAAAATATATATATAAATTATGTATAAAATACATGCATAACATAAATGTGTAAAACAAATGTATATAATACATAATTATACAAAATCAAAGTCCTGCAGTGGGCAATCCAGGTAAACACTTGCGGTGCTTGTGGTGGAAACTTCGGGGGGGGGGGGGGGGGGGGGCACGAACGTGTTATAGGGGAGGAAGGGAAGGAGGCGAGGAAAAGAGGGAATGGGAATTAATAAGAGGAGAGAGAGAGAGAGAGAGAATTGAAAAAAGGAAGTGGAAACCTCTCCCTCTCACAACACTCATTGTAATGAGAGAGTGAGTGGGAGGGTGAAGGAGAGAGAGATAAATTCCTTTCGTAGCTACCCCCAGGCTATATTGTTCAACTTACAAATAACCTCATCAACCAGCTAGACCTCTTTAAGGGGGGTCACCACCTTTTTTTTTCTCTTTCTCTCCTTTTCTCTCTTTCTCTTGCCTGTATCTATTCGGCCCCTTCAGCCAACTGTTTTAAGACGTTTGTCCCCATCCAGGTGTCGATTTCTTCCTGGCGCGCGATAGCGCGATGTCAAAACAAATATATATATATAAGCTGGCTCGCTATAGCTCGCCAAGGAAATATTGACACCTGGAAGGGGGTAAAGTCTTAAAACAGTAGGCTGAAGGGGGCCGAAAGGATACAAGCCAAAGAGAGCGGGAGAGAAAGCGAAAAAAAGCGAGGTGGGCCCCCTTAACAGTTTCCTTTTTACACTTTATTCTGGTTATCATTACATTTAGGAAGAATCTCTAGAAATCAAAGGGACAAAACTCAATTAACTCTTTAGCTCTCACAAGTTCTTCATAAATAGAATAAAATTGCCTATACACTGTCTCATTTCAACTGACGGTAAATTGAATCCCTTAGCAGCTAATTACTCGATACATAATGGCCAAATATGAAACTAATATGTCTCTGCATCATATAGAGACCAAGTGTTTTATAATGAACACCATATTTCACTACAAAATCATAAAAAGAAAAATGAGAAATCGTGATGGGAACTTTGTAATTTACCAACAGTTGAAAAGAAACAGAGTATACTAGACAGAATAAACTGTCAAAACGGGCTATAATCTTGAAAAAGAAAGAAAAATAATCAGAGGAAGCGAGACACAGCCAAAAAGGAGCGTAGAGAATTGACCCCAACTGAAAACCGTCTTCGCTACAAATCACAATCAACGTCATCACCCCTCTCTCACGCACACCACACCCATCACCACTCACGCACAACACATTCATCACCACTCACCACCACAAGCACGTCCACACCCTCCACCACCACCCAGATTGCAGCACCACTAACACCACTATCACCATCAATTTTAAGGGGATAGTGCTGTTTTTTGTGGTCTATTAAATCATGTATTAATATATTTTTTTAGTTTCCTAGCTGGGAGCGATTAAGATAACTGAACTGTAGTCGTTGGAGCATAGAAGAGAAGGAAGAGAACGTGACTAAATAATATACACGTGGAAAATAACAGAGGGTTTAGTACCAACCCTACATACCCCACTAGTCATGAAATTCAGTGATAGGAGAGGCTGGGAATGCGATATCCCCCGGATGAACAACCGGGGTGCTATTGGCTCTCTGCGAGAGGGTTAGTTATTACACAGAGCCCCACGTCTCTTCAACAAACTCCCACGGCGAGTAAGATAAATGAAGGGCGTCTCATTAGACAACTTCAAGAGAGCCTTCCATGACGAACTGCAAAAAGTGCCAGACGAGCCCATCTTCGCAGGGGAGCGTGCTGCCCCTTCGAACAGTCTGCTGCACCAAATCACCACCCAGAACTGGGGGCGACGCGCTCCTCGGTGCCACTAGGAGAGTGGCGAACACAACCTTAGGTGACCTTAGGTAGGTAGACCTCCCTCAAACTTAAAAAAACACCCCCAAGACGTATTCAAGATAATTTTCTACGTTATAAAAAAAATTCCGGCCGAAGGCCGCTTACTTTAAAAATTACAGGCGAGCGATAAACCAAAATGGCAAGAAAGATCTTAATATTGACAAAGAAATGGGACGTAAAGTCTTAAATTCGCCAAACTAATGGGCCGAACGTCTTAAAATCTAAAAACCAATGGGACTAAACACGAGGGAGAAGGGCGCCAGAAAAACAAGCCCATCCCCCCAGTATTGTAACCATCAAGGGTATTATCATCACCAGGGGAGGCCACATAGGCATATGATACGGAGTTGCTGGAACTCCTGTTTCATTTTCCTGGCTTCCCTCACTGTTTCTATTTGTGCCTAATCTGCACAGAAAGTAATTCAGCTAGCTCTCACAAACACCTCCCCCTCCTATTAACTTCACTACACTTAACAAGCACATCACACTTCTTTCCAACACACCTAAATTACCTTTAATGTACCTTGATTTTGGCTCTCTGTCACTCATTCAACCTTGAGGGGACACTTGTAACAGGCAGCTTTGCCTTTTGTCTCTTTCATACACATATAAACATCATCACTACCACCACTTGTAACATCACTACCATTACCAGCCAAGATTATCAACATCATCACCACCATCCACCATCATCACCACCGTGGGCCACTTACATCACTACCAGCACCAGTCAATCACCATCATCACCATGTACACCACCATATCACCACGACATGCACCACCACAAAAAATGTCACCACCAATCACACCACCAGCCAAATTAATATCACCTTCTCTTACACCAGCAATATCACCACAACTGTCACTATTATATATGCATCATCCTCTTCTCTGCCAGTACCATCATCCCTACCACAATCACCAATACACCCCCTCCAAAACCTGTATGCATCATCCTCTTCTCTGCCAGTACCATCATCCCGATCACAATCACCAATACACGCCCTCCAAAACCTATAACACCCAAAATAGCCTTCCTACCTCCAGCAAAAGTGAGTATAAACATGATCTTACCAACAATAAATATAAGCACATATAACCTAATATAACCAAATATAACCAATATATTAGTGATACATCATCACTACCACCACTTAACATAAGAACATAAGAAAATGGGAGTCTGCAGAAAGCCGATTGGCCTAAGCAAGGCAGATCCCTGTCCCACACAACCCCAATTACAAAGCCCAATTATAGGCTCAACACTCTAATACCTGAGGATCATCTTACCAAAACGGTTAGAGATTAACGCAGGATTACGGGGTCTGCAGAGCGCTGATTGGCCCAACCCTGCTGATCCCCCTTCACACCCAACCCTTCTCGTCCATATGCTTATCCAATTTTATCTTAAAGCTCCCTATCGTTTTTAATCCCACTATAGCACTTGGTAGTCCATTCCACCCATCTACAACTCTGTTACCAAACCAATATTTGCCTATATCTTTTCTGAAACGAAATTTATCTAATTTGAAACCATTGGTACGAGTTCTTTCGCTATCACTGAGCTTTAGTACATTTGTCATGTCCCCTTTGTTAATCCCACTAACCCACTTGAACACCTCTATCATATCCCCTCTAACTCTGCGTCTCTCTAACGAATGTAAGCCTAATTTCTTCAACCTTTCTTTATACGGAAGATTTCTAATATTATGGATCATTTTTGTCATTCTACGTTGTACTCTCTCCAATGAATCTATGTCCATTCTGTAATAAGGACACCAAAATTGAACAGCATAATCCATATGGGGTCTCACTAATGACAAGTAAAGTTTTAAGATAACATCAGCAGTTCTGTTACTCACACTCCTTGAGATGAACCCGAGAATCCTGTTTGCCTTGTTTCGAACGCTTATACACTGTTGTCTAGGCTTCAAATCATTGCTAACAAACACACCTAGATCTTTCTCACAATTCGAGTTTTCTAATTCCACATTAGCTAGTTTATATTTAACATTTGTATGCATCTTCCCTATCTTTAATACCTTGCATTTGTCAATGTTAAACTTCATCTGCCAATTTACTGACCATTCGTGTAAGGTATCTAGATCCCTTTGGAGGCACTCTATATCTCTATCTGAATCAATTGTTCTCCCCATCTTGGTATCGTCTGCAAATTTACTTATCCTACTAGTTATACCTAAATCAAGGTCATTTATGTATATAACAAACAACAGAGGACCTAATACAGATCCCTGGGGGACACCACTTTTGACTGCTCCCCATTCTGAATTCGTACCATTTATGCTGACTCTCTGCTTCCTACCAATTAGCCATGACCTAATCCATCCCAACAACGCCCCACCTATTCCATGCGCCTCAACCTTTCTCATCAATCTCTCGTGGGGGACTCTGTCGAAAGCTTTACTGAAATCTAAATATATTATATCATATGACTTGTCATTATCTACTGCTTCATATACCTCTGAGAAAAAACTAAGCAAATTAGTAAGGCAAGAAACGTCCCTGAGTGAATCCATGCTGAGAAGAATTTATTAAATTAAATGTATCTAAGTGGTTTCTAATTTTACTAGCAATAATTGACTCTAGTAGCTTTCCTATGATTGATGTAAGACTAATGGGACGGTAATTGGATGCTATTGATTTGTCACCTTTTTTGAAGATCGGAACTACGTTTGCAAGCTTCCAAGCTTCTGGAACTATACCTGTCTCCAATGACTTGTTAAATAAAAATGTTAATGGGTAACTTAACTCATCCCTACATTCTTTTAATACTCTAGCATATACCTCATCAGGACCAGGCGATTTATGAGGTTTCAGTCTGTCAATTTCCTTAAGCACATCATTTCTACTTATAGTAACCGTACTTAACATATTTTCTATACTATCGCTATATACCTTACGGACTTCTGGAAACTGTGCCAAATTTTCATTAGTGAAAACGGAAAGAAATTGACCATTTAATGTACTGCACATTTCTAAATCATTTTCTGTCATTTCTCCTATCGAAGTTTTAAGGGGACCAATTACATCTCTAACCTTGGATTTATATAGTTGGTAAAAAGCTTTAGGGTTATTTTTTGAGTCATTGGCAACCTTAATTTCATAATTTTTTGTTTCTTTCCTAATATCCTTTTTTACCTGTCTTGATAGATTCTGATAGTAAGCAAGTAGGTGAATTTCGCCTTTCCTAATTTTTCTATATATTCCTCTCTTTTGTCCTAGAAGATCTAATTATTATTCATCCATTTGGGTTGGTTCTGTGTTGATCTAAATTTTCTTTTGGGGATGTATTTATTTTGTGCATTGAATACTGACTTGATAAAATTATCGTATGTATCTACCAAGGTTGACGTCTCTTCCTGACTTAAGATGACAGGTGCCTGAGAAGGGGTACACTCATTTGGACACCTGGATCGACTTAATTTTTTGACCATAGGGTCCGCTAATAGGGCTCTTCTTAACCCACCATAATTGGCTTTTCTAAAGTCAGGTATTAATGTTGTATTCTCTCTGGTATTACCTTTCCATTGTATATTAAAATACACAGAATTGTGGTCACTATTTCCTAGGTGGTCCCTATCTCTACATTATTTACCATATGTTCATTGTTACTGAAAACTAAATCGAGAATATTATTACCTCTAGTCGGCGTATCTATGAATTGAAATAAAAAAACTATCTTGTACTACCTCTATAAACTCCTCAGAATCAGAGTCTCCTATTTGATGCTGCCAATCTATATTCGGAAAATTAAAATCCCCCATAATGCACACATTGCTAAACCTTGATGCCATTTTAATTTCCTCCCATAATGACGTTCCGTCATTTCTACTCATATTTGGCGGTCTATACATAACTCCAATAACTATGGTCTCACTACCTTCGTTAACCTCTACCCAAACACTTTCATTATCGTTATTTAGTCTAATACCTGATTTAATACAGCTTTTTAATGTACTCCTGACAAACACTGCTATACCGCCACCCCTCTTACTTGTTCGGTCATATTTAAACAAACTATATCCTGGTATATCAAATTCTGCTAAAAAATGCCTGGTTTCTGTATTAATCCACGTTTCAGTTAGCGCTATTATGTCTATATTTTCTTTGCTAACAAGGGCTCTAAGTTCGTTCATTTTGTTACATAGACTCCTACAGTTTGTGTAATATACTCTCAATTTACTTCTTTTCTTTATACCTAATTTACCTTTGTTTTTAGCGACATTTCCATCTTCTGTTGCACCATCACTACTATTATTTGCATTATAGTCATCATTTTTAGCATGAGACTGAATATCCTTATCGCTTTCGCCTGACGCTAAAATTGTTCCAATTAACCTCTCATTTACACTCTCAATATTTCTGTTCAAAAACCCCACAACCACCCTATCTAAAGAACTAGCTAATGTAGAAACCCCTAACCGTGAAAGATGAACCCCATCCCTTGCGTACATCCCATCTCTCCATAGAAACTATCCCAGTTATCAATGAATGGTATTGCTTTTCTTTGCAATATTTCTCCAAACGGCAATTGACACCAATCGCCCTGGATGTCCATTCCTTGGGGAACTCCTCTTCTGGGTAGGATACAATGTACCGTACTACAGGGATCCCTCCCTTCATCCTAACTTTATCTAACACATCCCGATACTGCTGCAGCAGTTCCTCACTTCTACCCTTACCAACATCGTTACTCCCGGCACTGAGACAGATAATGGGGTTATCTCCACTATCTTCCAAGATGTGGTCCATCTTCTCTAAAACCCTCCCAACTCCATGGCCAGGCAGACACACAACCTTCCTAAGTTTAGTGCGGGTAGCCCTAACTAAATGTCTTACCATGGAGTCGCCCACAATCGACACAGACTTACCTTCTCGGGACACAGACTTACCTTTCCCTCGGGAGGATCCAGCAGCTGCAGTTGGAGAACCCCCGGTGGTGGCAGAAGGTCCCTTGGTGGTGGTGGTGGTGGGGGTAGTGGTGGTGGTAGGTAGCACAGCGTCAGAGGTTGGAGCTGAGTCGGCGGCAGGCACTTCGGTTATCCCTCCCTTATCCTGACTATCTTTTCCCTCACATTCGTCTCGCAAAGGAGAGAATGTATTTGTCACACTCATACCTATTCTACTATCCTGCTTCTTGAGTGTGACTTTCCCACCCGTATTTTTAACAACCTGCCATGAAAACAATTTTTCATCATCATCCTCCCTTTTCCCCTTACTTGACTTTATTTCCTCTTGGCTAAGCTTGAAAGCTAGATTTTCGTCTTTAATCAAATCCACTTCCCTCTGAAGTTTAACATTAACCTCCCTTAGAGCCAAGACCTCTTCCTTCACCACAACCATCTCCTCTCTTACCTGGAGAATAAGATGATGCAGATCAGTTAGAGACTCGCACTCCATACCTGCCATGATCCCAATAAGCTTAGCGAGGAACAAGAAACTAAGTACAGAAAAACAAAAACAAGTAAACTAACAGCTAAAAACTGAGCTATAACACTTTTATATAACACGAGTGCACTGCCCCCAAACACAGGTAGGTGTAATGGTCACTAAAGGTCACTGGTAAGTGGTCCGGGCAGGAGCTCAGATTAACACAACCTTCTCTGTCACTGACTGTCACTGAACTCAATTGTAACTTGTAACATCACTACCATTACCAGCCAAGATTATCAACATCATCACCACCATCCACCATCATCACCACCGTGGGCCACTTACATCACTACCAGCACCAGTCAATCACCATCATCACCATGTACACCACCATATCACCACGACATGCACCACCACAAAAAATGTCACCACCAATCACACCACCAGCCAAATTAATATCACCTTCTCTTACACCAGCAATATCACCACAACTGTCACTATTATATATGCATCATCCTCTTCTCTGCCAGTACCATCATCCCTACCACAATCACCAATACACCCCCTCCAAAACCTGTATGCATCATCCTCTTCTCTGCCAGTACCATCATCCCGATCACAATCACCAATACACGCCCTCCAAAACCTATAACACCCAAAATAGCCTTCCTACCTCCAGCAAAAGTGAGTATAAACATGATCTTACCAACAATAAATATAAGCAAATATAACCTAATATAACCAAATATAACCTAATATAACCAAATATAACCTAATATAACCTAATATAACCTAATATAATCAAATATAACCAAATATAACCAAATATTACCAAATATAACCAAATATAACCTAACATAACCAAATATAACCAAATATAACCTAATATAACCAAATATAACCAAATATAACCAAATATAACCAAATATAACCAAATATAACCAAATATAACCAAATATAACCAAATATAACCAAATATAACCTAATATAACCAAATATAACCTAATATAACCAAATATAACCAAATATAACCAAATATAACCAAATATAACCAAATATAACCAAATATAACCAAATATAACCAAATATAACCAAATATACCTAATATAACCAAATATAACCAAATATAACCAAATATAACCAAATATAACCAAATATAACCAAATATAACCAAATATAACCAAATATAACCAAATATAACCTAATATAACCAAATATAACCAAATATATTTTGTCTACCTCTAGCAACGGTGAGTATAAACAGTGACTTCCACAAATTTAAAACCTACAACAGTGTAAGTCAAATTGTTACAAACATTTTATGAATGGAAGAGGCCTTTAGGTACATGGACCTTTTTTATTTTGTCGTGGGTTTTTCTTCCTCTATTAATTGTAAAAAAAAACAAAAAAAAAACAAAAAAACAACAGCAGCATCAGAACCAACACAACGACAACATGCATCACACCCTCGAACAATAACAACAAGAACAACAAATACTCACGATAAAAAGAAAAAAGAACATGCATCAATAACAATACCCTTCCCACCTTCGACAATAACAAGAGCACCGGATGCACTACCGGGGGAGAACAATGGCAGTAAATTGATCCCCTGTGTTTACAACATAGTACAAGAAAACACATGGGCCCGTCCTCACTGACACACACACACACACACACACACTGGTATGTACTGATGATATACTGCACAGGTCTCTCTCTCTCTGTCTCTCACTCACTCTCTTTCTCTCTCTCTCTCTATGTATACAGTAGTTGTGAACACAAATAGCTGTTAAAGAGCATCTTTCAGTTAATAACAATATGTCAGTACATTGAATACTGTAAATGGACAGCTCAGTATAAGGTAATATTTAGCTATATAAAACAATGGCTAACTCTGTATATTTCACTATACCCTGTTCCAAATACGTAGGCCAAAACTCTTTAATACTAACCTAACTCACAAACGACTAGAGTAATCGAGCTAACAATTTTACTATTTGGAAAGGGTTAACCACGGAATAGGTGTGGAAATGTACAGCCCGTTTGCTCTAGCCCTTTTTGAGTTACAGAGGTCCGGGTTCACGATTTCTGGACTACCTATACGGAACAGGGTATAGCCATTATATATACCTAACGCATAATTGACAGGGGGCAGGGGGCTAGGAATCCTCCCCTTGTATAATTATCCTACTCGACGAGACAGAGACAGGGGCGAGGGAATGCGAAAGTGGTCCCGGACCCTGAAAATTGGAACTTTAAATGTGGTTTCTGTTCTGGCTCTGTTTTGTGTCGGCCACCCCCAGCAATGGAGTATGTGCCTGAGTATATACATACATAATTGACGCGTACATATTCTATCACGTACGTACAATGACACAGAGATATGAAGATAGGCAGGGATATTTACACACATACCCCCTGATAGTCCAACGATTAGTGTTGCCAGTTTAGCTACTTTCCCGCTAGATCTAGAGGTATTTACTTTGACCTAGAGAACACTTTTGACATCTAGAGACATGAATTCTAGCGATATTCTGGAGATTTGAGCCATTTTAGAGTGATGTTCTGGAGATTGTGGCATTATTCTAGCGATATTCGGGAAATTTGAACCATTTTAGAGTGATGTTCTGAAGATTGTGGCATTATTCTAGCGATATTCAGATCTGAGCCATTTTAGAGTGATGTTCTAGAGATGGTGGCATTATTCTAGCGATATTCTGGAGATTTGAGCCATTTTAGAGTGATGTTCTAGAGAGTGTGGCATTATTCTAGCGATTTTCAGCTAACATTTACTATCTAGCGGATTTGCTTTGGTAACCCTGCACCAACGATCGTACACAGATGTTTACAGTGACACGTACACACATACACAGCGAGGTGGTACACATGACAACACAGACGTAGGCAAGTTATTGTCACGTGAATGACTACCTAACACGACAACTGCATTAAGGGGACAGTGGCTGGCTTTTTGGTCTATTAATTCAATTATTAACTTTTTTTTTTATAAGTGTCCTCGCTAGGCCTCCATCAGGCAAAGACAAACACCCCCTAGACCCCCTTCAAGATAAATGTGTAGAAAATGTCCCAGCCGAAGGTTAGCTTCTCTTAAAATAACAGGCTCGCGATCGCTCGCCAGGAAAAAATATAGACACCTAAATGGCAAAGATCATATTATAATTGACAACAAAATGGGTCGAAAGGTGTTAAAATCGTCAAATTAATGGGCCGAACGTCTCTCAAAACTAATGGGGCTATACACGAGGGATAAAGGGGTCCAGAAAAACGACCCATCTCCCTTTAACTCCCTCACACTACATTATCTACCACTCCACCTACTGTACTACATTGGCAGATCATTTGAATATAAATACGAAAACGTTATACGCACTTTATATAATTCATTGGTTCATTTGGAATATTGGTCGCCATACTATAAAAAGGGCATTGCAAAACTAGAGAGAGTACAATGGAGAGTAAAACTAAAATGATTCCTTGACTTAGAAATATATCAATAGAGAAACGACTGAAAGAGTTAAAACCTTTTTACCTTGACAAACTGCAGAATAAGAGGGGAACTAATCCAAGTTTTTAAAATTATCAAGCCTGATGTCCGACACTATTGTTTGATCGCCACAGTCCACAATGATCCTGAACATCAATACTATTAATCATCCTTAAGGGGAGATGGTCTGTTATTTCTGGACACCTTTCTCCATCATGCTTAGCCCCTTTAGTTTTCAGACCTTTCGTCCCCTTTTTTTTATGTCAATGTTAAGAAATTTCGTGTCACTTAGGTATCGATATTTTCTTGGCGAGCGATAGCGAGCCTGTAATTTAGGAGGAACCGGCTTTTGGCCAGGACATTTTTCTACCGAAACATGTACACATTTATCTAAAAGTAGGATCTTGGGGATGTGTTTTCAAGCTTGATGGAGGTCAAGAGAGGAAACAAAAATAGCTAATAAAATATAAATAAATATGCAAATAAGTATACCCATCCCCTCTTAAACAGTAGTCTCACTTCGACTTTTGTATGCCTTCCAATTCAACTATTCATTGACGGATGTAGATTTCGTTACACCTTTTCTAGTAATATTTAAATGGGATAAGTCCTGTGCTTATAAGTTTCATCTCCAGTTGGCAACTCTATCTCAATTTGGAAGAGTCTTACTTCACACACACACACCCATACACAAAGACAGAGACGCACAAACACACACACAGACAGAGTGTTGCTTACAGAGGGGTCACGTATTAATATTCTCATTTCTAAAGGTAACGTAATTTTTCAAGTTTTATAGTCTATGAACCCTTTCAAAATACAGTAGGCATTTATCTTCCGTTTTCCGGCTATTATTACAGGATTTTATTCTGATTACGAAAGATATATGGAAGTCAGAGAGTTAATTGAGATAGTCTTTATTCTTATATTTCCCACATATCCTTCCTAAACTGTATAAAATAGTCTAATGATAGCTAGAATATACTGACAAAATGCGTCACAATCTTTAGGGTTAGCGGCGTAGGGAATGATTTTGTTTGTTTTTGTTTCAACGGTTTTAAGAATACAAACAAAACCTAGGCTCGGGTCTGAACTCCCGCTGCCAACTGTACCACCACCACAACCCGACTCCGGAACCTTTGACCTCTGACCTCCTCCCCCGACAGACGCCAGACGGGTTTGAATTCCCCAGAGCAATCAAAGAGGCCAGACCCGATATTTGGTAGTAAAAGTTAATTCGGGTAAGAGTTCTCGTGTGTGTGTGTGTGTGTTTGTGTTCGTAAGAAATTACTTTGACGATGTATCAATGGGAAGATATTATTGGGATGCAATTTGTGCTGTACCAAGTATCAATGCATTAGCCTACCACAAATAGCGGGGAATAGCGAAAGCAGGAGATGGGCGGGGAGGTAGGGAAGGTTAGCAGGCAGTGGCGAGGGCGGGAGGGGAGTCTGAATAAGGACGGGGAGGTAGGAAAGGTTAGCAGGCAGTGGCGAGGGCGGGAGGGGAGTCTGAATAAGGACGGGGAGGTAGGAAAGGTTAGCAGGCAGTGGCGAGGGCGGGAGGGGAGTCTGAATAAGGACGGGGAGGTAGGAAAGGTTAGCGGGCAGTGGCGAGGGCGGGAGGGGAGTCAAAATGAGGACGAGGAGGTAGGAAAGGTTAGCGGACAGTGGCGAGGGCGGGAGGGGAGTCTGAATGAGGACGGGGAGGTAGGAAAGGTTAGCGGACAGTGGCGAGGGCGGGAGGGGAGTCTGAATGAGGACGGGGAGGTAGGAAAGGTTAGCGGACAGTGGCGAGGGCGGGAGGGGAGTCTGAATGAGGACGGGGAGGTAGGAAAGGTTAGCGGACAGTGGCGAGGGCGGGAGGGGAGTCTGAATGAGGACGGGGAGGTAGGAAAGGTTAGCAGACAGTGGCGAGGGCAGGAGGGGAGTCTGAATGAGGACGGGAAGGTTAGCGGGCAGGAGGGGAGTCTGAATGAGGACGGGGAGGTAGGGAAGGTGTTATCACACAGGGTGATGTGATGCGACTAGTGCAGTAGCATGTTGGTGTAGTGCTGCTTGCTTGCATGCAATTCTCGCTTTCAGCTGCTGCCGCTGGCTAACCCTTGTGGTGAAAAGGGGAGCCGAGTGCGTAAGTCTCCCTCTGCCAGTACATAGCCTCTCCATCACCAAGACTCCTATTGTGCCTCCCCGGGGCCACACACTGTAACTGGGTGTCTTGCGACCCCAGGCTAAATCAATAGGGGATCTCGGGGCATGCGGTGGCCCCCAGAGGTATGATGTGCATCCTTGTCATCTACCAACAACCGCACACACCCACTGCCTTGTGGTTTAGTCTAGTAAGACAAACCTGAGAGAAAAGCAGACGTTGGGGTCACGTCCTGGCGGTTTCCGACAAACTGGAATCCCGGCAGTCCCCTGCAGTATTGAGCAGGAGCTGGCCGTCTTGGGTCACCCCCTTGCCATCAGCAACCCCTGTTCAGTACCAAGATAGTGAAGTTCGAACTGCGCACCTCCCTCGGCACTCTAAACTCTTCTATGCGCAGGTTTTCTCTTCCTGCTTTGCAGGAAGGGAACGTCATCATCGGACTACGATGGACTACCATGATAAAAATAGTGTGCGTGCGTGTGTGTAGTGTGTGCGCGCGCGCGTGTGTGTGTGTGTGTGTGAAATGTTAATGTTTGACTATTATTGGAGGTCTATATTTTATTTATTCTATTATTATATTTAAATAATTATATAATTACAGTATTTGTATTTTCGAACAATTGAATATATTAGTTTGTGGAAGATTGGGTTCGGTTCGTCGGGTCTACCATTCGCGAAGTTTGGACGAGTTATTACAGATGTGCTCACTATTCTTTAACCAGGGTGATCACGGTGTTTGATGGATTTTTCTTAAACTGCATATAATCGCTTAAATATAGCTAGAATGAAATACAAATAGACCGCCGGTACAGTGGGGGTTAAGGGGAATTTTTTTTTTTGGGGGGAGTGGTCTATTTATTTATTTATTCATAATTTTTAAGTTTCCTGGCTAGACCTCCATCAAACCTAAAAAAGTACTCCCTAGACACCCCATCAAGATAAAAAGTACTCCCTAGATACCCCTTCAAGATAAAAAGTACTCCCTAGACAGTAGACACCCCTTCAAGATAAATTTTTAAATTTGTCGACAGAAAATGTCCCGGTCAAAGGCAAATTTCTCTTAAAACTACAGGCTCGCTATCGCTCGCCAGTTCATAATCGACACCTAAATGGCACGAAAGGTCTTGATATTGATATAGAAATGTGACTAAAAGTTATAAAATCGACAAACTAATGGGGCGAACGTCTTAAAATCTGAAAACTAATGAGACTAAACATGAGGAAGAAGGAGGACCAGAAAGACAACCCATCCCCCTTAAATCATGATATTAAAGAATCAAATTTTTCCTTCACTGACCCCCCCCCCCTCCTCTTTACCCCTCCACACCCACACTCCTATATGTCTGGCTTACTGGCGTCGACAATGGTTGTTTCAATACATAATATTACCTTATATCACCGAACAAATGGCAATATAGGACTTTCGCGCGCTAAAATTCAATAACAAATGGCAATAAAGGATTTTCTCGCACCAAAATTCAGTAAACATTAGGTTAAGCCGGTGTCACACGAGCCCTTTTTCGAACAATTTTTACGAGCAATTATGGTTTGGAAGCTTACAAAATTACACTTTATCAGAATTCAGCCACCTAACATAATCTGTCTTTAGTCTAGTTACCAGTGCGAAAAAGTTCCGAAATAATACGAAAAAAAACTTGCTCATGGAAAATTGACGGAAAAAACGCTCGTGTGACAGCGGCTTTATGGGGTAAATCGTGAGCGAAAAATTTAATGTCTAAAATATAAGGCCATTGTACTCGTTACTAGAACTATACAGTATATATCAATATAACTAAATATTAGAAAAACGCTACACATGGTACAGTAAGTTAGTTATCAAGCAATTTAACCTTAAAAAAAAAAAAAAAAAAAAAAACACACACGTAATAACCAACACTAAAACCGAGAAATGCCAAAACCCGACTAAATTTTGAAGACGCCCTCCCTCCCCTACCTCGACCCCCAACAAGAGTATTGGAGACTCCCCCTTGAATCCAGCCCCCCCCCCTCCCCCCAACAGGAGAATTGAAGACGCCCCCCATAAAGCCCGGCCCCCCGCAGGAGTATTGAAGACGCCCCCCACAAACCCCGCCCCCTGCCCCTCAGCAGGAGTATTGAAGACGCCCCCCATAAACCCCGCCCCCCACCCCCTAGCAGGAGTATTGAAGACGCCCCCCATAAACCCCGCCCCCCAGCAGGAGTATTGAAGACGCCCCCCACAAACCTCGCCCCCAGCAGGAGTATTGAAGACGCCCCCCACAAACCTCGCCCCCCAGCAGGAGTATTGAAGACGCCCCCCACAAACCTCGCCCCCCCACAGGGAGATTGAAGGCGCCCCCCCCAAACCTCGCCCCCCAGCAGGAGTATTGAAGACGCCCCCCACAAACCTCGCCCCCCAGCACGAGTATTGAAGACGCCCCCCACAAACCTCGCCCCCCAGCAGGAGTATTGAAGACGCCCCCCACAAACCTCGCCCCCTGCCCCTCAGCAGGAGTCCTGATGACCCGCCGTAGCTCAAGCAACGCCGTAAAAAGTTGGCTCGTCTAAGGAGAGTCAGGAGTGGAGGAACTTTATTAAAGAGAGACTGGACAACGGCCACAAAATCATGGAACTGGAGCAACAGGGGGAGGGGGGGGGGGGGAGGAGGACATGTTACATCCAACTCCAGAAGTGTAGGGGAGCTCTGGGCACACTGAGGGACTCCTGGTTAACAAATATGGGTCCTAGTCTCTGCCAGAGAACGTGAGAAACCTGGTGGATGTGTCAACGGAAGCCTTCAAGAGAGCCCAACCATCTCAAGACGGTGCCTGATCAGCCATGCTTCGCGGGGTAGGGAGCTGCTCCCTTGAATAGTCTTGTTCATTAAGCACCAGCAGCAAACATACACAGGGGAGCAGTAAACATGTACTTACCATCTCTACTGCCCAACCCACTCATGATGTCACCAGCACTCTCACCTGTAAAAAGAAGACATCGATTAATGACCATCCAGGTGTAAGGCTTCACAATCATAGAGGAGCTTCACATAATAATCAACAACAAGGGTGGAATGGGTGGTGTAAGCTAGCTCCACAATCTATCTAATCAATAGCTAATAGAATATTTTTGGGTACGAAATGAAAGAACTGAAAAAGTTTCCTCAACAATCCATATATTCGTTCCTAAAACATTTTGCCAGCTAACTACCAGACCAAGTCAAACAGGCATACATACCAATATATAACAAACAGAATGTACCGTGGCTACCATAATCAGATATTTTCAGATTTGTTTACAGACCCAAGGAATGTATTCACCAAAAGTAGTATTCCGGATATAAGTTTGATATACTGTAGGCAACTGTACATTATATCCTAACTTGGCTATACAAATGAAACTATAGATCCTGAGCTGGTGTGAGGGAGTTTATGAGGGGCCGCGGGAGAGGCTAAGGTTATGAGGGCCTTCGTCAGTGAGAGAGAGAGAGAGTGAGAGTGAGAGAGAGAGAGAGAGAGGAAGGGTTAGGGGAGGGGGGGGGGGGGAAGGTTATCATTGTCACAATTTTCTAGGGAGAGTATTGCACAGGTTCTCTAGTACAGTTCCCACCATCTTGACCATACTCATAGTAAATGAAAACGTCTGCCTTTTTAGTAGCTGGACAGACCCAAGGTTATATCTCTTTACCTTGGACAGACCTTGTGACCATTGGCAGCGTTGAGTTGGTTCATCATGTTAACCCATTCAGTAACAGGGGCGTCCTTTTCATCATATTCTGACAACTATTCAACGACTTTATTCAGGTTAGGAAAGACTTCTAGCAATAATAGGCTTCAAACCATCTCAACCATCCCTTTTAACGACCACAGATTCTTCCTAAGCTGCAAAATATCGTCTAAATATAGCTAGAATATAATATAACACATGTCGCTGGTACTCAAAGGGTTAACACCGTCTTATATCTGGCACACCTGAATATAGTGATATAGTAAACTATATATAAACATTATGAATACAAAAATGATTTAACAGAATCTGGAAGACGTTTGTAAGAGTGGGTATTCACATGTTGTTCCTTCAATACAGCAACTATCTTTCATTCTCTAGTTTTCTTGTTCTCCCTCAAAACCGCAATCTTCTTTTACTTTCATGCTTTCTTTATTTTTCTTTGGATTTCACACTTTGCTCATCCTTCAAAGTCACAATCCGCTTTTACTTTCAAACTTTTTTTTATTTTTATTTCGATTTCACACTTTACTAATCCCTCAAAGCCACAATACGCTTTTACTTTCAAGCTTTCTTTATTTGTCTTTGGATTTCACACTTTGCTCTTCTTTCAACCCCGCCTCCTTCCTTTCTTCCTTCAACCCCTCCTCCTTCCTTCCTTCCTTCTCTACTACCTTTCCCTCTCTCAAAGTCTCTGGTTATGATGGCTCTCTCGTCTGTCTTTCCTTCCTTCCTTCCTTCCTTCTCCACTACCTTTCCCTCTCTCGCCTCTGGTTATAATGGCTCTCTCTCGCCTGTCTTGCCTGTCTGTCTCTCCTTCCTTCCTTCCTTCCTCCTCCACTACCTTTCCATCTCTATCGTCTCTAGTTATGATGGCTCTCTCGTCTATCTCTCCTTCCTTCCTCCTCCAGTACCTTTCCCACTCTCGTCTCTGGTTATTATGACTCTCTTCTGTCTCTCCTTTCAGACAATGCCTCCCTTCCTCTGTTCGTGTGTGTGTGCTGAGCTCTCTCTCTTAAGGTATCTTTATATTATTGCTTCCAACCTCCTCCTCATCGCTATTTCTATATTTTTTCCTGGTTTCTGCCGGCACTCGCGATCTCGTAGCTTACCTCTTTGTGGAGTGTCCTTCCCCACTTCCTCCTCCCTCGTCCTCCTATTCCTCTTCCTCATGTGAAGGTATTGAGGGATAAGACTTTACAACGGCACCTCGTATCTACTTTCCGAAGAGTGTTGAGAGGGGAGAAAGGGTGTTGGAGAGAGAGGAAGCTATTGGAGTGGCTTTGTGGTGCGTGTTATTAGTCTTTGTACGTCATCGAGGTGTTCCCCGGCTGGTGCGAGCATGTGAAACACGCTAGGACGTACACACACTAAATAGTTCTGCCTTTTCTGGGATCGAACCCAGGTCAAGCAGATTCACACATGATCATGCTCTCCACTCGACCGCCACGGCTCCTCTTTCCTATTTATACTACTTATCATCACCTTTCACCCTCTTCTCCTTCTAGTTCACCATCGCCTTCGTTATTTTCTCCCTCTATTTTTTTATAGGACTAAAGTCGGTTGGTGGAGGTAACATAATAATTCGTTCAGGTTCAGGGGTAGTTTATAGAGAGGCCTTACTTAGGGTTAAGGCCCCATTAATTACTCCTTCCATTCATCTATCCATAGCCTATGATAGCGCAGTTAGAAAGTGTGTACATGCTTAGATTGATATGCAGGATTCGAAACTGCATAATAAATCGTAGGCTTGTCCACCATTCTTTAACTGTCTTCGTAGCGCAATGGATAAATGCACTGAATTTCGGTGTGAGCATCCTAGGTTCGAATCCCTGGACTGCCACATGTATTTGTTGATTTTAATTGAGTTTAGGAGTAAAGTCGGTTGGTGGAGGTAACATAATAATATCCTTCACTTTATATGCCTGTCGGTCCTCAAGATCTTGGTTTCCTTCTTTTTTGTGTTTCTTCTTCTTCATCTTCTCTCTTTCCTTCCATTATTTTACTTGCACGTTCTCCATCATCTTCATTTGTATCTTGTGCCTCTCTTCCTTTCCTTTAATTGCCTCCTCACCATCCCAGTCTTTCTTCTTCTTGTGTTTCCAGGTGAGAGAGAGAGAGAGAGAGAGTACAAAGGAGTACAAAGGAGTACAAAGGAAATCAAGCAACAACAGATCTAGTGACCCTTCTAGGTGGCTTGTCCTCCAAAACACTGAGGATCAAGTGTCCAAACAGTGGTTTAGAGTGGGTAAGGGAACATTGGAAAGGGAATTACTGCCCTGGAACTAATATCCGTGGCAGGATTAGGAAGTTAGTAGGGGACAGATGGGTAAGTAACTGATGGGGGGATAAAATAAAGTTATTCATTTACAAACGCAGTCAGTCGCGGGTTTGATGCGAGATATTTGTATAGGCGGAGTTTAAATGAATCAACGGTGATGCAGTCTATAACGTCTAGGGGAAGCCCATTCCACAAGTTGACAACTCGATTGAAGAAGAAATTCTTAGATTCGTGTGAGTTAAAAGATTTACCAATAATTTTGCAACCGTTTCCCCGCGTGTAATTAGATTGGTCGATAGTGAAGTACTTACTACAGTTCATATTGTCGATGCCTTTGATGATTTTGAACACTTGAATTAAGTCACCTCTTAATCTGCGCTGGGTTAAAGGAAATAGATTTAATTCTCCAAGACGCTCTTCGTATGGTTTGTTCTTTAGGCTAGGTATCATTTTGGTAACTCTACGTTGAACTCGTTCTAGCTTGTTTATATCTTTTTGGTAATAAGGGCACCAGGATTGAACACAGTATTCCAGAAGAGGGCGGACTAAGGAATTGTAAAGGGTTAGGATAACTTCTTTGGATTTATGCTCAAATGAGAGAGAGAGAGAGAGAGAGAGAGAGAGAGCGAAATACGTTACTGGGAGTCCATTCTTGCTGTCTTCACCAATGGCATTTATTCTTCCCTCGCACATTCGTAAATTCTCGCTCTTCCTTACGATGTCCTTGTCTCCCGTCGCGATGGCCATACTTCCTTTGCTTTTCTCTATATATACTCTTCCTTTCTCGCGATTATTATTTCGGCAGATTCCTTTTAGTCACCCCTTATAGATGTTGCTATATATTTTCTTTGTGTTTTACTTTTTTACTGTTCACTGACTCGCATAAAAGTTAACAAACACATTTATCGGTATTATTATTTCTGAATATTACTTTTAGTCATCCCTTATAAACGTTACTATATATTTTAGTGTTTTACCTTTTTACTTTTCACTGACTCACATAAAAGCTAAGGGGAGATGGGCCGGGTTATTTATGTGGTTTATTAATTCATTTATTTATTTTATATATATATTTTTTTTAGTTTCCTCGCTAAACCTCCATCAAGCTTAGAAAAACACCCCCTAGACCCCCCTTTAATATAAAGTGTTAAATGTTTCGGTAGAAAAATTTCCCTGCCGAAGGCCGGTTCCTATTAAAATGTCAGGCTTGCTATCGTTCGCCAGGCAAAAATCGACACCTAAATGGCACGAAAGGTCTTAAAATTTACAACAAAATGAGGCGATAGGTGTCAAAATCATCAAACTAATGGGGGCAAACGTCATAAAACCTGAAAACTAATGGGGCTAAACATGATGAAGAAGGGGGACCAGACAAGCGGCCTCTCTCCCCTTAATAGACTAGTACATTCCTCTCGCGTATTGTGTCCAAGGTTACCATACCTCGCATATTGGTTCACACGTTTCCCATACATTTTCCTTGCATTTTCCTTTTATACTTTTAGCCCTCGTAAACGTTACCATAGATTTCCATCGCTTATTGCTTCATAAATTTAGTCCTCTTCAAAAAGGTTACCATTCATATTTTTGGCATATTGCTTTTTACCAACTCTCAAAAATGTTTCCCTCATTTTTTCTCCAGCCCATACCATACCTCCCATCGAGTCAGAATAGCCCATTTGCCTTCCTAACGTAGCTAACACGCTCTGAGCTCCTTCCTTCCTTCCTTCCTTCGCTGCACACAATAATTTTACCCTCAAGTATGTGTCTCTATATAACGGGGATAGTGTTCTCTCTCCCTTCCTCTATATATATACACACACACACACACACACAGTTTCCTCTATATACTCCCCCCCCCCACCCCCCTTCCCTGTACTATCCCTTTACACACACACACACACACACATACAAACACTTTCTTCAATTACCTCCCATCGTTTGGAGACTCACTCACACACACACAGACAGACATAAACACATTCACACACACACACAGCCCCCTTTCATTACCCAGCCACTACCCCCTCACTCACTCCCCTTTCTTTCCAGCTCTCCCCCCCCCCCCTCCTCTCTCTCTCTCCAGCCAGACGTGTTGATGGCCCCCCCTTCAGTGCCTTCTACGAGTTACGATGTCGCTCCTGCCGGGGAATGAGGCGCGGGAAGGGCTCTGTAGTAGTGGAGGTGTTGGAGAGCTCTGAGGGCGTTTGCAGAGTGATTGGTGGAATGGCGTTCTGGCGGCTCTCAAGGGGAGGCTGAGGAAGAGTCACCGGGGGAAAATTGCGCTGTTGAGAAGCTTAATTCTGTCTGTACCGGTGATGTACAGAATGAGTTAGAGACGGGGCCCAGGGGAGAAGAACAAGGTAATAAAGAAAACTCGCACGAACGGCATGGTAGACATTTTTTTTTCTGGCAAATCGTCTCGCATTGTAAACACTGTGTTTGCTATATGACCATTTGTTACATAAGCTAGTTTCTGAATTATAAACATAAATATATTATAAGATAATTATTATCTAACTAAAGTAAAGACAAAATCACTCACTTATAATAAATAATCACCAACCTAAAGTAAAAAAAAAGCAGATACGTCTAAAATACAAAATCAGAAATATTATGTTACCTCCACCAACCGACTTTCCTCCGAAACTCAATTAATGAAATCAACAAATACATGTGGCAGTCCAGGGATTCGAACTTAGGATGCTCACACCGAAATTCAGTGCATCCATCAGTCTAGTACAACATAAAGTTAATATAAACACCATATGCGGAGGAGCACTTTTCAAATTTAATTTAACAGTAGGCCTACAATAATCTAATTGATTAATATCACTCCCCCACACCATTCACCTCCCAATGAAATGTATGAAAGCATGTGATCCACCGGGATTCGAACCTGTGTTGCCACACATAGATCTTAAACACTTTAAGGGGGTAGTGCTTGGTTTTTTATCTATATATTTATATATATATATATATATATTTTTAGTTTCCTCGCTAGACCTCCATCAAGCTTAGAAAAACACCCCCTAGACCCCCTTTCAGGATAAATGTGTACATTTTTTTGGTTGAAGGCCGATCCCTTCTAAAATTAGAGGCTCGCTATCGCTCGCCAGAAAATAATCGACACCTAAAGGGCAAGAAAGGTTTTAATATTGACAACAAAATGAAGCCAAAGTTTTCAAAATCGCCAAACTAACGGAGCGAACGTCTCAAAACCTCAAAACTAATATGCTAAACATGAGGGAGAAGGGAGTCCAGTAAAAGCGAGTATTACCCCTTTAGCCATCAAGGCAGTAAGACAGAACCCAACAATGCGGAATACAACCGCTGATTAAAAAAAGTTGCCGGAGAAATTCAGCAAATTCTCTCTCTCTCTCTCCCCCTCCCTTTTCCAAACTACGGGTAAAGTGAGGACTGGCGCGAGTGGGTTGGGGGGGGGGGGGGGGGGGGGGGGCGGAATGTGAGGACTGGCGGGGGTGAATGGGCGAACTTGGGAGCTTTGAGGGCGTGTCTGGCATCCGGCGCCCAGGGTTACCAAATCAAGTCCGCTAGATAGCAAAACACACGCCGACAATCGCTAGAAAAACGGCACAATCTCTACAATATCACTCTCAAATGGTTGAAATCTACAGAATATCGCTATAATTCATACCAGTAGATGTAGATATTGGCCTCTAGATGGAAATAAATACCTCTAGATCTAACGGGAGAGTAGCTAGATTGGCAACACTACCTCGGACCCAGGGCGCTAGACACCATAACAGACACCCCGATGGAAGAGCAGCGCTGAAGTCGACGTGGAACCTCTTGGCCAAGTTATAACGAAGGACGGTAACGACGGGAATGCCAGAACAATAAGGGCTATTCTCGTAACGACCTGTTCACACGAGTATTTTCTTTAGGCTCGTTATCTCTGTTTTGGAAGCTTATGAATCTAAGTTTTATAAGATCTTAGTAAACTGTAGCAATCTAATGTCAATCCAGTTATCAGTAGAGATGACACAGAGCCCCAATATGTTCCTATGTCTTCGTGGTGCAATGCATAAGTGTGTTGATTGTCGGTGTGAGCATCCTAGGTTCGAATCCCCGGACTGCCACATGTGTTTGTTAATTTCATTAATCGAGTTTAGGAGTAAAGTTGGTTAGTGGAGAGAACATAATAATTAAGAAAGCCGCCCGAAAAAGCACATGTGTAAAGCAGCCTTAACTTGTTCTTCTTTCTACTGTGAATTGGTACCTTGCTCGGGTAACAACCAATTAACTATTTTTAGTTCAGTGGTAACAACCAAAATGAGCTGAATTCGCTTCCCGAGCAGGATGAGACGGATGGGCAAGTCCCCTAATGCCTCTCTGTTCACCTATAGCCCATTCATTATAGATAGGCCAGAAATCGTGACCCCTAACCTCTGTAACTCAAAAAGGGCTAGAGCAAACAGGCTGTACAATTTCCGCACTTATTTCCTGGTTGACCCTACCTATATGTCAGAAGTATTAGCACTATTACTCTAGTCGTTTATGAGTTATAGAAGTTAGTGGTCAAAATGTCTGACCTCCCTATAATGAATGGATTATAGCTGTATAGGGACCTGGAGACAGAGGACATTTGTGAAGTCCCATCTGGCTAATAAATTGTTATAAAGCATTCTTCCTCTGGAGAAGATATTTATCTATCTATTGTCAGGCACCTTTTTCCTCGAGGGGGTGGCCTAGAATGAATCGCCGCCATGCTCCTATGTCACCCTCTCACGTATATACCTCTCAACTCCATTTTTCCATTTCCTTCTCAGTCTACCTCTTCCTCCCTGCCCTTCCACCACACTCTCGGACACTCTTTTAGCCATCCTCTCACCCTCCCTATGCTCAGCATCACTGAACCACCTTAACCCTTTCAGAATACAAAGCCGCATTTCAGTTATATTTTCTAGCTATTGGTAGAAAAATGTATTCATATCCGGAAGGGTATATGATCTAATATATTAATTTCACTCTCAACATAACACCCCTCCCAATGAAATGAATGAAAGCATGTAATCCTGCTGGGATTCGAATCTAGGTTATCACATACAAATCTTAAACATTCTAACCATTACACCATCAAGAGTTTATTATTAAAGTCTTTATTTTTTCCATTGTCACATATCCTTCCTAAGCTGCATAAAGTCGTCGAATGCTAGCCAGCATACACTGTCAAAGCCCGTCATAATCCTCAAGGGGTTAACCCCTTCTGTACCGGCGTCTATATGTAGACGATTGTGTGCAGCTTACGAAGGATCTTGTGATGGTAAAAAGGGGTTAAGCGAGATATTTCGAAGCCTGTTAATTACTGCAGGCCCTTTTTAAACTGAATAATATCGTCTAATAGTAGCCAGCATAATTGTTAAAAGGACGGCACCGGTACTGAAAGGGTAAAGGAAAGTCGTCATTTCGTCTACAAACAATATCCTATACAATAACCCAACTTTCAAGAACGCTGCCACACAAGACCTCCGAACAACACTGGAAAACACAAGACAGGGCTTTGGAAAAACTAACATAATACGATACTTAGGCCTACCCCCACGATTATTGTCCCTTTCCCTCCCTTCCCTCATTTATCCCTCTCTCTCCCTCCCTGGCTCTCCTCTCTCTCTCTCTCTCTGTACTACTCTTCCCTCATTCTTCCTCTCTCTCTCTCTTCCTCTCATTTATTCTAACTCTCCCTTCTCTCTTTCTCTCCCTTCCCCTTTTCATTACACCTCTCTCTCTCTCCTCTCATATTCTCCCTGTTCCTTCTCTTCCATAAGGCCCATTCTTCCCTCTCCCTTCCCCATCTTCTCTCATCCTTTCCCTCATGCTTCTTCTAACCCTTTTTTCTGTTGTTGCTTGTTTTCCTTCGTACTCTTCCGCCTTTATCTCCCCTTATCGTCCTTCCCCTTTATCCTTTTCTCTCTACTCCTTCTCCCCTTTCACCATTTTCTTCCTCCTTCTCTCTCCCTTTCACCCTCTCTCTTCCTCTTCCCTCTCTTCCTCCTCCTCCTTTGAAGTTCGTAATAGGCCCAGCAGCTTAGCCCCTTTCTCACACATGATTTCCCAGGGTGCTAGACTGGAGAGAGAGAGCGAGAGCGAGAGAGAGAGCGAGAGGGGGGGGGGGGGTCTGAAGGTGAAGAGACCGAAGAACCAAGTAGGCTATACAAGCTAAGCAAGGGCGGGTTGGGGGGGTAAGGGGTGGGGGAGGGGGAGTGTTAGACAAAGGGGGTATTTTTTAGGTCTGTAGGCGGTGTAATATTGTCAGAAGTAAGCCTTTTTATGAGGGCTCTGTCTTACTATCTCTCTATCCCTAATAACTCACTCTTGCTCTCTCATTATATCTCTCTCCCTCTCTTTCACTATTACTCTCTCTCTCTCTCTCTCTCTCTCTCTCTCTCTCTCTCTCTCTCTCTCTCTCTCTCTCTTTATCTATCTTCTTTATCTATCTATCTCTTTTACGCTCTCATACTCTCTCTCTCTCTCTCTTTTATCTCTTCTACTCTCTCTCCCCTCTTCTCTCTCTCTATCTCTCTCTCTCTCTCTCTCTCTCTCTCTCTCTCTCTCTCTCTCTCTCTCTCTCTCTCTCTCTCTCTCTCTCTCTCTCAGCATCCCGGTAAAAATTCAATCCAACAAATGGGCCACCGTGGAAGCTAGGACCATAGAAAGAGAGGGGGGGGGGGGGGGGGAGAGGAGGAGGTGCGATGGGGGGGGGGGGGGTCACAGGGAGGAAGGTAGGGGGGGGGGGGAGAGGTGCCATAGGGAGGAAGGTTGGGAGGTGAGGTGCCACAGGGAGGAAGGTAGGGAGGTGAGGTGCCATAGGGAGGAAGGGAGGGGGGGGGGGGAGGTGCCATAGGGAGGAAGGTAGGAAGATCAAAGGCGTCTAGAGAGGGAAGGGGAATGAAAAATATAATGAAAAGATAGGGGAGAAATTAAGTGATGTATTAATGATGAGAGGGAGTTACGAGGAATATCTTAGATTATCCTGTCGTTTAATCCTTGATGGTATAAAACTTAACCCTCTCAGGATTGATGACGCACTTTTTTTCTGTTGTCTGGCTATTATTAGCCGATTTTATTCAGATTAGGAAGGGTATGTGGAAGTCGGAGGGTTGATTGAGATAGCCTGTACCCTTTTAATTCCCACAGATCCTTCGTAAGCTGTATAAAATCGACTAATGATAGCCAACATAAATTGCTAGAACGCGTCATATCCTGAAGGGGTTAAATGGACAGCCAAGTCTTGTAAATATAGATATCTGAGCAATTTGGTCAGTGTGACGAATTATTATTTTCATTGCATTTATAATTCAAGATAGTTAGATTTGGCATATGGGGAGCAATGTTACCGGTTCTCTTGTCCCTAACCATTATACTTCCTCCTTCATAAAAAGCTCTATTAATCAACTTTTCGACTTCTTTTCAGAGCTTAATAAAATCGCCTAGGGTTATATAACATACAATAAAATAAGGTGTACTCGAGGTAGATTGAACCGTCTTCATAAGGTGACGACGTCCTTCCTAATCTGAACGAAATTGTCTAGCTTTTGCAAGAACAGATGTATACAAATTATAATAATCTTGAAAAGGGTAATTGTGTAAGAGTATAAGACTATCAGGAACTACAGTAAACAAAACAAAAACATCTGAAGATTAAGAAGGGCTAAACTACCTATTATTGAGGTTCTTAACGGTGTGGGGGGGGGGGGGGTATTTGTTCTGGACTCCTTTCTACTTCATGCTTAGCTAGACGTTCGCCCCATTAGTTTTGGCGATTTTAAGACCTTCCGTGCGCTTTAGGTGTCTATTTTATTCTGGCGAGCGAGAGATAGCCTGCAATTTAGGAGCAACCATTTTAACATTACAAGAAATACAATATAAAAATGCCATAAATTTGAAGTAAGACAAGATATTCCACCAGGTAGCAATCCTTTATGGTAGCAATACAGATTATTCACCAACACAATGGAAGCAATTCACTATAATCAGAATTCTTTTGTATTTCCAACTGATGGTAAATTCCCATTTCGCCATCCTGAGTATCCGGCTATTATCAAGAGTTTGTAGCCAAATTTATTGTTAACTATCATCTTAAGAGAGAATATACTGTATACAAAAAATAGTTAATTCGAAGAAGGTCCCGCCTATATAATTATATAGGCCTATATATACGATATATATATATATATATATATATAGTATCTTTAACATCGTTCTTAACATCAATAACACCTCAAATGAAATTAATGAAAGCATGTGATTCTCCCAGGATTCGAACCCAGCACACCACATACAGAACTTACACGCTCTAACCATTACACCATCAAAACTAACAAAATTATAACTAGAAAAAAACCATCAACTAGAAAAGTCACCATCTAGAAGACACCACTAACTAGAAGAAGCAGCCTTCCCCATCTAGAGCAAGCCATCAACTAGAAAGAGGAGCAAACCACCCTTTACAACAAGACAATAACTAGAAAAAATGCCATCAACTAGAAAAATTACCATCTAGATGACGCTACTAACTAGAAGAAGCAGTCCTCCCCATTCAGAGCAAGCCAGTAACTAGAAAGAGGAGCAAGCAACCATAAAAAACAAGACTATAACTAGAAAAAACGCCATCATCTACAAGAAGACACTAACTAGAAGAAGCAGCCCTCCCCAACTAGAGCAAGCCACCATAAAAAACAAGACAATAACTAGAAGAAAACAAAACGTCATCTAGAAAAAAAATTACCATCTAGAAGACACCACTAACTAGAAGAAGGAAATCTCTCTTCATCCAGCCTCCCTCCATGAACTGCCTCCCCCGGGCGCCGTAATAGAGGCCACACACCAGCAACAAGGGGGCGTCTAATCAAGGGCCTCCCGCTCAATCCATTAGTATATTCGGTGAGGGGCGAGCGAGCGAGGAGGCGGCCTATGATAATGGGACGAGGCCTGGCGGACCCCCTCCCCTGTATTAAGGGGGTAGTGACCGCTTTTTGGGCTATTAATTCATGTATTCATATATTTTTTTAGTTCCCTCGCCAGACCTCCATCAAGCTTAAAAAAACACCCCCTAGACCCCCCTTCAAGATAAATTTGTACATTTTTCGATAGAAAAATATCCCGGCCGAAGGCCAATTCCTCTTAAAATTACAGGCTCGCTATCGCTCGCCAGGAAAAACTCGACACCTAAATGGCATGAAAGGTCTTGAAATTGACAACGAAATTGGGCGAAAGTTATTAAAATTGCCAAACTAATGGAAGGAACGTCTTAAACTCTCAAAACTAATATGCTAAACACGAGGGAGAAGGAGGTCCCTAAAAAGCGAGTAGTACCCCCTGTATTAAACCAAGTAGTCTCAGGGGCGGCCGTGGGAAGGAGGACGCTCGCACCAGCCTTGGGTTGGAATAAAACTTCCATACATTTGAGAGAGAGAGAGAGAGAGAGAGAGAGCGAGAGAGAGAGAGAGAGAGAGAGGGAGAGAGAGAGAGAGAGCGAGAGAGAGAGAGAGAGAGAGAGAGAGAGAGAGAGAGAGAGAGAGAGAGAGAGAGAGAGAGAGGGGGGGGGGGGGGTGACAGGAACACGCACAGGCGCATGTCCTTCCGTAAACACATTGCAATCAAGGAAGTCATCAAAAACATATCCCTTGAAAACAAATATATATATATATACTGTATATAATAAAACTAATAATAATAATGCGAAGATGGTGGTGGCGGAGTTCTGTATAGATGTCTCCCGCCTTCTGGTAATACCCCACAGACTACTTTTAGCACCTTTTCCTTTCAGCGAGCCCAGAGCCAGATCTGTTACGCCCTCATAACAAACCCTGCTGCTACGGAAGGGCGGGAGAGTAAGTTTGTGGATGAGTTACGTAATGAGAGTAATTATGTGGATGAGTTACGTAATGAGAGTAATTATGTGGATGAGTTACGTAATGAGAGTAATTCTGTGGATGAATGGATAATAAAGATACCCGAAACTGAGTTAGCTACTTGTCGAAAATTGACCAGTCTCAATTTCCGGAAAATTAAACCCCTACTGTATACTGTGTTGGAAATTAAAAAAAAAAAATTGTAGACACCAATCAAGCAGGGCAATATCCAGGGGAGGCATGTGATGAGGAGTTGCTGGAACTCCTGTTTCATTTGTCTGGCTTCCCTCTCTGTTTCTGTCTCACCTACACAGAAAATAGACCCAATCCAGCTAGCTCTCACAAACACCTCCTTCTCCTATTAATTTAACTTCACTAAGCAAGCACACCACACTTCTTTCCAATACCCCAACAAACTTTTAAAATGGCAACTATTACCCCGTTTTAACTTTGGGGGAGACACTTGTTGCAGGCAGCTTTGCCTTTTGTCTCCTTCATACACATAGATACAAATACCATTGGGTAAATAATACTCACATGCTGGAAACAGTTTGTATTGTAAAGGCATAATAACTAGACTCTCTCTGAAACCTTCATCAGTATATGCTGTAATTACCATAGTATTCATAGTATATACTGTATTTACCATAGTATTCATAGTAGCCTATATACTGTATTTACCATAGTATATGCTGTATTGACCATAGTATTCATAGTAGCCTATATACTGTATTTACCATAGTATTCATAGTAGCCTATATACTGTGTTTACCATAGTATATGCTGTATTGACCATAGTATTCATAGTAGCCTATACACTGTATTTACCATAGCATATACTGTATTTACCATAGTATTCATAGTAGCCTATATATAGTATTTACCATAGTATATGCTGTATTGACCATAGTATTCATAGTAGCCTATATACTGTATTTACCATAGTATTCATAGTAGCCTATATACTGTATTTACCATAGTATATGCTGTATTGACCATAGTATTCATAGAGGCCTATATACTGTATTTACCATAGTATAGTATACTGTATTTACCATAGCATATTATACTGTATTTACCATAGCATATTATACTGTATTTACCATAGCATATTATACTGTATTTACCATAGCATATTATACTGTATTTACCATAGCATATTATACTGTATTTACCATAGCATATTATACTGTATTTACCATAGCATATTATACTGTGTTTACCATAGCATATTATACTGTATTTACCATAGCATATTATACTGTATTTACCATAGCATATTATACTGTATTTACCATAGCATATTATACTGTATTTACCATAGCATATTATACTATTTACCATAGCATATTATACTGTATTTACCATAGCATATTATACTGTATTTACCATAGCATATTATACTGTGTTTACCATAGCATATTATACTGTATTTACCATAGCATATTATACTGTATTTACCATAGAATATTATACTGTATTTACCATAGCATATTATACTGTATTTACCATAGCATATTATACTGTATTTACCATAGCATATTATACTGTATTTACCATAGCATATTATACTGTATTTACCATAGCATATTATACTGTAACCATAGCATATTATACTGTATTACCATAGCATATTATACTGTATTTACCATAGCATATTATACTGTATTTACCATAGCATATTATACTGTATTTACCATAGCATATTATACTGTATTTACCATAGCATATTATACTGTATTTACCCATAATATTTATTCAGCCCCTTCCCTTGTATACAGTATATCTAGCCTCTCCTCAGTTTCCCCCCTACTCTCTCTCCCCCCCCCCCCCCGCCCCCCAGTAGATACCCCGACACTCGTAAATCTCCCGAGCTAGCGGCAGGGGGGGGGGGGGGGGGGGGGGGGGAGAACTCGATCCCGTTATCATAAGAGGCATCACAATCACCGCCAACAATATATCAAGGGGGGAGAGGCGTTTTTATTTGCTAATTTATTTGTCTTTATATATTTTTGTTTTTGTGTTAGCTGCCTCCCTAGACCTCCATCAAGCTTAACATCCCTCCCCCTCTCCCCCCCCCTCCCCCCCCCAGTCCCTCCTTCAAGATAATTTGTACGTTTTCGACAGAAAAATTCTCTGGCCGAAGGCTGGTTCCTCTTAAATTACAGGCTCGCTGTCGCTCGCCAGGAAAAATCGACACCTAAATGACACGAAAAGCCTTAATATTGACAAAATAATATGGCGAAAAGTCTTAAAATCGGCAAACTAATGGGCCAAACGTCGAAAAATCTGAACATTAAACGGGCTAAACATGAGGAAGGAGGGGGTCCATAAAAACGAGCCCTCTCCCCTTAAGGCGGTATCATGCCTCCCTCACATACCACATACCCAACAAAGGATTATAGGTCAGTCACTTGATATACAGTACATGATGATAATGTGCAAAGTAAAATGAACAAATTTGTCTAGAAGGGGGATCTTGGGGATGTTTTGTTTAAAGCTTAATGGAGGTCTAGGGAGAAAAGTAAGAGATAAATAAGTAAATAAATAAATCGACCTCCTTTAACCCTTATTTAGCGGGCTAGATGGTCTATTTGACCGTAGCGCCCAGCGTTTTTTTTTTACCCTAAATAGGGTTGTTTCCGTGCTCATTTTCATGCCTAAATAAGACCCAGAGCGTAAAACAAGTATCTATCCCTGAAAGGGCGTAAACAGAGCTTTCCAATGACACCCGAACCATCCTTGTACGACCACTGGTTCTCTTGCAACGATCGTGCAACACGAGTGCAAAAACCCTGAAATAAGGTAATTTCCTTACATAATTCCATGTAGCGAGTGAGAAAGGAGGGGGGAAAGTAGAATACAGTTCAGTATGTCCACGGTGGTCGTGGGGAGCGGTCATAGGGTTGCTACGCTCGTCCCACCGCTCAGCTCTCTCTCTCAGCAACATTACGTGCTGAAAATGGCGCTCGACAGATGTCGTGCGCTGCCACTTAGGCCAGATTTATTTCACTCGACATATGTTGCACGCCGCCAGTTAAGGGTTAAAGACTTCAACTAAAATGTGCATTTCACAAAAAAAAACAAAAAAAAACACACACACACATTTTAAAACAAACAAACAAATAAACAGAAATCTACCGGTACCGTAGCCTTTTTTTCATTCAATAAAAATCCCGTACCGTAACTTCTTCATTATCGTACTTCAATAAACCGCCGCTACGTAACATGTGGGTCTTGTGATGATGCCAATATGTCATCCAACTATATCTCCTGCATGAATCTGTTCCTATGTTACCAATCTTCCGGAGTTAATATTTCTCAAAGTTATCTACTTCATAAATCCCACTAATTTGTTCCTCTTCATCTTGATCATGTCAATTTTGTGATCATCCTTACGCACACCTCCTCCCACCCACCCACACCCCCGCCCACTAACTACCCAACCTTCACACCAGCTTCCTCAATCAACCTCTCTTGAATCCCTAACCCTTTCAGTACCGGGGCCGTCCTTTTACCTTTATTCTGGCTACTATAGTCCGTTCATTCTAGGTTGGGCAGAAATCGCAACCATTAACCTCTGTAACTCAAAAAGGACTAGAGCAAATGAGCTGTCAATTTATACACACATTCCCTAGCCAAGTCCTCCTATTTTGTAGAAATATTATTTCGATTACTCAAGTCCTTTTTGAGTTATGAGAGGTTAGGAATTACGATTTTTGCCCAATAATGAACGAACTATAGGCAGGCGATCTTCTTCAGTTTAAAAAAAGGGCCTCCAGCAATTATGAGGTTTCGAACAGTCTCACTTAACCCCTTTTACTACCACAGATCCTTCTTAGACTGCACAAAATCGTTTAAATATAGGTAGATTAAAATTGAAAAGACGTCGCCAGGACAGAATGGGTCAAACCCTTGAGAATTCTATAACGCACTTGTTTCATATTTTCTGGCTATCATTAGACGATTTCATTCAGATTAGGAAGGGCATGTGGAAGTCGGGGGTTAAATTGAGATAGTCTTTACCTTTTTAGCTCCCATAGTCGTTTAAAATCGTCAAATGACAGCCAGAATAAAGTGTCAAAATACGCCATGATCCTCAAAGGGTTAATTGCCATAGGCCTACCTCCCCCGCAGCTCCTTCCCACAATGATCTTGATCAGGCTGTAAAGGGTTGAAACTCGAGTATCTTTCACTTATAATGTGACTCGTAACCCTTATAATTCCCACATAAAATCGTATAATGATAGCCAGAATAAACTATCCAAATGCGTCATGACAATCTTCAAAGAAACAATACCATAATAATGAAATATAGATTACAAATGACCAGGAGAAGAGAAAGAGAAAGAAGAACTAGGTGGCGATTCCGAGAAGACGAGAAATTGGACACATAATCAAGCAAATGGAAGGAGAGAGAGACAAGGATCCATGCCGAGACCCGATCACATGAAAAGCTGGCAAGGAGTTGGAAAAGATTCTTGATATATATATAATGTTTGGGAAATATCTGAAGAAATATGTGGATCAAAGAGAGAGAGAGAGAGAGAGAGAGAGAGAGAGAGAGAGAGAGAGAGAGAGAGAGAGAGAGAGAGAGAGAGAGAGAGAGAGAGAGAGAGAGAGAGAGAGAGAGAGAAGACTAAAGGAGAGGGAAAAATCTTGACAAACGCAAAATTAGGAGAAAACATGAGAATAACAGTACATACACAGAATAGATAAACTAGGATATATGAGTGATGAATGGAAAAGTGAGCAAAACATTTAAGAAAGGGAATAAGAAGAGAACAAAATGATAAAACTGAAGAGGACGAGGGAGATGATGATGATACTGATAACGATAATGATGATGATGTTGATGATGAGGAGGAATACAAAGGAATACAAATTACCTATTAACTACAACAGACCTATTGGTCCTTACGGGGCAGTTTGGATATCTACACTGCTTCAAACTCCGTGTGTCCAGGCATTTTGGCTCGAACGTCCCTTGATTTTGGCCCTGTCACTTTTCAACTATGGTGGAGGCACTCGCTACAGGCAGTTCTGCCTTTTGTCTCCCTTACTCACATAGAAAACAAAATAAAGCTACTAACTACTAGGTAAAGCAGAGGAGGAGGAGGAGAAGGAGGAAGCGGAAGAGATCTTCAGCAGGCAAGAAGACTGAGGAAGATGGAGGAGGAATGAACCGTAAGAAATTGATACTTAACCTTTTCACATCTAAAGATCCATTCTTCCTTTTATTTTCACTATCGCTGGACTATATTATTTAGTTTATGGTGAACTTCTTTTAATCAGAGGTTAAATTGAGAATATTTTCACCTGTTTTAAGTCCTAGAGGTCCTTCGCATACCGAAAGAAAAAAAATTCAAGTTAAGTTGATTACTAAAAATATAGCCATTATATTGAAGGCATTAAACCCTTCTGTACCGGCGACGTCTTTTAATTCTATTTTAGCTATAATTATACGATTTTGTGCAGCTTGACAAGGATCTATGGTAGTAAAAAGGGTTAAGTGAGATAGTTCGAAGCCTGTTACTTACTTGAGGCCCTTTTACAACTGAATAAAATCGCCTAAATATAGCTAGAATATATTTAAAACAGACATCGCCGGTACAGAAGGGGCCTAGCCAGAGATAACACTAAGGTGAAAAATAAATTTGAAGCGATAACATTTTAGGATGAGAGAAAAGAAAGACTTTAAGCATAATTGAATATATACAGTATATGAAAAAAAAAAAAAAAAAAAAATCTTATAAATATATAAAAGGGGTAAAGCAAGGAGGTAACAGGCAGAGACAAGAATAGGAGACAGACGAATAGGAGTTGACAAGAATAAGAGACAGACGAATAGGAGTTGGAAAGAGGAGACACCAGACAGAGACAATAAGAGAAGACAGCGAGAGAAGGCCTGGAAAGAGAAGGAGACAAAGACCGAAGAGGAGACAGAGACAAGAAGAGAAGACAGAGAGAGATGGGTTGAAAAGAAGAGGCACTTAACAGAGACGAGAAAAGGAGACAGTAAGAGACGGCCTGAAAAGAGAAGGAGACAGGGACAAGAAGAGGAGACAGAGAGAGAAGACGACAGAGACAAGAAGACAGGGACAAGAGAGGAGACAGAGAGAGAAGGCGACAGAGACAAGGAGACAGGGACAAGAGAGGAGACAGAGAGAGGAGGTAAAAGACAGACAAAAGTAAATAAAAGGCTACCCAGATTAAACAGAGTGGCTTCCTCAGTGGCTAGACTTAAGGGGGGAAGGATTTACATATTGGTCGATTCATATGTGTATAAATAGAACGAAAGGTCTTAATATTGACAAGGAAATGGGGCGAAAGGTCTTAAAATCGCCAAACTAATGGGCCGAACGTCATACAATTGAAAACTAATGGGGCTAAACATGAGGAAGAAGGGGGACCAGAAAAGCGACCCATCTCCTCTAAATATTTACTGGCTGCTAAATTGAACGTAGACTATAATAAATAACATCACATGAATACTCAGACGATAACAAATCAGAGTTCTATAATCAGTTTATTTCTATCTGTCGGTAAATTGAATCCCTTAAGCCGGTATCACACGAGAGCTTTTATAGTCAACATTCAATGATCAACACTTTCCTGGCAACATTTCTGGAATATTTTGCCCTGGTATCGGAAATTAGACTGTTGATAGATGAATTTAGGTGACCAACATATTCTAAATGTTGACTTGATAAGCTACCAGACCAGTGTTGAGTGAAATAGCGCTCGTGTGATACCGCCTTTAACTTCTGATTTCTCGAGTCATAATGGAGAGAGATGAGAGGATTATTTCTGTGTGTGATATATATATTAACAACATATTTCGGTACGGAATATTTGTAATAACTGAGTATAATCTAATTAATCAACTTAAAGGGGAGATGTCGACTTGAGGGATTTTTTCTGAACCCGTTTCTCCCTCATGTTTAGCACCGTTGCTTTTGAGATTTTAAGACGTTCGCCCCATTAGTTCGACGATTGTAAGAACCCTCGCCCCATTTAAGTCAATTTTAAGACTATTCGTGCCATTTAGGTGTCGATTTTTTCTTGGCGAGCGATAGCGAGCCTGTAATTTAAGGGGAACCGGCCTATGGCCGGGAAATTTTTCTACCGAAAAATGTACACATTTATCTTGAAAGGGGGTCTAGGGGGAGTAATTTTAAGCTTGATGGAAGTCTAGGGAATCAACTAAAAACCTCCCCTTAACTCCCAACATCAAACACCTCCAAATGAAATATATGAAAGCATGTGATCCTCCCGGGATTCGAACCTGGTACATGATTAAATTGATATCCACAACTCGAAAATGGATATTAATCGTGATCGTGTACATAGCCTTTATAGTAGTCATTTTCAGAGCTTCCGTGACCGTGTTTAGGATACCAAAGTTTCTCAGTGAATTTAACAAGGGCAACTGATACTAAAAAAAATAAGCCCCCATACACCTCACCAAAATGACGGGAAAGTTGTTATTTTAGACGTTTTCAAAATGACCGCCGCCGTCATCTTAAATTTTTTATAAAGTTCTATTTCTTGAAGTGAATGACCAAAAATGACAAGTTTGGTGTCTATTCCCACTAATTTTGGTGTCAGAAGATCAATGGCATGGCACAATTAAAAAATAATTAATAAATAATTACCAAATAATTAAGTAAATAAGAAAATAATTAAGAAAATCAATGGGATGGCACAATTCATGATTTAGAGTCCCATTAACCTCAACATCTAAGACAAATATGATGTTGTTAAATCCACTGAGAAACATTAACTGTGTTGGTGGTGTAATGGTTTAGATGCTTATGGTCTGGGTATGGTGCCCCGAGTTCGAATCCCGGGAGAACCATAATTATGCTGTCATTAATTTATTTAAGAGCATTGGGATTTGTAATGGAGGATTAATGTTAAGAACGGGGTGTTCCTTAATACCAAATACAGATCTTAAACACACTAACCATTACATCACAATACAGATGAGGACATGACCATTACATCACAATACAGATGAGGACATGACCATTACATCACAATACAGATGAGGACATGACCATTACATCACAATACAGATGAGGACATAACCATTACATCACAATACAGATGAGGAGATGACCATTACATCACAATACAGAGGAGGACATAACCATTACATCACAATACAGATGAGGAGATGACCATTACATCACAATACAGATGAGGACATGACCATTACATCACAATACAGATGAGGACATGACCATTACATCACAATACAGATGAGGACATGACCATTACATCACAATACAGATGAGGACATGACCATTACATCACAATACAGATGAGGACATAACCATTACATCACAATACAGATGAGGAGATGACCATTACATCACAATACAGATGAGGACATGACCATTACATCACAATACAGATGAGGACATGACCATTACATCACAATACAGATGAGGACATGACCATTACACACAATACAGACAGATGTATCACATACAGAGGACATGACCATTACATCACAATACGATGAGGACATGACCATTACATCACAATACAGATGAGGACATGACCATTACATCACAATACAGATGAGGACATGACCATTACATCACATACGATGATGAGGATGACCATTACATCACAATACAGATGAGGACATGACCATTACATCACAATACAGATGAGGACATGACCATTACACAATACAGATGGACATGACCATTACATCACAATACAGATGAGGACATGACCATTACATCACAATACATGAGGACATGACCATTACATCACAATACAGATAGATGAGGACATGACCCATTACATCACAATACGAGGACATGACCATTACATCACAATAGGACATGACCATTACATCACAATGAGGACATGAAACCATTACATCACAATACAGAGGAGGAGGGACATGACATACATCACAATACAGATGAGGACATGACCATTACATCACAATACAGATGAGGACATGACCATTACATCACAATACAGATGAGGACATGACCATTACACAATCGACCCTGGATCATTCTATACAGATGAGGACATTACATCACAACTTGATGACATGGACCATTACATCACAATACAGATGAGGACATGACCATTTACCGCCAGCAGAAAGTAAACCGACTATAGTTGTATAAAAATCGATGGTTCACTTTTTGGCCGATTTCTTCATATATTCATTATTGTTTTATTTTCCTCCTAGACCTCCATCAAACTTAAAGAAACATCCATTAGATCCCTCTTGTAGATTATTTTGTACATTTTTCGGTAGAAAAATGTTCCGGCCGAAGGCCGATTCTTCCAAAATTACAGGCTCACTATCGTTCGCCTGGAAAAAAAAATCGACACCTAAAAAGCACAAAAGGTCTTAATATTGACAAAGAAATGGGGTGAAATGTTTTAAAATCGACAAAACAATGGGACGAACTTCTTAAAATCTAAAAAACTAATGGGGTTAAAGATGAGGAAGAAGGGGGAACCATAAAAACGGCCCATCTCCCGTTAAATAGGCCAAAAGACACCCCTTGGCCCCTCTCTCTGCTTACCCTACAGAGACGGGCAGGGCAGCTTTAGGGCAGGTGTACTGTGACTGTTAATGTGTACGTGTGTGGCATTGTGTACGTGTGTGTGTGCGGGGGTGCTGTGTGTGTGTGGGTGGGGGGGGGGGGGGGTGCTGTGTGTGTGGGGTGATGCTGTTTGTGGGTGGGGGGGGGGGGGGTGCTGTGTGGGTGGGGGGTGCTGTTTGTGTGTGCGGGGGTGCTGTATGTGTGTGTGTGGGGGGGGGGGGGGGGGTGGGGGGTGCTGGGTGGGGGGTGCTGTTTGTGTGTGCGGGGGTGCTGTATGTGTGTGTGTGGGGGGGGGGTTGCTATACATTGTACAACTGCCAAATATTCCAGTTGTAATGTTTTAAGTTACCGGTACTGTACGTTTGCAGTGTGTCTGTTTCCATGCCTGTGTACACCGACAATACCCTCACTGTGTACGATCGCTACATAAAAGTAAAGGCACACATAACGATTAAACACGGGTCAGAAATTGTAGTGTCATATCCATTTACACTGGCCCTTATAGGCAAGATTTGAGGATCATTGCTCTCTTATATGCTTAAATTCAATACAACTACAGTTTCAGGTTTTAAGATATAATTGTATGAACGTGCTTAAGGAGTTATTTATGAGTTTTTATAACAAATAAAATATATACAGTATTATGGTGGTGCAATACGAATTTTGGACATCATTTTGGACATAACTGAACGTGGGGGTAGATGCACATAGGGGCAGACCTAGAAAGACGTGGGATCAGGTACTCCGGGCCAATCTCAAAATAAAGAACTTGACAACAAAAGCAACCCATATATTTTCTTTAGTTATCGAGAAATCAATTACTTAGGGAATCGATTTAACATCAGCTGGAAAGAAATAGCCTCTCCCAAGTATGCGGTGATGTAGGTAAGGCAGTAGTAGTACCCGAGCCCTCTCCCCTTATATATCCAAGCCGCTAGAGTCAACAGCCACCCTTACTGCGCCGCGGGTTCTGTGTTTACCTTATGATCAGGCTGGCGGAGTGCTCGCTAATGATCATTACCGGGTTACGCTACGGCCGGAAGTGGAGGAGAGGTGCCAGACTGATAGTCACACAGATAGATGATTATATATATATATACCGAGAGAGAGAGAGAGAGAGAGAGAGAGAACACATTGGGTTGGTACCGTAGTGCCTATAACTTTAATGTTTAAAATAATCGTGCTCCTCAGAACCCCAGTATTATGTATCAGATCCAGTGCTGTGTAATAATTAACCCTTTCAGCGCCATGACGCCTTAGTACCTGGGATTCTGGCTAAATGTAGATGACTTTATGCCGTTTAAGAATGACCTATGTTATTAAGAGGGCTTATTGAGATCGTGTTTACCCTCTTCAGTCGTATATGTAGATTATAAAGTATAGCAAATCTTCTAATGGTAGCCAGAATACAATTGAAAATACGTAATGGTGGTGAAGGGGTTAATAATGCAATATTTATAGATAGAGCACCTAACATATACTGTATATACTGTACAAGACACAGTGTATTTTTTTAGAGTATATGTGTGTCTTTATATTTATTTTTACTGATGTAAGCAGAGTAGATATTGTTAGAATCTATAATATATGTGTTCAAAATGTAATTGTCACGAATATTGTGATGGGTTCAAACATATAATAAATATTTATTGAAAATATTTGTATTATAAATTATAAACACGCTACGTCTGATACTCATGATAATTTATCTATGAATTAATACCAGTAGGCTATCTAAAAATAGTTTTGCAATATATGTGAAGACTCTCCTGCGTGTGCGGTGTTATTGGTCTGCTAGGATGGCTGTGGGGGTGAGAGACAGTTTTGTTTACTCCAAAACTTTTACTTAAGAAAATTGAATCATGAATACAGACAGTCGGGGTCTATATTCTTATCCTGGGCACCACCTATACTGTATATGTAACTATTCTCGTCAAGTAATAGCACAAATAAATAAATAAATAAATGCCCGGTAAATAAATAAATAAATAAAATAATTATATATCAATTAATATAAATATTAACAAATATTATTTTACACCCTTGGCAAAAAAAATAGTGAGAGAGAGAGAGAGAGAGAGAGAGAGAGAGAGAGAGAGAGAGAGAGAGAGAGAGAGAGAGAGAGAGAGAGAGAGAGAGAGAGAGAGAGAGAGAGAGAGAGAGAGATTTAGAACAAGAACAAGTTAGGAAGAGGGGAGGGGAGACATAAAAATGAAGGGGTAACTACATAAAAGTTACGGAACTAGGACAACCCAAACTTGACGGTAAAAATGCTTTAAGGGGAGATGGGTCGTTTTTCCGGTCCCCCTTCTTCCTCGTGTTTAAGCCCATTATTTTTCAGATTTTATGCAGTTCGACCCATTAGTTAGTCGATTTTAAGACCTTTCGCACCATTTATTCGTCAATATTTAGACCTTTCATGCTATTTAGGTGTCTATTTTTTCCTGGCGAACGATAGTGAGCCTGTAATGTTGGAAGTACCAGCCTTTGGCCGGAACACTTTTTTACCGAAAAATGTACAAATTAATCTAGAAGGGGGATCTAATGGATGTTTATTTACATTTGATGGAGGTCTAGGGAGGAAACTAGAAAAATAATAAATACATGAAAAAATCGCCCAAAAAGTTAACCATCTCCCCTTAAGGGAGCAGTGGTTATTTTTTGGGGTCTATTTATTTATGTATTAATTTAGTTTATAGTTTCCTCGCTAGAACTCCATCCAGCTTTAATACCCCCCCCCCCCCCCACGTCAATGCCCTCCTTTAAGACAAATTTGTATATTTTTGCGATATCAAAATGTCCCTTTCCTATTAAATTACAGGCTCGCTATCGCTCGCCAGGAAAAAATCGACACCTAAATGACACGAAGTCTTAATATTGACAAAAAAATGGGGCGAAAGGTCTTAAAATCGCCAAACTAATGGCCCGAACGTTAATAAACTCTGAAAACTAATGGGGCTGAACATGAGGAAGAAAGGGGGACCAGAAAAATTACCCATCTTCCCTTAAGGGGAGGTATTTAGTTTTTTTCCCTAGACCTCCATCAAGCTTAAAATTACACCCCCTTGAGTCCCTTTCAAGATAAATTACCGAAAAATGTCCGGCCAAAGGCCGGTTCCTCTTAAATTACAGGCTCGCTATCGCTCGCCAGGATAAAATTGACACCTGAATGGCACGAAAGGTCTTAATATGGGGTGAAAGTTCTTAAAATCGCTAAACTAATGGGGGCAAACATTTTATAATATCAAAAGCAATGGGGCTAAACATGAGGGAGAAAGGGGTCAAGAAAAAAATCCCTCAAGTGGAGATCACCCCTTAAGGCCATCCCTGGAATACGTAATGTAGGTCCGAGACTGAAGGCCGGCGGGGGGGGGGCAGGAAACATACAACGCAACAGATTATAATCTTGTTTTGATTTAACGAGGTAGTGTTGGTTTTTGGGTCTATATATTAATGTATTAATATATTTTTTGAGTTTCCTCGCTAGACCTCCATCACACTTTTAAAAACCCCCACTTTCAAGATAAATTTGTATATTTTTCGGTAGGAAAAATTTGTTCCAGTCGAAGGCCGGTTCCTTCTAAAATTACAGGCTCGCTGTCGCTCGCCTGGAAAAGTTCGACACCAAAATGGCACGAAAGGTCTGAATATTGACAAAGAAATGAGTTGAATGGTCTTAAAATCGACAAACTGATAGAAAAAATTTCTAAAAAATTTCTAAAAATAAATATCAAACCTAATGGGGTTAAACATGAGAGAGAAGGGAGTCCAAAAAAAGCAACCAAACACGAAACCCGTATTGATAAAGATGGCCGTTAGTGTTGTCCCGCAAAAAAAAAAAAAAAAAAATAAAAAAATAAAAAAAAAAAAAAAAAAAAACGAGGAACAATAAAAAAAATCAGCGGTGGGTTTTCTCGGGTATAAAATTCCCATCGCGGAACTCTTAAAAGAATCCGCTCGTCTTCTAAATCTCTTCTTGATAGCCTTTCCGCAGAGTCCCCCATGTTCCCCCACAATTACATTCTTACCTTTTATGGGGGTTTTATGGGGGGTTTGGTGTTGGGAGTGAAATAAATACATTCGATTATTTTTCAATTAGCTAGATACAATTACTTAATAACGATGTACAATTGTTATAATATCTACAGTGTTAGTTAGTTTATTCATCATGACATTTTGTTCTGAAATAAAAGCCTACTTTAATTTAATTTTCTCCCTCTAAATTCCGGCACTTACCGGTATTTACTCATTCAATTTACGCAAAAATCATGCGTAGACATGCTAAGCAGTTAAGCCGGAGCCACACGAGCCGTTTTTCGAGCAATTTTTACGGGCAATTATGGTCTGGCAGCATCAATAATTACACTTTATCAGAATACAGCCGCCTAACATACTCTACCTTCAGTCTAGTTACCGATACCAGTGCAAAAAAGTCCCTAAATATAACGAGAAATAACTTGCTCATGGAAAATTGACGGAAAAATCGCTCGTGTGACAGCGGCTTTAGTCTGATATTGTCGTTTTCGCTATCCATTTTGTCTTCTGATAAATAATATATATGCGTATGATCGACATCATTTATAAATTAGTCATTGCAAGTTCAAGAAGATTTCGTCCACAAAAAATCCAATATATTCCCATTTGAGATTCCTGTATATTGGAAATCTCTAACCACGTAATTAAGGGGGTCATCGTCTTTTTTTTATCTTTCTCTCTTTCCCTGGCTTGTATGCATTCGGCCCCATTCAGCCAACTGTTTTAAGACGTTTATCCCCATCCAGATGTCGATATCTTCCTGGCGAGCGATAGCGAGCCAACATTGTATGGAGAAATCCGGCTTCGCCGGAGACATTTTTCTATCGAAAAATGTACAAATTTAGCTTGCTGTCAAAACAAAACTATATACTGTACTGTATATGCTGGCTCGCTACCGCTCACCAGGAAAATATTGACACCTGGATGGGGTCTTAAAACAGTAGGCTGAATGGGGCCGAATTGATACAAGCCAAAGAGAGAGGGAGAGAAAGAGGAAAAAAGAGCGAAGTGGGCCCCCTTAAGCTCTTACCTTCAATGGCATCAGACTTTTGTAATTATTTTCCAATGTCTCGCTCTTCTCCACGATAGTCGAGCGCCGGGACGATTGAATTTCAGAGAGAGAGAGAGAGGGAGTGAGAGTGAGTGAGTGAGTGAGTGTGAGATATATATGGATAAATAGAAAGATAGATATAGACAGACAGACAAACAGACAGAGAGAAAGAGACTTACATACATAGACTTACATCGATACACTGGCCACACAGACCTTACGATCCAAACGAGGTGGTCAGGACTTAATTCTAGTAGAGATGGCATATCCGATAGAAAAGGAGAGTTGAAGGAAAGGATAGAAAAGAAGAAGGCTCTCTCCCCACCCTCCGTTCCCTCCGGCAATTGCCGTACATGAAAAAGTTGGAAGTGATTAACCTTGCTGGGCTTCGAAATCCCCAGAAGGAATTTACAGGAAAGATTGGAAAAAAAAGAAAGGGAAACAGAAAAGAAATAAAACAAAAAATCATGCAACCCTTCGCCTTAGCAGCATGTAACTTTTGGGGTTAATTGGAATCATCCAACCCATCACCCTTAGTAGTATGTACATATTTAGTGATGTTTATTATTCTTATTTGTTATTTGTGTATTATTATTATTTTTTTCTTTTCTAACGCTCTCTTCAGCTGAACAAGAGAGAGAGAGAGAGAGAGCGAGAAAGAGAGCAAAAGAAAGAAAGACAGAAAGAGAGAGAGAGAGAGCCTATACACACGGACAACACGTTATCATCCACAATAAAACCAGCCGTATATTTCTTCCTCTCGGCTTTTTATCGGGTCGGCATTCATCCCCATCTTAAATATTATGGTCCGTGGCTATCACCCCGAAGGTCACTATAGGAAACCG
>CM064529.1:11844806-11867306 GCA_032716605.1 Paralithodes platypus | reverse complement strand
TCCACTACTTATAAAACCACTTACTAATCCATAAGTTTGCTCTATCAATCACTACCTCATAGAATCACCGTCATCACAATCACTACCTCATAGAATCACCGTCATCACAATCAATATACCTTTTCTCTCACATGCACAATCACTATCCACTACAAATAAAACCACTTACTAATCATTAAGGCTGTCCCATCAATCACTCTCCATTTTTTACCTTTCACTCGCTAATCAACCTCACATAACTCTACCCAGGGTCCAGAGAATATATTCTCTGGACCCTGACTCTACCCATATCCAGCAGTCGCTCTCCGTTAAGGGGGCCCACCTTGCTTTTTTTCTCTTGCTCTCCCTCTCTCTTTGGCTTGTATCCATTCGGCCCCATTCAGCCTACTGTTTTAAGACTTTATCCCCATCCAGGTATTAGTATTTTCCTGGCGAGCCAGCATATATATATTTTGTTTTGACAGCAAGCTAAATTTGTACATTTTTCGATATAAAAATGTCTCCGGCGAAGCCGGATTTCTCCATACAATGCTGGCTCGCTATCGCTCGCCAGGAAGAAATCGACACCTGGATGGGGATAAACGTCTTAAAACAGTTTGCTGAATGGGGCCGAATGGATACAAGCCAGGGAAAGAGAGAAAAGGAGAGAAAGATAAAAAAAAAGCCAGTGATCCGCCTTAACTATCCAACCACTCACCCCTTATCCACTTACCCCACAGTCACTATCCAACCACTGACCCCTTATCCACTTACCCCCCTAGTCACTATCCAATCACTAACACATTATCCACTTACCCTACAGTCACTATCCAACCACTTACCCTACATTCACTATCCAACCACTTACCCCTCATCCACTTACCCTACAGTCACTATCCAATCACTAACACCTTATCCACTTATCCTACAGTCACTATCTAACCACTTACCCCTTATCCACTTACCATACAGTCACTATCCAACCACTTACCCTACAGTCACTCTCCAATCACTAACACCTTATCCACTCACCTTACAGTCACTATCCAACCACTTACCCTACAGTCACTCTCCAATCACTAACACCTTACAGTCACTATCCAACCACTTACCCTACAGTCACTCTCCAATCACTAACACCTTATCCACTTACCTTACAGTCACTATCCAACCACTCACCCTTTATCCACTTACCTTACAGTCTTCCATTCGTCCACCCATTTACAACAGTCCACTATCTCTCTACAGTATGCCTTCCACCTCTCCTCTCACCCACTCCCCCCACCCAATACCCTCCCTCCACCCCCACTCTCCACATACACCATCCACCTCCCCCACCCAATACCCTCCCTCCACCCCCACTCTCCACATACACCATCCACCTCCCCCACCCAATACCCTCCCTTCACCCCCGCCCTCCACATACAACATCCACCTCCCCCACCCAATACCCTCCCTCCACAAACACTCCCCACATACATCATCCACCTCCCACCCACCTCCCCCACCCAATACCCTCCCTCCACCCCCACTCTCCACTCTCCCGACCCAATACCCTCCCTCCACCCCCACTCTCCACATACACCATCCACCTCCCTCACCCAATACCCTCCCTCCACCCACACTCTCCACATACACCATCCACCTCCTCCACCCAATACCCTCCCTCCACCCCCACTCTCCACTCTCCGCACCCAATACCGTCCCTCCACCCCCACTCTCCACTCTCCACAAACACCATCCACTCTCCCCACCCAATACCATCCCTCCAGCCCCACTCTCCACTTTCCACATAAACCATCCACTTCCCCACCCAATACCATCCCTCCACTCTCACTCCCCTCTCTCCACATACACCATCCCCCTCCCCACCCAATGCCATCCCTCCACCCCCACTATCCACTCCTCTCATACATCATCCACTCTCTCCACGTACCTATGTGGAGTTCGCCACTCTGCTAGTGGCACCGAGGAGCGCACCGCCCTCGGTGCGCTCCCTCCACCACTCAATACCATTCCGTCACTCCCAATCTCCACTCTCCACACATACCATCCACTCCACCATCACAACCTCCACCATATTCCGATAACCAGGGGAAAAAATCAAATCGAAATATCTGAATCAACGGTATTTTTGCAGCATCTGTTTTGGGCGGTAAAAAAAAGGTATGTTTTCCAAATTAAGACCCGGGCTGACTATCGGGTTCATATGCTGTTTACGTGGTGTGCAGTGGGCTGTGGGCCAGGCTCACAATTCATGGGGAAAATAGGCGGGCGATAAATTAGTTTGTTGAAGTTATTGACGAGTGCTTAATTGCCTATTGTTTATTATTGTTGTTATTGTTACTAATGCCACGCTTAAAGGCGGTGTCACACGAGCTATTTTCCGTCAATTTTTACGGGTAATTGTAGTCTGGCAGCTTCAAAATATAAGTTCCATAAAAAAAATAACTACCTAACTTAACCCCTTCAGCACGATGAAGTTATTTTCATCATATTCTGGTTACCATTAGACGATTTTCTTTAGCTTATAATCTACCTCTTGGACTCAAAGGGGTAAATGCGATTTCAATACATCCTCCAAATAACGTAGGTCCCTCTTAAAATGCATAACATCTTCCAATTTAACCAGAATAAAAGGAAAAAGGAAGTTATCGTGTTCAAGGGGTTAATCTACCTTCATTCTAGACTCCGATTCTAATGCGAAAAAGGCTAAAAATAGAACGAGAAAATACTTGCTCAACGAAAATTGCCGGAAATGCGCTCGTATGACACAACCTCAATATTATGGTATGATGTGGTGCATGTGTGTGTGTGATGTATACATGATGTGGTGCATGTGTGTGTGTGATGTATACATGATGTGGTGCATGTGCGTGTGTGATGTATACATGATGTGGTGCATGTGTGTGTGTGATGTATGCATGATGTGGTGCATGTGTGTGTGTGATGTATGCATTTCTGTAAGTGTGTATTTCATAAACGTAATGTATGTGTACGTTAAATCTGTCTTTCTCTGCGTTGTACCTCGTATTGGTTTCGGTTATATGTAGTTCGCTTATAAAAAGTTGGATTCTGGGGTGGGGAAGGGGTGGGGGGGGGGGGCTGTGAGGAGATAAGGTTATATAGATACCTCATAATGATAACACACATACACACACACACACACACACACACACACACACACACACACACACACACACACACACACACACACACATCCCACACCTTATTGTAGACAAACAGACACGTACACAGTCACACAAAGACCTACACACACAGACCTAACATAGACCTACACACACAAACTTAAACAAAGACCAACACACGAAGACCTACACACAGAGACCTACATACACATATCTACACAAGGACCTACACACACAGACACACACACATACAGACCCACACACACATACAGAGACTTACACACACACACACACAGACCCACACACCTACTCACACACACACACACACAGACCCACACACACACAGAGACTTACACACACACACACACACACACACACAGACCTACACACACACACACACACACACAGACTCATACACACACACACACAGACACCCGCATATATTAATCAATGCTCTCAATATCCTGTCGATCACACTTACCACCACACATTATACACCTCCCAATGCGCAGTTACCCACAGAAGTTCGCCCCACCTCCGTAACTTTAACCCCTACAGCACGATGGCGTACTTTCCATCATATGCTGGTTACCATTAGACGACTTTCTTTAGCATATCATATAATCTACCTCTAGGAACTCGAAGGGGTGAATGGGATCTCAATAAAGCCTCCGAATAGCATATAGGTTCTTCTTAAGGGGAGATATCCACTTGAGGGATTTTTTCTTGACCCCTTTCTCCCTCATGTTTAGCCCCATTGCTTTTGATATTATAAAACGTTTGTCCCATTAGTTTAGCGATTTTAAGAACTTTCACCCCATATTAAGACCTTTCGTGCAATTCAGGTGTCAATGTTATGCTGGCGAGCGATAGCGAGCCTGTAATTTAAGAGGAACCGGCCTTCGGCCGGGAAATTTTTCTACCGAAAAATGTACAAATTTATCTTGAAAGGGACTCAAGGGGGTGTAATTTTAAGCTTGATGGAGGTCTAGGGAACAAACTAAATACCTCCCCTTAATCCCTTCTCTACCGGCGACGTTCCTTTAGCTTTGTTCTGGCTACTATTAGATGATTGTATTCAGTTTAAAAAGGGTCTCCGGAGCAATGAACAGGCTTCGAACCCTCTCCCTTAACCCTATATACTGCCACAGATCCTTCTTAAACCACAGAAAATAGTATAAATATAGTCAGAACATAATGAAAAAGGCGTCACCGGTACATAAGGGCTTAAGAGGAGGTTTTTAGTGTGTTTCCTAGACTTCCATCAAGCTTGAAATTACACCCCCATGACCCCCTTTCAAGATAAATTTGTACATTTTTCGGTAGAAAAATTTCCCGGCCGAAGGCCGGGTCCTCTTAAAATACAGGCTCGCTATCGCTCGCCAGGAAAAAATCGACACCTAAATGGGACGAAAGGTCTTAAAAGTGACATAAATGGGGTGAAACTTCTTAAAATCGACAAACTAGTGGGGCGAACATCTTAAAACTTCAAAAGCAATGGGGCTAAACATGAGGGAGAAAGGGGTCAAGAAAAAAATCCCTCAAGTGGAAATCTCCCCTTAAACTGCATACAATCGTCTAATGTTAACCAGATTAAAAAGAGGTCATCGTGCTGAAGGGGTTAAGTATGAAAGTCAACATAGTGTGATTGAATTGACCACTTGCGAGTTTCAGGCTATAAGGAAGTTGGAGACATGCACATTGATATTAAACCGAAATGCAATAATAATGCACGTTTCAGATGGATAAATGGTATGTTGAATTGGGGTTTTATGTATTCATATATGTACTACGACCGTATTTTAGCTGTCAATTCTTTTAAATATCGTTGTCTACAGCTCCAACTTCCTTATAGAACGAAACTCGCAAGTCGGCAATTACAAGAACAATTTGTGATGAAGCCGTAAAAACAATCGTGTGAAATATCTACAACGTAACAAACTACACTCCTACTTTAAGGGAGAATGGGCGTCTATATTTGCTCATATACCGGTATGTATCTATTTAATATATATATTTTGGTTTAATTTCTTCCCTGAATGGGTTAAGGGGGGGATTGGGCGTATTTATTTGCTTATCTATAGGCCTATATATATTTGTTTTATTATTTTTTTTTTCCCTCCCTAGACCTCCATCAAGCTTTTACAAAAACATCCCAGACCCCCTTCAAGATACATTTGTACATTTTTCGATAGAAATTGTCCTGGCCGACGGCCGGTTACCACTATATTACAGGTTCGCTATCGCTCACCAGGAAAATAATCGACACCTAAAGTGTACGAAAGGTCTAGATATTGACAAAGAAATGGGGTGAAAGGTCTTAAAATCGCCAAACTAATGGGCCAAACGTCTTAAAATCTGAAAACTAATGGGGCTAAATATGAGGAAGAAGGGGTGGCCAGAAAACCGAACCAACAAGTAAAACACTCACTCAAGCCACTACGGTATCTGAGCTGTAGATAACGGACCCCAAGCATACCTGAAAGTAGATAAGGAATCACGCATTAGTCATGGAAGCGGTATAATAATGGTGATAATCCGGAGCCAGTGCGTTATATATCAAGTTTATAGCGCGTCATCAACTTTATAGTACTTTTTTCCGATCCAGAGTGTCACCTACCTATGTCACCTATGTGGAGTTCGCCACTCTTGCTAGTGACACCGAAGAGCGCACCGCCCTTCGTTGTTGTTTGATAAATTGGTGCAGCAGTTTATTCGAAGAGGTGGAGCGCACCCTTGTGAAGATGGGCTCGTCTGGCACTTTTTGTAGTTCGACATCGAGAGCTCTCTTGAAGCTGTCTAACGAGACACCTCTCATGTCTCTCACTCGCCGCGGGAGTTTGTTGAAGAGACGTGCTCCTCTATGTGATAACCAGCCCTCACGCAGAGAGCCCATAGCCCCCCGATTTATCATCTTGGGGATCTCGCATTCCCAGCCTCTCCTATCATTGAATTTCATTGCTATTGGTGTATGTAGATTTGGTACAAAATCCTCTGCGATTTTCCACGTATATATTATTAAGTATCGTTCCCTTCTACGTTCCAACGAATATAGTTTGAGTGATTTTAAGCGATCATCAACCGGAGCTATTTTGTTTCAAGACTAGAATGAATAGAAGGAATACACGTATACCTCCATCACCACCACCACAACAACAACAACAACAACCCCCACCATCACAACCAATACTACCTCCACAACCTCCACCACCACCACTACTATAATTAAGGTGAAGACATGGCAATTTACCGTCAGCTGGAAAAAATATATAATATACCTCCACCACCACTGCCAGAGTTCGACCAGAGGGTGAGGAGAGAGCACTGTTGAGGCGTTGTTAAAATCTGTAAATCACAAGAGGGAGGACGTTCGCTGGCCGTAATGTTGGAACGTATAAATCACGGAGAGTTTGGTGGCGGGGGATGGCGTAAGAGTGGGAGGGAGGGATCGGAGGGTGCGGGAGAGGGGTGGATAAGAGGGGGGGGGGGGGGGGGGGTAAGAGTGGGAGGGAGGGATTGAAAGGTACGGGAGAGGGCGGGATAGAAGAGATAGGTGCGTAAGAGTGAGAGGAATTGTAGGGTGCGGGAGAGGGAGGGGGGGGGGGGGTAAGAGTGGGAGGGAGGGATTGAAAGGTACGGGAGAGGGCGGGATAGAAGAGATAGGTGCGTAAGAGTGAGAGGGATTGTAGGGTGCGGGAGAGGGAGGGGGGGGGGGTAAGAGTGGGAGGGAGGGATTAGAGGGTAGAAGATATAGGTGGAATAGCAAATAGGGAGACTAGAAATAGGAAAAGGAGCGAGTAGGAAGGGAATGGAGACAGGGAATGAATAATAAAAGGAGAAGGAGAGTAAGGAGATCAGATGGATGGAATTGAATATGGATAGAGTAGAAAGGAGGAAGTTAAGTAGAGGCAAAAACTGGTGGCAGGGAAAAAGTCCAAGAAAATACCCAAACCGAGAAGTCACTAAGCACACCAGCTGACCACCGCCGCCACTCCGTCAATCTTCACCAGTGTTGCCAATTTACCTACTTTCCTGCTAGATCTAGAGGTATTTACTTCGAGGCAAATTTGTACATCTAGCGACATGAATTATAGCGACATTTTATAGATTTGAGCCATTATAGAACGATATGGTCGAGATTGTGATGTTATTCTAGCAATGTTCGGCATCTATGTACTAGCTAACGGGCTTGATTTGGTAACCCTGCTTACTCTCCAGTCAGCCTCGTAATCTCATCACTATGCGGAAAGTAGATACGAGGTGCCATTGTAAAGGCTTATCCCTCAATAGTACCTTCTCCTGCCCTGACGTAACAGTGGTGGGAAGGCATCTAGGGCGGGGTCAAAGTGCCCAGGTCATCGCGTTTCCGCTGGCCATTACTTTAGTGTGCGTGCGGAAGGTGTGTATGTGTGTGTGTGTGAGGTGTGTGTGGTGTGGGGGGCGGCGGCCGGAGCCACAGTCATATACCAAACAGGGGACCCACAAACACTTCCATGGGACGCCATTTTGGGAACACTCAAACACGTAGCATAAAATTTAACCCTTTCAATATGATAACCTACGTTAATATAATTACACTGTGGATTTTTAAAGAGAACCTTATTTAGTTTAGGAATGACCAATCATCATCCTAGGCTTATACAATGCGCCTCCAATCACTCCTTCAGTACAGTGATGCAGGATTTTCATGTCACCTATATAGCAGCAAACGAGTGAATTCAGTTTAGGAAAAACCTCTTGTAGCTAAGGATTAATATAAATGTGTTTATAATATTGGAACTACTTTTTAAAATTAATCACTACCCATTTAACCCTTTCACGCACATATGACGCAGAGGTTGCCAGATTAGCAATAAGAAATAGAGTTCTCTCACTCTTATAATTACCTCTCCAAAATTAGTTTTCTGCCCACAGCTAACTCAAAGACAACAGCAGAGGTTGAAGTAACTAAACTAAAGGTTTCTAAATACCCCTGATAGTAACAAAGGCCTTAAAGTATCCCTAATAGGCTCAAAATCGTGTCATATGTAGGAGAGGGTTAATCTAGTTGTCCAGTATCTGAATTGTGAAGGGTCCGAGAGAGAGAGAGAGAGACTTGGGGCGCGGCAAGAAAGGATAAGGGAGGTTCGAAGATGGAGAGACACCGGCCGGGAAGGAGGGCAGGAGGAGGAGCAGAACGTTGGTGGGGAAGATGGAGGGCAGTGGAGATGGAAGAAGCGATAACAGAAGGAAAATATATATATAAGAAAGAAAAAAAAGTCAGAAGCGATAAGAAAGGGAAAAAATATATATAAGAAAAAAGTCACAACGAAAAGGTTATTTTGGATGGAACAGTAGCAGAAAATATATACTATATAATAACTATACAAAAAACTACCGGTATATACAGTAAAAATTGAGTTACTTGTAAATTATACATACATACATATATATATATATATATATATATATATATATATATATATATATATATATATACCGGTATATATATATATACTGCATATATATATATATATAATTTTATTTTTTTATTTTTTAGTAAAGGGAGAGAGAAAATACGGTTTGAAGACAAGTACAAGGGAAATCAGATGTCTTGCTGATGGGGAAAAAAAAAAAAAAATTGCTGCCGTATGCAGGTATCGGGTAAAAGAAATAAGCTAGATCATCAACAGCGATAAGGAAACCTGGAGAAGACGTCATGGGGCGGGAGGAATATATATGGATACACCGATGACTTCCAGATAGCCAAAAGGAGGTCTAGAGAAACATAATAAAAACGACAGCTAATATGTCAGCAACAGCGAGCAGTGTTGCCAATTATCTACTTTCTCGATAGATCTAGAGGTTATCTACTTCGATCTAGCGGCAAATATTTACATCTAGCGACAAAAATTATAGCGATACTCGGAGATTTGAATAATCTTAGAGCGATATTCTAGAGATTGTGACATTTTTCTAGCAATATTCTGGAGATGTGAGCCATTTAAGAGCGATATTCTAGAGATTGTGGCATTATTCATGTGATTTTCGGCATTTATTCACTATCTTTCGGCCTTCTCGCGACTTTTGAGAACGGAGCCAGCGGTATTTTGTGTCTTAAGGGGAGAGGGTCGTTTTTCTGGATCGCTTTCTCCCTCGTGTTTAGCCCCATTTGTTTTGAATTTTAAGATGTTTGCCCCCTTCAGTTTGTTTTTATTTTAAGAACTTCCGCCCCATTTCCTTGTCAATATTAAGACCTTTCGTGCTATTTGGGTGTCTACTGTATTTGTTTTCCTGGCGAACGATAGTGAGCCTGTAATTTTGGAAGAACCAGAACATTTTTCTACCGACAAATTTACAAATTAATCTAGAAGGGGGATCTAATGGATTTTTTTTTTTTTTTTAAAGTTTGATGGAAATCTAGGGAGGAAACTAAAACAATAATTAATAAATGAAAACAAAATTCGACCAAAAAGTAAACCATCCCCCCTTAATTTGGTAACCGTGCTCGCTGTCGAAATGTAAACAACCAGGAAGTCGCCTAAGATAACCCCAATATTAGGCTGGGTCCCCTCGTGTGTGCCCCCCCCCCCCCCCCCCCCCTGCCAGCCAATATGGTGAATCCGGTTCGCTCACAGGTCAAACTCGAAAACAAGGATTGAAGCAAACGACCCGACCACGCCAACATTTACATGTATCCTATCCAACCAAACCGATCCCCACAAAGGATCGCAGGAAGAGATAAAGGAAGAGGAAGGGAGATACAGACAAAGGAAAGAGAAGGGAAGGAAGGGATAAAGGAGGAGGAAAGGAGATACGGATAAAAGAAAGAAAAGGCAGGAAGAGATAAAGGAAGAGGAAGGGAGATACAGACAAAGGAAAGTAAAGGGAAGGAAGGAGGAAAGGAGATACGGATAAAAGAAAGAAAAGGCGGGAAGAGATAAAGGAGATACAGATAACGGAAAGAAGTAAAAGGGAAGGAAGAAAACGGAGATAATAATAAAGGAAAGGAGTAAAAGGGAAGGAAGCGTGGGAGAGAGAGAGGGTAGGAAGGTGACTGATTCAGGAGGACCGTGGTGGCGTGTCGAACCTCATTGGTGACTGTGATGAGGGAGGGGGGGAAGGGGGGGGAAGGGGTAGGAGTGAAGGAAGGAGGGGAAGAAGGAGGGGTAGGGGAAAGCTTAGATAAGAGAAGGGAAAGGGAGGGGAAGGGGGTTATGGTACAGTCTCGTCCAGAGGTCGAGTCTACCTTTCCTTGTTTGGGCCATCCTTCAGTGGCCTTGACGAGAGCTGCTCCCCCCCGAGTCTGTAGGTGATTCTGGACAATTGCTGTGTGTTTGTTTGTTATTATGTTTGTCTCTCTATTTGTAATAGTGGGGCAGATATGTGAAAGAATTTGTTGGAATTGTGCGTTTCTTGATAGAAGTGTCAAAATTGGCACACACAATAAAAAACGCAGAATAATCAAAATTAGCTATCGCATGTTTAGCCTATGTTGGCTTTGGCAGCCCCTTTCCAATTAATCTCCATTAGAGTACTGAAACACAAATATTTACCCCAAACTGTATACTGTGGTAGAGATGTCAAACTAGTCTCAAATGGCTCGTCTGGACAAGGGAAACAATAAATGTTCAGACAATGTTTATAGAATGTTGACCATTTGACATGTACTAGTCGTAGAGTTAAATAAATATTTAATTTGTAATCTGTTTAATCTTTAACCCCATGTCCCTCTTGCACCCCATGTCCCTCTTGCACCCCATGTCCCTCTTGCACCCCATGACCCTCCCACACCCCCATGCCTCCTCCCCCACACCCCATGTTCCTCCCACACCCCATGCACCGACCACACCCCTTGTCCCTCCCACACCCTCAGCCTTTTTCCACACCCCACACCCAAATGTCCCTCCCAAACCCTCAACCTCTCCCTTCACCCCACCCCCACACCCTCATGTACCTCCTAACCCTAACCCTATCCCTCTACCCCCACCCTCACAACCCACACCCCCATGTCCCTAACACCTCCACACCCCCCACACACTGACAAATTCAACTAGACACAATTTTCCCGACTGTCAATGACTATATTTATCCGCACATACGTTGCCCGGTGACGTATGTTATTGACGAGTGGGTTTCTATATTTCGTAGGGGTAGCGCGGGGATAGCATGCAAGCGGAGTCGGAAGCACGGTACCAGGACATCTCGCTACCTCACCACAGCGCTATCTAAATTGGAAAACACTAACATTCGCTAGAGAACCAATATTTTTGTCTTCACCCGGCCGAAATATATATTCCCTTGTCTTCACCCGGCCGAAATATACATTCCCTTATCAGCTTAATTCTCAATACTTATTTGGAATATGTAAATTTACTACGTTGCCCTCTGTATCGAAACACCCCCGGGAATTCTTTAGAGAAACTAAATGACCGAACAAAAATCGACACCTAAATGGCACGAAAGGTCTTATTATTGACAAAGAAATGGGGCGTAAAGTCTTAAAATCGCCAAACAAATGGGCCAAACGTCCTAAAATCTAAATACCAATGGGGCTAAACACAAGGGAGAAGGGGGCCAGAAAAATTGCCCCATCCCCCTTAATTAATGGGCTAAAGAGAACCTAAATAATCACACTTTGAGCTAATAAATGACACGATAACTTATGAATCGGTAGGTTATGTTAGGTGAAGATAATTACGTTTTACCTGATTGTGTAATGAATGTTAGCTTCGTTAGTTAGATAGTTAAAACAGGACTGTCAAGCCAGCACCCGGTTGTTGTTGTTGTCGTTCCCTAAGCTGCCTAGCCGAACAGCCCCGAGTCCCAAATGAAGGCCATGGCCATGATCGGGCTTTCCCACAGGGCTCTCAAGGAGTGTAGATTATGTTGTTGGCGTAAGTAATTGTGTAGAATGCAGTCTTGTAGGATGTGTTTAATATTATGGGGTGCCGTGTTGCATCCTGGACAGGTGTCGACGACGGATATATCCAGTCTTTTCTGATAGCTCAAAAGATTATCGTCAGGACTGGAGCCCCTTTTCGAGAACTCCAGTCCATTCTTGTTAGCTGCGGGAAGCGAGTCGGCCAGGTAGCGAGGTGGACACACCCAGGTACGGGATTATCGACACGGACGCGGGAATGCATTAGCCGCTTCACTTTGGGGAATACGAGCAATGACAATTTGGTGTGTGCTGCAGTTCAATGTGTGCAGCGCATGAATGTTCGCAAAAACCTGTATCGAAACATTATATGGTCATGTTTGTCCAGAATTATTTACCCCTAATGTACCAGCGCGGTCTTTTTATTATTATTATTAATATTATTATTTTTTTTTTTTTTTTTTTTTATTAAATGTAAATTTTTCGATATAAAATTATCTCGGCTCCTCTTAAATTACAGGCTCGCTAACGCTCGCAAGGAAAACAATCGGGGCACTTAATTGACACAAAAAGTCTTAATATTGACAACAAAATGGTTGGGTTGAATGGGGTGCCTTCTTGATTAGTATGTGTGTACTTGTTTTAGTGTGTGTGTGTGTACGTGTGTGTACGTGGGTGTTTCTTAGTGTGTGTGTGTGTGTGTGTGTGTGTGTGTGTGTGTGTGTGTACGTACGTGGGTGTTTCTTAGTGTGTGTGTGTGTGTGTGTTCAAGAGGAAGGCCCTCCCCCGGACCCCTGAGTTGAACTTCGCACGAGTTCGGATTTTACCCAGTTAACCGAAGTCACGCTTAGGCATTGGGTTTTACATTGGCTCACTGATAACTTGGTGAGACTCGATTTAACCTTTTCTGTACCGTCGACGTATACTTAGTTATATTCTAGCTATATTTAGACTGCAGTTTAAGAAGGATCTGGGGTAGTTAAAAGTATTAAGTGAAATAGTTTGAAGACTGTTAAGGGGAGATCTCCACTTGAGGGATTTTTTTCTTGACTCCTCTCTCCCTCATGTTTAGCCCCATTGCTTTTGATATTATAAAACGTTTGCCCCATTAGTTTAGCGATTTTAAGAACTTTCACCCCATATTAAGACCTTTCGTGCCATTCAGGTGTCAATTTTATCCTGGCGAGCGATAGCGAGCCTGTAATTTAAGAGGAACCGGCCTTCGGCCGGGACATTTTTCTACCGAAAAATGTACAAATTTATCTTGAAAGGGGGTCTAGGGGCTGTAATGTTAAGCTTGATGGAGGTCTAGCGAACTAACTAAAAACCTCCCCCTTAATTGCTTCTTAAACTGAATATAATGATTTAATAGTTGCAGAGTATTCGATAGAAAATGTCCGGTTCCTCCTAAATTAGTCTCGCTATTGCTTGCCAGGAAAAAAATCACACCTAAATGGCACGAAAGGTCTGAATATTGACAAAGAAATGGGGCGAAAGGTCTTAAAATCGCCAAACTAATGGGCCGAACGTGTTAAAAATTTAAAAACTAATGGGGTTAAACATGGAGGAGAAGGTGAGCCAGAAAAAACAACCATCCCCCTTGAAAACTGCACGAAGCATTATTTGTGTTTTAATTTTCAGTTACTTTTATATTTATTGGCTTCACGTGATTTTCTAGATGTGAGAGATCGAGAGCTTTATTTTTCTTTCTATCTCCTATGGTTGTGTATGTGTAAAAGAGAGAGAGAGTGAGAGTGAGAGAGAGCGAGAGCGAGAGAGAGAGAGAAAATACGATCCACTCCGTAAATAATTCCTTCTAGACAAATAGACATCATGACCTTAAATGTACCTTATGGCCTTGTTGACCTCACGTATAGCCCTCCTCCATCATGACCCCGCCCATAACATCCACTTTGACCTCTGCTTGACCTCCCCTACACCCCAACCAGTAGGCCATGTCAACCGGTGCCGACGTATTAAAGGGAGATGGGTCGTTTTTCTAGATCCCCTTCTCCCTCATGTTTAGCACTATTAGTTTTCAGATTTTAAGATGTTTGCCCTATTAGGCCTAGTTGTCGATTTTAATACCATCCGTCCCATTTCCTTGCCAATAGTAAGACCTTTCGTGCTATGTGGGTGTCAATGTTTTTCAAGGCGAACGATAGTGAGCCTGTAATACATATTTCGGTAGAAAAATGTACAAATTAATCTAGAAGGGGGATCTAATGGATGTTTTTTTTTTCTTAAGTTTTAAACTAGAAAAATAAATAATATATGACAAAATCGATCAAAAAAGTGAACCATCCCCTCTTAACCAGTGTTGTTAGGTTAGGTTGACCCCTTCTGTACCGGCGACGTCTTTTTCATTTTATTCTAGCTATATTTAGGCGATATTGTGCAGTTTAAGAAGGATCCGTGGTAGTAAAAAGGGTTAAGTGAGAAAGTTCGAGGCCTCTTAAAACCCTCTCCGACATATGACGCGATTTTGAGCCTATTGGGGATACTTTAAAGCCTTTGTTACCATCGTGAAAGGGTTAATTGCTGAATACAATCGTCTAATAGTAGCCAGAATAAAGCTAAAAAGACGTCGCCGGTACAGACGGAAGGGGTTAAGTTAGATTGAGTTAGGACTTTAATATGGCAATAGTTTAATTGGTCCTAGTCTAATGGTTGAGGGGGAGGGGGGGGGGAGGGGGAAGGCCGTATATAATTATTTGTTGATATATTTTGTTATTACTATTTTGTTTGGTTTCTTCCCTAGACCTCCATCAGGCTTAAAACAAACACAAACAAGACCCTCACCACACCACAGTTCCTTCACACCACTTCTCTATTATGATTTCCAAACCATGGCGGACCGTAACCGTGAACCCCTGAACTGCTGCGTAAACAAGCGGTCGCAGGAAGGAGGGCAGGTGAGGCAAATGTGTTCAAGCAGGTAAGGCAAAGGTGTTCAAGCAGGTAAGGCAAAAGTGTTCAAGCAGGTAAGGCAAAGGTGTTCAAGCAGGTAAAGCAAAGGTGTTCAAGCAGGTAAGGCAAAGGTGTTCAAGCAGGTAAGGCAAAGGTGTTCAAGCAGGTAAGGCAAAAGTGTTCAAGCAGGTAAGGCAAAGGTGTTCAAGCAGGTAAGGCAAAAGTGTTCAAGCAGGTAAGGCAAAGGTGTTCAAGCAGGTAAGGCAAAGGTGTTCAAACAGGTAAGGCAAAGGTGTTCAAGCAGGTAAAGCAAAGGTGTTCAAGCAGGTAAGGCAAAGGTGTTCAAGCAGGTAAGGCAAAGGTGTTCAAGCAGGTAAGGCAAAAGTGTTCAAGCAGGTAAGGCAAAGGTGTTCAAGCAGGTAAGGCAAAGGTGTTCAAACAGGTAAGGCAAAGGTGTTCAAGCAGGTAAGGCAAAGGTGTTCAAGCAGGTAAGGCAAAGGTGTTCAAGCAGGTAAGGCAAAGGTGTTCAAGCAGGTAAGGCAAAGGTGTTCAAACAGGTAAGGCAAAGGTGTTCAAGCAGGTAAGGCAAAGGTGTTCAAGCAGGAAAAGCAAAGGTGTTCAAGCAGGTAAGGCAAAGGTGTTCAAGCAGGTAAGGCAAAGGTGTTCAAGCAGGTAAGGCAAAGGTGTTCAAGCAGGTAAGGCAAAGGCGTTCAAACAGGTAAGGCAAAGGTGTTCAAGCAGGTAAGGCAAAGGTGTTCAAGCAGGTAAGGCAAAGGTGTTCAAGCAGGTATGGCAAATGCGTTCAAACAGGTAAGGCAAAGGTGTTCAAGCAGGTAAGGCAAAGGTGTTCAAACAGGTAAGGCAAAGGTGTTCAAACAGGTAAGGCAAAGGTGTTCAAGCAGGTAAGGCAAAGGTGTTCAAACAGGTAAGGAAAAGGTGTTCAAGCAGGTAAGGCAAAGGTGTTCAAGCAGGTAAGGCAAAGATGTTCAAGCAGGTAAGGCAAAGGTGTTCAAACTTTTAATACCGTACCTTCTGTACTGGCGACATCTTTTTCTTTATATTCTATCTATATTAAGACGATCTTATTCAGTTTACAAAGGGCCTCCAGCAAGTAGCAGGCTTCGAACTATCTCACTTAATCCTTTATGCTACCACAGATCCTTCCTAAACTGCACAACATCTTCTAAATATACCTAGAATATATTTTTTTTTTTTTTTTTTTTTTTAAGGAGACAGTGAACGGAGGAAGGAAAAACACAGATAAAACAAAAAGGTCCATGTGCCTAAAGGCATCCTCCATTCATAAAATGTTTGTAACAACTGGATTTAAACATTTGTAGATTGTAAGTTTGTGGAAAGCAATTCGAGGGAAGTGAATTCCAAAGAGTAGTAGCTCTGGGGATAAATGAATTCTGATAAGCAGAAGTTCTGCATTGTGGAGGAGAAAGTGTAAATTCATGGAATATAATTATTAAGACGTAGCCGCTACAGAATAGGTTAAGGGGATAAGGTCTTTTTTTCTGGACACCCTTCGCACTCATGCTTAGCCTCATTTGTGTTCAGATTATACAACGTTCGGCCCATTTGTTTGGCGGTTTTAAGGCCTCTCTCCGCTTTTCTTTGTCAATATTAAAAGTGTTCGTGTTATTTAGGTGTTGAATTATTCCTGGCGAGCGATAGCAAGCCTGTAATTTAGAAAGAACTGGACTTCGGCCGGAACATTTTTCTACCGAAAAATGTACAAATGTATTTTGAAGGGGGATCCTGGGGTTGTGTTTTAAGGTTGAGGGAGGTCTAAGGAGGAAACGAAAAATATAATAAATAAATTAAACAATCTAGCAAAAAGTTCCGGTGGTGTGAGTGTTCCGTGTTCCCCCCGGTCCAACTGTTGACCTAATGACCCCAGACCCCCGGCATACCACACGAACCCTCTGTAAGGAGAACTATTTATGGTGGTCCCACTCTATAACCGGTACCTCGTGTTGACTTCAATAACCACATTACTGGCATCAACGGCTACTAAGACCCTTTTATTAATTTATGTTTCCCTTCCTCTATTTATTGTCTTAAAACAATATATATATATATATATATATATATATATATATATATATATATATATATATATATATATATATATATATATATATATATATATATATATATATATATATATATATACGGTATATATACAGTATATATATACTGTATATATAATGAAAGTTTCACAGCGATTGTGATATTTATTTGTTTGCATATGAATTATGATTACGCCTGTGCTTGTTGATTTAACCAAGGATTGGCATAATTAATAGTTGCCAGGATCTACTGCAAAGGACGTCCCCGGTACAGAATGGGTTACCAAGTAGTGGTAATAGTGGGTGGCATAGAGGGGGTATGAGCCCCCCACACCGTGCGTGACTGATGGGGGGAGCGTGCGGGGACCATCTCACGCGCCTGGGTCATGCGTCACTTAAAGGACGATGGGGGTACTTATTTAATAATGTATATATATTTTATTTATTTGTTTTAGTTTCCTCCCAAGACCTCCATCAATCTTAAAAATATGACCCCCCCCCCCCCCCCTTCCCGAAGAAAATTTCCCGGCCAAAGGCCGATTCCTCTTAAATTACAGGCTCGCTATCGCTCGCAACGAATATTTCGACACCTAAGTGACATGAAAATTCTTAATATTGACAAAGAAATGGGGCGAATGGTCTTAGAATCGCCAAACTAATGGGCCGAACGTCTTAAAATCAGAAAACCAATGGGGCTAAACCTGAAGGATAAGGGTGTGTCCCGCAAATTCAACTACATTCCCCCCTTTTATGGTGAGGTTGCTTGCGTGCGTGTCACCAATATCCTCCCTGGTGCGTGCATGAAGGCAGGGCAGGCAGGCATCTCTCTCGTGCGTGCCAACCCCAACCCCTCCCTCCCAAGTCTCCGTAGATTTGCTTGGGGTGTTCTCCGTGCATAGCCAGGCCCCGTTTCCGCGTTTTTATTTTGTTTTATTTATATTGTTCATAGCCAGGACCTGTTTCCGTTTTGTATTGTTTTATTTTATTTATTTTTTATAGCCAGGCCTCGTTTCCATTTTTTGTTTTTTTTGCATCGCCAGGCCCCGTTTGCCCGTGTGTTTTCTATGTCCATGAAGGAGACAAAAGACAAGGCTGACTGTAACGAGTGTTCCCTTCAAGGTTGAACGAGTGACAGAGTGCCAAAATCAAGGCACGTTAGAGGTAATTTAGGGGTGTTGACAAGAAGTGTGGTGTGCTTGTTAAGTGTAGTGAAATTAATAGGTAGGACGAGGTGTTTGTGAGATTTAGCTGGATTACTCTCTAGTGTATATCCCTCCGTCTCTCATAGTGTCTTCTCCGTGCATAAACAGGCCCCGTTTCCGGATATTAACCTTTTGAAGATTGTGACGCATTTTGACATTATAGTCTGGCTATCATTAGACGATTTTAGACAGTTTAAAGGAGGATCTATGGGGATGATATGAGTAAAGAATATCTCATTTAACCCTCTGACTTCCACATAACCTGCGTAATCTGAATAAAATCGTCTAATAATAGCCAGAAAACAGGAAAAGCAATGCGTAACGGATCCTGAAAGGGTTAGTATTTGTTTCCGTATTATGTTATTGTTTATCGTCCTCGCCGTATAATAATGGCCTTCTGTCTCTTTAAGGGGAACATGGGCCGTTTTTCTGGTTACCCTTCTTCCTCATGCTTAGTCCCGTTGGTTTTTCAGATTTTATGGCGTTCGGCCCATTAGTTTGGCAATTTTAATACCTTTCGCCCCATTTCGTTGTCAATGTTAAGACATTTTGTGCCATTTAGGTGTCGATTTTTTCCTGGCGAGCGATAGCGAGCTTGTAATTTTAAGAGTAACCGGCCTTCGGCCGGGAAATTTTTCTACCGAAAAATGTACACATTTATCTTGAAGGGGGGTCTAGGGGGTGTTTTTTCTAAGCGAGGAAACTAAACAGATATATGAATAAATTAATTAATAGACACAAAAACCGGTCACTAGCCCCTTAACTTTGTGTCTTCGTCCTCGCCCCGCCTTCCATAACCCCTTCAGTACGATTGCGCCAATAAGTCATGTCCCAGCTGTCATTACGTTTGGCTTGCTCTGTGCTGTATAATTGCCTGTATTAATGTCTGTCAGATGTTGAATAGGGTGGGTGAGTGTAGGAACATGTTTGTATATCTCACTCAAAAAGAAAAAAAAAATCGTGTGTAAATATTGCTGATACCACTTATTGATCAAAACATAAATTGTGCCGAGACATCACTTATTAGGCCGACTGTACCGGCGACGTCTTTTACATTGTATTCTAGTTATATACACCCAAGACCCGCCTTCAAGAAACATTTGTACATTTTGGCCAGGAAATTTTAGCTCTTAACCCATTCAGCACCATGACGCCTTTTTACCTTGGATTCTGGGTAAAATTAGATGCTTTTGTGAAGCTAAAAAAGGACCTATGTTACTAAGAGGGTTTATTGGGATCATATTTACCTATTTGAGTCATTGCAAACTAAAGAAATCGTCTAATGGTAACCAGAATATGATGACAATGACGTAATGGTGGTGAAGGGGTTGATATAATACTTACCCTTTCCCCTCTCTCTCTCTCTCTCACTTCCCTATTCCTGTTTTCCCCTCTCTCTCCTTCCCCCCACCCAATTCTTATTCCCTCCTTCCACTCTCTCCCCTTCTCACCTCCCTATTCCTTTCCCCCTCTCTTCTTTCCCTATTCCCTATTTCTTTACCTCCTCTCTCCTTCCCCCTTCCCCCAGTCTCTTCCCTTTCCAACTCATTCCTCTCTATTTCCCACCTCCCTATCCCTCCACCCCTCCCTCTCCCTTCCCCATTCCCTATTTCGTTACCTCTTCTCTCCTTCCCTCACTGTCTTCCCTCTCCAGCCCATTCCCCTCTCTTTTCCACCTCCCTATTCCTTCCCTCCCGACCCACCAAATCTCTTACACCATCACGGGTATTTTTTCCACCGTCCAGATACCTCCCTGTGCTTTTATCCATGCAGTACCAGAGACGTTATTTTCATCATATTCTGCCAATTATTAGACGGTTTTATTCAGCTTAGGGAGTTACTCTAGCAATAATATGGCTTCAAACTATCTCAACCAACCCTTTTAACTACCACAGAACCTTCATAAGCTGCATACTATCGTCTAAACATAGCTAGAATAACATATAACACACGTCACTGGTACTCAAAGGGTTTATCGACCACCGGCACTATTTACGGATCCTCTTTATTTGTCTTCCCCGCTCTTTAATTTATATGTCTGTGTCTTTAATTTGCGCTCCCTTACTTTCACTCGCTCTCTAGCTCTCGACCACTCCATCCCTCGCGCCAAAGTGTTGTATCTCTCATTCGAACTATTACTATAATCAAAAGACTGAACTTGTCACGAAGGCCGTCTATCGCGCTATATTGTTAGCACCTTTCATACTCGGCCCATTCCCTTCAGTAAATCTAATAGTTGCCCATATCATCCAGCGATTGATCCCAATATGTCTTCGTTTCCAGCCATCACTTCCTACTAGTTTCATTCTTTTATATCCATTTCACGAAAAAGTTTCGACCGAAGGCCGATTTGTTCTAAGTTACAGGCTCGCTATCGCACGTGAATGGGGTGAAGCTTCTTATTACCGCCAAACTAATAGAGTGAAACGTCTTAAAATCTCCAAACTAATTGAGCAAAACAGGGTAAGTCCAGAAAGATCCCCCTCGACCCAAATAGGGTTAACTTCCATTCATGTATAATTACGACTGAACTAGGTAAAGCATAATTACGACTGAACTAGGTAAAGCATAATTACGACTGAACTAGGTAAAGCATAATTACGACTGAACTAGGTAAAGCATAATTACGACTGAACTAGGTAAAGCATAATTACGACTGAACTAGGTAAAGCATAATTACGACTGAACTAGGTAAAGCATAATTACGACTGAACTAGGTAAAGCATAATTACGACTGAACTAGGTAAAGCATAATTACGACTGAACTAGGTAAAGCATAATTACGTTCCTACAGTCCATCCCTCATGTACCTCCTACCCACTAATGAAAGAGAACCAGACCAACAATAACAGACAGAGGTGGCATGAATCGCTTTCAACCATTGTGAGCTTACTTATTAGTAATTACGTTAATAAGTACGTTATTGAGAGCTCCCAAAATAGTCCTACTTCCTATTGTTGTCGACAGTATCGCTTCCCTTCCTTCTTCCTTCACTCTATGTCAATAATCATAGTCCATTACACGAAGGAACTTATTAAGGGTGCCCACCTCGCTTTTTTTTTTCTCTCCCTCTCTTTCCCTGGCTTGTATCCATTCGGCCCCATTCAGCCTACTGTTTTAAGACGTTTACCCCCATCCAGGTGTCAATACTTTCCCGGCGAGCGGTAGCAAGCCAGCATATATACAATATTATTTTGACAGCAAGCTAAATTTGTAAATTTTTCGACAGAAAAATTTCTCCGGCGAAGCCGGATTTCTCCATACAATGCTGGCTCGCTATCGCTCGCCAGGAAGAAATCGACACCTGGATGATGATAAACGTCTTAAAACAGTTGGCTGAATGGTGCCGAATGGATAAAAGCCAGGGAAAGAGAAAAAAGGAGAGAAAGATAAAAAAAAACACGGTGACCCCCTTTAAAGGAATAAGAACAGGAACAGACAGACTATAGGCTACGCCAACGAACTTGACAATAATCTTGGTCCATGACCTCTTTGTATCTTAAAAGGGCCTGGAGCAAACTGGCTGTGAATATCCACACCTATTTCCTGGTGGACTCTTCCTAAATGGTAGGAACGTCAGCCCGATTGCTTTCATTCTGAGTTATAAGAAGTTAAGGGGTGAAGATTATTGTCAAGTTCGCTGGCGCTAAAGGGCGCATACAAGGCTGCCCCTATATTAGTACAATAACAAGTAGCACAAGTACTATTATGTGCATCACCTGTTCAGTACTATTATGTGCATCACCTGTTCAGTACTATTATGTGCATCACCTGTTCAGTACTATTATGTGCATCACCTGTTCAGTACTATTATGTGCATCACTTGTTCAGTACTATTATGTGCATCACCTATTCAGTACTATATGTGCATCACCTGTTCAGTACTATTATGTGCATCACCTGTTCAGTATTATTATGTGCATCACCTGTTTAGTTGTAGAAATTTACTATACCCTGTTTTAGTTGACGGTAAATTGAATCCCTTAGCAGCTAATTTCTCGATACTTCATGGACAAATATGAAACTACTGTCTCTGTATCATATTTAGACCGAGTTTACATAATTAGCACCATATTTCACTACAAAATCTAATTGTTGGGTACTTTGCAATTAACCGTCAGTTGAAAAGAAACAGTATAGATAAGGGGTTGCTTGCCTAAATATATATAAGTGTAATTTCAAAGTCGACACAATCAACTACTTCTCGTGAAAAGTGTATTCCAAACAGTATAGGCTAATTTCATAAATACAATATTGTGTTGACTGTATTTAGGGATTCTGTCTGCTTTGCTTTAATTTGTCCATTTACTTTTTACTGCTTG
>CM064529.1:11822773-11844706 GCA_032716605.1 Paralithodes platypus | reverse complement strand
ATTTTGTTTTACCCCTAACTTCTCATAACTCAAAATGAATGAAAGCAATCGAGCTGACATATCTATAATTAGGGAAGAGCCCACCAGGAAATAGGTGTGGATATTTACAGCCAGTTTGCTCTAGGCCTTTTTGAATTATGAGAAGTTAAGGGGTCAAGAAAATTGTCAAGTTCGTTGGCGCTACCTATATCTATATAGTCTCTATCTAACTATCAATCTATATTTCGTGCTAGCAGTCTTTCTATCTATCTATCTATTTATCAATATATCTGACTGTCTATCTATATTTCTCTATCTGCCAATCTATATGTATGTTTTTGTAACTGTCTATCAATATATATATATTTTCCTACCTACCTACCTGCCAATATATCTATATCTCTCTGCCTGTCTGTCCATCTATCTGTCTACGTATCTATCAATGTATCTATCAATCTATTTATCTACCAAATTTACAATATCTATCAATCTATTTATCTACCAAATTTACAAATTTATCTTAAAAGAGGGTCTTGGGCGGGCGTTTTTTAGGCTTGATGGAGGTCTAGGGAGGAAACTAATAAAAATAATAAAATAATAAAAATATACATAAATTAGCAAATCAAAACGATCCTCCCACTTTAAGAACACTTATTGCTTGCCCGCGCCCACTTTGCGGAGGTGGCAAATAAAGGTTAGCAAGTTAAGTATCTCTAATTAGCACGCAAAAGTTCCGGCTTTCCAATCCTATATATGGACACTAATTGTTGGTTCCTATAATAGAGGAACATCAGATAATTATTGAAGCAGAATACCTCCTGATAAACAGATAGCCTATGACTGTGGAGGACGGCAGGATAATTATACCTACCAAAAGACACAATAGAAACATTGGAAGAACTTGGGAATTCTCATTTAGATAAATAATGCAACTGGTAAATTAGCGCATGGAAAATATATTAAAAGCGGAATAAATTATATACATAAATTATTATATATACAGGTACAGTATATATATATATATATATATATATATATATATATACAGGGTGTTTCATAAATACCTTTCATAAATTTCAGAATGAATAGACCTAGCAATAATAAATATACTTTACTATGTGACGGTTTTTGGAAATTTCTCATATTTACCGGGATATTACACATTTTAGTTTAAATAGGAAAGTCTAGGGGATGAACACAATCAGTAGATTACCATCACCTCAATTACTTTATTTTGTCATAAATGTTTGAACATCAATGTATTTTACAGTATTTACAATAGTTGCTCGATCAATTTGCTTCATGGGTAAGAAACACACCAGGGATATTTGAAAGAGTGCGACAGTCTCTTATGCGCCGAGCCCAAGCCTGTATCAACGAGGGTGGGAGAAACTTCGAGCAACTATTGTAAATACTGTAAAATACATTGATGTTCAAACATTTATGACAAAATAAAGTAATTGAGGTGATGGTAATCTACTGATCGTGTTCATCCCCTAGACTTTCCTATTTAAACTAAAATGTGTAATATCCCGGTAAATATGAGAAATGTCCAAAACCGTCACATAGTAAAGTATATTTATTATTGCTAGGTCTATTCATTCTGAAATTTATGAAAGGTATTTATGAAACACCCTGTATATACTGTATATACATACAGTATACTGTATATACACAATCATGTATATATTGACATAGAATCATAGAATCATGCAGGGAAATGACAGTATAGCAAGCAATAGAACTGCCGATCCTACAATTTGTCCGGCAGTGATTGTATAAGAGTGAAAGTCCACACAATACATGGTACCGTATCAGAATAGACCTAGATCGAATGTGAATAGTAACCAGCTGTACTCGGTTTACTTTACTTTCAATTTCCTCACCATCATTACCGTACCGTACTCAGCTATTACCGTACTCAGCTATTACCGTACTCAGCTATTACCGTACTCAGCTATTACGGTATACGAAACTTGCTGTTTATGTTTTTGCTAAGAAATGCGTGCGGAGTTCGAATAATGGACAAAGTAAGAAGTGTGAACATGTGGAGTTAAGAAGTCGGTAGAGCAAAAGGTTGAAGAAAGTACATGTCCACACCTATTCCCTGGTTGACCCATCCTAAATAGTAGAAATATTACCACGATTACTCTAGTCGTATATGAGTTATAGAGGTTAATGTTCACGAATTTTGGCCAACATATTTAGAACAGGGTATAGCTTGAGTTCCAAATATATACAGTGGTGAGCACGGATTTGCGCTTAGGTCATAACGAACATAATGGTCTATGACGCTTTGCACATTTTTAAAGTGCAGGATATTTTAGTATACGTTTATTCATGATATTCATGCAGGTTTCATTTACACAACACTCTCTCTCTCTCTCTCTCTCTCTCTCTCTCTCTCTCTCTCTCTCTTAACCCGTTCAGTACCGGTGCCGTTCTTTTTATTACAATCTGGCAATGATTAGACGATTGTATTCAGCTTGGGAATGACCTCCATCAATAATAAGGCTTCAAACTATCTCAGCCAACATTTTTAACTACCGGTACTACAGATCCTTCTTAGTCTGCATAATATCGTCTAATTATAGCTAGAATAAAATATAGCACACGTCACTGGTACTCGAAGGGTTAAGTATATGAACATCAATTCATATATGCAAATAACATTACCGGTATATAATTATGCAAAATAACATTACCGGTATACAATTATGCAAGATAATATGTAATGTATGGCAAATTTCAGTCAACCATCAATCCCACATTAAATATTTCCATAAACCTGAAGTCGCCGAATTTATATTAGAGGTTGTACATTAAGGGGGGATAGTTTTTTTTCTGGACCCCATTCTCCCTCGTGTTTAGCCCCATTAGTTTTGATATTTTAAGACGTTCGGCCGATTAGTTTGGCAATTTTAACACCTTTCGCCCAATTTAATTGGCAAGTTTAGGTGGGATTAAGTATATCTATTTTTATTTGTATTTTACGTGGGATTAAGTTTGTTTATTATAATTTATATTTTAGCTTGGATTGAGTTTGTATACTTCCATTTTGGGCGTATAATTGCTATTTATCAACACGAAGATCAACCCGGCAATATTATCAACAAGTTCATTGTGCTTCTAACAGTAGCATATACGTGTTGGTTCATCATACCCTCACGGAATGCATGATTACCTGCTTGTCTTTCAACGATGTCTTCACATTCATAACATTCCAAAGCTTTCTCTCCAACTACTAATATCTCTCTCTCTCTCTCTCTCTCTCTCTCTCTCTCTCTCTCTCTCTCTCTCTCTCTCTCTCTCTCTCTCTCGCTCTCTCTCTCTCTCTCTCTCTCTCTCTCTCTCTCTCTCTCTCGGTCTGAAGTTGGTCTGGAGTAGATAATGATTACCGGTACTGACAAGAGAACCTGGCAGAAATGAACACTGTTTTTAGTTACAGAGAGAAGGGTATAACATTAATATATAAGTAAAGGTATACATGACATTCCTTTCCATTTCCAACTATTCAGTAAATTCCTTCTGGCGATTTCCAAGCACTGCAGGTTATTCAATTCTCACTGTTTTCATGTACGGCAAATTGCCGGAGGGTGGGGAGAGAGCCTTCATCTTTGCTATCCTTTCCTTCCACTTTCTCTTGCTCTTAGCATTGCTATCTGAACTAGGTTTAAGTTGTGGCCACCTCGCAGGGATTGTAAGTTATGTGTGACCAGTGTATCTATGTATATACTGTATATGTAAATCTCCCAAGACAAAGTTACATGATCACTTTTGCTAGTTTTTATTCTCGGCAGTTCTGGCCTGGAATCTTTTTAATTAAAGATTTATAAGAATTCAGCCACTTTCAATGCTTTTATCTTGATAACTGTACTGCAACTCAAAATCAGATTTTCAATCACATGAACACCCGCTGCCCAGAAACCTACTCCAGCCTCCTCGCCCAGAAACCTACCCCAGCCTCCTCGCCCAGAAATCTACCCCAACCTCCTCGCCCAGAAACCTACCCCAGCCTCCTCGCCCAGAAATCTACCCCAACCTCCTCGCCCAGAAACCTACCCCAGGCTCCTCGCCCAGAAACCGACCCCTGCCTCCTCGCCCGGAAACCTACCCCAGCCTCCTCGCCCAGAAACCTACCCCAGCCTCCTCACCCAGAAACCTACCCCAGCCTCCTCGCCCGGAAACCTACCCCAGCCTCCTCGCCCAGAAACCTACCCCAGCCTCCTCGCCCAGAAACCTACCCCAGCCTCCTCCCCCAGAAAACTACCCCAGCCTCCTCGCCCGGAAACCTACCCCAGCCTCCTCGCAAAGAAACCTACCCCAGCCTCCTCGCCCGGAAACCTACCACAGCCTCCTCGCCCAGAAACCTACCCCAGCCTCCTCGCCCAGAAATCTAACCCAACCTCCTCGCCCAGAAACCTACCCCAGCCTCCACGCCCGGAAACCTTCCCCAGCCTCCTCGCCCAGAAACCTACCCCAGCCTCCTCGCCCGGAAACCTACCCCAGCCTCCTCGCTCAGAAACCTACCCCAGCCTCCTCGCCCAGAAACCTATCCCAGCCTCCTCGCCCGGAAACCTACCCCAGCCTCCTCGCCCGGAAACCTACCCCAGCCTCCTCGCCCAGAAACCTACCCCAGCCTCCTCGCCCAGAAACCTACCCCAGCCTCCTCGCCCAGAAACCTACCCCAGCCTCCTCGCCCAGAAACCTACCCCAGCTTCCTCGCCCAGAAATCTACCCCAACCTCCTCGCCCAGAAACCTACCCCAGCCTCCTCGCCCAGAAACCTACCCCAGCCTCCTCGCCCAGAAACCTACCCCAGCCTCCTCGCCCAGAAACCTACCCCAGCCTCCTCGCCCAGAAACCTACCCCAGCCTCCTCGCCCAGAAACCTACCCCAGCCTCCTCGCCCTGAACCTACCCCAGCCTCCTGGCCCAAAAACCTACCCCAGCCTCCTCGCCCAGAAACATACACCAGCCTCCTGGCCCAGAAACCTACCACAACCTCCTCGCCCAGAAACCTACCCCAGCCTCCTCGCCCAGAAACCTACCCCAGCCTCCTCGCCCAGAAACCTACCCCAGCCTCCTCGCCCAGAAACCTACCCCAGCCTCCTCGCCCAGAAACCTACCCCAGCCTCCTCGCCCGGAAACCTACCCCAGCCTCCTCACCCGGAAACCTACCCCAACCTCCTCGCCCAGAAACCTACCCCAACCTCCTCGCCCGGAAACCTACCCCAGCCTCCTCGCCCAGAAATCTACCCCAACCTCCTCGCCCGGAAACCTACCCCAGCCTCCTCACCCGGAAACCTACCCCAACCTCCTCGCCCAGAAACCTACCCCTGCCTCCTCGCCCAGAAACCTACCCCAACCTCCTCGCCCAGAAACCTACCCCAACCTCCTCGCCCAGAAACCTACCCCAACCTCCTCGCCCAGAAATCTACCCCAACCTCCTCGCCCGGAAACCTACCCCAACCTCCTCGCCCAGAAATCTACCCCAACCTCCTCGCCCGGAAACCTACCCCAACCTCCTCGCCCAGAAACCTACCCCAACCTCCTCGCCCAGAAACCTACCCCAACCTCCTCGCCCAGAAATCTACCCCAACCTCCTCGCCCGGAAACCTACCCCAACCTCCTCGCCCAGAAATCTACCCCAACCTCCTCGCCCGGAAACCTACCCCAACCTCCTCGCCCAGAAACCTACCCCAACCTCCTCGCCCGGAAACCTACCCCAAACCTCCTCGCCCAGAAATCTACCCCAACCTCCTCGCCCGGAAACCTACCCCAACCTCCTCGCCCAGAAATCTACCCCAACCTCCTCGCCCGGAAACCTACCCCAACCTCCTCGCCCAGAAACCTACCCCAACCTCCTCGCCCAGAAACCTACCCCAACCTCCTCGCCCAGAAACCTACCCCAGCCTCCTCGCCCGGAAACCTACCCCAGCCTCCTCGCCCAGAAACCTACCCCAGCCTCCTCGCCCAGAAACCTACCCCAACCTCCTCGCCCAGAAACCTTGATACCTTGATACCTTTTGATGTGTTCGCCACTCTTCTAGCGGCACCAAGGAGCGCGACGCCCCCAGCCTCCTCGCCCAGAAACCTACCCCAACCTCCTCACCCGGAAACCTATCCCAGCCTCCTCGCCCAGAAACCTACCCCAGCCTCCTCGCCCAGAAACCTACCCCAGCCTCCTCACCCGGAAACCTACCCCAACCTCCTCACCCGGAAACCTATCCCAGCCTCCTCGCCCAGAAACCTACCCCAACCTCCTCACCCGGAAACCTACCCCAACCTCCTCACCCGGAAACCTACCCCAACCTCCTCGCCCAGAAACCTACCCCAGCCTCCTCGCCCAGAAACCTACCCCAGCCTCCTCGCCCAGAAACCTACCCCAGCCTCCTCGCCCAGAAACCTACCCCAGCCTCCTCGCCCAGAAACCTACCCCAACCTCCTCGCCCAGAAACCTACCCCAGCCTCCTCGCCCAGAAACCTACCCCAGCCTCCTCGCCCAGAAACCTACCCCAACCTCCTCGCCAGAAACCTACCCCAACCTATATATATACAGTATATACGGGCTGTCCCGAAATAAGACTTGCCAAACTTCAGTATATGATTATAAAAAAAAAAAAATATATATATATATATATATATATATATATACCGGTATATATAACTCATGTGAAACAAAAACGAAAATATGTATTAAATCAGAAAGAAAATCAGCATGGCGAATAAAAGAGAAAACCAAGGAAAGAGTACACAGAACGTTTAAACCAAGGAAAGAGTACACAGAACGTTTAAATGAAGCCGTCAGTTTACGGAAGGTGCGGCGTAGAGTGACAGCGGAACAAGGAGAGAATGATCGACCACGTAGTATGAAAGCTCAAAGGCGGCAAGGCCACTCCTATATTCCTCTCTCCAGAATTGCTTGTGGTGTTGGAGGTGTTTGGTGTAATAATAATAATAAAAATAATATCACGGCAACACGAAGACGTATAAGACGGTGTCACACGAGCGTTTTTTCTGTCAATTGTTTTGGGAAATTGTAGTCTGGCAGCTTCGAATTATATGATCCATAAGAAATCAACTACCCAACATAATCTACCTTCGATCTACTTTCCGATTCCAATGCGAAAGAGCCTCAAAATAGATAAAACTTGCTTATCGAAAATTGCCGGAAAATGCGACCGTGTGATACCACTTTAAAATGGGTTTTCACACGTTTCCTTTCCACGTTGTAATTCAGAGAGAGGTGAATGGGTGAATACTTGAATGGAGAGAAATATACCGATATGGCGAACAAAACTGTATGGCAAATTATATTACATCACTACCCAAAGATTATTTAAGGGCGAGGTACTCGCTTTTTCTGGACCCCCTTCTCCCTCATGTTTAGACCCATTAGTTTTGCGATTTTGAGACTTCTCGCCCCATTACTTTGTCAATATTAAAACCTTTCGTGCCATTTAGGTGTGGATTTTTTTTCTGGCGAGCAATAGCGAGCCTGTAATTTGTTATGGACGCAGCCTTCGGCCGAGACACTTTCCTACCGAAAAATGTATACATATATCTTGAAAAGGGATCTAGGGGGTGATTTTTAAAGCTTGATACAGGTCTAGAGAGGACACTCAAAATTCAATAAATAAATGAATATGTAGGCAAAAAAATACAAAATAAAAATAAAATAAAATATAAATTACTAGCCCCTTAAGAAAAGTTGGAAGAGTTTTGTGTTTACTATGATCACAGTGTGTTCATTATATGGGAGCAATTTTATGACATAGCAGTTAAAATTTGACTCAAAGCGAATGTATTTACAGTCGATTTATGCCTGTATTCTAGTTTTATTACTTCACATATATTAAAACAAACAAAGCTTGTAATTACATATATTAGCTGAGTTGTTGTTATTTACTTGCCTTTATAACAATATTCAAAGCAACATGTAGTTTTATAATCATGTTTAATCACCTACTGGCAAATAAATCTATCACGATCTCGAAGCTTCCAAGTTGTATCTCCGAAGCAAGCAAACAAAAATTAAAAAATTATCGAGTTACACAATTCATAAAAGTATTATTATTGGAGTTTTGTATTCTTCTATATTCCAACTACTCCCTCTCGGGCATAGGCTGAGAGCCTGCACATTCATCGCTCAACACGGTGAAGCCCGTGAGGTCTTGTTCCAGCCTAGGAAGTGAGACAAGTGATGCATGAGCTACAACCAGCCCTCGCCAACCAGCCATCACAGATGCGTGGCTCTTGGTTGCCCACTAAATGATTGGGATGAGTATCGAGGCAATGCGCAGTTAATCCATAAAAGCCTTAATGTATCCTTAATAAAAGTGGGAAGTAGTAGGTGTTACAAGTAAAGGGATGCAGCCACCAACACATCCTACTACTCTGGGCCTCTCACAAGCAGGGACAGTGGAAGCAAGGGGATTAACATAATGGTACGAGAGAGAGAGAGAGAGAGAGGCGGAGGGGGGAGAGTGGGGGAGGAGCTGGAGATTTATTGTTGTCCCCTTTAGTTTCATGTTCACTGGTTATCTCTGTCCTTCTACACTCAACAACATATTAATTTGTGTTAATTTGGGGGTTTGTGTGTGTCTGTATGTGTTGTGGGAAGGAGAGGGGGGGGGGAGGGTAGTAAATTTTAGAGTGTGTGTGTGTGTGTGTGTGTGTTGTGCGAGGGAGGGGGGGGGGGGGGGAGTAAATGTGAGTATGTGTGTGTGTGTGTGTTGTGCGAGAGAGTGGGGGGGAGTAAATGTGAGTATGTGTGTGTGAGTATGTGTTACTCAGTTACTTGTTCGTCAAGGGGAATCCACGCAATGCGAGCTAAGCTCATTATTATCGCGCCTCCTTAACTGGGAATGTATTGCGTGAAATGCATGTTAAGTGTTTTATGTACTGTTGGAATGGCTGTGGATGTGTGTGTAGTCTGTATTTAGCCAATTGGCGACATCGGAAACGAAGGCTTAGGGTGGATCTGTATGGTACCATTCTCACTATAGACGGTACCGTCTCGCCCGAAGGCTTAGGTAGCCATCAGCTTAGGTGAACCATATCATACCCATCTCGCCTTGTACCATTTTTGCCAACCCCAGATGGGACGTCACAACGTCGTCCACTTATTCCAGGTACCTATTTACAGCTAGGTGAACTGAGGCTAACACATGAAAGGAGACAAGCCCAATTTGTCTCCGCCCGGTCTGGGATTGAACCCCCGACCCCTCGTGTGTGAGACGAGAGCTCTACCTACTAGGCTACGGGCTGTGTGTGTGTGTGTGTGTGTGTTGTGCGAGGGAGGGGGGGGGGGAGTAAATGTGAGTATGTGTGTGTGTTGTGCGAGGGAGGGGGGGGGGGGAGTAAATGTGAGTATGTGTGTGTGTGTGTGTGTGTGTTGTGCGAGGGAGGGGGGGGGGAGTAAATGTGAGTATGTGTGTGTGTGTGTTGTGCGAGAGAGGGGGGAGGGTAGTAAATATGAGCGTATGTGGATGTCTGTTAGCATATGTTTATGGGTGCTTGAAAGTATGGGATGGGATTAGGTGGAACTAGGCTACTCACGTACTCTCTCTCTCTCTCTGCCAGAGAAAGTTATATAATGTAATACAATTGACACATTCAACAGTCTAGACATCCATTTCGAGGAGATTGGAGAAAAAGAGGTATCACAAAAAAATATATATGTACTGTATATACTGTATATATAATGAAAATAAATAATTAAATAAATATATAAATGTGTATTTATATAATTTTATATATATACCGGTATATATATATATATATATATATATATTGTATATACATATACAGTATATATATATATACCGGTATATATACTGTAGATTAAGCATCAGTAGTATACGATATTTCTCAGCTTCCTTCTTTACTATGAATTTCCCAGTAGACATTTTCTCATTCTGCTGGGGCCTTGTTTCAACAACTATATTTCACGTTGACCTTAGGTCGGAGGGTGTGGTGGGTGGGGAGAGAGCCTTCTGCTTTGCTATTCTTACCTTCCACTTTGTAGCAAATTCTATGTTAGCATTAAGTCCGGACTGCCTAGTAGGGACCGCAAGGTCTTTGCAGTCTGTGTATCTATGTAACTCTGTGTCTGCCCTCCGCTGTGGGGTCGAAGGGGAAAAAGTGTAATAATGTGTAATCTAACGTGGAGTTTAAGAGCTATTATCACACGAGCAACACGCAACCAACGTGCGTGTGTGTGTGCTCTCTCTCTCTCTCTCTCTCTCTCTCTCTCTCTCTCTCTCTCTCTCTCTCTCTCTCTCTCTCTCTCTCTCATTATGTTCACAATATCTATTTACATTATACCTCATGAATAATTAAATCCATTTACATGACGTTTGTATTAATTTTATTCTATCTTTAAATATATAACTTTATGCAACTGTGAAGGGCCTTCTAGGGATCGAAAGTGAACAAGCATACTCATTTTATCATATCATTCCCACTGATTCTTCCTAAGCTGAATGGAATTGCTTAATGATAGCTAACATTAAGTGAAAAGTGAAAACAAAAATATGTCTTCCTGATAATAGCACTAAGCATTATCTCCTCCTTGAAATTCCCCCCCCCCCCCCTTCACAAAAAAAAAAAAAAAAAAAAAAAAAAAAAAATTATATAAATGAAGATAAAATAGTTCCCCTCTCGATTTCATACCAAACTATATCAGATAATTAAATCCAGAGGGAGCATCATTTTTGCACATCATCACCATTATGTTTCCTAATACCAGGAAAACTTAACCTTGCATTAACCCCTTCAGTGCGGTGATGGATAGAGGGGATGTCACGTGGAATTTTTTTGTCATCAAATTTGGTGGTCAACAATTTCCCTGGGGATGGGCTTATATTTTGTTCGATGTTTCCATGTATTCATTATTTTATAGTTTCCTCCCTAGACCTCCATCAAACTTAAAAGAACATCCCCAAAATCCCCCTTCTAGATATGTTTGTACATTTTTCGGTAGAAAAATGTCCCGCTCCTAAAATACAGGCTCGCTATCGCTTGCCAGGAAAAAAATCGACACCTAAATGAAGTGGGGTTTAGAGGGTGTTTTTTTTGTATAGCTTGATGGAGGTCTAGCGAGGAAACTAAAACATAACAAAAAGATACATAAATAAGCAAAATAATACGCTCATCTCCCCTTAAGAGCTATTTCCGCACGACTAACACACAATCAATCTCTCAATCTCTCTCTCTCACCAAGATTTTTGAAAGACTCACTGAACGCTATTATACCCTATCTAACTTGTATGATTAATACGTCCATTGTGACGGGCAAGGTCCCCACATTATGGAAACAAGCCATTGTAGTTCCCATCTTCAAAAAATGGAGATTGTGATAACGTAAGTAATTACAGACCAATATCCCTCCTTCCAATTATATCTAAAATCCTAGAAAGGGTCGTGGCCAATCAGTTAACGCTATTCCTTGAATCTAATAATCTCCTTGCACATAGCCAACATGGATTTCGACCTAAACTATCGACTGAGTCTGCCCTTACTGTATTAACTGATGAAATATATAGGAATATAGATAATAAAACAAAATCATTGCTGACTTTATGTGACTTGTCAAAGGCTTTCGACAGCATAAACCATAAAATTATCTTAAAGAAACTAACGGATCACAAAATTGATATATTTTGGTTCGAAAACTATCTTAAAGACAGAACCCAGTCAGTACGCATCAATGACCACATCTCTCCTTCCACTAAAAAATATTACGGAGTTCCGCAGGGATCAATTCTGGGACCCCTCATATTTGATATTTTTGTTAATGACATGAAGGATGATGTAAACGATTGCCTATTAATTCAGTATGCCGATTTCACTCAACTATTACACAATGGTACTGTAGATGAGCTGCATGATCTGATCAGGAGAGCAGAGGCAACAATATGTAGAGCCAAGCTATATTTCTGTAAAAATGGGTTAATGCTAAATTCAAATAAGACACAATGTATATTTATAGGATCTAGGCAGCTAATTAAGAGGATACCTACTGATACTGTTATTCGCATAGACAGTTCTAACATTATTCCATGTAAAAAATCTCGGTGTTCATATCGATAGTAATATGACTTTCGAAAAACATATCAACGAAATGACTAAAAAGGTCAATGGAATACTGTTTTATATCAATAGAATTAAGGATAATTTTGACATGCAAACTAGGAAAATTGTGGTCCAGTCATTAGTTCTCTCTGTCTTGTACTACTGCTTGGAGATATACGGAAAAACTAATCACACACTTCTCCATAATGTCCAGAAATTGCAAAATTTTGCATCAAAAGTAATTGTAGGAGCACAAAAGTATGATCACGTCACCCCTCTTATTGATCAATAAAAATGGATGACAATATCCCCAAAGCTTACCTTTGATGTAGCAGTAACCGTTTTAAGTTACAAAATAATAAAATATTATATCCTAACTGGTTCTCGCAATTTTCTACCATAAATTATATTTCTAGTAGCACCACAAGACAGCAGAATGATCTGCATGTTCCTAGAGCTAGAACCGATTATGGGTCAAGTTCTCTGCAAGTATTGGGACCTACGGTATGGAACGCCCTGCCCAACATAGTCAAAGACACAAATAGTACTGCCACACACTGTCAGTATTCAAGGGCAGACTAAAGCCGCACATTTTAGAAGATCATATAGAGTGAGAACAGCCATTGTATATTTCAGGGAAATAAAATGATCTGAATCTGAATCTGAATCTGAATCTCTCTCTCTCTCTCTCTCTCTCTCTCTCTCTCTCTCTCTCTCTCTCTGTATGTATGTGTATATGTATGTATGTATATGTATGTATGTATATATATATTATATATATATATATTATATATATAAACGGGGATATATATATATATATATATATATATATATATATATATATATATATATATATATATATATATATATATATATATATATATATATATATATATATATATGTGTGTACAGTATATGTATACTGCATAATTATATATCCATCTATCTAACCACCCACTATATATCCATTCATCTATCTATCTCTCCCCCCATCCCTCCCCCCCCCCCCATTTACGTAGATATCCCCATTTATCACCATACCCATCCCTCACTTTCACTATACCCATTATATAGACATACACACACACACCGTACTGACCTTCTGTTCTCCCTCTCTCTCTCTCTCTTCTATATATTTTTAATCTATTTTTAATCTATTTTATATATGTTTAACGTATTTCTGGTAGGAGTTATGTATCTGTAAACTCTTAACGACACTGTTAATGTATTATGTAGTATGCATTATGCATTATGTAATTTGTTTAAAATTATTTTATTGTATGAACAGCCATTGTATATTTATCAGAAGAAAACAATCTGAATCTGAATCTCCAGGAGTACAGGGAATGGTTAGTATTTCAAAGATCCTGCGGTTCATTCCGGGGAGATAGTCTAAGTGTCTATGCATTATGTAATTTATTTAAGATGATTCTATTGTATGAACAGCCATTGTATATTTAATGGAAATAAAATAATCTGAATCTGAATCTCTCTCTCTCTCTCTCTGTAAGGCTGCACGTCCTTCTGTTCTTATCAACCTCCCCTCGCCTTGTCAACGCCCTAGCTGATAAGATAACACATACACATACACACACATACACACACACACACACACATACACATACTCCACACATACATACACACACAATCAGAATACACTAATATTCTAACATTTTTAACATACCCCCCCGCCCCCACATACACATTCATTCTCTCTCTCTCTCTCTCTCTCTCTCTCTCTCTCTCTCTCTGTGTCTGTGTGTGTGTAAGAGTTAAGTTATGTAAGGGACCGCTCCCAAGATAACCTTAGCCGGACACCACCACTGCAGCAAGTATGTAGGAATAAACAGCAATAAACAGGCTTCGAACTATCTCACTTAACCCCTTTTACTATCACAGATCCTTCTTAAACTGCACAAAATCGTCTATATATTGCCACAATGCAATGAATAAGACGTCGCCGGTACAGAAGGGGTAAAGGGGACAGTTGCTATTTTGTGGAGTTTATATATATACCGTATATATTATTATTATTATTATTATTTTTGTTTTAGTTTCCTCGCTAGACCTTCATCAAGCTTAAAAACACTCTAGACCCCCTGTAACATAAATATGTACCGGTACATTTTTCGATAGAAAAACGTCCCAAGGCCACGTTCTCTTAAAACTACAGGCTCGCTATCGCTTGCCAGGAAAAAATCGACACCTAAATGGCACGAACGGTCTTGATATTGATATAGAAATGGGAAGAAAGGTTTCAAAATCGACAAACTAATGGGGCGAGCGTCTTAAAATCTCAAAATCAATGGGGCTAAAAAAGAGGAAAAAGGGGGACCAGAAAAATGACCCATCTGCCCTTAAAAGGGACTACATACATTCTCTGGACCCTGACACAACGCTCTCCACCAAATTAGAAGACGGACATGGCGAGGGTGTGATTATAATTTGGTACCTTAGTCAGAACATTGGATTACAAATACAAGAATTATATAATATGCGATGACGATTTTATTTTGGTATACAGAACATTAAGAGGAACCGAAAAAACGTAAAAATATATCTTGAAAGAGGGTCTGGGTGTGTTTTGTTTAAAGTTTGATGAAGTTCTAGCGAGGAAACCGAAAGATAAATTAATATACTGTGTGTGTGTATACAGTAGATATATATATATATATATATATATATATATATATATATATATATATATAATTATATATACCGGTATATATATATATACACCCCCAAAATAAGCCCACTACCACCTAACAAGATATCAGTATTATCACCAACTATATCAATATTATCATCTAACTATAGGCCTACCCTGTTTCCTTCCAGCTGGTGGTAAATTGTCATGTTCCATCTCTTATATAATCAGCTATTACGCAGATTTGATAGCGAAATGTGTTGTTAATTATGAAAACTTGGCCTTAATATGACGCAGAGATATAGCGGTTTCCTAGTTTTCTCTTAACCCCTTCTGTACCGATGCCATCCTTTTAACTTTATTGTGGCTACTATTAAACGATTGTATTCAGTTTATATGGGCCTCAAGCAGTGAACAGGCTTCGTACTATCTCACTTACCCCTTTTCACTACCACAGATCCATTTTAAGCTACACAAAATCGTCTAAATATAGCTAGAATAAAATTTAAAGGACGTCGCCGGTACAGAAGGGGTTAAGGGGCGGCAGACCGTTTTTCTGGACCACCTTCTCCCCTAATGTTTAGCCCCACTAGTTTTGAGATTATAAGACGTTCGGCCCATTAGTTTGGCGATTTTAACACTTTTCGCCCCATTTCGTTGTCAATTTTAAGCTATATTTAGACAATTTTATGAAGCTTAGGAAGAATAGGCGGTAGCTGAAAGGGTTAATCAAGATATTCTGTAGCCTTTTCATTAGCATACCGGTACGTCCTTCCTAAGGTGAATAAAATCGTCTAATAGTTGCCAGCATATAAGTAAAAAGACGCCACAGTTAGTGATACGCAACAGGAGAAACCCAAGAAACACCCCATTTACACCAATACCTTTTTCCGGCATATTTCGATCAGCAATTGCACTAAAGCAAAAATTTCAGAAGTTGCCAGACCAAAATTGCCGACAGAAATTGCAAGTAAAGAATATGGCGTGATTGTTCCCTCACGCCTCTACCAAAGTCATTTTTAATACTATATGCTGGCTCCTATTAATACTATATGCTGGCTCCTATTAATACTATATGCTGGCTCCTTTTAATACTATATGCTGGCTCCTTTTAATACTATATGCTGGCTCCTATTAATCTATTTCATTCAGTTTAAAAGGGCCTCAAGCAATCAACAGGCTTGGAACTATCTCACTTAACTCTTTTTACTACCACAGATCCTTCTTAAACTGCTCAAAATCTTCTAAATATAGCTAGAATAAAATTTAAAAAACGTCGCCGGTACAGAAAGGGTTAAATAACACGAGTCCAGAAGCCGGTATCCTAGACATTAAATATGGGAGTTGGGTTGGTAGGAGTCAGTTCCCAGATAGCATCGGTGGGAGGAGGGTGTATATATCATGTCTTACCGTATAATACTCTATACCTGGACCTGGCATACTCTGTTTCATACGGGATATATTGGGCTATCTCATATACGGTATATACTGTATGTATATATGTATATATATATATATATATATATATATATATATATATATATATATATATATATATATATATATATATATATATATATATATATATATATATATACAGAAAAGAGATATATAGTGCAGAGAAACAAACTTTGTGGGAAACATTATAAATGGTCTGTGGCTCAAGATATAGTTTGTGGGCCCAATATAAATGGTCTGTGGCTCAAGATATAGTTTATGGGACCAATATAAATGGTCTGTGGCTCAAGATATAGTTTGTGCTGTGGCTCAAGATATAGTTTGTGGGCCCAATATAAATGGTCTGTGGCTCAAGATATAGTTTTATGGGCCCAATATAAATGGTCTGTGGCTCAAGATATAGTTTGTGGGCCCAATATAAATGGTCTGTGGCTCAAGATATAGTTCCCAATATAAATGGTCTGTGGCTCAAGATATAGTTTTATGGGCCCAATATAAATGGTCTGTGGCTCAAGATATAGTTTTATGGGCCCAATATATGGCTGTGGCTGTACATATAGTTTTAGATATGCTTATGCCAAATACAAAATGCACATAAAAGACTGAAAAGTATGCTGCGTATTGTTGCGAAAATTAAAAGGTTTGTGACTCAAGATGTCTTATTAGACGTTCTTTATGCCAAATCATGAATGCAATCTAAGCTCAACTATGCGGAGTCTACTTAAAAAGGATAAAACATTTATTCATGCCATTTGCTTAATCATTTATAATATATATAATGTATATATATATATATATATATATATATATATATATATATATATATATATATATATATATATATAAAGACCAGCATATAGGCTAGTTTGTATTCATATTACATAATAATCTAACCCCCCCCCCCCCACCCTCTCTCTCTCTCTCTCTCTCTCTCTCTCTCTCTCTCTCTCTCTCAAGGATGTCTGTGTTTACTTGTCCGAGTGTAATGTAACAGAGAGAGAGAGAGAGAGAGAGAGAGAGGTAAACTGATGTGGTTTAAAGATTAATGGAAAATATTCTGAAAAGTGAATTCCAAAGAGTGGTGGCTAGGATTATATATGAATTATGATAAGCAGACGTTTCGCAATGTGTAGGATGGGGCGTTACCAGACACCCAAGTAGCCCGGGGAGAGGTGCAAAGAGTTGACAAATATGCGGTCAGTTCAAATTAACATTAAGCTAATACTATTTATAGAAAGGGTGGAGTAGGCTATACAGTATATCCCAAGCTGTGTGTGTACTTACACTAGTTGTATTTGCGAGAGTGAGCATGCTCGTTAATTCCCGCCTCCTAAGATATGTTTGTCATACCGCGCTTTGAAACTATGCACTGATGGTGCAGACACTACTTCGGCTGGCAATTTGTTCCACCCACTAATCGAGTTGGTAGGAAATCTTTTACTTTTCAGATCAGATTTACTATTAGGCACTTTCAGTTTGTAGCTGTGACCTCTTGTTCTCTCACCTCCATCCCTCTCTATGAAGTTTTCTTGGTCGATTTTGTCAATACCTCTAACACATTCGTATATCTGAATTTGCTGTCCTCGTTTCCTTCTCTGTTCCAGTGTAGGTAGATTCAATCTCTCGAGCCTCTCTCGGTACTCCAAATTTTCCAAACCTGGGATCATCCTCGTAGCTGCTCTCTGTACCCTCTCAATTTTGTGGATATGTTTCTTCATGTGAGGGGACCACACTACAGATGCATATTCCATCCTGGGTCTTATTATTGCCGTTATTATTTGTTTCATGGTGTTTTCATTAAGATAATTGAAAGACATCCTGATATTTGCCAATAGTGCTAGTGATTCTCTCACTATCTTATTTACGTGGCTTTCTGGAGACATGTTATCCTTAAATTCTATCCCCAAGTCTTTTTCTTTTTCTGCTTTGGGAATCACTTAGTTTCCTAGTTTATATTTGTTTCTAGGTCTGTACTTGCTTTTACCCATTTCTAGAGTCTTACATTTCCCTGCATTGAACTCCATATTCCATTTGATGCTCCATTCATGGATCTTTTGCAAATCTGCTTGGAGCTCAAGGCAATCCTCCTGGGTTCTGATCGTTTTAAGTAGCTTAGCATCGTCCGCAAACATGCTCATGTAGCTTGTTAGTCCCTCAGGTAAGTCATTTACAAATATTAGAAACATGATTGGGGCTAGGACAGATCCTTGTGGTACTCCACTCGTAATTTGAGTCCAGTTTGACGATTTCCCCCTTACTGTTGTTCTCATCTGTCTTCCGCTAAGGTAGCTCTCCATCCATTTCAGCAGTTTGTCTCCTACTTTTCCCTCATGTTTTAATTTCCACAGCAATCTCTTGTGTGGAACTTTGTCAAATACCTTTTTAAAGTCTAGGTAGGCACAGTCTACCCATCCTTCCCTCTGGTCCACTGTGTCTATTACTCTAGAGTAAAAACTCAACAAGTTGCTTACACATGATCTGCCTCCTCTGAATCCAAATTGTCGGTCAGTAATTAATCTTTTGGATTCCAGGTAGTTTACCCATTTGTCCCTTATTAATCCTTCCAGAATCTTCATGAGGATGCTCAATAGTGATACAGGTCTATAGTTCAGTGGTTTATCTCTGCTTCCTCCCTTAAATATAGGAATAATGTTTGCTCTTTTCCATTCTGTAGGTACTAGCCCTGTGTCCAATGATTTGGTCATTATATCATATAATGGTATACTCAGTTCCTTGGCATTTTCTTTAATAATCCAGCCTGATACTCCGTCCGGTCCGGCGGCTTTGTTTGGATCCACCTTACTCATTATGTCTATGAGCTCTGCTCTGTTAAATGTGACTTCCGGCATTTCCTCTGTACCTATCTCATTGGTGTGTGTGTGTGATGTGTGTGTGTGTGTGTATGGGGGGGGGGGGAGGGAACTATTGAGGATAAATAGATGGATATACTTAGATAGATAGATACTTAGATAGATAGATATTGCAAAACTATTACCATTAGTTACGCATTACCTGTCAGTGTACAGTCAAGAACATAATTAGTTACGCACCCATTTGAATCAGTATCGAACGCGAACGAGACAAAGCTATGTTTCATAATAATCCAGGTGCTTCAGAACTAGGCTTTACCGGTTCAAAGATTCGTACTGATTTAGCGTTATATATGCTCATGACTGTATGTGTATATTGTTACAAGGGACTGGGGTTCTCGAAAACCTCAAGGGACTATAGTTCTCGAAAAGGGGCACCAGTCCTGACGCTATTGTTGACTTACAGTGTGCTGGCTTAATAATCCAGAAGGGTTGATTGCCTCTGAAGTCTTATTTTCACTCACTCACTGAACTTCCTAGTCATTTCACGTCAATTCTCCAGGCGGCCCCTCCTTACCCTTGGCCCCTCATCAGGAAGCTCACCACCACATGCCGATCATCCACCCACACCTCCAGGACTCATCAAGGCCTCAATACTCTACTTTATGAGGTCCACTTACCCTCACTACCCTCCTCCACATGCAGATCATCACCCCACACCTCCAGGATCCATAAAGGGGCCTCATTACTCCACTTTATGAGGCCCTCTTACCCTCACTACCCACCTCCACATACAGATCATCCACTCACACCCCCAGGATCCATAAAGGGGCCTCATCACTCCCCTTTATGAGGTCCTCTTACCCTCACTATCCAACGCGGTTACCTGCCACCTCTTAAGCTCATCTCGCCTACTAACACTCCATTTAAGGGGTAGGGTAGCCTATTATGTTATAGCCTAATCTTATATACCGGTATTAATTTGTCTCATTCTCAATTAACCCTCTGACTTCAATATACCCTTTCAAATCTGAATAAAACCGTCTAATAATAGCAAAAAAAAAGAAAACAAAAAGAAATGCATATTATATCTTCTACGCGTTAACAATAAGTTGTCTACAATAACTTTATACACTGTTGCACACATCTGTATTCTATTCCCTCTTGCACAGACACTTATAGAAATTCGTGGACCCCCCCCCCCCTATGTCTTTTCCTTATGCTATTATAACTATCTGGATTTATTTTTGGACTGAACTTGCATTTCAAGAAATAGTATATATATATATATATATAGTTTTGTAGTTGATGTATAGATAATTATATTCATAAATTCGTTTCCAGAGATATAGGTGAGGTCCCCGAATTTACGACTCACTGTACGGTAGTGCTAAGAAGTCATGTCTCAGCCAAGGTCCATAGATACAACTATCTAAGGACCTTGGTCTCAGCCAGGATCCTGGTCTCAGCTGTCATTACGTTTGGCTCGCTCTGTGCTGTATTAGTGTCTTTTAGATGTTTAATAGGGTGGGTAAGAGCTTAGTGTAGGAACATGTTTCTATAGCTCACTCGAAACAAATAACTCAAGGTTAAATATTGTTGGTACTGTCCCCAATTATTAATAAATATATATTTGGTGCCTAGACACGACATATTTGACCGACTGTACCTCCTGTCCAGACGTGTCCAAGCAGAGAGATAGAAAGAACAAGCAAGACCAATTAACCTGCTCTCCGTACCCTCCTCCACCTCAACACCTAAAGCAGATTAGACAATGCCTTCTCTTTATAGAGAAGGCATTGGATTAGCACACGAATTTACTCACTCACGCTCTCTCTCTCTCTCTCTCTCTTAGCCAGTAACACCGTAGCAGCTAACAAAGCAGAGCACTAGGACTCATTAGAAGAAATTGTCATTGTCATAGCAAAGACAGTTATACCATTATACAAAAGTATTGTGAGGCCGCATCTGGAATGATATGCTGTGCAGTTTTGGATTCCCTACTTAATAAAAGACATAGAAAAACTCGAATCTGTTCAGCGTAGAGCAACAAAAGTTAATCCCTTCCCTTAACAATAAACCATACAATGAGAGATCAAGAGAACTCGATCTGTTATTGCTTAAGAAACGGAGAATAAGGGGACAGCTGATAGAGTGTTTTAAGGGGAGGCATTTTTTTTGTTTTAGTCCTCCTCCTCCCTCATGTTTAGCCCTATTAGTCATGAGATTTCAAGTCATTCGCTCCATTAGTTTGGCGATTTTCAGACATTTTGCTCCATTTCTTTGGCAATGACCTTTCGTGCCATGTAGGTGCCGATTTTTTTCCTGACGAGCGATAGCGAGCCTGTATTTGAAGAGGAATCGGCCTTCGGCCGGGACATTTTTCTACCGAAAAATGTACAAATTTATTTCGAAGGGGGGTCTTGTAGGTGTGTTTTTAAGTTTGATAGAGATTTAGAGAACAAACTAAATCCCCTCCTTAAACCATCGAGCCGAACCAGTAAATTATGCTGCATAATACCGTCTGAGCTCCCTTAACATACCGAGAAGAGCAAAATATATAGTAAATGCAACTCATTAGCATACAAGAATGGTCAAGAAACAAGGGAGAACCAAGTAAGAGGAACGCAAGAGGAGGTGGAATAACCGTGGAGACACAAAGAGAGAGGCGGGGATAAAGGAGGGAATAGCGCACACGGGAATAAACCAGGGGAAATGAGGCGGAAGAAGAGTGGGAAGAGATGAGGTGGAAAGACAACAAGGGCTAAACGATTTACATATATATATACATCGATACACTGGCCACACAGACCTTACGATCCCAGCGAGGTGGTCAGGACTTAATTCTAGTAGAGATGGCATACCCAACTGAAAAGGAAAGTTGAAAGAAAGGATAGCAGAGAGAGAGAGAGAGAGAGTTTAACCCGTTCAGTACCGGTGACTTATTTTGTATTTGATTT
>CM064529.1:11770273-11817773 GCA_032716605.1 Paralithodes platypus | reverse complement strand
GTGACACCAAACAGCTTCACTAAGAGAGAGAGAGAGTGAGAGAGAGAGTATGTGAGTGAGTGAGTGAGTGAGAGAGAGAGAGAGAGAGTGAGGGTGAGATAGAGATAGTGAGTGTGTGTGAGGGTGGGGGTTGAGTTCATATAGGCAGACACATACAGTAAACAACCAAACTGATAATAAGTTAACGAAGACACGTTAACCCCTTCAGGATTTATGACCCATTTTGGCAGTGGATTCTGGCTATCATAAGACGATTTTATTTAGCTCCGAAAGGGTATATTGAAATCGGAGAGTTAATTGAGACTTTATCCTTTTAATTCCCACGGATGCTTCCTGAACTGAACAAAATAATTTAATGATAACCAGAAAAATCTGTCAAAACGAGTCACGATCCTCAAGGGGTTAAGATACAGGTTGGTATTCTTAAACAATTATTTTCTTTCGCAGCGCCGTTATTGGACGAAATAACTTGAAAAATTACGTTACCTTGAGAGATGGGAGTGCTCATCCGTGTAATCTCTGTAAACAACACTCACTCCCGCAATATTCGTTCGATATTGGGTGCTGCGAAGGGGATTTTTTTTTTTAAGAATACTAACCACAGAACCCAGAGAAGCACACCAAAGAAAAAAATATATTTCTTTTAAAGATATTAAGCTAACCATATAACGCCTGTCCAACACCTCCCCCATGACAGGAGACGAGTAGACAGTTCTCCACACAGCTTCGGATTTCAGGGTTGTGAGTTGATTAAGAGCGGGTAAAAACGGAATCTGCATACTCTCCTCACACCACTCTCACCACCAGCCCTCTAGAGGAAGACTTTCGTCAGTTTTTCTTACAGTAGTCGTAATAATCTCTTACTTAGCCTAACTTGAACTTGACCATAACCTTAATCATTTTAGTACCGGTATGGCTTTGCTAAAGCCTATCTTCCAACCATTCTCGCTATTGGCAGACGAGTATATCCTAGTCCGAGTCCCTAATCTCTTGTAACTCAGGGAGGGCTGGGTCAAACAGATTATAAATGCCCATGTTTATTTAATGGTAGACTCTTCCCGAATGGTGAAAGTATTTGCTCGATTGCACAAGTCGTTTTAAGGGGGTCGATATTTCTAAACTAGTCCTAGTGATTACATTGTAGGTCAGAATATTAAGTCAGATTGGGGTTCAGTAAAAAGTGGAGTTCCTCAGGGTTCTGTTTTGGGCCTACTGTTGTTTGTTATTTATATAAATGACCTTGATTTAGGCATAACTAGCAGGATCAGTAAATTTGTAGATGATACCAAAATGGGGAGAATAATAGATTCGAATAGTGATATTGAGTCTTCAAAGAGATCTAGATAATTTACATGAATGGTCAATCAATTGGCAGATGAATTTCAACTTTGATAAATGCAAGGCATTAAGGATACGAAAATTGATTATAGATGCAAAATATAAACTAGAAAATACAAAATTATGCAATTCAGATTGTGAAAAGGATCTGGGTGTACTCCTTGTCAATGATCTGAAACCTAGAAAACAATGTATACGCGTTCGAAACAGGGCAAACAGGCTTCTGGGATTTATATCTAATAGTGTGAGTAACAGAAAGGCTAACGTCATCTTGAAGCTTTACTTAGCATTGGTGAGACCTCATTTGGACTGCGCTGTTCAGTTTTGGTGTCCTTATTATAGAATGGATATTGACTCTCTGGAGGCAGTCCAACGAAGAATGCCTAAAATTATCCAATTTATCATATGAGGAGAGGCTGAGAACCCTTGGCTTGCATTCATTAGAAAGACGAAGATGTAGAGGAGATACGATAGGTGCTTAAGTGGACGAAAGGTACAGTATCAATAAGGGAAATATTAATAAGGTATTAAAGCTTAATAACGGCGAGATAACCCGTTCAAATGGCTTCAAATTGGATAAGTTCCGCTTTAGAAAAGATATAGGTAAGCACTTGTTTGGGAACAGAGTTTTAGAAGCGTGGAATAGATTGCCTGGTGCAGTGATTAGCTCATTAACGGTGGAACATTTCAAGTGCAAATTGGATAGTCATATAAATGATATGGGTTGGGTGTGAATGGGATCCGACTCGTGTGGGCCGGTCGGCCTTATGCAGATTTCCAGTTTTTTATGTTCTTAAAAGATTAGATAAGTTAGGAAGGATAAATTCAGGTCAGATTACAATACTGTAGACATAGGCTAAGTAAGATTATGTTAGGAGGAGTTGAACTAAATTAGGTTATGGTAGGATAAGTTCGGTCAGGGTAGATTTAAGTTAGATTAAGTTAGATTAAGTTTTATCATGTATGATTAAGTTTGGGAAGGAGAGATAAACTAGGAAAAGCGAAGAAGTCAGGCAACGGGTCGGCTCCCATACCAGCTTTAAGGGGAGACGGGCAGGTTTTTATGGACACCCTTCTGCCTCATGTTTAGCTCCTTTAGTTTTCAGATTATACGACGTTCAGCCCATTAGATTGGCGATTTTAAGACCTTTCGCCCCTTTTCTGTGTCATAATTAAGACTTTTCGTGTCATTTGGGTGTCGATTTTTTCCTGGCGAGCGATAGCGAGCCTGTAATTTAGTAGGAACCGGCCTTCGGCCGGGTAATTTTTCTACTGAAAAATGTACAAAATTATCTTGAAGGGGAATCCTGGGGTTGGGTTTTTTTTAAAGTTTGATGAAGGTCTAGCGAGGAAACTGAAAAACAAAAAATTAATAACTGAAAAAACTGGAGCAAAAACTGAACCATCATCCTTAATGTCCTTCGCTTTGGTCAACACGGGCAACTTTAGGGGGTATTTTGGTGGTTCTTGATTGGTGAGCTGGGGAGGGGAAGGGGAGAGAGAAGGGGAGGGAAGGAGACATGGAAAGAGGAGGGGAGGGAAGGAAAGGAGAGATTGAAAGGAAAGGGGAAGGGAGGGAAGGGAAGGAGAGGGGAGAGAGAGAGAGGGAAGGGGTGGACAGGAGAGATGGAAAGGGGAGGGAAGGGAGGAAAAGGGAGAGAAGAGGAGGGAAAGAAGAGGTGAGCAGGGGAGATAAGAGATTCTTTAGCAGGGGAGGGGCTCCAATCTTGACGCTATTCTTTACTTACAGTCAGTCAGTAGCCAGCCCTTACTCCCACAAGGGGTAGGGAGGATCAGCAAAAGACACGAGAAAGGAAAACGAGGTGAGAGGAGAAGAACACACATAACAGTTTGCCCACAGAAAGCAACATACAAGCATTAAGCAGCACCAATCACTCATCAGCCCCCAACATCAATGGCTTCACCTCAGATGTTATACTTCCGGACAAGGAGGGTTGATAGTCTCTGAAGTCACATTTTAACTAACTAACAACACGAAATCAGCGTCACCGTAGGGAAATAGTTGAAGATATTAACATAAATTAACATAATAAAGTAGGATATACTGTGTGTATTGACAAAAAATGAATATACCAACATAGTGAGAAAAGCAGTTATAACTAAGAGTCCTGCAGTTTGTGTACTGTGGTGTGTCTAGTATATACAGTGTTTACTGTAGTGTGTCTAGTATATACAGTGTTTACTGTGGTGTGTCTAGTATATACAGTGTTTACTGTGGTGTGTCTAGTATATACAGTGTTTACTGTGGTGTGTCTAGTATATACAGTGTTTACTGTGGTGTCTAGTATATACAGTGTTTACTGTGGTGTGTCTAGTATATACAGTGTTTACTGTGGTGTGTCTAGTATATACAGTGTTTACTGTGGTGTGTCTAGTATATACAGTGTTTACTGTGGTGTGTCTAGTATATACAGTGTTTACTGTGGTGTGTCTAGTATATACAGTGTTTACTGTGGTGTGTCTAGTATATACAGTGTTTACTGTGGTGTGTCTAGTATATACAGTGTTTACTGTGGTGTGTCTAGTATATACAGTGTTTACTGTGGTGTGTCTAGTATATACAGTGTTCTGGTGAGAAGTGAGGCCACCAACATGTTTACCTTTGCTTATAAACACAAGCTAAACTAATTCTATACAAGCGACTGGAGTTCTCGAATAGGGGCTCCAGTCCTGATATGACGCTATTCTTGACTTACAGTGTGCTGGCTTGATAATCCAGAAGAGTTCATAGCCTCTGAAGTCCTATTCTAACTAAGTAACTAATTCTACATTTTCTGTTCAAGGGATAACATCATAGGATGAAGGAAAAATGTATTGAAGGAGAGAGTTTGGCTACCATTTGACGATACTGTTGACTTGTTACAGTCAAATATTTAAATACCGGTACGAGTTTTAATCCTTAATTCTTAAGTTCTTAAGAGGTCCTTCTTGCACTGGGTAAAATCGTCCAAGGTTAGCCAAAATAAAATTAAATGCTACAGTACTCACATTACCCCAGCAGCATTAGCGGAGCGTTATTCCCTCACCTGGAATTACAAATAACGATATAAATACATTATCACACATAAATGTTTTACTTAATACATACAAATATCATAAACCCCTTCATTACCTGGCTAGGGTCGGCCGTTTACGAGATCAATCAATCACGCTAACTGGAAGTGGCACCTGGTTTTTGGCCATTACCATAGCTGCCTCGCTTGTACACTCGGATACCATAGTCTCTAGCCCACCCATAGGAATTCCTGGACCTCTATTATAACTATTAACCCAGCACACTGTTAAGGGGAGATCTCCACTAGAGGGATTTTTTTCTTGACCCCTTTCTCCCTCATGTTTAGCCCCATTGCCTTTAATATTATAAAACGTTCGCCCCATTAGTTTGGCGATTTTAAGAACTTTCACCCATTTTAAGACGTTTCGTGCCATTCAGGTGTCGATTTTATCCTGGCGAGCGATAGCGAGCCTGTAAATTAAGAGGAAACGGCCTTCGGCCGGGACATTTTTCTACCGAAAAATGTACAAATTAATCTTGAAAGGGACTCAAGGAGGTGTAATTTTAAGCTCGCTGGAGGTCTAGGGAACAAACTAAATACCTCCCCTTAATCAAGAATAGCGTCAGGACTGAAGCCCCTTATCGAAAACTCCAGTCCCTTGATCTATACTGGCTTAAATAGTTAGTTAGTTAAAATAGGACTTCAGGGGCTATCAACCCTTCTGAATTATTAAGCCAGCACACTGTCATAATTTAAGGGGAGGTATTTAGTTTGTTCCCTACGTTTTCATCAAGCTTAAAATTACACCCCCTAGACCCCCTTTCAAGATAAATTTGTAAATTTTTCGTTAGAGAAATGTCCCAGCCGGAGGCCGGTTGCTCTTAAATTACTGGTTCGCTATCGCTCGCCAGGACAAAATCGACACCTCAATGGCACGAAAGGTCTTAAAATTGACAGAAATAGGGCAAAATGTCTTAAAATGTCCAAACTACTAGGGCGAACGTCTTAAAATCTCAAAAGTAATGGGGCTAAAGATGAGGGAGAAAGGAGTAAAGAAAAAATTCCCTCAAGTGAAGATCTCCCCTTAAGTAGAGCATTAGGAGTGGATGCCCTACACTACATCTATCTTAAAATCTATACCCCCTGCACTACGTATATCCCCTACATTACATCTATCAAATAGCTACCTAAGAACAGATCTCATTACATCCTATATCAAGCCAAACATCACCGGGAATACTCCAAGGCAACTAACTATACACGGCCGCAAGAAAACTTAAGGGAGCCCACTTCGCTTTTTTTGTTTATCTTTCTCTCCTTCTCTCTTTGGCTTGTATCCATTTGGCCCCATTCAGCCTGCTGTTTTAAGACGTTTACCCCCCATCCAGGTGTCAATATTTTCCTGGCGAGCGGTAGCGAGCCAGCATACATATATTTTTGTTTTGACAGCAAAGCTAAATTTGTACATTTTTCGATAGAAAAATTTCTCCAGCGAAACCGGATTTCTCCATACAATGCTGGCTCGCTATCGCTCACCAGGAAGAAATCGACACCTGGATGGGGATATACGTCTTAAAACAGTTGGCTGAATGGGGCCGAATGGATACAAACCAGAGAAAGAGAGAAAAGGAGAGAAAAATACAAAAAAAACGGTGACCTCCCTTAAATCCCGCCAAGGCGCCAACAATAATAACTTCGCCGTCGGTGACAACGCCGGACAGTTGCTGAAAAACTTTGGACAGCTTTCATTGTCTAGTGTCGCAGAAATAGGTGTTTTGGTGGAGAGAGAGAGAGAGATTATGTGTGTGTCGGGGGAGGGGGGTGTATGTATGTGTGTGTGTGTGTGTGTGTGTGTGTGTGTGTGTGTGTGTGTGTGTGTGTGAGTCAGTGTGTGTGTGAGTGAGTGTGTGTGTGTGAGTGAGTGTGTGTGTGTGTGTGTACGAGAGAGGTTCGTGTACACATGTGGACACACCTAAATTAAGATAACGTACCAGTATTAAGAATTCCAACGAAGATAGTCACTCAAATTAAACCATGACAATTAGAAAGGGTTGCCTGAAGCGACATTGGTAGAGCGAGTTCGATTATCGGCAGGTGGAGAGATGTTTGGGCAATCTCCTCACACCCCTTGCCTCTGTTTCGCCTGACAGTAAAATAGGTTACGGGGCAGGGTGAAAAGGGGTCTTCGGATCCTCCATTAAGATCAACCCATTCAACCCATTAAGAAAAAAGACAATCAGAAACACTCCACAATGCTTTGAGTGTTAAATAGGATAAACTTAATTAGAAAATGAGATCTGAAATGATGAAAACGTCTTTATTTTGCATCCATAAGTTGTAGTACCTCATCTGAATATACCAGACAAGAACAATGGGACTTGGACGGTTCAATAGGTGAGAAGTGGGTTGCGTAAAATATGTTAGTCTCCGAATTGGGTTGCGTAAAACATGTTGGTCTCCGAAGTGGGTTGCGTTAAACATGTTGGTCTCCGAAGTGGGTTGCGTAAAACATGTTGGTCTCCGAAGTGGGTTGCGTAAAACATGTTGGTCTCCGAAGTGGGTTGAGTAAAACATGTGGTTCTCCGAAGTGGATTGCGTAAAACATGTTGATCTCCGAAGAGGGTTGCGTAAAACATGTTGGTCTCCGAAGTGGGATGCGTAAAACATATTGGTCTCCGAAGTGGGTTGCGTAAAACATGTTGGTCTCCGAAGTGGGTTGCGTAAAACATGTTGGTGTCCGAAGTGGGTTGCGTAAAACATATTTGACTCCTTAATGGGTTGCGTAAAACATGGTGGTCTCCGAAGTGGGTTGCGTAAAACATGTTGATCTCTGAAGTGGGTTGCGTAAAACATGTTGGTCTCTCCGGGTGACATCAGTATGGGGAGGACGGGGCCCGGGGGTAATGGAGGCCCGGGCTATCATAATTGAATCCCCCGGCTATCACCGACCCATCTCCAATCCACTTTTCCAGTCCTCCAGTACCCCCAGTCCCTCCCGCCCCCCCTTTCCTTCCCCATGGTTCGATCGTTTGCAATCACCTCTTCTTTCTGTTCACCAATCACCTCTTCTTTCTGTTCTCCAATCACCTCTTCTCTGTGCTCACCAATTACCTCACCTCTCTGTTCACCAATTACCTCACCTCTCTGTTCTCCAATCACCTCTTCTCTGTGTTCACCAATCACCTCTTCTCTCTGTTCACCAATCACCTCACCTCTCTGTTCTCCAATCACCTCTTCTCTCTGTTCACCAATTACCTCACCTCTCTGTTCTCCAATCACCTCTTCTCTGTGTTCACCAATCACTTCTTCTCTCTGTTCACCAATCACCTCTTATCTCTGTTCACCAATCACCTCTTATCTCTGTTCACCAATCACCTCTTCTCTCTGTCTCCCAATCACCTCTCTGTTCACCAATCACCTCTTCTCTCTGTTCACCAATCACCTTTTCTCTCTGTTCACCAATCACCTCTTCTGTTCACCAATCTTTGTGTTCACCAATCACCTCCTCTCTGTTCTCCAATCACCTCTTCTGTTCACCAATCACCTCTTCTCTCTGTTCTCCAATCACCTTTTCTCTCTGTTCACCAATCACCTCTTCTCTCTGTTCTCCAATCACCTCTCTGTTCACCAATCACCTCTTCTCTCTGTTCACCAATCACCTTTTCTCTCTGTTCACCAATCACCACTTCTGTCTGTTCTCCAATCACCTCTTCTGTCTGTTCTCCAATCACCTCTTCTCTCTGTTCACCAATCACCTCTTCTCTCTGTTCACCAATCACCTCTTCTCTCTGTTCACCAATCACCTCTTCTCTCTGTTCTCCAATCACCTCTTTTCTCTGTTCACCAATCACCTCTTTTCTCTGTTCACCAATCACCTCTTTTCTCTGTTCACCAATCACCTCTTTTCTCTGTTCACCAATCACCTCTTCTCTCTGTTCTCCAATCACCTCTTTTCTCTGTTCACCAATTACCTCTTTTCTCTGTTAACCAATCAAATCACCTCTTCTCTCTGTTCACCAATCACCTCTTTTCTCTGTTCACCAATCACCTCTTTTCTCTGTTCACGAATAACTTCTTCTCTCTGTTCACCAATCACCTTTTCTCTCTGTTCACCAATCACCTCTTCTCTGTTCTCCAATCACCTCTTTTCTCTGTTCACCAATCACCTCTTTTCTCTGTTCACCAATCAAATCACCTCTTCTCTCTGTTCACCAATCACCTCTTCTCTCTGTTCACCAATCACCTCACCTCTCTGTTCTCCAATCACCTCTTCTCTGGGTTCACCAATCACCTCTTCTATCTGTTCTCCAATCACCTCTTCTCTCTGTTCTCCAATCACCTCTTCTCTCTGTTCTCCAATCACCTCTTCTCTGTTCTCCAATCACCTCTTCTGTCTGTTCTCCAATCACCTCTTCTCTCTGTTCTCCAATCACCTCTTCTGTCTGTTCTCCAATCACCTCTTATGTTCACCAATCACCTCTTATCTCTGTTCACCAATCACCTCTTCTCTCTGTTCATCAATCACCTCTTCTCTCTGTTCTCCAATCACCTCTTCTGTTCACCAATCACCTCTTATCTCTGTTCACCAATCACCTCTTCTCTCTGTTCACGAATCACTTCTTCTCTCTGTTTTCCAATCACCTCTTCTGTTCACCAATCACCTTTTCTCTCTGTTCTCCAATCACCTCTCTGTTCACCAATCACCTCTTTTCTCTGTTCACCAATCACCTCTTTTCTCTGTTCACCAATCACCTCTTCTCTCTCTTCACCAATCACCTCTTCTCTGTTTTCACCAATCACCTCTTTTCTCTGTTCACCAATCACCTCTTCTCTCTGTTCACCAATCACCTCTTCTGTTCAACAATCACCTCTTCTCTCTGTTCTCCAATCACCTCTGTTCACCAATCACCTTTTCTCTCTATTCTCCAATCACCTCTCTGTTCACCAATCACCTCTTTTCTCTGTTCACCAATCACCTCTTTTCTCTGTTCTCCTCCATAGTTCAATCGTTTCCTTAATTTTCACATTTATTTGCATGCCTTTATAGTACAGTCATGATCCATAATCCCTGCACAACCATGTGAAGCTGTATCGAACCCAAGCGAGACCCACCAATGTTTGGATATATCCCAATGGCTTCACAACTTAACTTTAAGAAGGTAGTGCTTGATTTGTTGGTATATATATATTTATTTTTTTATATACAGTAGAATCCTTGCTAGACCCCCATCAAGCTTAAAAAATACCCCCTAGACCCCCTTTCAAGATAAATTTGTAAATTTTTCGGAAATAAATGTCACGGCCAAAGGCCGTTCCTTCTAGAATTACAGGCTCGCGATCGCTCACCAGGAAAAAATCGACACCTAAATGGCACGAAAGGTCTTAATATTAACACAAAAATGAGGCGAAAGGTCTCAAAATCGCCAAACTAACATGAACGTCATAAAATCTCAAAACTAATATGCTACACACGAGGGAGAAATGGGGTCCAGAAAAAGCGACTACCTCCCCCTTAAAAGCTTCAAAGATTTATATGGGTGTGCCGGTATTATGGCTGTGGACTGTACCAATTTGACCCCTGGCGAGTTTCAGGCTATAAGGAAGTTGGAGCCGTAGACATCGATGGTAAATATAAATGCAATGATTATGTAGGTTTCAAATGCTAAAGAGTATGTTGAATGGTTTTATATATTTATATATGTACTATATATATCCGTAATTCTGCTGAATATCAATATCTACGGCTCCAACTTCCTCATAGCCTGAAACTCACAAGTGGTCAATGTAATCCTTCCCCCTTCCCCTCTTCCTCTTCTCCCTGCCCCTTCTCCTCTCATCATTTAACCTCGTCTCTCCCCTTACTTTTCTCCCTCTCCATTTATTCCCCCCCCCCCCTCCCCCCTTTCCCTCTCACCTCTTTTCCCATTCTCTCCCCTCCCCACCCTCCCCTTCCGTTGTATCCGCCATTGGAAAGATTAATCAAGGCAAAAAACAAAAACAAAATCAATCGGATGAAGAAAAAAATGGACGCGCTTATTATCAAAATGGACGCGCTTATTATCAAAATGGAATCAGATAATCTTACTAATTCCAAAACAATCAGCCTTTAAACATATACCAAACAGGACGACTTTCGTAGCTAAAAAATAATTGGAAGATCGAAAAAAAGGTGTACCAGTATTCAGAAAAAAAACTAGTCACTAAGTGGTGTGACGGCGATAACCTAAAAAATATGCAAATTACTTTCGATCCTCCCATCTGTTCCCAAAACTTCAATAATATCTCTTTTTGTCCACACCATAACTGTTTTGATGGTGTAATGGCTAGAGCGTGTAAGTTCCGTAGGCTACCGGTATGTGATATCCTAGGTTCGAATCCTGGGAGAATCACATGCTTTCATTAGGGGTGTTATTGGTGTTAAGAACGATGTTAAAAATATATGTTTTTTTTTCAATATAGATAGCCTACTACATAAATAAGTTTAAGATCATTTTTAGTACCAACCTCTCAAACTCAAGTAGCCAGACAAACAATGTAAACAAAGGGGTGGGATAAGGAAATAGTTTAAGCCCACTGTAGCCTACCAACCTGTTTTCTATGACCTAAGTCCTAAACAGAAAATAACCACAATCCAAGACAGCCCTGTAGTAGCTATTGAAAGGTATGTGATGAAGGTATATGCCATAGGGCGGAGAGCGGAAATCACTTTATGGAGGTTGAGAGCCCCAGTCCCAGCACGTTTGGCTAAGTTAATTAGGTTGGGATTGATCAGACAGTCCCAGTGGAGCGGCCAGGAGAGAGGGAGGTAGGGTGAAAGGGAGGAAGGAAGAGAGGGAAGGAGGGAGGAAGGAAGGAAGAGAGGGAGGTAGGGAGGGTGAAAGGGAGAAAGGAAGATATGGAGGTAGAGAGTGTGAGAGAGAATCGCATTTAATATGGTTGAAAACATCAATTTGCTACTTTATCATTTGCACATCATTAAACCACTTCACTTACTTTATCACTTGCACATCATTAAACTACTTCACTTGGGAGACAACATATCAGGATTTCTGTCAAATCGTAACTGATTTGAACAAACTGGAATCAATTGCAATTAGTGTAGGTGTTGACAAGTTGCGTGGCCGTTGTCAAATGGCATGTAAAATTAATCCCTACACGCTGGTTGACGTCCTGTGACGCACACACTTTATTTTACATCCACACATAACAAGTATGGGTCTATCCAGAGTCAATGAAGGTTTTTCCTGACGACGACGTATATAGACTAATAGCATCCAGACTCCAGAGGGGTTAACAATATAGCTTATATATATATATATATATATATATATATATATATATATATATATATATATATATATATAATATACTCTAGCCGAGTCTACCTAATCATATTTTCACTGAGTGACTTGTGTAGGTATTGTGCCTGGTATATCGAGATTAGCCTATACAAACTGTGTGTATTGTGTGCTCTGATTTTCATTCTCTCTCTCTCTCTCTCTCTCTCTCTCTCTCTATGTCAGTGCTACCGTACTGTACGGTCTCTCTCACTATCAGTAAATAATAACTCGCACACAGACCTCCCCCCCCCCCCCCCCTCCCGTTATCTCTTCCCTTGACCGCTGTGACCACTCCTGCCTATTCTTCCCTGTCTGACCTATCTATCCACCTCCCACCCGTTCCACCTTCGCTCTTCCACCTCCCACCTTCGCTCTTCCACATCCTACCCATCCCACCTTCCTTTTTCTATCTTCCACCTTCCATACGTTCCACCTACGCTCTTCCACCTCCCACCTGTCCCACCTTCCTCCTATCTTCCACCTCCCAATCATCCCACCTCCCCTCTTCTTTAACAGTTATTATTACCGCACTTTACATCGTAGATTTTTCCGTATTTATCATTTAGTTTGTTTGAGCATCCCGATTTGGGAAAAGAAAACTGTAAGAGATGATGTTAACCCCTTCTATACCGACGAAGTCCTTTTAACTTTATTCTAGCTACTATTATACGATTCTATTCAGTGTAGGAAGGACGTGTACCTATTAAAAGGCTACATATGATCTCAATTAATCCTCTTAGCTACCATATATCCTTCCTAAGCTTCATAAAATCATCTAAATGTAGCTGAAATTCAATAATAAAACGTCCCTGGTACAGAAAGGGTTAAGCTACATATTAGCTTGGGTCTTTCCTAATGGCAGCCTCCAACTTCATGACAAGGCAGATGTGTTTGCAAGAGCACGCTCATTAAATATTATGATGATCATAAACTTGGTAGTCTTACGGAGATATTTCGCAAAGAATAGTACCGGTACCTCATGAAAACTAATGGTTGTACACTATGTTAATATATTATCACACTATCATGAGTGAAAAGTTGAATTTTACGATAGCTTGGTTCCAAATTTGCCCAATCAAATTACAAGGAATAAAATATGGCAACTACCATCTCTCATTCTCTCTCTCTCGCCAAACTCGATCCAGCTTCCCCCCCCCCCCCCCCCTCAGTAGTCCGGTCCAGATATCCCCCCCCCCCCCACCCCCTAACCCCCCTGGCTGGCTGGGTCCGGATTACTATGCACGCTCGCTTATCCGGACAATTAAGGTACAGCGGCCGGATCGTCCTTTATGCTCCCCCTCCCCCTCCCCCCCCCCTCTACACGTATAGTCACTCCGCTCGGCTCTTCCGTTCTCGGGTTCAATTTTCCTCGGAGTTAAAGTTTTCTGGGGTTCAATTTCTCGGGTTCAATTTTTCTGGGGCTCAATTTTTGTCAGGTTCAATTTTTCCCGGGTTCAATTGTTCCGGGGTTCAATTTTCCTGGGGTTCAATTGTTCTCGGATTCAATTTTCCTCGGGTTCAATTTTCCTCGTCTCCTTTTTCCTCTTTTCGTGTTCCCAGTTAATTTGACTCACCTTCATGTATGGATAATACATAATTATAAATGTAGGCCTATAGAAGCCAAACGGATTTTTTTTTTTAATTAACCAGAATGTTACCCCAATGAGAATCCCTTCATTTTTTTTTTTTTTTTTTTTTTAACGTTAGGAAACTATGTAATTCCTAATATCAATGTAAATACTGTACGCACCTACATATGTTTCGGTATTCGTTTTCCAGTTGGATCATGTAAGACTCTCCCTCTTGTCCCACTTCTCCGCTGGTGAGTATATCGCTAATTCTGTTGTGTGATCATTTGAATGCTGATCCAACTTGGCACAGTGGGGGGGACGAACTTTAAGGGGGTGATGCTGGTTTGGGTCTATTTATTAATATATTATTTGTTTGTTTAGTTTCCTCGCTAGACCTACACCAAGCTTGAAAAAACACCCTCTAGACTCCCCTTCAAGATAAGTTTGTACATTTTTCGGTAGAAAAATGCGCCGGTTCATACTAAAATTACAGGATCGATATCGCTCGCCAGGAAAGAATCGACACCTAAATGGCACGAAAGGTCTTAATATTGGCAAATAAATGGGGTGAAAGTTCTCAAAATCACCAAACTAATGGAACGAACGTCTTAAAATCTCAAAACTAATGACGCTAAACATGAGGGAGAAGGGGGTCCAGAAAAACCCTATACACCCCCTTAACTCGTTCGCAGTCTCTGGTCGACTCTGTTTCTCATTAATATATTATACTCTCTTTCTTTCTCTCTCTCTCTCTCTCGCTCGCTCACTCTCTCTCTCTCTCTCTCTCGTCTGTTCAATCCTCAGTCATTTCGCTCTCCCTCGCCCTTTCTCTCTCTCAATCAGCAATATCACTCTCTCTTTCTCTTTCTCTCTCTCAATCAGCAATATCACTCTCTCTCTCTCTTTTTCTCTTTCTCTCTCTCAATCAGCAATATCACTTTCTCTTTCTCTCTCTCCATCTCTCCAGTTGTTCGCGTTCCTTAATCATGCTCCTGCCATCTCCTTCACCCGCCGCGTCACACCCCCTTGATAAATCACTCGCCTCTGTTGCTCCGATTGCATATACTGTTACAACTGGTTTGCTTGTGGGTTTTTTGTTATTGCTTTTACATCTCTATCAACTTGCCTTATGAAAACAACTCTATGCTGTTTAACCCCTTCACCACCATTACTTAAGATAAATTTGTACATTTTTCAGTAGAAAAATGACCGCCGAAAGCCGGTTCCTCGTAAAATTACAGGCTCGATAGTGCTCGTCAGGAAAATATCGACTCCTAAATGGCACGAAAGGTCTTAAAATTGACAACGAAATGGGGCGAAAGGGGTTAAAATCTCCAATCTAATGGGCCGAACGTCATATAAACTGAAAACTAATAGGGCTAAACACGAGGGAGAAGGGGAACCAGAAAACCGACCCCTCTCCCCTTAAGCTTCATACGAAAGTCGTAGATAATAGCTAGAATACAATATAACAGACGTCGCTGGTACAGAAAGGGTTAAGTCTTAATACGTTATGCCCACTTCAGGTGTCAATTTGCAGACGTTTCGCCTCATACTCGTGTTAAACTATTCCTGGCAGGCGATAGCAAGTCTGCATATTAGGACTTTTTTTCCAATAAATGTACAAATAAAGACAGTTAGCCATTTTCCGAGTTGAAAGAGAAAATTATTTAAAACCTCTCATATATATATATATATATATATATATATATATATATATATATATATATATACTGTATATATGTATAAATATATATATGTATAAATATATATATACATCATTCTTGCTACCAACATACGATTTCCTTGGATTATTACAGCTCCGGTATTGGTGGGCAGTAAGGACGAGCAGCAGGGGAGATACACCAATAAATCAACTTTAGTGCCTCGTATATTGTAGAAAATGGTTTAAAGATTCGGAAATGTAAAGTGGGCAAGTATCTTTTCATGAAATCTACACTGCAAACATAAGATATAATATGGACCTTCCACAATATCAATCATTGTTTTTTTCTACGTTTTTCTTTAACTACAGAGTGATATAGACCTACATAAATTTGTCGAACCTATAGAATAACTTAAAGACAGATATCATAGACATGAATATCGAGTGATTTAGTTAATATTGTCATCGACTTATTTTACATAAGAATATAAGCCAATGGGAGTCTGCCGAAAGCCGATTGGCCCACACGAGGCAGATCCCTCTCACACCCAACCCTAATTATAAGTCCCAATTATAGGCCCAACTCACTAATACTACGAGGACTGACCTCACCAAAATGGTCAGAGGTCAACATAAGAAAACAGGAGTCTGCAGAGCGCGGATTGGCCCACACCCGGCAGATCCCCCTCACGCCCAACCCATCTAACCGTATGCCTATCTAATTTTATCTTAAAGCTCTCTATCGTTCTTGATCCCACTATAGCATTCGGTAGCCTATTCCACCTATCTACAACTCTGTTACCAAACCAATATTTGTTTAGGCTATATATTTTCTGAAACAAATGTATATAATTTGAAACCATTTGTTCGAGTTCTTTCGCTATCACTGAGCTTAAGTACATCTTTCATGTCTCCTATATTAACCCTTTGAAGCTCTGACGCGTTTTTAGCAGTTTATTTTGGTTCTCATTAGACGATTTTATGCAGCTTAGGAAGTATCTGGGTATTAAAAGGGTAAATACTATCTCAATCAACAGTTTGACTTCCATGTACCGTTACTAATCTGAATAAAATCGTCTAATAGTAGCCAGAAACCGAACAGAAACGCGTATTGGAGCTTGAAAGGGTTAATCCCAATAACGCACCACTCCATATAAAATGATGAGCACAGATGTTCGGTATAGACGTGTAAACTTTGTCTAATGCGCAGCTATATTATGACAGAGTGTGGAAGTCACCGGTGCATAGGTGAGCTGGCTTTGAGAGGGGACAGCAACTCCACAAAAAGAAGAAGAAGAAGAAGAAGAAGAAGGTGGCGATGGTCAAATTCGCACGAGGAATCAATATTTCTGATCTTCGGGGTGGGTTGGTTATAATTACACGATATTATTCAGCTTAGGAAGGACCTCTAGCCATTAATAGGCCACAGACTATCTAAATTAATCCTTTTAGCTACCACATATCCTTCTTCTTAAGGGGAGGTATTTAGTGTGTTCACTAGACCTCCATCAAGCTTAAAATTACACCCCCTCGAGTCCCTTTCAAGATAAATTTGTACATTTTTCGGTAGAAAAATGTCCCGGCCAAAGGCCTATTCCTCTTAAATTACAGGCTCGCTATCGCTCGCCAGGATAAAATCGACACCTGAATTGCACGAAAGGTCTTAATATGGGGTGAAAGTTCTTAAAATCGCTAAGCTAATGGGACAAACGTTTTATAATATCAAAAGCAATGGGGCCTAAACATGAGGGAGAAAGGGGTCAAGAAAAAAATCTCTCAAGTGGAGACCTCCCCTTAAACTGCCCAATATCGTCTAAATATAACTAGAATAGACTACGATAGAAAGGACGTCGCTGGTACAGAAGGGGTTAAGGGGAGATGGGTCGTTTTTCTAGACCCCTTTCGCTCTCATGCTTATCCCCTGTAGTTTTCAGATTTTAAGGCGTTCGGCCCAATAGTTTGGCCATTGTAAGACCTTTCGCCCCTTTTCTTTGTCAATATTTAGACTGTTCGTGTCATTTAGGTGTCTCTTTTTTCCTGGCGAGCGATAGCGAGCCTGTAATTTAAGAGGAACCGGCCTTACTCCGGGAAATTTTTCTACCGAAAAGTGTGCAAATATATCTTAAAGGAGGATCCTGGGATTGTTTCTAATGGCCTGCGTTCATTGGCTAAGAGGTCAGGGAGTGAGGGGGTAAGGTGGTTAGGCAAGGGTCAGGTCAGGGCAGATCAAGGGGTGAGGGGGTCAAGGGGTGAAGGGTGAGAGAGAATTGTGGAGGGTAAACTGGACAGGGATACCCTTATATTTTACCTCCATCTCTTACTGACCAAAACATAAACTTTCATTCAACCTTCCTAACTAACCACCATAAGGCCCCATTCCCCCTCTTTCACCCCCCCCCCCCCCCCCCACCCTACCTTCCCTCTAAGTCTTAATCCATTCTAACCAATTCCCTCATCCTATGACCTAAATTGCTTCAAACTTCGTGTGTCCAGACATTTAGGCTCGAAAATTCCTTGATTTTGGCCCTGTCACTCTTTCAACTCTGGGGGACGCACTCATCACAGACAGTTTTGCTTTTTGTCTCCCTCACCCACATATAAAACAATATCTCCCATTCCTTTCCACGCCTTTCTCCGTCTTCCCATGGCCTACCCTTTCCTTCCTCTCCTATAACTACGTCTACAATATTTCTTACTTAGCCTATTCCACCTGTTCCATCTACCCCCACACTCTGCTCCAATACCTCCTCCATTCCACCGTCGTCTTCCACCCGTAGCCCACCCTAAGACATCTTTCCGTCTGCCCTCCCTTTCCACCGATACCTTCTCCACACCCTACACCCCATTTCCTCTTTCCTATCAGTCACCCCTCTTCTCCAGTTCCTTCCCTTTCTAACTTCTCCTCTTTCTTCTTCCTCTCCCCTCCTCTCCTCTTCAATCCCTCTCCTCCTCCCATTCTTCTTCCACCTTGTTCTCTTCCTCTCTCTCTCTCTCTCTCTCTCCTCTTATTGCACGTATTAATTAATTTCCTACTTTTCATTAGGTTTCTTATTCGCTCCCTGCTTTTCGTTTTCTGTTGTGACTTAACATTCCCTTCATCGTTTTCTTAGGCTCTTTTTATTTTGTGTTTACCCTTCCCTTTATCTACCATTTCTCCGTGTTATTATTATCGCTTCTGAATCTCTCTCTCTCTCTCTCTCTCTCTCTCTCTCTCTCTCTCTCTCTCTCTCTCTCTCTCTCTCTCTCTCTCTCGTCATATCAACAGTAGGCCAATGTAGGTAAATCAAGACGCCTACCTGGGCCTATTGTGTGTCTTTTACATTGTTATATTGGTGCATGATAAATAGGTACAGGTATATTAGTAGATCACACACACCCCCCCCCCCCCCCACACACACCCCGGGGCACTGAAGACCTTCCAACATAAGGTCATCTAACCCAGACCAGGTATTTGATGGGACCCGATGATTAAAGAGGTGAAAGGAGTGAGCAGGGCCGTTGGTAGGGACGTACTCGGCCACCTTGGTATTCACAGCAGCCATTTTGACTACCTGGTGCTGTGTCAAACCAGGATAATTTACTTTAACTCATTCAATACCAGTGACATCCTTATAATTTTAATCTAGCAACTATTAGACGATATTATTCAGCTTAGGAAGCATGTCTACTCATTTAAAGGCTACAGACTATCTCAATTAATCGTTCTAGCTACCATATATCCTTCCTAAGCTTCATAAAACCGTGCTGTACATATTAAGATTGGAATGAATACGAGAAAGAATATAGACAAATTAACAAGAAACTGCATTGTTTTGGTCATTGTATCACTTCCAAGGACATTGTAAGAACTGTGAAGCCTAAGATTATCTCTGTATATTTAGTAATGATGTCGACAAATAAAGGAAAGGGTCTATGGTTTGACACTCTGCATGAGTGACCGAACAACCCATCCTACCTATAGATGGCATTGGTGGTAAGATGGTTGGCAGATAACGCATGGCAGGGAAAAGTATGGCAGAGAAAGGTATGGCAGGGAAAGGTATGGCAAGGAAAGGTATGGCAGAGAAAGGTATGACAGAGAAAGGTATGGCAAGGAAAGGTATGACAGATTGGGTATGGCAGGGAAACGTAAGCAGATTGGGTATGACAGGGAAAGGTATGGCAGGGAAAGGTATGGCAGATTGAGTATGGCAGAGAAAGGTATGGCAAGGAAAGGTATGGCAGAGAAAGGTATGACAGGGAAAGGTATGGCAGGGAAACGTAAGCAGATTGGGTATGCCAGGGAAAGGTATGGCAGATTGGGTATGGCAGATTGGGTATGGCAGGGAAAGGTATGGCAGATTGGGTATGGCAGGGAAAGGTATGGCAGATTGGGTATGGCAGGGAAAGGTATGGCAGATTGGGTATGGCAGGGAAAGGTATGGCAGATTGGGTATGGCAGGGAAAGGTATGGCAGATTGGGTATGGCAGGGAAAGGTATGGCAGATTGGGTATGGCAGGGAAAGGTATGGCAGATTGGGTATGGCAGGGAAAGGTATGGCAGATTGGGTATGGCAGGGAAAGGTAGGCCTATGCCAGATTGGGTATGGCAGGGAAAGGTAGGCCTATGCCAGATTGGGTATGGCAGGGAAAGGTATGGCAGGAAAAGGTAGGCCTATGCCAGATTGGGTATTGCAGTTATAAGTTATTCACAAAAAGATGGAACTATTTATATTATATATAAGAAAACAACAATATTTTAATATGCGGAATACCTGTTGAACAAAATATGTGCTTTGAATGACTTTGAGAAAGTACATTGCGCAAGAATGGAACAAAGAATAAATATTAAGTGAACCCAGTAAAAGAAAAATGAATTATATATTAGAATTATTGTAATGAATAAACATATATGATTGAGAGTTATGAAATATATAATAAATACGAATATTAAATTAATCAAGTGAAAGAAAAATTAAATATATATGAGAATTATTATTATAAATTGAGTCGATTGAGTTATGAAATAATATACAATATCGTGTTGCGGTTGCAGCAATTGACTTGTGAAGAGAGAAAGATAAAGTAGAACATAATGGCAGGAAGTGGGTGTGATGGAAAACACCTTAACCATATATGTTATATATATATATATATGTTATATACAGTACCCGTATATTATGCAAATGACGGGGAATATAGTTGTTCACTTCACTCCAGGCCCACCTCATAAAAATGGAATATGATTTGGCTTTCTTTGAGTATATAAACAAACCCAAACTGGAAAGCTCAATATGAAGACAAACACACTTAAGAGAAGGTTTTTAGTTTGTTCCCAAGACCTCCAAGAAGCTTAATATTACTTCACCCCTAGACCCCTTTTCAAGATAAAAGTGTACATTTTTCGGTAGAAAAATGTACCGGCCTCTTAAATTACTGGATCGCTATCGCCCACCGGGAAACAATTGACACCTAAATGGCACGAAAAGTCTTAAAATTGACATAACTAGGGCGGCAGTTCTTAAAATCGCCAAACTAATGGGGCGAATGTCTAAAAATCTCAAAAGAAATGGGGGGGGGAAAGGGGTAAAGATTTTTTTTTTTTTTAAGTGGAAATCTCTCCATAATAACAAACTCCACCTGTCCTTTGCCTAGTTTAAGCCGGTTTAATTTAATTTTCGTTTTAAACTATGAGTTTGTATTGTTTTGCCTAACTTTGTAAATATTTAAAATAAGTATAAAATAAATATAAGAAAGAGAAACAAAGACCCTGATTCTCGGAGTGAGGTCAGAAAGAGAGGAACATTGCATAAGACGACAGAGATATTGCACAAAGGGAGGAACATTGCATAAGACGACAGAGTTATTGCACAAAGGGAGGAACATTGCATAAGACGACAGAGATATTGCACAAAGGGAGGAACATTGCATAAGACGACAGAGTTATTGCACAAAGGGAGGAACATTGCATAAGACGACAGAGTTATTGCACAAAGGGAGGAACATTGCATAAGACGACAGAGTTATTGCACAAAGGGAGGGAACATTGCATAAGACGACAGAGTTATTGCACAAAGGGAGGAACATTGCATAAGACGAGAGAGTTATTGCACAAAGGGAGGAACATTGCATAAGACGACAGAGTTATTGCACAAAGGGAGGAACATTGCATAAGACGACAGAGTTATTGCACAAAGGGAGGAACATTGCATAAGACGACAGAGTTATTGCACAAAGGGAGGAACATTGCATAAGACGACAGAGTTATTGCACAAAGGGAGGAACATTGCATAAGACGAGAGAGTTATTGCACAAAGGGAGGAACATTGCATAAGACGACAGAGATATTGCACAAAGGGAGGAACATTGCATAAGACGACAGAGTTATTGCACAAAGGGAGGAACATTGCATAAGACGACAGAGATATTGCACAAAGGGAGGAACATTGCATAAGACGACAGAGTTATTGCACAAAGGGTCCAACAGGAATAAAGTATGACAGTACAGTATATATGAAAGAGGTCCGCTGATTGTTAAGGGGCGATATCCACTCGAGTGATTATTTTCTTGACTCCTTTCTCCCTCATGTTTAGCCCCATTGCTTTTCTAATTTTAAGACGTTCGCCCCATTATTTTGACGATTTTAAGAACCTTCGACCCATTTCTGTCAATTTTTAGACCTTTCGTGCCATTTAGGTGTCGATTTTATCCTGGCTAGCGATAGCGAGCCTGTAATTTAAGAGGAACAGGCTTTCAGCCGGGACATTTTTCTACCGAAAAATGTACAAAACTTATCTTGAAAGGGGCTCAAGGGGGTGTAATCTTAAGCTTGATGGATATCTAGAGACCAAACTAAAAACCTCCCCATAACCTTCGCCATGTGAGACCAAGGGAGGGAATAAAGAGAGTTATATTTAAAGGAAGGTGTGGTACAGGTACGAGTTATATTTAAAGGAAGGTGTGATACAGGTACGAGTTATATTTAAAGGAAGGTGTGATACAGGTACGAGTTATATTTAAAGGAAGGTGATACAGGTACGAGTTATATTTAAAGGAAGGTGTGATACAGGTACGAGTTATATTTAAAGGAAGGTGTGATACAGGTACGAGTTATATTTAAAGGAAGGTGTGATACGGGTACGAGTTATATTTAAAGGAAGGTGTGATACAGGTACGAGTTATATTTAAAGGAAGGTGTGATACAGGTACGAGTTATATTTAAAGGAAGGTGTGGTACAGGTACGAGTTATATTTAAAGGAAGGTGTGATACAGGTACGAGTTATATTTAAAGGAAGGTGTGATACAGGTACGAGTTATATTTAAAGGAAGGTGTGATACAGGTACGAGTTATATTTAAAGGAAGGTGTGATACAGGTACGAGTTATATTTAAAGGAAGGTGTGATACGGGTACGAGTTATATTTAAAGGAAGGTGTGATACAGGTACGAGTTATATTTAAAGGAAGGTGTGATACAGGTACGAGTTATATTTAAAGGAAGGTGTGGTACAGGTACGAGTTATATTTAAAGGAAGGTGTGATACAGGTACGAGTTATATTTAAAGGAAGGTGTGATACAGGTACGAGTTATATTTAAAGGAAGGTGTGATACAGGTACGAGTTATATTTAAAGGAAGGTGTGGTACAGGTACGAGTTATATTTAAAGGAAGGTGTGATACAGGTACGAGCTATATTTAAAGGAAGGTGTGATACAGGTACGAGCTATATTTAAAGGAAGGTGTGATACAGGTACGAGTTATATTTAAAGGAAGGTGTGATACAGGTACGAGTTATATTTAAAGGAAGGTGTGATACGGGTACGAGTTATATTTAAAGGAAGGTGTGATACAGGTACGAGTTATATTTAAAGGAAGGTGTGATACAGGTACGAGTTATATTTAAGGAAGGTGTGGTACAGGTACGAGTTTATTTAAAGGAAGGTGTGATACAGGTACGAGTATATTTAAAGGAAGGTGTGATACAGGTACGAGTTATATTTAAAGGAAGGTGTGATACAGGTACGAGTTATATTTAAAGGAAGGTGTGGTACAGGTACGAGTTATATTTAAAGGAAGGTGTGATACAGGTACGAGTTATATTTAAAGGAAGGTGTGATACAGGTACGAGCTATATTTAAAGGAAGGTGTGATACAGGTACGAGTTATATTTAAAGGAAGGTGTGATACAGGTACGAGTTATATTTAAAGGAAGGTGTGGTACAGGTACGAGTTATATTTAAAGGAAGGTGTGGTACAGGTACGAGTTAAATTTCCTTGATTGTATATTACCGTATATTGATATATTTCATTCACTCCCAGCTAGAAAAAAAAAATGGCGTATGAGCCTGAGCATGTAGATAGATAGATTTCTTTGCTTATATATTTTGAAGTTTTTTCGTTGATTATATATCATCTTTGAACTTATAGTTCGTTAGTTATATACCTAGAAGTTTTGTTTCGTTGAATACATTATTTAAAGTGCTATTGCGTTGATTATAGGTTTTTATTATATACAGTATTTCATTGATATATTTTGAAGTTATTATTCGTTGTTTTTATACTTTGAAAGTACAGTATATTTCGTTAATTATATACTTTGAAGTTATAATTAGTTGACTAAATACTTTGAAGTTACAATTAGTTGACTAAATACTTTGAAGTTACAATTCGCTAGCTTTATACTTTGAAGGTATATTTCGTTGATTAAATAATTTAAGGTGATATTTCGTTGTTAAACAAAAAAATGCTCCGGTTTGACACCCTGTAGTAACGGTATGAGCAAATATATGTGGGCTTTCACTCTAGCAGGTAATCTCACAGGTGTATTCGCGCGATGGAAAAGCAGAGCATGCGAGCGAGCGAGCGTTTGATTGATTGATTGATTGATTGATTGATTGATTGATTGATTGGTTAATTGATTGATTGATTGATTGATTGATTGATTGATTGGTTAATTGATTGATTGATTGATTGATTGATTGATTGATTGATTGGTTAATTGATTGATTGATTGATTGCTTGATTGATTGCTTGATTGATTGCTAGTTATTATACCTGGCTTTTGGCACCGGTACTTCGTGAGCTCCTTAACCCTCACTGCTAAAACTAAAAGCGCATGGAATACAAGACGGTGTGTTGAAATGGATAGAAAATTGGCTCAGCGACAGAAAGCAAAGAGTAGTCATAAACGGTAAGGCATCTAAATGGACCAATGTAAGTAGCGGGGTACCCCAGGGATCGGTACTAGGACCAATTCTCTTTCTAATTTACATCAACGACATAGATGAGGGCCTCACCTGTACAATCTCAAAATTTGCTGACGATACAAAAATTGCAAATAGCGTACTCTCAAAAGAACAAGTTGACGATATGCAACACAATCTAGATAAATTGTCATGTTGGGCCCAAATTTGGCAAATGAGTTTCAATGCGGATAAATGTAAAGTACTACATATCGGATACCTAAATGAGAAAGCAAACTATTCGATGAATGGCACTCAGCTTAAGAATGTAAACAGAGAAACCGATCTGGGAGTAACAATATCGAGTAACCTAAAACCGAGTCAACAATGTTCAGAAGTTGTTAAGAAGGCAAACAAAATAATTGGCTTTATAGGCAGGTCATTTGAGCATAAATCCAAAGAAGTTATCCTAACCCTTTACAATTCCTTAGTCCGCCCTCTTCTGGAATACTGCGTTCAATCCTGGTGCCCTTATTACCAAAAAGATATAAACAAGCTAGAACGAGTTCAACGTAGAGTTACCAAAATGATACCTAGCCTAAAGAACAAACCATACGAAGAGCGTCTTAGAGAATTAAATCTATTTCCTTTAACCCAGCGCAGATTAAGAGGTGACTTAATTCAAGTGTTCAAAATCATCAAAGGCATCGACAATATGAACTGTAGTAAGTACTTCACTATCGACCAATCTAATTACACACGGGGAAACGGTTTCAAAATTATTGGTAAATCTTTTAACTCACACGAATCTAAGAATTTCTTCTTCAATCGAGTTGTCAACTTGTGGGAATGGGCTTCCCCGAAACGTTATAGACTGCATCACCGTTGATTCATTTAAACTCCGCCTAGACAAATATCTCGCTTCAAACCCGCGACTGACTGCGTTTGTAAATTAATAACTTTATTTTATCCCCCCCTCAGTTACTAACCAATCTGTCCCCTACTAACTTCCTAATCCTGCCACGGACATTAGTTCCAGGGCAGTAATTCCCTTTCCAATGTTCCCTTACCCACTCTAAACCACTGTTTGGACACTTGATCCTCAGTGTTTTGGAGGACAAGCAACCTAGAAGGGTCACTAGATCTGTTGTTGCTTGATTTCCTTTGTACTCCTTTGTACGATAGTGACGCCTATTGCCAGTTTATGCTGGCTATCATTAGACGATTGTATACAGTTTAGGAAGGATCTTTAGGAAATATAAGGGTAAAACTGCCTCAATTAACCCTCTGACTTCCATATACCCGACCCTAATCTGAATAAAATCGTCTAATAATAGCCAGAAAACAAAAAAGAAAAGAAATGAGTATTGGGGTATCTTCTAAGGGTTAACATGTTCAGTTAGGGTGACGGTATTGGCCATATTATTGGGGTATCTTCTAAGGGTTAACATGTTCAGTTAGGGTGACGGTATTGGCCATATTATTAGGGTATCTTCTAAGGGTTAACATGTTCAGTTAGGGTGACGGTATTGGCCATATTATTGGGGTATCTTCTAAGGGTTAACATGTTCAGTTAGGGTGACGGTATTTGCCATATTATTGGGGTATCTTCTAAGGGTTAACATGTTCAGTTAGGGTGACGGTATTGGCCATATTATTGGGGTATCTTCTAAGGGTTAACATGTTCAGTTAGGGTGACGGTATTGACCATATTATTGGGGTATCTTCTAAGGGTTAACATGTTCAGTTAGGGTGACGGTATTGGCCATAGTATTGGGGTATCTTCTAAGGGTTAACATGTTCAGTTAGGGTGACGGTATTGGCCATATTATTGGGGTATCTTCTAAGGGTTAACATGTTCAGTTAGGGTGACGGTATTGGCCATATTATTGGGGTATCTTCTAAGGGTTAACATGTTCATTTAGGGTGACGGTATTGGCCATATTATTGGGGTATCTTCTAATGGTTAACATGTTCAGTTAGGGTGACGGTATTGGCCATAGTATTGGGGTATCTTCTAAGGGTTAACATGTTCAGTTAGGGTGACGGTATTGGCCATATTATTGGGGTATCTTCTAAGGGTTAACATGTTCAGTTAGGGTGACGGTATTGGCCATAGTATTGGGGTATCTTCTAAGGGTTAACATGTTCAGTTAGGGTGACGGTATTGGCCATAGTATTGGGTAAAAGGGTTAACATGTTCAGTTAGGGTGACGGTATTGGCCATAGTATTGGGGTATCTTCTAAGGGTTAACATGTTCAGTTAGGGTGACGGTATTGGCCATATTATTCTGGCAATCATAAGACCATCTATCTTGGATTGGGAAGGACAGTCAACAAATTAAGAAATATTTTGACCACTTTAGGAATTATTTTACCACTTAAAGGATTATTTGACCAATTTAGGGATTCTTCGATAACTACCGGTAATTAAAAAGACGTCGCCGGTACAGAAGGGGTTCAGCGACCCTTGCCCTCGTCCACAGAATGATGGCTTCAACTGTACGCCCATCAATCTGTATGGGCGTGCGTGTTTTAGGGGGTTGTCCGCCTAATGTGATAAATGCCTTGTAAACACGTACTTAAGCTATGGATAATTCTGTTCCAGACACGCTTTATGGGAGTTTTTTATTGAGAAAGAGGGAGAGAGAGAGAGAGAGAGAGAGAGAGAGAGAGAGAGAGAGAGAGAGAGAGAGAGAGAGAGAGAGAGAGAGAGAGAGAGAGAGAGAGAGAGAGAGAGAGAACAGAGAGAGAGAGAGAGAGAGAGAGAGAGAGAGAGAGAGAGAGAGAGAGACGAAAAAGAAGTACATATATTTGGATATTATTAGGTCTACCATTCTTATTTCCTTGCATGCCTGTTTTATCCTAATTTGTATATTTTTATTGTGTTGTCTGTCTTAGCATGCCATTAATAATTTTAGTGTATGTTTTTCAGCTCTTACCATATATTTCTTTCCTTGTATATCTGTTGTCATAGTTTTTTGTTTATTCACCGTTCGATTAAATGAAATTATCCTAGTTTCGTCTAATTGTCTTTTTCCTCGTATCCTTGTTTATCACATTTCTCTTTCTATATTTAATTTCACTGTCAACCATTCCCTGTCAAACGTTATTTTCCCCGTCCCAGTTCCGTTCTACCGTTCTATTTCCTCGTATGTTTGTAGATCACAGTTCTCCGATTATATTCCATAGCCCTGTCTACCGTCACATTTCTTCCGTTCCCTGTCTACTGTCCCATGTCTCCCGTTTCCTGTCTACTGTCCCCTGCCTTGTCCCGTCTACCGTCCCCAGTCTCCCGTCCCCTGTCTACCGTCCCCAGTCTACCGTCCCCAGTCTACCGTCCCCAGTCTCCCGTCCCCTGTCTACCTAACCTACTGTCCCATCTGTCCTCTACTAACTTCCTAATCCTGCCACGGACATTAGTTCCAGGGCAGTAATTCCCTTTCCAATGTTCCCTTACCCACTCTAAACCACTGTTTGGACACTTGATCCTCAGTGTTTTGGAGGACAAGCAACCTAGAAGAGTCACTAGATCTGTTGTTGCTTGATTTCCTTTGTACTCCTTTGTACCGTCCCATGTCTCCTGTCATTTCCCCTCTCCCACATTCCGTTTACTGTTCTCTTTTCCATATATATTTGTTTGTAACATTGATCATATTCCATCGTCCTGTCTACCGCTCTCCCGTCTACCGTCATTCCCCCCGTCCCATAGATATTTGTTTATAGCATTTCTCTGATTATAGTCCATCGTTCTATCTATCACCTCACCTGTCTACCGTCATTTCTCCGTCCCAGTTCCGTTCCCTTCCCGTCATTACGCTGTTCTGTCTGTCACTTGTTTCCCTGTCCTCCCTTCACACTGTCCCCTATTGCCCTGTCACTCTTGCCCCGTCAATTGCTCACTTTCCACGCCTGATGCTCACGCTTTTTTTTTTTTTTTTTTTTTTGCACATTTCCCCATTGTGTACTTTATCATGAGTGTTTTGTACATCTTTCTTGTCAATATATTAGTTTTGCATTGCAAATTTCCTTCTATTTTATACGACACTGTATCATATCATCAGTGCTTCTTTATTATCTTTCTTGGCAATATTTTCACTGTCGTTTTTTTCGCGTTTCCATCTATTGCATACTTTCGTAAATTACTTTCCTTGTTTTGCCCATATCTATATTTGAATATCAATATTTGAAATGTTCCAATGTTTAAAATGTACGCCCTTTATGTATTTAACCATATGACTTTCCTTTTTGCATCTGTCATGTCAGTATTTTCACTGATTTCTCCCATTCTTGTTCTATTTTCTCTTATTCTCCACCAATTATCTGATCTCTTTTCTCTTTCTCATTTTCTGCCGAAGTCATTCTACTGTGCATGCTTTTTTGCTCATTGATTATACTCACTCACACTCTCTCTCTCAATAAAACAATCATATCAAATCAAATCTCTCTCTCTCTCTGAAACCCACCACACACACACTGCTAATTTATCTTCATTCAACCTTAGCACACTTCCCTTTTCCGCCTCTCATTTGTCATCCAACCCTCTCCTCAAATGATCTAGGGTTTCCATCACTCGGCCCCATATAAGTTTTACCAGTTTTACCCCACCCGCCCATATATCATCAGCGTCTTTTCCTATCAGATTTTCTTCCCCCTATGGCTCCAGTCGTGATCTCCCTATAAATCATCTTGCTCTTTTCAGTCACCTATTGTTTATGTATTTTAATGTCTCAGTCCAGTTCTCCCTATAAGTCACCTTGCTCGTTTCAGTCACCTATTGTTTATGCGCGGTGCCATATGGTATTATCTTAGTCGCATTCTCCTTATATGTCATCTTGCTCGTTTCGGTCCCCTATTGTTTATGTGTTGTATTGTCTCAGTCCCATTATGTGTTGTATTGTCTCAGTCCCATTAACCCTATATGTTATCTTGTTCGTTTCAAAGTCACCTAATATTTATGTACCGGTATTGTATTTTTTAAGTCGTGTTCTCCCAATAAATCTTGCTCGCTTCAAAGTCACCTATTATTAATTCATTGTAATTCTGGTCTTTAGTGTACCTTCTTTTTATAACTTACTCTAATAGCAAGAATATTAATTCCTCACTGCACTAGGCTAAAGTCGCCACTTGCCTTAGAATAACTAATGCAATATGCAATTTGTCTTCGGTACTATAAGAAGTCTCACCAGGCTTCAAAAGTATACGACACGAAGTTGGCAAGAAGTAAATTTGTCAACAAATTGATAATAGGCTACAAACATTGAATATAATATATACCGCACTGCTATCTTCTCTTTCGCCCCCTTCTACTTCACTTTGATCATGTCCAAACCCAACTATGGTTCTTCTTGTCCTCCAACACTTTCTTTGTAATGTACACCCAGTCACCCACCTCACTTCTTTCATTCCTACCTCTGTCCTTTCCCCTCCTGTGTCTGTCTGATTCCATGGGACAATTTGTCAACCACGGTTTCAATTTCGTTAATACAAACTAAAACAATAATAATAAAATCTGACATTTTCTTGTTCTGAACACTATTAATAGTTGAAATAAATATGAATATTCTCATTAAGTTTAAGCAAAGGTATTTGTGACTGGATCTAAGATACACATTGTAATATAATATAATCATTATAGGCTATATATATATATATATATATATATATATATATACCGGTATATATATATATATATATATATCAAGAGAGGAGAAGCGTATATTGGACGACCTGTCACCGTGCAACTCAGAAGATATGTAGCGAAGTGTCATCCAATTAAGGTCTATCCTCACATAGTGTTCTATCTAACGTCAGTATGTTTTCTATGTCTCGTACACACACACACACACACACACACACACACACACACACACAAAAAACACACACACACACACACACACACACACACACACACACACACACACACACACACACCCACACACACACACACACACACACACACACACACACACACACACACACACACACAATGCGTACTATTATATCTTTCAGCATACCTTGTACAATGTACATAATGTTTACTGGTCAAATGGCTCCTATGCAATCTATTATCTCAATCTGGAAAATCATCTGCCTACCTAGTACGGTACATAATATTGATCTCGTCAAACAGCTCTTATACAACCTCATGCTTTGGTCCTTATTATAAGATAATATATAAGTTAGAGTTAAGCTAAACACTTTTCCTCTGTACATTTTCAGCCTACGGCTGCAATTATCAATAACCCGTTTATTATTATTAGTATTATTATTATTATTACACACACACACACACACACACACACACACACACACCATGCCCTGATATGGCCCCCCTCTTACATAACCTTATGCAATTCTGGTCTCCAACACACAGGAAAGATATTGAGCGACTAGAGGACTTCCTAACTAGGGCTACACAAAAATGTTCGTAAATTAGAAGCCTGAGCTACTAAGACCGGTTGAAAACTCTGTATTTCTGTTTATTGCAAATGTGTGAACTGCTCCCTTCAGAAGCTGTAAATATATCTTTAGTAGAGCATTTTAAAAAATGAGTTTGGTAGGCTATAGTAAATAATAGTTTGCACACTGTAATAGGTTTACTGCACTTAAAGTATATCATCTAGACTCCTAAAGTATCATCCAATATTGGACCAAATGGTCTTTGAGATACTAACTATTCCTTCAAACTCCTGGTAACTGTCTCTCTCCCTCCCTAACGAGCAAGAAGGGTGTTTGCTCAGTGATTTATGGGTCAATGTTGTGGCAACGGTGGAGAGAGAAAGAGAAGGAAGGGGGGGGGGGGGGGGTCACGTCGCTCGCTGTCGCCCTCTTTCATCTCAATTTCCGACCCTTGTCTTCACTTTCTTCACATTTTTTCTTTTCACTTGCTTCGTATTTCATGCGTTTCTCACATGTTTTCCCTTTCTTCACAATGTTCTCGTTTCCGATTTTTACTCTTGTTTTCATCATATTTGTTTACTTCATTTATTTAGGCCTATCTGTCTTTACATTTCCCACTTTCCTTCAAGATATATATATATATATATATATATATATATATATATATATATATATATACCGGTACTGTATATTATTTTATTTTATTTTTCTCTCTACGTTTGACTATTGCCCTTCCTTTGAGCTGGCTGTATTGTAGTAGGTTACTTCTAATGCCACTCATCCCGTAACATTGTTCTCTGCTGTAGGGTCTTGGGTTTCTCCAAGGCTGGGTTTCTCCTCATTTCACTCTTACAGCCGTATTCGTAAAAGGAGATTTTCACTTGAGGTATGTTTTTCTGGATCCCCTTCTCCCTCGTGCATAGATCCTTTAGTGTTGAGATTTTAAGACGTTTGCCCCATTCGTTTGTCGATTTATGACCCTTCGCCCCATTTCTGACAATTTTAAGACTTTTTGTACGATTTAGGGGTTGATGTTTTCCTGGCGAGCCTGCAATTTAAGAAGATTCGGCCGTGATATTTTTCTACCGAAAATTTTACAAATTTGTATTGTTATTAAGCTTGTTGGAGGTGTATGGAGCAAACGAAAAATCTCCCCTTAAACCTTCCCACCCTGAACCTTACTTCTTAATGAACGAAATAAGACCAGATCAATTGTTAACTTGAGATATTTCAAGTTGTCTTTCATTAAATAACACTCAATTCCAATATCTTCGTTCATTATATTGGCTGGATGACACCCAAATCACACGGCTGTTAGGCTTACCGCGTTTCTTTGTTATTATATTCCTTTCGCTTTCTTCGTAAAACACCCATTTCCTTCCTTTGTTTGGACTGTATCGACTTCTCTTGGTACCTCGTTCCGATCATTGTGTTCGTTTTCTTCCCTTCCACTACGGTACTTTCTTCCCGTTGTTCTCGTTCTGTTGACGTTTCATTGTTTCCCTTATTTTGGTGTTAGAAGTATATAATTTTTTTTTTTTTTTTTTTTTTTTTCTATATTCCAACTACTCCCTCTCGGGCATAGGCTGAGAGCCTGTACATTCCACCGCTCAACACGGTGAAGCCGGGAATATTCATACAGTGTTATTTAATCAGGGAACAATGAGGGTATTTTTTTGGCATTTCGGTGGGCTTTGTGGTAATGCACTGATACTAGGTACAGCACAAATTCAATCCCAATAATATCTTCCCATTGACATATCGGGATTTGAACCCGGGTCCATTGGATTACCAATCCAGTGGCATGACCACTCCACCACACCTCCCCTATTGTCTATTCCTTCTTCTCAAGCTTCTGGGGTTTTTTTTCTTCCGTAATTGGTGTTTAGAAGCATTGCCTATTCCTTCGTTAAATGTTCCTGTTTTCTTCACTTTGTCTTAACTCTCTTCCCATTTCATATTTCTTCATTATATCTTAGCTGTCTTCATATCTGGAATTTGAAGTGTAGGACCAACAGAGAGTATATTAAGGGGGGATGGGCGTATTTATTTGAAGTGTAGGACCAACAGAGAGTACATTAAGGGGAGATGGGCGTATTAATAAGGGGGGATGGGCGTATTAATAAGGGGGGATGGGCGTATTAATAAGGGGGGATGGGCGTATTAATAAGGGGGGATGGGCGTATTAATAAGGGGGGATGGGCGTATTTATTTGCTCATTTATATATCTAGTTTCCATTCTTCGTGTTTGCATTCTTCACATGTCGCGCTTTTCTTTTATTTGTTTGTATTTGTTTTGTATTGACTTCACTTTCCACACGTCGCATTAGAATCCTTATGTTATTCATGAGCTGTATTGTCCTGTCCATTTCACTATATGAAACAAGCACACGTAATGTCTATACCCTGTTCAAAATAAGTAGGCCAGAACTCTTGAACATTAACCTCTATAACTCACAAACAGCTAGAGTAATCGACTCAATAGTTCTACTATTTGAGAAGGGTTAGCCTAGGTGTGGAAATGTACAGCCCATTTGCTCCAGCCCTTTTTGAGTTACAGAGCTTAGGGTTCGCGATTCCTGACCTATTTATTTGGAGCCAAGATACATAGACTAACTGTTAGTCTCTGTATCTTGCTTGGAACCAGGATATATCGTAGTAATTGTGTCTAATATTCCTTCGCACCATCGTAGAAGTTTTCCGTTATATATATTTTCTTCTTGTCTTCGCATTTTTCATCCCTGTTTTCCTCCCGGCCCCCCTTAAGGAGGAATGGCTCACTTTTTGGCAATTTTGTTCATATTTTTGTATTCTATTTGCTTACCTCCATCAAACTTCCATAAACATCCATTAGATCCCCCTTCAAGATTAATTTGTACATTTTTCGGTAAAATAACGGCCGGTTCTTCCGAAATTACAGGCTCACTATCGTTCGCCAGGAAAAATAATAAGACACCTAAATAGCACGAAAGGTCTTAATATTGACAAGGAAATTATGCGGAAGGTCTTAAAATCGACAAACTAATGGAGCAAACATCATAAAATCTGAAAACTAATGGGGCTAAAGACGAGGGAGAAGGGGATCTAGGAAAAACGGCTCATCTCCCCTTAATTATATTATTGTATCCAATCAACATTCCTGTTTACACGAATCCTCCTTTCTTCTCCCCATCTTCCACCACGCTGCAGCCTTCAGCCTAATCCTTAATCCCGAATTTAGGAGCAATAAAGTCCCGGCTAATCCCCCCCCCCCCACCCCCAGTTTCACCGCTCCCTCAAGGATTCTGCCAAGGAATATCCGCACCACAAAATTTTCCCCTCACAGTTTTAAACCTTCACCACCATTACGTAATTTTAATCATATTCTGGTTACTCTTAGACGATTTTCTTTAGTTCGTAGTCTACCTATACGACTTATATATATTTGTCTGTGTATGAAGGAGACAAAAAGCAGGATACCTGTAACGAGTGTCTTCCCCAAAGCAAATTTCAAGGGACGTTGGAGTAAAAAAAGCTTGGATACCGAAGTTTAAAGCAGTCTAAGTCATAGGATGAAGGAAAGATTGATTGAGGGAAAAAGTTCCAGAGTTCACTTATCGAGTAGAAGAAAGACAGAAAATCTTCTAATTCTTGGGTTGGAGAACTGGACAGGAGTGGGACTGTGTTGAAAGGCGGGTGCCTCGCAAGGGAGGGGGTATGCACTGAGAGAGCTCTGAAGAACACTGATTATTGTAATAGCGATAGAAGAGGGAAAGAGATACAACATTGCGGCGTGTAGAAAGATATTGTAGGGGACTAGTAAGAGGAAGCGAGTTGATGAGGCGAGATGCTTTTGATTCTACTCGTTCGAGAGGTGCGGTATGGGTGGAGCCTCCCCACACATGCGAACAATATTCAATACAGGGACGCACTGTGCCTCGATACTCGATACAGGGCAAGAAGCTGTGCGGGGGTGAAGAACCCAGAAAGACGGCTGAGCACACCCAACTTCTTGTAATCTGTTTTAGCAAGAGTGGTAATATGATCTTTTCAAGAAAGGTCGGATGAAAAAGATACACCTAGAAAATTGAGAGAAGATAAAGAGTTGAGTTGTGTATTGTTGAAGAATAGTTGAGATGGAGAAATAGAGGGAGAAACTGGGTAGCCTATTGAAGGCATTGAAAGTAACAAGATTTTCTCTGCCTCAATCAGAAATAATTGATAGATCAGAAGATAGGCGTTCTATGGCCTCGTCACGTTTGCTTTGGAGTGCTTGCATGCTGAGTTGATGTGAACAATTAGTTGAATAGTGTAAGGTAGAGTTGTCAGTACATACAGTAAGTGGATAGGACTAGAAGTACAGTTGAGTAGATCATTAATGAATATTAGAAAGAGAATTGGAGACAGAACAGAACCCTGAGGCACACCTGAGTTGATAGGTTGAGGAAGTGAGCGATGGCCATCCACAACTGCAGCTGCATATGGTTAAATGCGATCTCAGTAAACCCTCTTACTAACATAGGTCCTTATTAAACTGAATAAAATCATCTAATTTTAGCCAGAATCAAAGGTAAATAGGCGTCATGGTGGCGAAGGGGTTAATCCAGGTCTCACACAAGCGCTTTTGTAAGTAATTCCGGTTTAGTAATGTTTAAATTGAAGTTTTCTAAGAATTCAGCCTCCCAATACAATCTACAGTCATTCCCCCTGACGATGGGAATTGAATATATTACCGTACTTGGAAGACCTTTAAAAACATACAAAATCGGAAATCTGCACAAGGTCGACCAGCCCACGGTCTACATAGTCTACATTATAAAGAATGTTCGTGTCATATGTTTGTCTTGTCTTTTTTAGTTCCATATGCAATCACGTTTTTCTTTCTAATATCCTAGCTACCAGTACAATATTTCACTCGCATTAGAAAGGAATTTTAGAAGTATGAGACCTTCTAAAACTGAATAATACCGTCAACTGGTAGCCATAATAAAGTTAAAGGTGTGTACTCGTGTAGTGGAAAGCTCTACAAACAAATAAAACATACCATGAAGTGTAAAGGCCCTCATCTGGTCGTGTGTGTGTGTGTTACTTACTCAGTTACTTGTTCGTCAAGGGGAATCCACGCAATGCGAGCTAAGCTCATTATTATCGCGCCTCCTTAACTGGGAATGTATTGCGTGAAATGCATGTTAAGTGTTTTATGTATTGTTGGAATGGCTGTGGATGTGTGTGTAGTCTGTATTTTAGCCAATTGGCGACATCGGAAACGAAGGGTTAGGGTGGATCTGTATGGTACCATTCTCACTATAGACGGTACCGTCTCGCCCGAAGGCTTAGGTAGCCATCAGCTTAGGTGAACCACATGATACCCATCTCGCCTTGTACCATTTTTTGCCAACCCCAGATGGGACGTCACAACGTCGTCCACTTATTCCAGGTACCTATTTACAGCTAGGTGAACTGAGGCTACCACATGAAAGGAGACAAGCCCAATTTGTCTCCGCCCGGCCGGGGATTGAACCCCCGACCCCTCGTGTGTGAGACGAGAGCTCTACCTACTAGGCTACGGGCTGTGTGTGTGTGTGTGTGTGTGTGTGTGTGTGTGTGTGTGTGTGTGTGTGTGTGTGTGTGTGTGTGTGTGCGCAGAGCGAAAGAGAGAGAGAGAGAGAGTATAATAGGATGCATCAGTGTTAGCAATGCAAATAGGGCCCTGTGTATGACTGTACCTGGTGTGTGTGTGTGACTGTAACTGGTGTGTGTGTGTGTAACTTTGGGGGAGAGACGCAACGTTTATTGAGACGAGGATAGACATGATGTTGTGTGTATGTGTATGCGTACGAGTGAATGTGTGTTTGTATGTGCGGCGTAAGAGTAAGTGTGTGTGTGTGTGTGTACGTTAGAGTAATTGTGTATGTGAATAAGAATAGAATAATCGGTTTATTTCCAGCCGGCAGCCAATGAGGCTGAAAATACACAGAGTTAACCTAGATCTTATCCTAAGGGATCAACAGACTGATTATGGCTGCTAACGAGAGCGCCTACATACCACCGAGTGTGTGTACGTAAGAGAGAGAGCGAGAAAAAAGAGAGAGAGAGAGAGAGAGAGAGAGAGAGAGAGAGAGAGAGAGAGAGAGAGAGAGAGAGAGAGAGAGAGAGAGAGAGAGGCTGTTAAGGATGCAAATAGTCGTACATATAGTGGACCTGAAATCCTGTGCTCGTTACAGTTAGTGTGTGTGTGTGTGTGTGTGTGTGTGTGTGTGTGTGTGTGTGTGTGTGTGTGTGTGTGTGTGTGTGTGTGTGTGTGTGTGTGTGTGTGTGTGTGTGTGTGTGTGTGAGTAGATGAGAAAGAGTGTTTTAATGTACTGTATGATATGAGTGTATCTACAGTATGTATGCATGTGTTTATGTTTATGCCAGAGAGTTACACAGAGTTGAACAGATACTCAGACCACACAGACCTTGCGGTCCTCACTAGGTGATCCGGCATTAATACTACCAGACAGGCCAGTTTATAGTAGAAAAACAGGACAACAAAGTAGAAGGCTCTCTCCCCACCCTCCGCTCCCTCCGGCTAAAACCCGTACCGAAAAATATAATGAAAACTAACCTACTGGGTCAGGAAATACCCACAATGAAAGTTTTCGTAGAGTAAAGATATTAATTATTCTGTGTGTGTGTGTGAGAGAGAGAGAGAGAGAGAGAGAGAGAGAGAGAGAGAGAGAGAGAGAGAGAGAGAGAGAGAGAGAGAGAGAGAGAGAGAGAATGTGTGTGTGTAAGAGTGAAACATTTAAGGGGAGGTATTTAGTTGATTCCCTAGAACTCCATCAAACTTAAAATTACACCCCTAGACCCCCTTTTAAGATAAATTTGTACATTTTTCGGTAGAAAAATGTCCCGGCCGAAGGCCGATTCCTCTCAAATTACAGGCTCGCTATCGCTCGCCAGGAAAAAATCGACACCTTAATGGCACGAAAGTTCTTAAAATTGACAGAAATGGGGCGAAAGTTCTTAAAATCGCCAAACTAAAGGGGGCGAGCGTCTTAAAATAAAAAAGGCAATGGGGCTAAACATGCGAGAGAAAGGGGGGGGGGGGGTCCAGAAGAAAAAAAATCCCTCAAGTGGAAATCTCGCCTTAACCGAGTATACCCGAATAAGGGCGGCCCTGCTGGAGCGTGTACTGGCTCGGCTAATGTGTACAGGTACTTGATTTGCTATGTGTGTGTGAGCGAATTGAAGGGGGTAAGGCTTTATTCATTGGTTGATTTAATTGGATACTTATTATTATTGTTTAGTTTCCTCCCTAGACCTCCATCCAGCGCGTAAGATAATATCCCCGAGATCCCTCTTCTAGATTCGTTTGTACATTTTTCGGTAGAAATATGACCCCGGGGCCGAATGCCAATTCCTCCTAAATTATAGGCTCGCTATCGCTCGCCAAGAAAAAAATCGACACGTAAATGGCACGAAAGGTCATAATATTGACAAAAACATGGGGTGAAAGGTCTAAAAATCGCCAAATTAATGAGCCAACATCTTATAATCTGAAAACTATTGGGGCGAATCATGAGGGAGAAGGGGGGACAGAAAAAAAAACCCAACTCCCTTTAAGACCACTATGTATACTTGGTCATAAATCTATAATAATGTGCTTGAAACAGATAGTGATTAATGTGTGTGTGTGTGTTATGTGGGTTTGTGCCTGTGTGTATGACTATGGTGTGGAGTGTATGTGTGTATTGGGGTGAACGTCTTAAAATCTGAAAACTAATGGGGCTAAACATGAGGAAGAAGGGGGACCAGAAAAAAACGAACCATGCATCCTTTCGACGTACCGGTATCAGTAGCTCAGTATGTAAATGAACCGTAGATGGGAGACTAGTTATGCAAATCGGCTCCTGGATAAATATGTATGATACTATCGGAAAAAGAATACGCTCAACTAAATGTGTTCATGAATGTGTAAATGCAATTTCTTGAACTTTATGGGAAGGGAAGGGAAGGGGAGAGAGAGAGAGCGTGTGTGTGTGTCTGTATGTGTTATAGTTTAATTCTGTGTTGGCATGGTGAGTGTGTGTTTCTGTGTGCGAATTTGCGTGTGTATGTTTACATGTACGGTTTACGTATGGCGCACAATGCAAATAGACAATGTAAATATATAGGCTTACTTTGGATCTGTCTCGAGTCAGGCACCCCCAGCTATGTGGTATGTGCCTGAATACATACATACATTCCATACATGGTATATACATACATACATACATACTTATATACATGCATACATACATGAATAGGCCTACATACATACATTACATACATACATACAGACAGACATAACAAATGAAAAGAATATAATACACTCTTAACCCTTTCAGGATAGGTGGATGCGTTCTCACTATATTCTGGGTAACACCGGACGATATTACTCAGCTTAGGAAGCCTCTAAGCCAAAACAGTAAAATTATTTATTAATTAACCCTCCTACTCCCAAAATGTCTTCCTAAACTGAATACAATCGTCTAACGATAGCCAAACCCAGGATAAACGAGTGCTTCTAAAGATAGACATGCGGAATGCATTCAACAGCATTCACAGGGATGTCTTCCTCCGTGCAGCAGCACAAGAGCACATCCACATTCAACAGCATTCACAGGGATGTCTTCCTCCGTGCAGCAGCACAAGAGCACATCCACATTCTGTACCCCCTACTTTGGCAGGCTTATTCCAAACTGTCAATTCTGATTTTCGGCGAGACAGCAATCCCATCAGCGACCGGGTTACAGCAGGGAGATCCAGTTGGTCCTGCTCTTTTCTCACTAGGGGTGGATGCAGCAGCTAACAAAGCTAGGTCAGAGTTGGATGTTTGGTACCTGGACAATGCTAGGCTACTTTGGGTGGGTCTGTGAAAATGTGCTAACCGATCTAAAAAAACATCATAACTGACCTAAGCCAGGCTGGGCTAGAGGTAAATGACACCAAATGTGAACTTGTATTCCTCAACCACACACCTGAAGAAAGAGAACACACTTGGGCCCAATTCCAAGGCACCCTGCAAGGTGTAAGGATCCTACAAGAGCACCAGCTAACCCTCTTAGGTTCCCCAGCAGCAATCTCACCAGCACAAAGGTAAAAAGGAGGAGCTTCAACGTTTTGTGAGCCGCTCGATACAAATTGATGCCCACTCAGCTCTGGCCCTTTTCAAAAACTGCTTTTTCCCAAAACTCCAGTACCTTTTGCGGACATCAAAGACTTACACGAACACTGGCGGCCCCCAAGAATTAGACAACATAATCCAAGAAAAAGTGACCAGTATCACCAATGTGGACTTTTAAGATCAGACCTGGGCACAAGCCACTCTTTCTGTCCGCCTCGGGGGCCTGAGGATACGGAGAGGCTTGGATATTGCCTCCCCTGCCTTTATCTCTTCCCTTATTGCAACCAACGACCTCGTAGTGTCCATCCTTTCTTCTCAACTCGGAATGACACTTAATGAGGACGCTTGGAAGGAAAGTACAGGAACAGAGGAGGAGCCTCAGGGTACCGTATCTCCAGGAGCAAGCAGAAAGCGTGGGATATCATCTCGGCGGCGGCGAAAACACAAGAAAGTTTCCTAACCAATGCGGACCTGGTTGCTAAATTATGCCTCCAGGCAGCCGCTCGTTTGGAGAGTGGCATCCCATCTCTTGGAACTCACTTGGATGCTTAAGCGCTCCGGGTTGCCATCGCGCTCAGTGTGGGTGCGGCAGTTTATCACCCACACACTTGCAAGTGTGGTGCATTGATGGATGTAGTGTAGTCACAGCGCAGGCCGCCTGCCAAGACACTCAGCAGTAAATGATGTCGTAAAATGGGCCTTACAGAGTGCTAGCGGTGCATCATTCCTTGAACCTCCTGGGCTTGCCAGAGATGATGGCAAACGGCCAGATGGGATGACCACCTTCCCTTACAAGAATGACCAGTGCCTTGTGTGCCACATGTGTTAACACTTTCTCAATAACCAACATCACCTGAAGCGCCAACGAAGCAGGTGAAGCTGCCCGGATAGCAGAAAGTAGAAAACGAGAAAAATATATAGTCCTCGCCAGACGTCATCAGTTTGAACCTGTCGCATTTGAAATATCAGGAGTCTTTGGCCCTAAAACCCTCAATATGGTGAATGAAATAGGCCGCAAAGTCAGAGAAGTTACAGGAGAACCCCGGGAAATTATCTGGTTCAAGCAAAAACTAGGGATGGCCATCCTCGGGGCAATGCCACCAGCGTTATGAGCTCAGTACAACTGGGCCATGCCACTGTGTGAGGCCCGAGGAGGCATGGTGTACCGTATCCCTAATCTTTCCACGCTAGGGTTTTAAAATTTTATCTTTCTATTTTATATGTTATTTGATGTACCGTACATAAATATACGGAAATGTTGCTCGCGCGTTTGGGGCTAGCACCCTGTATAATGAAAAACAGGTACCGGTATCCATCATATAATTCACTTTTTCAAACTTCACTCACTCACCCACACAATTTACCAGAGGATAACAGGTTTTTCTCAATACGTAGACAGAGGTTTGAAAAAATATCTATACAAAATTGATCCCCAATCTTGCCAGCATAATGTTACCAATCGAAGGGTATCGGAAAAATCCCTCCCGCGAATCCCCATTTTGCCAGCAAGAAGAAAATGGAGAGGAGAAAGGGGCAACTAGGAGAAAACAATAGTGAAAAACAAGAGAAAAGAGTACCGGTTTTAAGGAGCAAAAACGAGAAGAGAAAGATGCAGATCAAAATGCATACCGGTATCATAATAGTCCTAACAATAATTATGTGTGAGGGATTATCATAGTGTGTGTGTGTGTGTGTGTGTGTGTGTGTGTTGGATAAGGTAGTGTAAGTGCCAAATATGAATTAAACTAACCAAACCTAGACAATTTAGGAGGAAAACAGGAAGAGGGTAGTTTATTCTTCACAATCCTCCTCCTTCGTTCCTCCTCCTCCATCACTTCCCAACTTTCCTCCTTACAAGCTCACTCCCATCTATCACGAGAGAGAGAGAGAGAGAGAGAGAGAGAGAGAGAAAGAGAGAGAGAGAGAGATATTCGTAGCACGTACCGGTATGGAAAATTGGCTACCGTACCGTACCCTAAGTTAATGTCGCAATAATTGGCTTGAATGAAGATGAATAATATGAAAAATATATGATATATATATATATATATATATATACATATATATATATATATATATATATATATATATATATATATAGATATATATATATATCTGTATATATATATATGATATATATATATATATATATTATATATATATATTATATATATATATATTTATATATATATATATAGATATATTATAAGAGAGAGAGAGAGAGAGAGAGAACAGTACCTGTACTGTACAAGCACACGGTAGCAGAGAACATATTAAACAGCTCACTCCCTTCCTCCTCTTAGCTACTCCGGCTTTAATTACAACCTCTCTCTCTCTCTCTCTCTCTCATTTACAGAGTTCTCCACACGTACGTACAGTACAAGCTCACCTACCCACACCCGCATACAGCCACACACAAAATACACTCACCCACACACAGACCTACACGTATCCACATGTATATTCGAATAGCCAACACCAACACCAACACCAACACCAACACCAACACCCAAAACCACACCCACACAAGTATATTTGACATGGTCTGATCGGTACAGAGAGAGAGAGAGAGAGAGAGAGAGAGAGAGAGAGAGGTAAATGTTCTCTCTCCCGTTCACTTCCTCTCCCTCTCTCACTTCCACTTCCTCTTCCCCTCTCTCTCTCTCTCTCTCTTCCTCTCTCTGCTTCCGGCTATAACGTCTGCTTTCCTGCTTCTCTGCCTCCCTCCCCCCTATGCCTCCAGTGCTTGTTAACCCCTTCAGTACGAGAGGCCTTTCTTAATCTGAATCACTTCAGTACTATACCCTGTTCCAAATAAGTATGCCTAATCTCTTGAACAGTAACCTTTATACCTCACAAACTCACAGCAATTCCTGTTCCACCTGCCAGGCAAATATTTCCTATACTATTATGTTTTTAGGCCAACCAACTTCACATCTAAACTCAATTAATGAAATCAAAAAATACATGTGGCACTCCGAGGACTCGAACCCAAGATACTCACATCGAAATTCCGCGCACTATGCATTACGCTATCAAGATAGTTATGCCAATCTTCTACAAATGTCCTACGTATTAGCCTAACCGATATCTTTAGGTAACATCGTATCAACCATTTCCCTACCGTACATATCTACGTACGGTACCTACAGCAAGTAATGTTTTTACTTCCCCAAGTAACTAGCCTCATAACTGCTGAATCCATCCACCCATCAACTAACCCCTCAATTTCCTAGGCCTTTCTAGCCTCCTGGTCTAAGGTCTATATTTGTCTACCAATTCTAACTTACCTACCATCCCTCTTCCCCTTTGACGGTTTTCCTACAACATAAATCTCGGTGCGGTGCTTCTATCTTTCAGGTACCATTCTACTTATATATCTACCTACCCACAATCTCCCAACCACGGTAAATATCTACTCTCCTCTCCCTCCGCCTTCCATCAACAATACTCCTTCTGAATATACAGTATATCTACTTATATATCTACTTATCCACAGTCCCCCAACCACGCTAAATGTCTGGTCTCCTCTCCCTCCACCTACCATCACAATATTCCTTCTACTGCTATCACTCCCCTACAGCCAGTCAGTTTGCCTACCTGCCGGCCTGCCACTCTGAAAGCAAGTTACGTCCCGGCCTCCTAGATGTATCACAGGGCTCTGCATGGTGTCAGCTGCCTCATCCTACTCTAGCCCCTCACTCCCTCAGACCACATACATAGCATACAGTTATTAGCTAGTTGACCACTGAATCAATTTAAAAACATGCTACTCCGAATGGAAAGACCTAGCAGTTTATATACCGGTACCGATATATATATATATATATATATATATCGGTATATATATACAGTATACTGTACAGATAAATATATAGATATACACATAATTTATACCTATACAGTACCGGTATATACATTAAATATGATATATTATTTAGGCTATCTATGAAAATGTTTAAGGAAAAGTTGAAATGCAATTCAAGATGGCATTCCAATTTGACGTGTTCCACCAAAACAGACAATTTATGTTTTTTTGTTTTTTTTACAGCTGGTTTTAGTATAAATATTTTGTTAAGAGTTTTATTTTGCATTTCAACAATAAAAAAGGTGTAAACCCTCTCTGGAAGGCTCAAGGTTCCAGACCAGCTATGTTGGGAGCAGGTGAGGGCATTATCTAGCAAAATTAGATTTCAGGCAATATGTAAAGAAAACCATGCAGAAATCCAGGCAACTTATAAAATGCCTTATAGTATTAGGCATTTTATAAAATACCTGAATGAAAGAGGCAACTTATAAGTTACCTGCAGTTTTTAGTCATTTTATACATTGCCTGTTATATATATATAATATATAATATATATATATAGATATATATATATATAATATATATATATATATATATATAATATATATATATATATATATATAGGCTCTCTCTCTCTATATATATATATATATATATATATTATACTGAATAGACTCAGATAGATAGATTAATACCGGCATACATTAAATATGATATAATATTAAGGCTATATATACCGGTATATATATACGGTATATATATATATATATATTTATTTATGTTTATAAAGATACGCAATATGCCAGACTGTGTTGCTAGGCAGGGTTAGGCAAGAGGCCCCAGACTAATACGGTATTACGTAAAGCTGTCCATTGTTTGGGGTCTAACGACTCTAAATAGGGAGTCGAGGAGAGGCCTGGGGAGGGGATGAAAGGAGCGAGGGGAGCTAATGTGGAGTGAAAAGATGACGAAAGACTGGGGGGTGAAAAGACGAGATGAAAGGGGAATTGGCCGATAGAAGGGGACCGATAAACAACAGAAAATGGGAGGGTCGAGGGCCATCTGTGCTAGATCGGGAGAAGGTGGGGGGAGAATCGCGCCATTAAATTGGTGGATATTTAAATAATTCGCCATGTTGTATACCTATTACCTCCTGCCATTTACAATAGCCAACTTACTGGCTGTGTCCCTGTATGCACCCTAAGTCCACTTTCAAGTACGTACTGTCTTTTCAGGGTTGGTCTGTGTCCTTGTATATAATGTTCAATTAAACGTACCGTACTGTCTCAGTGTGCCTGTGTCCCTGTATTATAATGTCACTTTCAACGTACCGTACTGTCTCAGTGTGTCTGTGTCCCTGTATTATAATGTCACTTTCAACGTACCGTACTGTCTCAGTGTGTCTGTGTCCCTGTATTATAATGTCACTTTCAACGTTACCGTTACATGTCTCAAGTGTGTCTTGTGTCCCTGTAATAATGTCAACCTGCAACGTAAGTAGTCTCAGTGTGTCTGTGTCCCTGTATTATAATGTCACTTTCAACGTACCGTACTGTCTCAGTGTGTCTGTGTCCCTGTATTATAATGTTACTTTCTACCTCGTTATTGTATGTGTGGAGTTACTAACCCTGGTACACAAGGGCAATTGCAGGTTACCACAGTTTACCTTCGCCAGATTTATAACCCCAGCCCCTCAATATCCCTCTACCCATAAATAGTAATTACGTAGTCTGTAACACTAATTACGAAAAGTACGGCCGGCGCATTAATTATGGACAACGTAAGTATATAAGTCTTATTAAATCATTAAAGCAATTAGTGAATACAATGCTCCAGAAGATCAATAACAAAATGCACTTCCGAATTGACAAATCTTGAACTGGAACCACAATTGTACCTCTTTACAGTGACACAATAATATACGGCTGGACCTCTGCTTTCGTTTTGTACACCCTGAGGCCACTGCATAACGCCCCACCACCTAACCCCCCCCCCACCCCAACTGGGTACTCACATACACAACCCTCACATTTTGGCTGCAGATTGTTACGGTCACGAGTCGTTTTACCATGCGCATACAACTCGTTCAAAAAATTCTATACCCGACCCAAAACGGGAGGAAATTCACTGTTATTTGATTAACGGTGACCGGGTTTATCCCACACAAACCACCGCCCCATCGGAGATTGCTTTAAGGGGGTTGGTGGCCGGGTTTTTGGGGCTATTACTTCATTTAATTATATATTTTTAGTTTCCCGCCTTCAGCCTCATCAAAACTTAGGAAAAAAAACACCCCCTACTTTAGACCCCCACTTCACCTCCATCAAACTTAGAAGAACAAGAACAAATAAACCCACCACCTGATGGGTTAGACCAACCCTGCTTTGCAGCCTCCCTCAAACTTAGAAAAAAAAAAAATGGTTAACACAAAAGTCACACCATTACCACTTAAATATTATCAAAAGGGACCCCCCATTCACCTCCATCCCAAACTTAGAAAAAAAAACACCCCCATACGACCTAGACCCCTTCACCTCCATCAACACTTGAGAAAAAAACCCCTACTAGACCCCCCCTTCACCTCCATCAAAAACTTAGGAAAAAAACACCCCACTAGCCTTCTAGACCCCACTTCACCTCCATCAAACTTAGAAGGAAAAACACCCCCTAGACCCCCACTTCCTGTCAACCTCCATCAAACTTAGAAAAAAAAAACCCCGCATAGAACCCCACAGTCACCTCCATCAAACTTACTGAGAAAAAACACACCCTAGAAACCCCACTCACGTCACCTCCATTCTCAAACTTAGAAAAAAACACCCCCTAGACCCCCCTTTTTTCACCTCCATCAAACTTAGAAAAACAACACCCCCTAGACCCCCCTTCACCTCCATCAAACTTAGAAAAACACCCCCTAGACCCCCCTTCAAGATAAATTCGTACATTTTTCGGTAGAAAAATTTCCCGGTCAAAGGCCGGTTGTCTTCAAATTACAGGCTCGCTATCGCTCGCCAGGAAAAAATCGACACTTAGATGGCACAAAAGGTCTTGAAATTGACAACGAAATGGGGCGAAAGGTATTAAAATCGCCAAACTAATGGGCCAAACATCGTAAAATCTAAAAACTAATGAGGCTAAACATGAGGAAGACGGGGGGAGCAGAAAAGTGACCCATCTCCCTTTAAAGGTTTAATATTTAGAATGGGTGTATGTTTGCCATGGTGTGTGGGTGTAAAAAGTGGTGTCCAATATAGCGTTAACAATTCTTCTACAACCAGCCAAACTAATAAACCAATCGGTGAAGCTTTATAGTTTAGTGCATGGTAAATCGTAGGCTGGACCATGCTTCAAAAAATTTAGTCTAGTCTATAGCTATCTATCTACTCGACTTGTCATATAATCTGGAACAGGAAACCACCCCCCACCCCACCCCTTCTCTCCCCACCACCTTTTTTGGTTTGTTTTGTTGTTTTTACGTATTGGTGGCAGAATCGCGGACAGGAGCAGAACAGGGAAACAACAACAAAAACACAACCAAAAAACAAAATCACACACATCTAGGTCGTCCAGAAGAAATGAGTACCGTAATTCAGAAATTAGTGCCGTACCGTAATCCAGAAATTAGTACCGTAATCCAGAAATTGTGAACCCTAATCTCTGTAATTAAAAAATGGCTAGAGCATCAGAGCCAGGGTGTCGAACCGGAGCAATTGTGTTTGAAGACTTGAAGGAACATGAGAAGGAAAACAACAAAATTAGCATCGAATAGCAGTGTTTTGGCCATGTTATCACTTTCAGACATAATTTGAAATACAAAACACAATATTAACTTTGCATAGACAATAATAAAGACTAAATTTAATGGATTTGGCTTTATTTTTGCAAGTTTTACCATTATTTAATCTCGCTTGAAACACTGCATCAGACATAACAGAATTAAACAAAACAAAAAAAATCAAAGTTGGCTCTAGTTAAGCAATGAGTGACGGGGGAGAGGAGTGGAGGGAGAGAAAGAGGGAATGGAGTTGAACGAAAGCGGTATAGAGGATCAAAGTTAGGGGAAACAG
>CM064529.1:11674231-11770173 GCA_032716605.1 Paralithodes platypus | reverse complement strand
AGCTACTCCCGGCTTTAATTACAACCTCTCTCTCATCTCTCTCTTCCTCTTCCTCTCAGTTTACATAGTTCTCTGCACACGTACTTACAGTCCAACCAGCTCACCTACCCACAGCCCGCCATACAGCCACACACAAAATACAACTTCCACCCACACACAGACCTACACGTATCCACATGTATATTCGAATAGCCAACACCAACACCAACACCAACACCAACACCAACACCCAAAACCACACCCACACAAGTATATTTGACATGGTCTGATCGGTACAGAGAGAGAGAGAGAGAGGTAAATGTTTCTCTCCTCCGCGTTCACGTTCCTCCTCCTGCCCCTCTCTGCACTTCCACTTCCTCTTCCCGCCATCTCTCTCATCGCTCTCTCTTCCTCTCTCTGCTTCCGGCTATAACGATCCTGCCTTTTCCCTGCTTCCTCTGCCGTCCCTCCCCCCTATGCCTCCAGTGCCTTGTTAACCCCTTCAGTACGAGAGCCTTGCCTTTCTTAATCTGAATCACTTGCAGTACTATACTCCTGTTCCAAGTAAGGTTAAGCAATTTGGGGGCCCCTAATCTCTTGAACAGTAAACCTTTATACCTCACAACACCTCACAGGCAAATTCCTGTTGCCACCTGCCAGGCCAATATTGTCCTATACTATTTTGTTTTTAAGCCACACCAACTTCAAGCATCTAAACTCAATTAATGGAAATCAAAAAATACATGTGGCGACTCCGATGACTCGAACCCAAGGATACTCACAATCGAAATTCCGCGCCACTAATGCATGTAACGCTATCAAGATAGTTTTTATGCCAATCTTCTACAAAATGTCCTACGTATTTAGCCTAACCGATATCTTTAGGTAACATCGTGTAGCAACCATTAATTCCCTACCGGTTACATATCTAGCGTACGGTAGCCTACAGCAAGTAATTATGTTTTTACTTTCCCCAAGTAACTAGCCTCATAACTGCTGATCCATCCACACCATCAAACTAACCCCAAAAATCAATTTCCTAGGCCTTTCTAGCCTCCTGGTCTAAAGGTCTATAGTTGTCTACCAATTCTAAAACTTACCATACCATCCCTCTGCCCCTTTGACGGTTTTGCCTACAACAATAAATCTCGGTGGCGGTGTCTTCTATCTGTTCAGGTACCATTCTAACTTATATATCTAACCTACCCACACTCTCCCACCAACGGGATATCTTACTCCTCCTCTCGCCTCCGCCGTTCCATCAACAATACTCCTGTCTGAATATACAGTATATCTACTTATATATCTACTTATCACACAGTCCCCCACCACCCACGGCGTAAATGTGCTGGTCTCCTCTCCCTCCACCCTACCATCACAATATTCCGTCTACTGCTTATCAGCTCGCCCCTACCGACAGCGCGTCACTTTTGCCTACCTGTCCGGCCCTGCCACGCTGAAAGCCGAAGTTACGGTCCCGGGCCTCCTAGAAGTATCACAGGGCTCTTCTTCCATGGTGTCAGCTGCCTCCATCCTACTCTAGCCCCTCACATCCCTCAAAACACACATCCCATAACATACAGTTGCTTAGCTAGTTTGACCGACTGAATCAATTTAAAGAACCTGCTAGCAACTACTCCGAATTGGAAAGACCTAGTCATTTTTATATAATACCGTTACCGATAAATGCTATATAGAATAGTATAGCTATATATAGTAGATATATATATATAGTATATATACCGGGATATATAATATACAGTATACTGTCCAGATAAATAGATAGATATACCATATGAGTTATAACCTATACAGTGTATATTAAATATGAATATATTAATTTAGGCTATCTAATGAAAAATCTTTAATTCAAAAGTTGAAATGGCAATGTCAAGATGGCAATTTCCAAATTTGACGTGTTCCACCAAAACAGACATTTAGTTTTTGGTGTTTGTTTTTGTTTATTACAGCTGGGTTTTAGTATAAATATTTTGTTAAGAGTTTTATTCTGCATTTCAACAATAAAAAAGGTGTAAACCCTCTCTGGAAGGCTCAAGGTTCCAGACCAGCTATGTTGGGAGCAGGTGAGGGCATCATCTAGCAAAATTAGATTTCAGGCAATATGTAAAGAAAACCATGCAGAAATCGCATGCACTTATAAAATGCCTTATAGTATTAGGCATTTTATAAAATACCTGAATGAAAGAGGCAACTTATAAGTTACCTGCAGTTTTTAGTCATTGTATATATATATAGGCTCTCTCTCTCTATATATATATAATATACTGAATAGACTCAGATAGATAGATTAATACCGGCATACATTAAATATGATATAATATTAAGGCTATATATACCGGTATATATATATATACGGTATATATATATACAGTATATATATATATTTATTTATGTTTATAAAGATACGCAATACGCAATATGCCAGACTGTGTTGCTAGGCAGGGTTAGGCAAGAGGCCCCAGACTAATACGGTATTACGTAAAGCTGTCCATTGTTTGGGGTCTAACGACTCTAAATAGGGAGTCGAGGAGAGGCCTGGGGAGGGGATGAAAGGAGCGAGGGGAGCTAATGTGTGGAGTGAAAAGATGACGAAAGACTGGGGGGTGAAAAGACGAGATGAAAGGGGAATTGGCCGATAGAAGGGGACCGATAAACAACAGAAACTGGGAGGGTCGAGGGCCATCTGTGCTAGATCGGGAGAATGGCGCTAAATTGGTGATTAAATTCGCCATGTTGTATACCTATTACCTCCTGCCATTTACAATAGCCAACTTACTGGCTGTGTCCCTGTATTATAATGTCACTTTCAACGTACCGTACTGTCTCAGTGTGTCTGTGTCCCTGTATTATAATGTCACTTTCAACGTACCGTACTGTCTCAGTGTGCCTGTGTACCTGTTATTATAATGTCACTTTCAACTTATCGCGTTACTGGTCTCAGTGTGTCTTTGTTCCCTGTATTATAATTTCACTGTTCAACGTACCGTACTGTCCTCTCCAGGGTTTGCCTGTTGTCCCTGTAATTAATCAATGTCCACTTTCAACTTACCGTACTGTCTCAGTGTGGTCTGTGTTCCCTGTATTTAATGTCACCTTCAACGTACCGTACTGTCTCAGTGTGTCTGTGTCCCTGTATTATAATGTCACTTTCAACGTACCGTACTGTCTCAGTGTGTCCCTTGTGTCCCCCTGTCATTGTACTGTTACTTGCTTTCTCACCTCGGTTTATTGTATGTGTGGAGTTACTGTAACCCTTTACACAGGGCAATTGGCAGGTTACCCCACAGGTTTACCTTCGCCAGATTTATAACCCCAGCCCCTCAATATCCCTCTACCCATAAATAGTAATTACGTAGTCTGTAACACTAATTACGAAAAGTACGGCCGGCGCATTAATTATGGACAACGTAAGTATATAAGTCTTATTAAATCATTAAAGCAATTAGTGAATACAATGCTCCAGAAGATCAATAACAAAATGCACTTCCGAAGACATAATTTGAACAATGAACCACAATTGTATCTTTACATACACAATAATATAAGTGGACTCTGCTTTCGTTTTGTACACCCTGATCACTGCAAACGCCCCCCCCCCCGGGGTACACACAATCATTTGGCTGATTGTACGGTCACGAGTCGTTTACCATGCGCATACACTCGTTCAAATCTATACCCGACCCAAACGAGAAATTCACTGTTATTTGATACGGTACCGGTATCCCAAAAGCCTCGGAGATTGCTTTAAGGGGGTTGGTGGCCGGGTTTTTGGGGCTATTACTTCATTTAATTATATATTTTTAGTTTCCTCGCTAGACCTCCATCAAACTTAGAAAAACACCCCCTAGACCCCCCTTCACCTCCATCAAACTTAGAAAAACACCCCCTAGACCCCCTTCACACTCCATCCAAACTTAGCAACAAACCCCTAGACCCTATCGAGAGAAAACCAACGACCCCCCTCCCCTCCATCGCTTAGAAAAACCCCCCCTACCCCCCCCTTCACCTCCATCAAACTTAGAAAACAACCACCCGCCTAGACAAAGAAAAAATGAAAAAACCCAGCCCCCCCCCCCCCCAGACCCCCCCCCCCCCCCCCCCCCCCCTTCACCTCGCATCAAAACATTAGAAAAACATTCCCATTCCACACCCCCTGCACAATTCATCAACATCAAACTGTCACACATCAAATCAACAATCCTCACACACCAACCCTTCACCTTCAACACGACCCCCTGTCTCAAATCCATCAAATCAATCAACACTCAAGACACACCATTCATCAACATTCCGATCTCACTTCAGAAACCAACCCCCCACAATCACCTTCCTTCCAACCTCCATCAAATCAACTGTAGAAAAAAAAAACCACAACCCCCCCCTAATAGGAGACCCCCTTCAATTCATCATCATTCATCCCAATTCACCATCAACGAATCATACAATCCAACTATCTTCCATCAAACGTTAGAGAAAAAACACGCCCCTAGGGAAGAAATCAACCAGAACAAAGAAACCCCCCCTTCAAAAATTCACATCCACGACAATTCACAAAACACAAATCACAACCAATCATTCTCAAAGATCAATCATCCCCTCTCAAAACCAACCATTCATCAAAACTTAACATCAAAACATCCCACCCAAAAATCCAATCAAACCCCTGCACAACCGATCAAACCGTAGAAAAAAAAAAAACAAACCACCCGCTACCTAAAAGGGAAACCCCGACCCCCCCCTTCAAAAATCAATCACAAATCATCAAACCATCCATCAAACCTTAGAAAAACACCCCCTAGACCCCCCTTCACCTCCATCAACTTAAAAAAACACCCCCTTAGACCCCCCTTTCACACTCCCTAAAACTTTAGAAACACAAAACCGCCCCCTAAACCCCCCTTCATCCTCCATCAAAACAAAGAAAGACACCCCCTATACCCCCCCCCTTCACCTCCATCAACTTTGGAAAAAACACCCCCTAGAACCCCCCTTCACCTCCATCAAACTTAGAAAAGAGAAAACACCCCCTAGACCCCCCCCCCTTCACCTCCCCCCAACTTAGTTAAACCCCCCCTAAACCCCGCCTTCACGCTCCATCAAACTTAGAAAAACACGCCCCCTAGAACCCCCCTTCACCACCCTCACATCAAACTTGAGAAACCAACAACCTCCCTAGACCCCCCTTCACGCTCCTCAAACTTAGAAAAAACCACCCCCTAGACCGCCCCCCCTTCCCCTCCATCAAACTTAGAAAAACACCCCCTAAAACCCCCTTCACCTCCATCAAACTTAGAAAAACACCCCCTAAGCCCCCCCCTTCACCTCCAGTCAACGTTAAAGGGAAAAAACAACCCCGCTATACCCCCCTTCACCTCCATCAAACTTAGAAAAACACCCTCCTAGAAGCCAGAGCTACCGCCCTGTCACCTCCATCAAACTTAGAAAAACACCCCCTAGACCCCCCTTCACCTCCATCAAACTTAGAAAAACACCCCCTAGACCCCCCTTCACCCGCTAGACCATCCAACTTAGAAACAACGCCCCCTAGACCCCCCTTCACCTCCATCAAACTTAGAAAAACACCCCCTAGACCCCACCTTCAACCTCCATCAAACTTAGAAAAACACCCCCCATAAAAGACCCCCCTTCAACCCCCTTCCATCAAACTTAAAGAAAAACAACCCCTAGACACCCCCGCTTCACCTTCCATACAAAGCCTTAGAACAACACCCCCTAGAAGACCCCCTTCTCCCTCCATCAAGACTTAGAAAACACGCCCCTAGACCCCCCTTCACCTCCATCAAACTTCAGAAAAAACCCCCCCTAGACCCCCCTTCACCTCGCATCCAAACTTAGAAAAACTGACCCCCTAGACCCCCGCTTCTACCTCTCATCAACTTAGAAAAAGCACCCCCTCGAGACCCCCCCTACCCCCCTTCCCTACATCAAAACTTAGAACAACACCCCCTAGACCCCCCTGCACCTTTCCATCAAACTTAGCAAACACCCCCTACCCCCTTCACCCTCCATCAAAACTTAGAAAAACACCCCCTAGACCCCCCATTCACCTCCATCAAACTTAGAAAACACCCCCTAGACCCCCTTCACCTCCATCAAACTTAAAAAAACACCCCAACCCCCCTTACCTCCATCAAACTTAGAAAAACACCCCCTAGACCCCCCCTCCCCTCCATCCAACTTAGAACAAAACACCCCCCTAGACCGCCATCAAACTTAGAAAAACACCCCCTAAACCTCCATCAAACTAGAAAAACACCCCTAGACCTCCATCAACGTAGAAAAACACCCTTCACCTCCATCAAACTTAGAAAAACACCCCCTAGACCCCCCTTCACCTCCATCAAACTTAGAAAAACACCCCCTAGACCCCCCTTCACCTCCATCAAACTTAGAAAACACCCCCCTAGACCCCCCTTCACCTCCATCAAACTTAGAAAAAACACCCCCTAGACCCCCTTCACCTCCATCAAACTTAGAAAAACACCCCCTAGACCCCCCGTCACTCCATCAAACTTAGAAAAACACCCCCTAGACCCTCCATCAAACTTAGAAAACACCCCTAGACCTTCACCTCCATCAAACTTAGAAAACACCCCCTAGACCCCCTTCACCTCCATCAAACTTAGAAAAACACCCCCTAGACCCCCCTTCACCTCCATCAAACTTAGAAAAACACCCCCTAGACCCCCCTTCACCTCCATCAAACTTAGAAAAACACCCCCTAGACCCCCCCAAATTAGAAAAACACCTAGAAGTCTCAAACTTAGAAAACACCCCCTAACCCCCCCCTCCACAAAACTTAGAACACCCCTAGAACCCCCCTTCACCGCCATCAAACTAAGAAAAACACCCCCTAGAACCCCCTTCACCTCCATCAAACTTAGAAAACCCACCCCCTAGACCCCCTTCACCTCCATCAAACTTAGAAAACACCCCTAACCCCTTCCAGATAAATTCGTACATTTTTGGTAGAAAATTTCCCGGCCAAGCTTCAATTACAGGCTCGCTATCGCTCGCCAGGAAAAAATCGACACTTAGATGGCACAAAAGGTCTTGAAATTGACAACGAAATGGGGCGAAAGGTATTAAAATCGCCAAACTAGCCTAATGGGCCAAACATCGTAAAATCTAAAAACTAATGAGGCTAAACATGAGGAAGACGGGGGGGAGCAGAAAAATGACCCATCTCCCTTTAAAGGTTTAATATTTAGAATGGGTGTATGTTTGCCATGGTGTGTGGGTGTAAAAAGTGGTGTCCAATATAGCGTTAACAATTCTACTACAACCAGCCAAACTAATAAACCAATCGGTGAAGCTTTATAGTTTAGTGCCTGGTAAATCGCTGCTGTACCCTGTTCCAAATTAGTCTAGCTCTATCTATCTATCTATATACTGTATATAATCTGGCACATAAACCCCCCCCCCCCCCCCCTTCTCCCTACCACTTTTTTGTTTTTGTTTTGTTTTTTTATTATGGGTGGCCGACTCGAGACAGAGCCCGAACAGGGACAACACAACACAACACAACATAACACAAAATCACACACATCTAGGTCGTCCAGAAGAAATGAGTACCGTAATTCAGAAATTAGTACCGTAATCCAGAAATTAGTACCGTAATCCAGAAATTGTGAACCCTAATCTCTGTAATTAAAACAGGGCTAGAGCATCAGAGGCTCCAGGGTGTCGAACCGGAGCAATTGTGTTTGAAGACTTGAATGAACATGAGAAGGAAAACAACCAAATTAGCATCGAATAGCAGTGTTTTGGCCATGTTATCACTTTCAAAGACATCATTTGAAATACAAAACACAATATTAACTTTGCATAGACAATAATAAAGACTAAATTTAATGGATTTGGCTTTTATTTTGCAAGTTTTACCTTATAATCTCGTTTGACACCCTGCATCAGACATCACAAAATAATCATAAAAAAAAAATCACAGTTGGCTCTAGTCTAGCAAATGAGTGATAGAGGGGAGAGAAAGAGGGAATGGAGTTGAACGAAAGCGGGAAAGAGGTTCAAAGGAAGGGGAAACAGGACAGGAAAGGAATTATGGAGGCAGAAATCGAAAGAGCTGATAATCGTGAAAGAGAGGGGTGGGGCGGGGGGAGGATTGGGAGATCACATGGGGGAGGAGGATAAGTACGAAACGAGAGAGAGAGAGAGAGAGAGAGAGAGAGAGAGAGAGAGAGAGAGAGAGAGAGAGAGAGAGAGAGAGAGAGAGAGAGAGAGAGAGAGAGAGAGAGAGAGAGAGACACTAAAACAAAACAACAAACAATAAAGAGACAAGCAAATAATAAAAGAGAGAGAGAGAGAGAGAGAGAGGCAGATAATAAAACAAAACAACAAACAATAAAGAGACAAGCAAAGAGTAAGAGAGAGAGAGAGAGAGAGAGAGAGAGAGATGCTTACATATATTTACAGTACATAGATACACTGGCCACACGGATCTTACGAACCAAGCGAGGTGGCCAGGACTGAATCCTACAGGTAGCGTCAACGAACTTGACAATAATCTTGATCCCTGACCTATTTTTAACTCAAAAAAACATTGAGCAAACTGGCTGTAAATAGCCACACCTATTTCCTGGTGGACTCTTCCCAAATGATAGAAACATCAGCCCGATTGCTTTCATTCATTTTGAGTTATAAGAAGTTATGAGGTCAAGATTTGTGTCAAGTTCGCTGGCGCTACCTATAGTAGAGATAGCAATCCTAAGAGTAAGAGAAAGTGGAAGGAAAAGATAGCAAAGATGAAGGCTCTCTCCCCACCCTCCGCTTCCTCCGGCACAGTGGGAGAGAGAGAGAGAGAGAGTAATAGTGAGTGAGTGAGTGAGTGTGTGTGTGTGTGAGTGCAGCGTGTGTGTGCGCGTGTGTGAGTGTATATGTGTGTGCGTGTGTGAGTGCGTGTGTGAGTGTGTATATGTGTGCGTGTGTGAGTGTGTATATGTGTGTGCGTGTGTTTGTGTGTGTGTGTGCGTGTGTACTGAGCCTATGAGAACCTTCCCACACTAACCTTATTAATATTAACCTACAAAGCTGACCTTCCACTAAACTGTTTGGTTCTTCAGAGTAGCGAGCGTGAGACCCACCACCACCACCACCACCACCACCCTCTTCACTGTTAAGGGGAGATAGGGCGTTTTTCTGGACCCCTTACTCCCTCGTGTTTAGCCCCATTAGTTTTCACATTTTAAGACGTTCGGCCCTGTAGTTAGGCGATTTTAACACCTTTCGCTGTCAATGTTAAGACCTTTCGTGCCATTTAGGCGTCGATTTTTTCCTGGCGAGCGATAGCGAGCCTGTAATTCTACGAGAAATTGGCCTTCGGCCGGGACATTTATCTACCGAAAAATGTACACATTTATTTTGAAGGGGGTCTAGGTGGTGTTTTTCTAAGCTTGATGGAGGTCTAGCGAGGAAACTAAAAAATATGAATAGGCCTAAATGAATTAATAGACCAAAAAAACAGCCACTGTCCCCTTTAGTTCATTACCATACTACACACACACACACACACACACACACACACACACACAAAAATGGTACAAGGCGAGATGGGTATCATATGGTTCACCTAAGCTGATGGCTACCTAAGCCTTCGGGCGAGACGGTACCGTCTATAGTGAGAATGGTACCATACAGATCCACCCTAATCCTTCGTTTCCGATGTCGCCAATTGGCTAAAATACAGACTACACACACATCCACAGCCATTCCAACAGTACATAAAACACTTAACATGCATTTCACGCAATACATTCCCAGTTAAGGAGGCGCGATAATAATGAGCTTAGCTCGCATTGCGTGGATTCCCCTTGACGAACAAGTAACTGAGTAACACACACACACACCACCCTCACATTTACGTTCATTACCAAACTTCACCTACACAGAAAAACAAAACAAAACCACACACACACAGACCACCACTTGTACAGTCACGCTCTAAGGTCACCTCCCCCTCTCTCCAATACCCTACTATTCTACCATATATAATTATGTAGGTATTATTTAGGTGTATTATTATTGAGGTATATTGATAGTGATATACCTTTATATTCCTATATTAGATAGGGTTATTACTACCAATATACCAATAATAAGACGACATTACTAAAAAAAAAAAAAAAAAAAATATTCTTCAAAGAAACTACACTTCCTTTAACTTGCTTATAATAGTATACACTCAAAGACAAAGTAGCCTACACGGCGCTATGTGAGCCCCCGACGAGCACTAATTATCCGGTACCGGTAATGAAGACTTGGTTCAATCCCAGATAGCTTAGGAAATACAAATAAAAACTATGTCCCTACAATGTACTGTACACTCTAGGATAGAAGTCATATTTGTTTCACTCCTAGATATATATATATATTTTGTCTTTATGTGTATGAAGGAGACAAAAGGCAAAACTGCATGTAACAAGTGTCTCTCCCAAGTAGAAAGAGTGACAGAAAAACACTTTTTGGTGTGCCGGTATTGGAAAGAAGTTTGGTGTGCTTGTTTAGTCTAGTGAAATTAAAAGGAGGAGGATGTGTTTGTGAGAGCTAGCCGAATACATGTGTAGGTAAGACACAAACAGAAAGAGTGAGGGAAGCCAAGAAGCCAAGCCAAGAAGTGTGAACAATACTCAATACATGGACGCACTGTGCCCCTGTACAGAGCAAGAAGCTGTGTTGGGGTAAACAACCCTCGGAGGCGGTTGAACACACCGAGCACATACAGATATATAGAAAGGCAGCGTTACCAATGTCTGCCAGGTTAGCTTGAATACACTTTAAGATAAGGGGTAAATAGCTAGAAAATCAAACCTACAATATATAAAAGTCTATGGATAAAATGTGAGGGTAAATGCAATAAAATGTGATCGGAGAAATCGGGAAACGCGGCGGCATCGCAACCTGTGCCAAGTTAGCGGAAGAGCGATGGGGCAAGACCGACCGACCAAAGACAGATTTATGGCCAGGGATGAAAGTGTTGGAGGATAAAAGGAAAGAAAGCGCGATAAACGGGAAAAAGGAGAAATAATAATGAATAAAGGGATGCCAATAAAGGAGGAAAAGGGGGAGAATTGCCCCCTTTAGTTTACGGTACCGTTATTATTGTTATTATGATTATTATTATACTTGGGTGACGGCTGGTCCTATCCAGAGTGAGGTTTGGCATCCTCTACCCAACCTTAGCCGTTTGTCTGTTTTTTTTACTGTCCTACTTTTCCTTTTGGGGGCGGGTGGCTAGGAATCCTACTCCCCTTGTAGACTTCACCTATATTACTATACGAGACAGAGAGGGGCGAGGGATAGCGAAAGTGGTCCTGGACCCTAAGAATTGGAACTTTAAATGTTGTTTCTGTTCGGTCTCTGTCTCGAGTCGGCCACCCCCAGCTATGAGGTATGTGCCTGAGTGCATACATACATACATATTTACATACATACATACATACATACATACATACATATTTACATACATACATACATACATACATATTTACATACATACATACATACATACATACATACATACATACATATTTACATACATACATATACATACATACATACATACATACATACATATTTACATACATACATACATACATACATACATACATACATACATACATACATACATACATACATTATTATAAATATGATATACCGGTACCGGTAATAATAATTACTATTATTATGTAAGCTACCAAAGCCTCCCACCAGGAAGAAACAACAGCCAAGATTGAATCCACACCAAATACCCGAAGGCACTGGAGAAAAGCAACGGTAACTAAAAATAAATAAATAAATATATACCAAAAATAAAATAAAACGACCCAAGGTGGAAAGCCCAGAAGGAGATAATTAATTAGGTCTGGCGACGTTCAATATTCAACATTCACACAACATAACACATCTCCATTTTCCATCACATAGAGAGTGTGTTAGTAAAGCGGTCCCTTGCCCAGATGAAAATACATATATAATATAATATTAATGTACAGTGGTCTTGAAATAATTACCACGATTTCAATTAATACATATCTAGGCTATCTATCTATCTATCTATCTATCTATCTAATCCTTTTCATTCCATCCCATTCATATTTCCCTAGGAGTGAAAGAGGGAAAGGGCACAAGTGTAATATTTTCATTTATGCTCTCTCTCTCTCTCTCTCTCTCTCTCTTTCTATCATCCTTCCTATCTCATTCCCTTCTTTATCTCTCGTTCTCCCCTCCGCTTCTCTCCCCCACCCACCTCATTCCCTCCTTTACCTCCCTTTCCCCCCCCCTCATTCCCTCCTTTACCTCCCATTCTCCCCCCCCCTCATTCCCTCCTTGATATACCTCTCGTTCTCCCCCCCCCCCACACCTAACTCCCTCCTTTACCTCTAGTCCCCCCCCCCCCAACCCCCTATCAGTGCCACCATGACCATAACCTGCCGTAATCTCCACAGTGCCACACTAAGTCAAGGTAAGCTGTATAGCCTAGAACGCCGCGCCGCCGGAACTGCTGCTGGCTCCGATATATACGTACCGGTACCTCACCATTACGGATACCTTATCATTTATTGGACTTCAGCTGCATTTAGACCATTTTATGAAGCCTAGAAAAGATAGCTTACATGGTAGTTAACAGGATTAGCCAAAATAGGCTATACTATTAATTAATAATTTCATCCCAATCTGTAAAGAATTAATATTTGCAGTCAGATTTGGAAGTTCCCTCATCAAATGACTTAAATTGCTTCAAATCCGTGTGTCCAGGCATTTTGGCTCGTACATCCCTTAATTTTGGCCGTCACTCTTTCAACTCTGGGAGAGGCATTCGTCACAGTCAGTTTTGCCTTTTGTCTCCATCATCCCCACAGGAAAAAAATAACTGTACAAACACCATTATCTCTCCAAGTCCATCCTTCCCCTTCCTCCTCTCTCTCTCTCTCAAAATCCGCCTTCCTTCTCTTAATATTAAATTCCTGGTTCGGCTTCTGCATTCAATACCGGTGACTTCCTTTCAACTTTATCCTGGATATACTATTAGACGATTTTGTTGAGCCTAAAAAGGGTTTCCAACATGTAACAGGCGTTCAACTATCTCACTTAACCCTTTGGCTTTCTAACTGTCTTGTTAACGTAATGCTTAGTGCGCGGAATTTCGGTGTGGGTATCTTAGGTTCGAGTTCTTGGAGTGCCACATTTGGGTGTCGATTTTTGTTTTCCTGGCGAGCGATAGCGAGCCTGTAATTGTGAAGAAACCGGCCTTCCGCCGAGAAATTTTTCTACCGAAAAATTTACAAATTAATTTCGAAAGGGGGATCTAATGGACATTTTTTTAAAGTTTGATTAAGGTCTAGGGAGAAAACTAATAAACAAATTAATATATAAATAAATAGACCCCAAAAATAATAACCACTGGCCCTTCAAAATGTAGTTGCCTCCCTTCCCATCCTTGTCCCGTGTTCTTATCTCTCGCAAAACATCCAGTAAATTCTCCTCCTCTTCAATATAATTCAATTCCTTCTGCTGCTTCCATCTATTTTATACCCCCCATTTCCCCCATACATACCGGTAGCTCTCTCTCTCTCTCTCTCGCTCTCGCTCTCGCTCTCGCTCTCGCTCGCTCTCTCTCTCTCTCTCTCTCTCTCTCTCTCTCTCTCTCTCTCTCTCTCTCCATTTGTCCCAACTAAATTTAATGCCGACCAAAGGTGGGAGGGAGTGGTGGGTGGGGAGAACGTCTACTGCTCTACCGTCTTTACCTTCCACTTAGCAAATTGTTTGTTATAATTAAGTCCAGACTACCTAGTAGGGACCGCAAGGTCTGTGTATCTATGCAACCATGTTACTCTACCATTATTTTTAGTCTTTTTATTTATTTCATAATTTTATATATTTGTTTACATTTATATATTTTTGTGTTACTGTTTATTCTAGTTCTCTCATCCCCTACCATTATTTTCTTCAAGGCCCTATATTTTGTTTCTTTATATTTGTTAACAGTATTATTCCCAAGCTGTGGATTCAGCCCTTCTTCCTGGCTGGTAAATGTTGTCCATCCGAGGGTCGGGGGTACGAGGAGGCGGGACAACTGATATGCTGCAGGGAAAGGATGACGTAAGGTGGATGTCCCCTCAGATGGTTACCAGAATATGTGTGTGTCCTCTGTGTGTGGTGTGTTCTCTGTGTGTGTATGTCCTGTGTGTGTGTGTGTGTGTCTTGTGTGTATGTGTGTGTGTGTGTGTGTTATGTGTGTGTGTGTGGGGGGGGGGGGGGGGGGGGGGGTGCGTGTGTGTGTGTGTGTGTGTGTGTGTGTGTGTGTGTGTGTGTGTGTGTACTAAACTATCTATCTGGAAATAATATAGCGTCGTGCATTACCATTACAACATTATCCTATGACTCGCTTACATTTTCCATATATAAAATTATAATAATGATCTAAACTATGACACATTGCACTTAGTATACACCTACATTGTATACCTCACCAATGTCTACTATACCCTGTTCCAAATAAGTAGGCCAAAACTTTTAATTACTAATTAAAAACTGCTAGAGTAATCGACCTAACAATTCTCAAATCTCTGTAACTTACAAAAAAACAAGAGTAATCGACTTAACATTTCGATCATTTGGGAAGGGTCAGCCGGGGAGATAGGTGTGGACAATTACAGCCCCCCCACCCCACCCCTTCCTAACTCTACCGTATACCTTCCATGATACCATAGTGTGATACAAGAGAAATATTTACCGATAACCTACAACAATATGGCTCGAAATAGTTGCCTTGCAGAAACATCGCTATGGTTTCACACACAGACAGCAAACAAACGAAAAACAAACAATAAAGACCATAAAAATAATGACCACCGCGTCTGGAAGGGAAATAATTAGGCCCCGCTGTTGACGTAAGACCCATGAAAATCAATATATGAGAAGGCAGAAGGGGGGTGGCGGTCACGGGGAACAGACGACACTCCTAGACCGGGAGGGCAGACTCAAGGTATACCGGTATAGATCTTGAGTAGACTAGATATCCTGGCAACTATTTGCTATCGACAAATGTAAACAATTATCTTGAAAGGGGTCTGGGTGGATAGGTTTTAGTTTGAGGGAAAGCTGGGAAAGCGTTTATGTTAACATAGGAAACAAACTAAAATAACTGGGGGAAAATGGCAGAAGCAAGCCAATTCCTCAACAATAATCAAACAAAACTATCACAAATAACCCACAAGATGTCGGCCCAGCCAGTGTTAAATAGGGTAGGCAACTAGGAGGTTAGAGAGGCGACACACGTGATGATAAGAGGTACGGTACCGGTAGGAGGTATTCACAGGGGGACTTTGAAGACTGTTGGAACATCGTGTAGGCGATATTATAATTCTAGATAACACCGCCAAGGACTGATTTTAATGAGTCTTACGTCAACAGCATAAAGGCTAGTTCCCTTCTAGACACGGTGGTTATTATTTGGTTATGGTATCCTATTTTGTGTTTGTTTTTTGTTTGTTTGTTGATTTTTGAGGACTAGTAACCTACATGTGGTGCTGTATGCAACATTCACGGTATTATATCATGTTGGAATTTAAAACTTAATACACGTGCTATATTTATTTAATATGTTGTATTAATATAGACAAGAGACTGAAACTGCACGTATGTGTGGAGCACTTTAAGTCTTAACATTGTATGTATGTATGTATGTATATTGAATTAAGGGGAGATTTCCACCTGGAGGATTTTTTTCTGAACCTCTTTCTCCCTCATGTTTAGCCCCATTGCTTGTGAGATTTAAAGACGCTTGCCCCATTAGTTTGGCGATTTTAAGAACCCTCGCCCCATTTCTGTCAATTTTAAGACCATTCGTGCCATTTAGGTGTCGATTTTTTCCTGGCGAGCGATAGCGAGCCTGTAATTTAAGGGGAACCGGCCTTGGGCCGGGACATTTTTCTACCGAAAAATATACAAATTTATCTTGAAAGGGGGTCAAGGGGAAGTAATTTTAAGCTTGATGGAAGTCTAGGGAATCAACTAAAAACCTCCCCTTAAAGCAATGTCATATATATTATCCAATTAAAATATACGCCGACGTAGACCTACTAGCCCATAATTACCAAAAACAAATGTATTAGACAATCAACTATGACCCGTACCTGCCGCTAATAATCCAATATGACAGATACGGTACCGTAGGATACACAACGATTGCCGACTTTCACATGTCCCCCTCTTTCCCGTGCACCGAGCCGATGTCAGTGTTGGAATATGCATTAAGGTTTAGGCTATTTTTGGTATATGTATTCATTTAAAAAAAAAAAAAAAATAGTTTCCTTGTTAGACGTTTATCATGCTGAAAAATACACCCAATTGACCCCCGTTCTGGATAAATATGTAAATTTTTCGGTAGAAAAATGTCCCAGCCGAAAACCGATTCCTCCTAAAATTACAGGTTCGCTATCGCTCGCCAGGAAAAAATCGACACTTAAATGGCACGAAATATCCTATAAATTGACAAAAGAAATTTGGTGAAAGATCTTAAATTCTACAAACTAATGGGGTGAACGTCTTAATATCTCCAACCCTGTACCCTCTGTCCCCCGGGGGTGCACTGAGCCGACGTCCGTGTTGAAATATGCATACATTCGGGAGTCGGGAGGGACATAGTAACTTCCCCCAGCGGCAAGAATCACCGCAGGTTTTCCGAGTGAGCGGCGGTTCTCTCGGCCGTGAAGGAAATACCGGGCAGAGCTACTGGTACAGTCACTCAGAAACATTCGCGAACCTCACCTTTTTTCGCTTTTTTTGTTTTATGTGTATAAAGGAGGCAAAAGGCAGGTTGCCTGTAACGAGTGTCTCCCCCAGAGCCAAAAGAGTGACATTGAGCCAAATTCGAGGGACGTTGGGGTCAAAATGCCTGGACACACGAAGTTTAAAGCATAGGATGAAGGAACGACTGATTGAGGGAGAAAGTTCCAGAGTTCACTTGTTGAGTAGAAGAAAGACGGAGACCATTTGCCAATTCTATGGAAGTATATCTCTAAAATAAAGTCTATGCCCATCATTTTCTATACATCAACTACAAAACTATATTATATGACATTTATTAACAAACAAGTTCAATCCAAAAAATAATCCAAATAGTTATAATTGCTTAATGAAAAACATATGGAGTCCCCGAATATTTACATGTGACTGTACTATAGGCGGGTTCTGTCAAAGTGTATATACAGTATCTACTATACTTTATTCATGTTTTTCGAGCTGATGTTAAATTGAACCCCGTAGCAACTGATTTATCGATAACTAACGGGAAAATAAGGAACTACCATGTCTCTGCTTCATATTTGTGCCATCACTTCCAAATTAACAACAAATTTCGCTACAAAACCTGCATAACAGCGGAGTAATCAAAGGTGAAGACAGCATTTTACCGTCAGCTGGAATGAAACGGAGGCCTATCTACTTTGGGTTCTGTCAGCGGTCAGGTGCTGTCGTCAGTCACTGTATCTTTATAGGAGATAGATAGATGAACATACGATAGGCTATATAGACAGTATATATTCGGAGTTCGTGCTAATCCTCTGGTCCTATCTGTATCCAAGCAACTATTGGTGGCCGCAACTACTAGACTATAGATAGATTACCTAGCATGGAGGCTCCCAACAAGTAAGCTTTGGAACTCTCTCCCTCAATCTGTCTTTCCCTCATCCCATGACTTTAACTGCTTCAAGCTCCGTATATTCCGACATTTTGACTCTAACGAAAGTACGGTACCGGTACCTTGAATTTGGCGCTCTGTCAGTCTTTAAACTTGAGGGAAGACACTAGTACCGGTACCTTGAATTTGGCTCTCTGTCACTCTTTCAACTTTGGGGGAGACACTTGCTACAGGCATCTTTGTCTTTTGTCTCCTTCATTCACAAAGATAAAAACAAGTTACGGAAAAAAAACCTAACCCAAACCCCGCAAGCGTAACTCTGACGCACTTCTTCCGTCAACAAACCCGACTCCTCCCTTCCACACACAACAAACCAGCCTCCTTCCCCCCCCCCCCCCCCCCCCCCCCCCCCCCCCCACCCCTCTCCCCTCCCACACACATAGGCCGGGTATCCAGAGAGCCTATAGTAATAAGAGAGATCGGCCAACTCTTACTTTAGAGGCCATTTTGGAGCTGTAATTATCAAACACATCGTGGTGGTATTATAGTTTTGATACAATAAAACTTAGATTCAACGATTGTATACGGTCCTGATAACCAGTACGGTATTGTCTACGGTCCTGATAACCAGTACGGTATTGTCTACGGTCCTGATAACCAGTACGGTATTGTCTACGGTCCTGATAACCAGTACGGTATTGTCTACGGTCCTGATAACCAGTACGGTATTGTCTACGGTCCTGATAACCAGTACGGTATTGTCTACGGTCCTGATAACCAGTACGGTATTGTCTACGGTCCTGATAACCAGTACGGTATTGTCGAATTCAGGAAGTCAAACCGGAGCCATTAAGTCTATCCTCAATACCTTCACCATCACCATATACAGACGAATAAAGCACACAACAAAGCCACTCCGACAGCTTCCTCTCTCTCCAACACCCCTTCTCCCCTCTCAACACTCTTGGGAAAGTAGTTACGAGGTGCCGTTATAAAGGTTTATCCCTCAATACCTTCACCAAATTTGAGTAGGCCTATTCAAACAAAACTACTCCGATTTGACACCTTGTTGAATCACCATCACCATATACAGACTAACAACACGCACATCAAAGCCACTCCAACAGCTACCTCTCTCTTCAACACCCCTTCTCCCCTCTCAACACTCTTCGGAGAGTAGATACAAGGTAACGTTGCAAAGGCTTATCCCTCCATACCTTCGCCTGACTTCACCTGGTTCTGTATCGTACCCAGACCTGCATACTTGCGGCTGGAATCCGGATAGCGGTATGCAAAACCAGGGGAGTCGGTAGGTTGAGTCGCGGTGCACCACCCCTTGTGTATTAAAGGGGGAGGGTTGTTTTTTATGGCGCCCCTTCTCCCTCATGTTTAGCCCCTTGAGTTTTCACATTTTAAGACGTTCTCTCCATTAGGTACCGGTAGTCGAATTTAAAACCTTTTGTGCCATTTAGGTGTCGATTCCTAGCGATCGATAGCGAGCCTGATATTAAGGAGGAACCGGCCATCGGCCAGGAACTTTTTCTACCGAAAAATGTACAAAATTATCATGATGGGGAGTCATGGGGGTATTTCTTAAGCTTGATGGAGGTCTTGGGAGGACACTAAAGGAAATAATAAATAAATCAATAAATCAACAAATAAACCCAAACCTCCGCTTAAGGGGGGTGACCTGCTTTTTGTTATTTCTGTCCTTTTCTCTCTTTCTCTGGCTTGTATCCATTCGGCCCCATTCAGCCAACTATTTTAAGACGTTTATCCCCATCTAGGTGTCGATTTCTTCCTGGCAAGCGATAGCGAGCCAGCATAATGTGAAGAAATCCGGCTTCGCCGGAGAAATTTTTCTATCGAAAAATGTACAAATTTAGCCTGCTGTCTAACAAAAATAAAAAATATGCTGGCTCGCTACCGCTCACCAGTAAGAAATTGACACCTGGATGGGGATAAACGTCTTAAAACAGTAGCCTGAATGGGGCCAAATGGATACAAGCCAGAGAAAGATAGAAAAGGACAACAAAAACAGGTCACCCCCCTTAAAGGGCAACGCACGAGGAGCCGGCCCAGGAGACCTAGGGTAGGAGGCCCGGGGGGAAGGGGAGGGGTAGGGGGGAGAGCAGGTTTTGATTCCTACCAAAATGAGGTAGTTTGGTAAGGGGGGTGGGTGGGAGGAGGAGTTTTAATTAACTTAGACTAAATTGCTTTAAACTATACGCTAACGAATTTTAGTAGCGATAATAAATTAAGAGTTACCGTAGGCCAATTTATAACAGGTTTGAATTGACAGAGGGTTAAATTGGCATGTACGGTACCGGTATGTACTATTAGCCTAACGATAACAGTTCGTTCCCTCAAACTATTGCTATTCACTATAAATACATACCCCCCTCTCACCTCCCCCCCCCCCCCCCACCCCTCCCCTGACCTGACCTCTTGTTGACCTAATAATAACCCTCACCTGCACCACCCCTGTCCTCCACACCTGGATCACCCCTCACCCCCATCCACCAGTATAGCTTTCCTCTTCTCTATAAATGTAATGTATGCAATTATTTATACTAGCATAATAAGGCCGGGCAGTCCGATATTGACTGCAAACATGTAACAGGGTTCGCCTCTTAGGCAAACATTCTCCAATACATATTGTATATATTGTAAATAATGTAACAAGAATAACCACTATTGGTGGAAATATACTACTACTTATTATTATTATTATTATTATTACTATTATTGTTATAGCCACTGTGGGAATCCGAAGCACCTGGGGGTCGACAAAGCATATGAAAGAAGTGCCACTCACACCCAATAAATGCTTTATATTCGACCCTCAGGTGATTAGGAATAACACAGTGGCTGGTTGGGGGAACGAACGTTTGTTGTTGATAGTAGAGACACTTATAAAAGGTCGGTTGAGGGGGGCAAAGCCCCCCTCAACCAACTATTGCATCCCACAGCCGGTAACGAAACAATTTACCCAACAGCTGGTCGTGGGATAAAATAATGGGTTGACCCCTCACCCCCCATGACTTATTGTCATCATCATATACCGGTATGTTACCAGCCTAACAGCTGGCTGGGGGATAGGCTAATTTCATAAAAAAAAAACAGTCAAATTAGACGCGAACAACTGCGACTTATGTAAACACGACATCGAGTACGCCCGCTAACACCATCCTTGCCAAAAATCGACACCTAAATGACACAAAAAAGTCTAAATATTGACAAAGAAATGGGTTAAAAGGTCTTAAAATCGTCAAACTAATGGGCCGAACGTCTAAAAATCTGAAAACTAATGGGGCAACATGAGGAAAAAGGTGGTATGAAAATAACGACCCATCTCCCATTAAAGTGTACAAACCGCCTTATTAAATAGGTGGGAGAAAATAGGCCAGTATCGGGTATGTGTTATCTTCACTTCACAACTAGCTGTATATTTACCTTAAGGGGGAGGTAGTCGCTTTTTTAGACTCCCTTCTCCCTCATGTTTAGCATATTTATTTTGAGATTTAAAGACGTTGGCGATTTTGAGACCTTTCGACTCGTTTCTTTGACAATATTAAGACCTTTCGTGGTATTTAGGCGACCGATAGCGAGCCTGTAATTTTAGAAGGAACCGGCCTTCGGCCAGAACATTTTTCTACCGAAAAATGTACAAATTTATCTTGAAAGGGTGTCTAGCGGGTGTTTTTTGTAAGTTTGATGGAGATCTAGCGAGGAAACTTAAAATGATATATTAATAAATATATATATAGGCCTATAGACCAAAAAACAAGCACTACCCCCTCAAGAGAGAATTACGGTACTGGATATAATCAAAGAATGTAAACAAATACAAATCAATCTTATGACTCCTTAACCCTGCCTGTACCGGCGACGTCTTTTTTATTTTATTCTAGCTATATTTAGAGGATTTTGTGCAGTTTAAGAAGGATCTGTAGTAGTAAAGTAGGGTTAAGCGGGATAGTTCGAAGCCTGTTAATTGCTGGAGGCTCTTTGGAAACTGAATATAATTGTCTAATAGTAGCCATAATAGTTAATAGAACGTCGCCGGTACAGAAGGGGTAAACCCCGTGAAGATTATGACGCGCTTTAACAGTTTATTACGGCTAATAGTAATAATAATAATAATAATAATCTTCTGGTTACTTATATAGCGCCCGTATCTCCTCCTTCGAGGATTCACAAGCGCTTGGCTTTCTTTAGTCTACCAGAGACCATTACCCATCCCCCTTGCTCATGGGGGGATGGTAACCGCCGGCTATATCCCAGAAAAACTGTTCAATCTGAGCGGGGATTGAACGCGAGACCTGCAAGATGGGAATCAGGCACGCTATCAACTGAGCCAGCCGGACGGATGGCTGGCTTAGGAATGATCCATCAGTAATCAGGGACATACAAATTATCTCTATTAACCGTCTAATTCTCACAGATCCTTCCCAATCTATTAAATCGTCAAATGGTAGCCAAATATTATGATAATCTAACTCTACGATTCAAATGGGTAAATGCAATCTCAATAAACCCTCTTAATAACATACGGTACCGGCAGGTCCTTCTTAAACTGCATAAAATGGTCAAATTTGAACCAGAATCAAAGGTAAATAGGTATCGTGGTGATGAAGGGATTAAGAGGCTGGACCGAAGATATACATTACCGATACTTCCCTGAATATTGTGAATAATGTCCGGGCAGTTTACGACCCTGTATAATGAACAACGTAAGTGGTTAACCACACCCTCAAGTCACAATTTACCACCACCACAAATGGCTCCAGCTATAACATCATATATGAACATGTTAACGGGCTCTCAATTTAGATAATTGTACCTTGCGAACGGTATATTTCACAATCTACACTCTCGGCCATATCATAGGCTTTGCAAACTATGTTGTTGCATTATGTCGGGTGAAGGTATTGAGGGATAAGCCTTTACAACGGTATTACACAATGCATATTATAGTACGGTACCGTACCGGTACTATAACTGCAATACTGATATACTGGTAACCGTACATTAGTTTGTCATAAACTTGTCCTTAGGATGGCTTCTAGAGTATGTTATATACCTGATATATATATATATATATATATATATATATATATATATATATATATAGTATATATAACGGTATATACTGTATATATAATGATATATAGATAGATACCTACCTATGTGGAGTTCGCCACTCTTGCTAGTGGCACCGAGGAGCGCACCGCCCTTAGTTGTTGTTTGAGAATTGGTGCAGCAGGTTATTCGAAGAGGTGGAGCGCTCCCTTGCGAAGATGGGCTCGTCTGGCACTTTTTGTAGTTCGACATTGAGAGCTCTCTTGAAGCTGTCTAACGAGACGCCTCTCATGTATCTTACTCACCGCGGGAGTTTGTTGAAGAGACGTGCTCCTCTATGTGATAACCAGCCCACTCGCAGAGAGCCCATAGCACCCCGATTTTTCATCTTGGGGATATCGCATTCCCAGCCTCTCCTATCACTGAACTTCATTGCTATTGGGGTATGTAGATTTGGTACAAAACCCTCTGCGATTGTCCACGTATATATTATTAAGTATCGTTCCCTTCTACGTTCCAACGAATACAGCTTTAGTGATTTTGAACGCTCCCAATAGTGTAACTGTTTTACTGAGTTTATATGTGAGGTGAAGTTCCTTTGTACACTTTCTAAGTCATTATTTCACCTGCTTTGTATGGGGATGTTAATACGTTACAGTATTCGCGGTAGCACTAGGGATTTGAAGTGTTATCATAGGCAATTCACCGCGAGTTTTAAATGTACGTAGAATCCAACCTGTTAGTCGTTTCGCAGCTGCAACCTTGACCTGGTTATGTTTTTTGAATCCCATATTTTCAGACATTATCACCCCAAGGTCTTTCACATTGTCTTTACGTTCTATTATGTGATTGGATTTTGTTATGTAACTTGTGTTCTCTTTAACGAAATCCTCATCTCCGTATCGTATTAATTGGAATTTGTCTTCATTAAACTGCATGTTATTTTCTCAGGTCCACTGGAACACCTTATTTATGTCCTCTTGCAGCCGGCCCGTGCCTTCCTGTGTTTGTACTATTATACTCAGTTTCGTGTCATCCGCAAAGGAGGATACTGTACTGTCTTGTGTTGGTATCTACAGTATGTCACTTATTAGAATGAGGAAAAGAAGGGGCGCTAGTACTGTTCTTTGGGGAACTGAGCTTTTGACGTCTGAAGGCTCAGATGTTACTTGGCTTACTGCTACCGATTGTTTTCGGTTCACGAGGAAGTTGTATATCCACCTTCCGATTTTACCTGTTATCCCTTTTGCTTTAAGTATTTGTGCAATAATACCGTGATCACATTTATCAAATGCCTTAGCAAAATCGGTGTAAATGACGTCCACGTTTTTCTTTTCTTCTAGGGATTTAAGAATTCTGTCGTAATGTTCCAATAGTTGCGAGAGACATGATCTTCGTGCTCTGAACCCATGTTGACCAGTGTTGTGAAGTTCATTTTTTTCCATAAATGTTGAGATTTTGCCTCGCAGGACTCGCTCGAAAATGTTAATGATGTGGGAAGTCAGAGCTACTGGGCGATAGTTTTTTTGGTAGTGCTTTACTCCCTTCTTTATGCAAAGGGGCAATTATTGCGTTTTTCAAACTATCTGGTATTTCTCCAGTGTCTAGACTCCTTCTCCACATTATAGCCAGGGGTTTTGAGAGGTTTTCCTTACATTTCTTTATTAGGATCGAACTCCAAGAGTCCGGGCCTGGTGCCGTGTGGGATGGCATGTTGGCGATGGCTCCTGCTATGTCTTTTGGTCCGAAATTAATATGCAGAATCTGGGGAGTTTCCATGGGAGGATTATTCATGAAAAATTAATTTTTTGGTCTCTGATTGCTTTTGTTTCGTCAGGCTTACTGAAGGCGGTTTCATACTGTAGACGTAATAGTTCACTCATTTCCTTTTTGACCCATCATCTTTACTTAGTGGGCCGATGTTTAATGTGGTTTTAGTCTTATGTTTAGCGTATGAAAAGAAGTACTTGGAGTTTTCCTTTATGCTTGTAATAGCTTTGCTCTCCTCTTCTATTTGTTGTAGCTCATAGGAGATTCTTAGTAATTGTTCAATTTCCACAATTTCTCTATCTATTTTGACCTTTTGTCTTTCCTGTAGATTTTGTTGTGTGCGTCTTTGTGTTAGTAATTTTCTTCTGTACAGCTTCCTTCTTTCCCGTTCTTGTTTGCTTCTACGTCTTGTTTGTCTTTCTGGTATGTGGTGGCTACAGATTTGAGTCATGGTTTCCGTTAATAGGACTAGGCATTCTGATGGTGTCAGGTTGTTCATTAAATCTTCCCAGTCTATTTCCTCCATTTCTTGGTTTACCTCTTCCCACCTAATATTTTTGATATTAAAGTTAAATTTGCTGAATGGACCAGTTTTTGGTCTAGTTTCTGAGGTGTTCTGTACACATGCTAGGGTTGTTTTGATCTCAATTAATTTATGATCTGAGTATGTTGTGTCCGATATGTTAACACTGTGTACTAGGTTGTCATTATTAGTGAAGACAAGGTCTAAGATATTGTTTTCACGTGTGGGTTCGGTAATAAGATAGATAAACACCTGCATATTACAAGTTTTATTCAGACTTATTCTCATTAACGAAAGTTGTTCTTGCGATTTATGTATGTATTTAGGCAGGAATTTACCTAGACAGTAATGTTAAAAAAATAAATAAATGAAGATTCGATGTTCAGTGTTATTGTTCATTATGCCTATATGCCGGTACCGTACGTCAAAACCTTGAAAGTAAAATTATCTATAGATAGAACACAAATGTTGGGTCATTTCTTTTCATTACCGGTATCAAATTTAATTTGTTTCATTTGTATAGGCTACTGTACTAAGCCAAAGCTTAGGATAATACGCCCTAAAACATTATATCTATATCTTAACTCAATTAATGAATATAATATTTTTAATTGATAACCCAGCACATTCATTTGTTTATAATAGAAAAGACTAGGCCTATTCATCTAATTAAATATATTACAAATTTACCAGAAGGGTAGGAACATATTGATTGGTTGCAATTCTGCTTTGCTAATGTTAAAATATAAGTAATGTACCGGTAATATAAAAAGAAATCCAGAATCCACATCATTATTAGCGTGTTCTCAAAATACAAGTCTGGAAAGTAAGCTAGAGTTGAAAATGAATATTAAGTTATTAACGCCACGCAAGAACACCGTGCATGCAATGTAAATAATTACCTGAAAAAAATATCTCTCGGATAATATAATATAGGCTACAGATTTTGTCTCAATGATAGGCTAATGGTATTTCATTAACACCTTCTGTACCGACGACGTCTTTCTAATGTTGCTCTAGTTATATTTAGACGATTTAGTGCAGTTTGTGAAGGATCTGTGGTAGTAAAAAGTGTTAAGTAAGATAGTTCGAAACCTGTTAATTGCTGGAATATAATATAAATAGATAAAATTAATATTTACCTATAAATATAATATAATAGTAGCCAGAATAAAGTTAAAAGGACGGCCGGTACAGGAGTTAAGGGGAGGTTTTTAGTTGATTCCCTAGACCTCCATCAAGCTTAAAATTACTCCCCCTTGACCCCCTTTCAAGATAAATTCCCGGCCGAAGGCCGGTTACCCTTAAATTACAGGCTCGCTATCGCTCGCCAGGAAAAAATCGACACCTAAATGGCACGAATGGTCTTAAAATTGACAGAAATGGTGCGAGGGTTCTTAAAATCGCCAAACTAATGGGGCAAGCGTCTTTAAATCTCACAAGCAATGGGACTAAACATGAGGGAGAAAGGGGTCCAGAAAAAAATCTCTCAAGTGGAGATCTCCCCTTAAGCTAAACCTGTGTTGATATTCAGAAGATTTACCCCTCATGAACATTAATTTGCCAATTGATTTACAATAATCCAATCAATTATGATATATCATTTCTGAGAGGTAGTTGTACCGGTAGGTGTAGCCGATGTATTTCAGTAAGAAAATAAAGTTTTGTAGATCCTTCAGCTCCGGTAGGCTAAACCATGTAAACATTATTATCACCTTAAATTCTGACAGTTATATACACGGCTATTATTTTAAAGATTAAGGCTAGACTAATCCCAAAAAGGGCGGGAAAAAAAAACACACACACACACACACGAATGATATTAAACTAGACTCCCTTGTAACAAGAAGACAACTAGGCTACACAGACAACAAATGTTATACAAAATCACAATCTAGTGGACATAGACAAAAATACATAGGCCTATTTACACCCTACAAACATACGATTTACAAGACGGAGCCACAACTTAAAATGCCACACATAGGCTACCAGGCAAGCACGGACATATTCAGACATTATTTTTTTTCCCGCAGCATCCAAGAGTGGAATCACCTCCCATCTCGCATAGTTAATAGGCCTAGCCCCACTCTTGATTCCTTTAGAAATAGGATCACTAGGCTAATAATTATCTCCCTAATCCTTGACCCGATCCCATCCCTTGCTCCTAATTCCCCTGCACAACCCCCGCATATCATGCTGCCCGAGAGCAGCCCTCTGCGGGTCCCCCTGACAAGACAAGAGTAGGTTATGCAGCCTACAGTCGCGGTCCTCGCGGACCACCACCACCCTATGATTGTCATTGTGTAATTTATAATTTTATAAATTTACGAATAAACCTTTTGCATAAATTTACAAATTGATAATTGCGCTAGGCCTATATAGGCCAGGGTGTCAAAGAAAATAACTTTGAGTTGAGTAGCACTATTTTCCTGAATCCAGTAGCATTAATGCGCGGACGAATGGCGAGCGCCTACGCTAAATATGCAGATTTCAAATTTATCGAAGAATAGGTCTAGGCTAGATGGGATGGTGGCCAACTGGCCATTTAGACAATTGGCTGCCATGATGGTGCCATCTTGCCGGCTATGGAACCAAAATGGCAATAATACCGTACTTTGTAACTGTCAGTCAGGCCTAATTATATTTTGTGTTAGGCCTAGCCTAATACTATTCAGTCTTTTCAGATAATCTAATTATCTGAGAAATTGATTAGCCTATCGATTATTCAACTGTCAATTCAACGAACGAATATATTCTGTTATGGGTAGCATTAATTGTAAAGCGAAGTTGAGTAGCATTACGATAATCGGCCCCGTTTTACACCCTGATATAGGCTATAGCCTAAACTTGTCTAATATAAATCACAGGGTGCTTAAGAACTTGTGTCCACGATCGTACAAGAATGTTTGTTATTTTCCATAAGTTAACACCTAGCCTATTGCGTATATCTTAGCATAGGCCTAGCCTAGATAAGAATGCAGCTGCAAAGTCATAACTGGGGTTCTCGAAAAGTGGCCCCAGTCCGGACGCTATTCTGCAAGTGGCTGGTTAAACACTTTTTGTACCAGCGACGTCTTTTGTATTTGATTTCAGATACATTTAGACGATTTTATGAAGCTTAGGAAGAAATATATGGTAGGTAAAAAGATAAATTGAGTTAGTCTGTAGCCATTTGATTGGTAGACGTCCGTTCTAAGCTTCATATAATCGTCTAAATGCATCTAAGATAAAATATAAAAGACGTTACCGAACTTACCGGTACAGTAGGGGTAAATAATCCAGAAGGGTTGATAGCCTCTGAATTCCTATTTCAACCAAGTCCTAACAAAATTCTCACCTTGATTGAAACTGACAGGTTGTGTGGTGTTGCTATGCTATTACGTCACGCCTGTCTCGCCAAACTCCCTGCAGTTAACTTGTCCACGTGTCTGGTCTAGTGCAGGTAATGGTTCTGGCGGAATAGGCTAACAGTAAGTCGCCGCGATCCAGGACAAACACACAATTTTTCAGTTCGTTTTACACGAGTTATTGTACATTCACAATCTCATTCCGCGGGTATACATTAAAGTTACTGAGTAGGCCTACGTGCATTATTTTCTTTTATCAGTATACGTTTCGCAGTCGCTAATTACAATGCAAATTCATACTAGGCCTACACAATCTAATCAAACATTCACTTACTAGCCTAGCCTATAACGTGTTTGGAAGTTATGAATAAAAAATAAAAAATATTTCTTAGTTCTCCGTTTGTTATATTGGAAGGTCTTGATAATTTAGTGAAGGTGGAAGAGTGGAGGTGGGGGTCCATATACGTGGTCCTCAGCTCGCCTCCTTGTGACACATGAGGATGCTTCAAGTCAGACCAACACGCCTGCTTCACAACTCCCGACTCTTTTCTTCTTTAAGTAGACTTTCTTACACTGTAATTTCCGCCTCCACACAATCAGAGCAATCAAGAGTTTCGATTACTAGTCACTTTAAACTAACCACTGAGAAAAGAAATGCGAAAACGCAAGAAAACGGGGTTTGCGGTGTAACACGAGTGAAAAGACACGGAGCGCGGGGCGACACACCCTCCCCGTCCACGGCTCGAAATCGACTAAAGAGACTCGGCGATTTCAGGCTGCAGCTCTAGCCTACTCGGGTCTGCCTGCCTTCCCTGTCTCATCACCGCAACAACGCTGCCTGGCCTCTGAGCTGCCTCCCGCCTGCCTGCGTTATTTGAGAGGTTCCCGGGTAAAGTTGCTCTGTGAATGAGGTGCGCAGGTGCCCCAACATCCATGGTCGAACAGAAGAAGAAGAAGGGCACTAAAACATGAACGAACAGTCTGGGAAAGCGATGACATGACGTCGAACCGCACCGCCTTGGCTTATTAAACCTACCTGTCCGTGCATGGCTAATCTGATTAATTTGGAAACCTTGAATCACCAGCAGCCTCTCTAAACACTAGTGGTCTAATTTGGTCTACTCAACGTTTTCAGTATTTGCGGTGCGGCTCAAACACGACTGGGCTCCTGACATCACTATTTCTACACCGTTTTCCAGGGGAGGATAAATTAAAAAGCAACTACTGGAGGATTTGAATTGGAATGTAGAAGTAGCGTAAAGGGTGAGGTACCGGTGACGTCCTATTAACCCTTTGAGTACCAGCGACGTGTGTTATATTTGTAGTCTAGCTATATTGAGACGATAATATGCAGCATAGGAAAGTATCTGTGGTAGTTAAAAGGGTTAGTTTAGATAGTTTGAAGACTTATTGCTAGAGGTCCTTCCTAAGCTGAATTAAATCGTCTAATAGTTGCCAGAATATAATTAAGAGGACGTCCCTGGTACTGAATGGGTTAACTTTATTCTGGCTACTATTATACGATTTAATCAAGTTAAAAAATGGCCTCCAGCAATTGTCAGGCTTCTAACTATCTTACTTAACCCTTTTTACTACCACATATCCTTCTTAACCCCTTCTGTGTCGGCGACGTCTTCCTAACTTCATTCTGGCTACTATTAGACGATTTTATTCAGTTTAAATTGAGCCTCCAGCAATTAACAACCTTCAAACTATCTCACTTAACCCTTTTTACTACCACAGATCCTTCTTAAACTGCACAAAATCTTCTAAATATAGCAATAATATAATTAAAAAGACGTCGCCGGTACAGAAGGGTGTACGGTGGCCCACAGGCAGGGTTACCAAATCAAGTCTGCTAGATAGTATATAAAGGCCAAAAATCGCTAGGATAATGCCTCAATCTTCCCAATATAGGCTAAAATGGCTAAAATCTCCAGAGTATCGCTATAATTTGAGTCTCTAGATGTAAAAACTTGCCTCTCAAATTAATACCTCTAGGTCTAGCGGGAGAGTGGCTAAATTGGCAACACTGCCCACATGAGTTGGTTTTTTTTTTTTTTTTTTTTTTTTTTTTTCCCTCTGTGGTTCTGGGCATTAAATTAACGTACAGTATAAAATTGAATTAAGAGTTTAGTTTGCTATATCTTATTCCTTCTCTCACTAAACTATCACATTGAATTGTGCTCGTAAGTAAAGTCATTAAGAGGGAATGAAAGCATGTGGCTTGCTGGTTGAAAGGTTTAGGTGCGCTGTACATTAGCCTGGCGAGGGTCGGCCTGTCGTGTGACAAACGTTTGAATCCTCCCTGGCCTGAAACAAAGAACAACAAACATAAAACATACCCTAAACATTACCCTGAAGAGAATAGACGAAAGGTTGGTGTTCCATTGTTTCATTATTTCTGCGAGGTTTACTATATATATATATATATTATATATATATATACTGTATATATATATATATATATATATATATATATATATATATATATATATATATAATATATATATATATATATATATATATATATATAATATATATATATATATATATTATAATATGTGTGTGTGTGTGACAGAGTTTGCGTGTAATATTGCATGTGTGTATACTGTATATCAGTGAGTATGTAGCCTACAATATGTGTTTGTCATGACCATCAGCAGCCACACACACACACGCACGCTATAGACTGATGGAGTTGGTGAGGCTGGGCAGGGGTACGGCTTTCAATAAATGTACACTAAATGTACACTAAATGTACACTGCACAGGGTTTTTGGGTTCGTTTTCAATTTATTTTCTAATTTCCTCGCTAGACCTCCATCAAGCTTAGAAGGGGGGATGGGTGTATTTATTTGCTGGATAAAAAACACCATCTGAGGAGGACCACTTTATTGACAACGTTTCGCAGATAGCTGACCTGAAGAATCTATCTGCGAAACGTTGTCATTAAAGTGATCCTCGTCAGATGGTGTTTTTTTTGTATCCATTCTGTCTACTATAAATATTGTAAACTCTGAACTCTTGGCACAATGTATAGATAAACAGTATATGTGGACTGTGCTACTACCCACACCTCTCACACTGGGCTCCCAAACCCACAATATGGCAGGACGGAGAGTAGTTGTCCCCTCTCTGTGGGCTAAAGGGTCAGGGTTACTAAATCAAGTCCGCTAGATAGTAAATAAATGCTGAAAATCGCTAAAATAATGCCACAACCTCTACAATATCCCTTTAAAATGGCTTATATCTCCAAAATAATGCCACAATCTCTACAATATCCCTCTAAAATTACTCATATCTCCAAAATATCGCTAGAATTCATGCTGCTACATGTGAAAATGTGCCTCTATATCGAAGTAAATACCTCTAGATCTAGCGGGAAAGTAGCTAAATTGGCAACACTGGGACTCAGGGGGGTCGATCGAGTCTGGCGGTCTCGGTGTTCTCCCCGTTGCTAGTCTACCCCTCACCAGTTCCATCAATGGGGAGAATTCGTCCATTATTTTACAGTAACCGCCTTGCAAATTGATGTTACATATCAAAATTAAGGGGAGATGGGTCGCTTTTCTGGTCTCCCTTCTTCCTCATGTTTAGGCCTGTTAGTTTTCAGATTTAAAGATGTTTGCCCCATTAGTTTATCGATTTTAAAACCTTTCGCCCCATTGTGTTGTCAATATTTATACCTTTCGTACTATTTAGGTGTCGATTTTTTCTTTCCTGGCGAACAATGTTCAAATAAATTTAGAAGGGGTATCTAATGGATATTTTTTTTAAGCTTGATGGAGGTCTAGGGAGAAAACTAAATAAATGACATAAGTATATATTATACATGAGGATATAAATACGCCCATCCCCCCTTAATAGTGTACGTAGTACTGTGGACGTGGTACTGTGTGTGTGTGTAGTTCCGTGTGTGCAGCATCTATGTGTATTAGTGTGGTTCAGTGTGGATGTGGTTCACTGTGTGTGTGTGGTTCTATGTAAGTGTGTGTGGTTATGTGGTTCTATGTACGTGTGTGTGGTTACGTGGTTATATGTAAGTGTGTGTGGTTATGTGGTTCTATGTACGTGTGTGTGGTTACGTGGTTCTATGTAAGTGTGTGTGGTTCTATGTAAGTGTGTGTGGTTATGTGGTTCTATGTACGTGTGTGTGGTTACGTGGTTCTATGTAAGTGTGTGTGGTTCTATGTAAGTGTGTGTGGTCTTGTGGTTCTATGTACGTGTGTGTGGTTATGTGGTTCTATGTAAGTGTGTGTGGTTCTGTGGTTCTATGTAAGTGTGTGTGGTTCTGTGGTTCTATGTACGTGTATGTGGTTCTATGTAAGTGTGCGTGGTTCTATGTAAGTGTCTGCGGTTCACAATTGTGTAGATGATTACTGACACAATTCAACAGCTAAATTGAAGTAATAAGCAGAACCGTATGTAAAGCAATTATTGGAAACGTATTCAAGAGAGAGATAAATTGGCTATATTCCTTTTCCAATACAATATTATCTGCTTGCACGTTTTGTAACCACCAACCTAATTACTTACAACCCATATATAGCGGTTATCACAATTATTATATGAAAGGAACAGTGAAATGGGTTTAAGGGGCTAGTGGCTGTTTTATTGTTCTATTAATTCATGTATTCATATATTGTTTTAGTTTTCTCGCTAAACCTCCCTTAAACCTAGAAAAATACACCCTAGATCCCCACTCAAGATAAATTTGTGCATTTTTTGGTAGAAAATATCCCGGCCGAAGGCCGATACCTCTTATAATTACAGGCTCGCTATCACTCGCCAGGAAAACATCGACATCTAAATGTTACGATAGGCCTTAAAATTGACAAGGAAATGAAGATAAGGTGTTAAAATTGCAAAACTAATGGGCCGAACCTTACAATCTGAAAGCAAATGGGGCTAAACGTGAGAAAGAAAGGGGACCAGAAAGACGGCCCATCTCCCCTCAAAATATTTATATAAGGACTGTCTTAATTACGGTCGATTTAGCCAGGAAATGTAGTTGGCCACCTGGAGATTGCGGCTTTATTTATTTATTTTTATTTATTTTTTTTTCCAGCCGAAATGTAATCCAATACTAATAAACCCTGAAACTTTACGGACACTCCCCTTGCTGAACAAACATTATCGGGACCTCCAGCGCTCGTAATTCTGGGATTCGATTGCGTTCTTGAATGTAATACCCCCCCTGCGAGCCGAATATATGTGGCGCCTGCTCCTCCCACACTCACAAGTCAACAACACCAGGCAAAGGGACCTGCTAATATGTTCCTTCGAGCTTGCCCTTCACCAGAAACAAGAATGTGTTCCTTGGCTGGTGAAGGGACTGAAGTTCCGGAATAGGGGCTCCAGTCCTAACGATATTCTTGACTCACAGTGTGCTGGCTTAATAATCCGGATAGGTTGATAGCCTCTGAAGTCCTATTTAAACTAGCTTGGCTGGTAGAGGGCACTGAGAGGGAAGGTGTTGGTGCAATCTAATGCTTCCATTGTTTAGCTATACATTTTGCAGATTACAGTATGCACAGTAAAAGGAAAATAGTAAACGTTTCTTGTTGCTTGTTTGTCCCCAGGTTAAACATAAGAACATAAGAAAATGAGAGTCTGCAGAAAGCCGATCGGCCCACACAAGAAAGATCCCTGTCACACCCAACCCCATCTAGAAAGGTTATTAACTTCGGGGTTACATTTGACTCTTGGTGTACAAGAATGTGTTTATGTTTCATGATTATGCAATCACTACCGACGTGTTGCTCCGCTTGTACAGGTGCGCTATAGGGAGGGAGCGTGTTACAATGTGTTATCAATTCAGGATGGCCATTTTGCGATATCCTTGTGTGGGATCGAACGCTCGTCTCTTACCTGGGCCCTTTGCGTTTCTAACAGCTAGTGTCTTAACTGGTCCCATGTCATCTCAACCAGTAGACCATATCAACCAGTAGCTCTCAACCAGTGCCAAATTAACCCAGACCAACCAAACCAGTGCCAAAATATAAAACTAACCTAACCTAACCGTATTGGTTGATTTGGTACTGGTTGAGAGCTACTGGTTGAAATGGTCTACTGGTTGAGTTGACCGGTCACCGTCTTAACTACTTGGCCACCCTGACCTGTGAGTATTAACCATTCAGCTTCAATCATATTTTGTCTCGAGTTGTTGCTTTTTGTCTGGTCTGGTCGAATTAGTTTTGTGTTTATGTTTATGTTATTATTAATTATTATTTATTATTTATTATTTATGATTTAATTAGTTTTATGTTTATGTTTATATTATTATTATTTATGGTTGTATTACAGTATATCGATTAAGGGGAGGAAGACCGTTTTGCTGGACCCCCTTTTCCCTAATGTTTAGCCCATTAGTTTGGCAATTTTAACACCTTTCGCCCCATTTCGTTGTCAATTTTAAGATATTTCGTGCCATTTAGAAGTCGATTATTTCCTGGCGAGCGATAGCGAGCCTGCAATTTTAAGAGGAATCGGCCTTCGGCCGGGAAATTTTTCTACCGAAAAATGTACAAATTTATCTTGAAGGGGGTTTATTTATCTAGGGGGTGTTTGTCTAAGCTTGATGGAGGTCTAGGGAGGAAACTAAAAATTATATATGAATAAATGAATTAATAGACCAAACAAACGGTCTGCCTCCCCTTAAGATGTAATAACTGCTTTGTCTTATACATGCCCGTTTTGCCATTCTTAAGCCGCTGTCACACGAGCGCTTTTTCCGTCAATTTTCCATGAGCAAGTTTTTTCTCGTGTAATTTCGGGACATTTTCGCACTGGTATCGGTAACTAGACTGGAGGTAGATTTTGTTAGGTGGCTGAATTCTGATAAAGTGTCATATTTGAAGCTTCCAGACCATAATTGCCCGTAAAAATTGCTCGAAAAATGGCTTCGGCTTTAATAATATATATGAGAGGAGCAACACACCTAAGCATATAATTAAATGGTTAACCTTTGGAACATCGACTTCCGGAACAGAACCTGTTTCTGCGAAGCTCAATCAGGGTTACCAACTTAGGCCTAAGTCCGCTAGATTTTTTTTTTTTTTTTTTTTTTCTATATTCCAACTTACTTCCTCTCGGGCATAGGCTGAGAGCCTTAACATTCACCGCTTTACAATGAACAGTGAAACCCGTGAGGTCTTGTTCCAGTCCAGATAGTAAATAAATGGCGAAAATAGCAAGAATAACGGCACAATCTCTCCAATATCTCTCTAACATAGCTGGAATAACGGCACAATCTCTCCAATATCTCTCTAACATAGCTGGAATAACGGCACAATCTCTCCAATATCTCTCTCACATAGCTGGAATAACGGCACAATCTCTCCAATATCTCTCTAACATAGCTGGAATAACGGCACAATCTCTAGAATATCTCTCTAAAATAGCTGGAATACGGCACAATCTCCATATAATCTCTTTAAAATGGCTCAAATCTACAGAATATCGCTAGAATGTATGTAGCTAGATGTAAAACTGGCCTCTAGATCGAAATAAATACCTCTAGAACTAACGGAAAAGTAGCTAAATTGGCAACACTAGAGCTCAGACTTCTCCTATGGACCTTGCAGTGTGGTGGAGATTATTCATTGTGATAAACGCCTCCCCAAGATAATTACGGTTTCGTCATTTGCATATTCAGTATCGCTCTAATTGGATTTACATTGATTGGATTTACATTGATAGAGGAAAAACCTAATTATTGACATTAAAAGTAATATGCTATTTTTAAGGGGAGATGGGTCGTTTTTCTAGACCCCCTTCTCCCTCATCTTTAGTCCCATTAGTTTTCAGATTTCATGACGTTCGGCCCATTTGTTTGGCGATTTTAAAACTTTTCGCCCCATTTCTTTGTCAATATTAAGACTTTTCGTGTCATTTAGGTGTCGATTTTTTCCTGACGAGCGATAGCGAGCCTGTAACTCAAGAGAAACCGGCCTTAGGCCGGGAAATTTTTCTATCGAAAAATGAACAAATTTAATCTTGGGGGTGGGTTTTTTTTTCAAGCTTGATGGAGGTCTAGGGAGGAAACTTTAATAATAATAAAACTATCTATAAATGAGCAAATAATCAAGCCCATCCCCCATTAACGTATTATTATTTCGCTGATGGTGATGATTGCTATCCCAATTTCCTTTGTTCGAGTTGGATTGGGGTTGTTTTCTTGCAGTACAACTTCTGAATAGTCTTAGTAATGATAATAGTCGCTCCGGTATCACACGAGAGCTTTTATAGTCAACATTCGATCATCAACATTTGTCTAGCAGCATTCCTGGATTATTTTGCACTGGTATTAGACACTAGACTGATGGTAGATAAATAATAGTTATAGATACAGTATAAATGTTGAACTCATAAGCTGCCAGAGCAGTGTTGATGATAAATATTGAGTGAGAAAGCGTTCGTGTGATACCAGCTTAACCCATTCAGTAATAGGGACGCTCTCTTGATCATATTCTGGCAACTATTAGACGATTTTATTCAGCTTAGGAAGGATCTCTAGCAATAATAAGGCTTCAAACTAGCTCAACCAACCCTTTTAGCTACCACAGATCCTTCCTAAGCTGCATAATATCGTTTAAATATAGCTAGAACAATATATAACACACGTCGCTGGTACTTAAAGGGTTAACTCACATAATTGGTAATATAATTTAATGTCGTAAAATATATTCATTATTATTAGAAACAACCCTACTAATAATTTTAATTTACCCATTCAGTACAAAAAACGTCCTTGGCAACTATTGCGTGATTCTATTCGGCTTAGGAAGGACGTCTACCAATTACAAGGCTACAGGTTATCTCTATTAATTCTTTTAGCTACCATATATCCGTCTTAAACCTTTTATCTACCATATATCCGTCTTAAACCTTTTATCTACCATATATCCGTCTTAATCCTTTTATCTACCATATATCCGTCTTAAACCTTTTATCTACCATATATCCGTCTTAAACCTTTTATCTACCATATATCCGTCTTAATCCTTTTATCTACCATATATCCGCCTTAAACCTTTTATCTACCATATATCCGTCTTAATCCTTTTATCTACCATATATCCGTCTTAAACCTTTTATCTACCATAATTATATCCGTCTTAAACCTTTTATCTACCATATTATATCCGTCTTAATCCTTTTATCTACCATATATCCGTCTTAAACCTTTTATCTACCATATATCCGTCTTAAACCTATTATCTACCATATATCCGTCTTAAACCCTTCTAAACCGGCGAAGTCCTTTTATCTACCATATATCCGTTTTAAACCCTTCTATACCGGCGAAGTCCTTTTAACTTTATTCTGGTTACTATTAGACGATTTTATTCAGTGTAAACATAGCCTCCAGCAATTAACAGGCTTCGAACCATCCCGCTTAACCAGCATTACTACCACAGATCCTTCTTAGACTGCACAAAATAGTCTCAATATAGCTAGCACAATATATAAAAGACGTCCCCGGTACAGAAGGGGTTAAACTGCACAGAATAGTCTAAATATAGCTAGAATAACATAAAAAAGACGTCCCCGGTACAGAAAGGGTTAAGAATGAATGAGGAGACAACCATTAATAAGCTTGATAAACGGAACTGCAAACTAAAAAGCAACAACGCATCTAAATGTATTTTATGTATTTATTTACTAAGACTCATTCCACACTTTTCCTTTTTTTTTTTTTTGGTCTGGGGGTGGTCGACTCAAGACAGAGCCCGAATAGGGACAACACAACAGAAAACAATGAACACATAAAAACAAAACACAAATCTAAATAAGTTCGCGTAAAAAAAAGAAAAAGAGAGGAAATACATACACAAATACATACACAAATACATACACAAATACATACACAAATAAATACAGAAAGCGAAAATGAGTCGGTTCAGGAAAAGCTGCAACTTTTCAGCAAACGTACGGGCAATAACAACGAACGCACGGCTGCCGACAAAAATATAAAGCGGAAAAAGCTGTAACGAGCACCCCGAAGCTCCCCAGCACTAGTTGGAAAAAAAAATATATATATATATATATACACAGGCGTATCTGAAAAATGGCAGTAGTAAAAAGTAGAATTCCAGCCAAAATTGTAGGTACAGTCGGCCACGTAAGTTCTGTTCCTCGTCGTGATCTTATGTATTACAGTAAAATTAGTGTGAATTAATTGTGAGTGTGGTTTCTTTAAATTAGCACTCGACTAATCAGATGAGTTAAGGGGAGATTTCCACTATTGAGGGCATTTTTTTCTTGACCCCTTTCTTCATGTTTAGCCCAATGGCTTTTTAAGATATTAATATGTTCGCCCTATTAGTTTGGCGATTTTAAGAGATTTCGCCCCATTTTAGTTAATTTTAAGATCTTTCGTGCCATTTAGGTGTCGATTTTTTCCTGGCGAGCGATAGCGAGCCTGTAATTTAAGAGGAACCGGCCTTCGGCCGGGACATTTTTTCTACCGAAAAATGTACAAATTAACTTGAAAGGGGGTCAAGGGGGTGCAATTTTAACTTTGATGGAGGTCTAGGGAAGAAACCAAAAACCTCCCCTTAACCACTGCACTAGAAACTACCCTCGTTATTCAACCATGCGCGTTATTTGTCCATGTATAGGATAACAGAGAGGAACAGAAGATATTTGTAGGATAACAGAGAGGAACAGAAGATATGTGGGCAACTGTACACATCTAGCTTACTCCAATCATGAGTAATTGGGGCCTTCTCGTTATGATGGATCCGAAGAGAATAAAAACGTAAATGGGGTAACTGAAAAGGTACGATTTTCATGCAAATCACATTTATCATTTTGCCCCATGTCAATCTGAAATTTAAGGGGTTGGTTGATTTTTTCATTTTTTGTTTGTTTTTGTTTTCTTTTTTTTCTTTTTTTCCCCTAGACCTCCATCAAACTTAAAAAACATCCCCAAGATTACCCTTCTACAGTAGATATCTGTACATTTTTCGGTAAACAAAATTCCCGCTTCTCAATAACTGGCTGGCTATCGCTCGCCAGGAAAAATCGACACCTAAATTACACGAAAAGTCTCATTATTGACAAAGAAAAGAGGCGAAAGGTCATAAAATCGCCAAACTAATGGGTCGTGCGTCTTAAAATCTGGAAAGTAATAGGGCTAAGCATGAGGGAGAAGGGGGTCCAGAAACCCCAACCGTCTCCCCTCAAGTGGAAGCGAGGTTTGAATTATAAGCTAAGCCGGTATCACACGAGCGCTTTTTCACTCAACATTTATCCTCAACACTGGTCTGGCAGCTTATGTGGTCAACATATATAATATTTTGGTTGCCTAAATTCATCTATCATCAGTCTAGTTTCCGATACCAGTGCAAACTATGCCAGAAATGTTGCCAGAAAAATGTTCATCATCGAATGTTGAGTATAAAAGCTCTCGTGTGATACCGGCTTTAGCGATATAAGAATGTTCAGTATATACGGTGTTGTTACATGCAGGGTAAAATATGTGATAGTAAATTCCTATAACGATAAATATTACCCCTTCTGTACCGGCGACGTCTTTTATATTATATTCAAGCTATATTTAGACGATTTTGTGCAGCTGAAGTAAGGATCTGTGGTAGTTAAAAAGGTTAAGTGAGACAGCCTGTTGATTGTTGGAGAGAGAGGTCAGAAGAAAAAGAGACACCGAGAATACTGAGAGAAGATGAAGGGTTGATTTTTGTATTGTTGAAGTATAAGGGATAGTCCTCTGGGAGTTCTTGACGGGTAGATAAATGGAGAAATTGGGTTTTGGAAGCATTGAAGGCAACAAGGTTATCTTTGCCCCAATTGGAAATGGTTGTTAAATCAGAAGATAAGTGTTCTATGGCTTCATCACGTGAGGTTTTGAGTGATTGCTTACTAGGGCATTCTGGAAAACTAGTTGAATAGGGTAAGGTAGAGTTGTCAGCATATTAATGGATAGGACTGGAGGTACAGTTACGAAGATAATTTATGAATATTAGAAAGAGAATTGGAGATAGGACAGAACCCTGAGGAACACCGGAGTTGATAGGATGAGGAAGTGAATGATAGCCGTCCACAACCGCAGCTATGGAACGGCCAGAAAGGAAATAAGAGATAAAAGCACAGATGGAGGGATAGAAACCAAAGGAGGGTATTTTAGAAATTATCGATTTGTGCAAGACTCTATTGAAAGCCTTCAATATGCCTAGTGCAATAGAGAAGGTCTCACCGAAGTCCCGAAAGGAGGATGACCAAGAGTTAGTAAGATATGAAAGAAAATCACCAGTAGAGCGACCCTTAACACTCAACGAGCGGCTAGGTCGGTAAATTCTACTACCTGCCAAGCGGGTGGTTTTACCCTAAACGAGCTTATTTCCGTGCTCTTTTTCATGCATAAACAAGAGCCAGAGTGTAATAGAATTATGTATCCCTGAAAGGGCGTTAATTGAGCTTTCCAATGACACCTGAACCATCATTCTACGATCACTGGTTGTCTTGCAACGATCATGCAACCGAAGGGCAAAATCGCTAAAATACGGTCATTTCGTTACATAATTACGTGTGTAGCGAGGGAGGGAGGGTGGATGTGTGTGTAGTATGTCAGTAGGCCCACGGCAACCGTGGCGAGTGGTCATGAGGCAACCTATGCTCCTCCCGTCGCTCGTCTCTCTCTCAGAGCCAATATTGCGCCAAAATTGGACACAGACTTAAGTCGGGCCCCGCCACATAGTCCTTTCTTCTCCATACGGACTTAAGTCGGGCCCCGCTAAAGAAGGGTTAAGGAAGCCATACTGGCGATCTGAGAGTAGATTATGAGAAGAGAAATGCTTAAGAAATTTTGAAGTAAGAATAGTTTATTTTTTTTTTAGAGATGCAAGAGATGAGAGCAATTGGACGATAGTTGGAGGGTTGAGAGTGGTCACCCTTCTTTGGGACAGGTTGAATGAGAGCAAACTTCCAGCAAGAAGGGAAGACGTTAGAGGTTAAACAGAGACGGAAGAGTTTGCCTAGGCAAGGAGTCAGCACGGAAGCTCAGTTTTTTAGTACAACACGAGGATTACCACGCCTTCTTAGTATTAAGCCCAAAAGAGGTAGAAAGTACATCTTTATGCTATGATTGACTACGAACTGCTGATTCTGACTGTACCCGATGGCTTGACACCAATTATTTAAGGGGGTAGTACTCGTTTTTCATGGACCCCCTTCTCCCTCATGTTTAGCATATTAGTTTTGAGGTTTTAAGACGTTCGTTCCATTAGTTTGGCGATTTTGAGATCTTTCGCCTAATTTTGTGTTCAATATTAAGACCTTTCGTGCCCTTTAGATGTCGATCTTTTCCTGGTGAGCGATAGTGAGCCTCTAATTTGAGAAGGAACCGGCCTTTGGCCGGGAAATTTTTTCTACCGAAAAATTTACAAATTTACCTTGAAAGAGGGTCTAGGGGGTGTTTTCTAAGCTTGATAGAGGTCTAGCGAGAAAACTCAAAAATATATTAGTATACAGTATAAATATATAGACCAAAAACACAGCACTACCCCCTTAACCGACTGTACATTGGGGTGGTGCAGGAGATGATGTTGACCTTGAGGACTAGAGTAATACCAGTCTAATACCAGGGTCCAGTCTTCATCCGCCGCACCTCCACACGCTACCAGGCAAAACACAAATATACATTAATAAACGAAAGCATAAGAAAATGTTAGACTTGTTGAGGGAAACATATTTTAACATGAGAACAGCCGACGTACTAGTAAATAAAAAGTCTCTCTCTCTCTTTATATGTACATGTACATATACAGTATACTGTATATATATATATATATATATATACATATATTATCCGACGTACTATAGTCTATTCGCTGTAAATAGGCGAAAAATCATGACCTCTAACCTCTGTAACTCAAAAACGAATAGAGTAATCGAGATAATATGTTTTACCATTTGGGAAGTCAGTCAAGTAATAGATGTGGGAATTTACAGCCAATTTGCTCTACCCCTTTCTAAGTTACAGAGGATAGAGGCCATGATTTCTCGCCTACTGTGCTTATAGCCAATAGACTATATTAAATTATAAAGTCTATTTATATTGCGTGGCACTAGTTGCAGTCTGACATGTAAATCATATTTCCAATATGTTAATTAATCTCTTGCAGTTTTCATTATTATCTGTTTTGCATGTATTATAATTATACAAATATTCTTCTCATATGTGCATCAATTAGTATGTAAAATGTGTATTTTCAGCCCCACCCGGCTGCCAATTATCAATAAACCGTATATTACTTTGATTATTATTATTACTATTATTATTATTATTATTATTAGGAATCCTCCTTCCTTTGTAAAATTCACCTACTCGACGAGACAGAGAAAGGGGTTAGGGAACGCGAAAGTGGTCCCGAACCTTGAAAATCTGAACTTTAAATGTTGTTTCTGTTCGGGCTCTGTCTCGAGTCGGCCACCCTCAGCTATGGGGCATGTGCCTGAGTACATACATACATACATACATACATACATACGTACATACATTATTATTACTTGCGAGGGTCGGGCTATTAAGGAGGCTCACCGGCTTTTTTACTCTTTCTCTCCTTTTCTCTCTTTCCCTGGCTTGTATCCATTCGGCCACATTCAGCCAACTGTTTTAGGACGTTTATCCCCATCCAGGTGTCGATTTCTTTATGGCGAGCGACAGCGAGCCAGCATTTTATGGAGAGATCCGGCTTTGCCGGAGAAATTTTTCTATCGAAAAATGTACAAATTTAGCTTGCTGTCAAAACAAATATATATATATATGCTGACTCGCTACCACTCGCCAGGAAAATATTGACACCGGGATGGGGGGGTAAACGTCTTAAAACAGTAGGCTGAATGGGGCCGAATGGATACAAGCCAAAGAGAGAGGGAAAGAAAGAGAAAAAAGTGAGGTGGGCTCCCTTAAGAAGGTTAAAACAGAAGACAATAAGTAGATATATAACATAACATAACATAAATATAACATAACATTATAACTTGCAATACATTTGAAGTACACGCATAAGAGTATTGAATCCTAGTTGACATGATTAACCCTCTCCGACATATGACGCGATGTTGAGCCTATTAGGGATACTTTAAAGCCTTTGTTACCATCAGGGGTATTTAGAAACCTTTAGTTTAGTTACTTCAACCTCTGCAGTTGTCTTTGAGTTAGCTGTGGGCAGAAAACTAATTTTGGAGAGGTAATTATAAGAGAGAGAACTCTATTTCTTATTGCTAATCTGGCAACCTCTGCGTCATATGTGCGTGAAAGGGTTAATTAAAATGTAAAACTTGCAAACAAAGTCAAACCAAAACTGGGACAAAGACAATATAAAGTCAAAACAACGTGTCAACAACCAACCTTTCACAGCTCCCACATTATTTCTGTTTAATATCGATTTTCCCAGCTTGGACTTCCTTATAGCCCGACATTCGCAAGTCGTTTACTGTATTCTGGCTACTATTAGAAGATTTTATTAACATTAACAGTCTTCGAACTATCTAACTTAACCCTTTTCATTACCTAAAATCCTCCTTAAACTGCACAAAATCGTCTAAGTACATCAAGAATAACATTTAAAAGACGTTGAAGTAGTTAATTGGTGAATACAATTGGGACACCGGACTTACGATTGGGTAAGATAATGCCAGTGCTTCGTGTGGGTAGTTGTGGGATGTTGTGGATTGGATTGTGGGTTCTGGGGATGTTGTGGGTTGGATTGTGGGTATTACGGGCTATTAGGTAAAGCTTTGTGGCCATTTAGTGCTGCCAATGTATGAGGAGATGAGGGGGTTGGGTGGTGGAGTGGAATTAAGGCCTTGGTGTGTGTGGTTGGGTGGTGGAGTGGAAGGCCTTGGTGTGGGGTTGGGTGGTGGAGTGGAAGGCCTTGGTGTGTGGTTGGGTGGTGGAGTGGAATTAAGGCCTTGGTGTGTGGTTGGGTGGTGGAGTGGAAGGCCTTGGTGTGTGGTTGGGTGGTGGAGTGGAAGGACTTGGTGTGTGGTTGGGTGGTGGAGTGGAAGGCCTTGGTGTGTGATTGGGTGGTGGAGTGGAAGGCCTTGGTGTGTGGTTGGGTGGTGGAGTGGAAGGCCTTGGTGTGGGGTTGGGTGGTGGAGTGGAAGGCCTTGGTGTGGGGTTGGGTGGTGGTGTGAAAGGCCTTGGTGTGTGGTTGGGTGGTGGAGTGGAAGGCCTTGGTGTGTGGTTGGGTGGTGGAGTGGAAGGCCTTGGTGTGTGGTTGGGTGGTGGTGGAGTGGAAGGCCTTGGTGTGTGGTTGGGTGGTGGAGTGGAAGGCCTTGGTGTGTGGTTGGGTGGTGGAGTGGAAGGCCTTGGTGTGTGGTTAATATAATGTATACTCGTTCATTATTGGGGATTATTGAACGGGTGTATCTTTGTTCTGTTTCCATCGATTTAAGGGGGGGTGACCTGTTTTTGTTCTGTCCTTTTCTACCTTTCTCTGGCTTGTATCCGTTTGGCCCCATTCAGCCTACTGTATTAAGACGTTTATCCCCATCCAGGTGTCAATTTTTTACTGGTGAGCGGTAGCGAGCCAGCATATTTTTTAGTTTTGTTTGACAGCAGGCTAAATTTGTACATTTTTCGATAGAATTTTTTTTCCGGCGAAGCCGGATATCTTCATATAATGCTGGCTCGCTATCGCTCGCCAGGAAGAAATCGACACCTAGATGGGGATAAACGTCTTAAAATAGTTGTCTGAATGGGGCCGAATGGATACAAGCCAGAGAAAGAGAGAAAAGGACAGAGATAACAAAAAGCAGGTCACGCCCCTTAATTCTAACTCTAACTCACTCTCCCTCTCACTCTCACTCTCTCTCTCTCTTTTTGTATGTATGTGTTTGTGTTTATATGTATATATGTATGTATGTACTGTCTGCAGCCATTCATGTCTGTTATCTACAGTATGCATGTATTCATTTATGTAAATATCTATCTCTCTGTCTGTCCATATATACTGTATCTCTCTATCCAACTATCAACGTATCTGGCTGTCTACTGTAACTATCTATACATGCATAGCCTATATATTTATTTTATCTATCTAGCAAGTTATTTATCTTATTATACTTTCCACACCCTTCATTCGCTTAATTTACCTTATCCTTTCCGCTCTCTCTCTCTCTCTCTCTCTCTCTCTCTCTCTCTCTCTCTCTCTCTCTCTCTCTCTCTCTCTCTCTTTTTTTAAACAAAAGTATGGTGAGATCGCACCTCGAATACGCAGTGCAATTTTGGTCACCCTACCTCATAAAGGATGTTAAAACATTGGAATCTGTGCAAGGGCGAGCCACTAAACTAATCCCTTCATTAAGAAATAAACTATATGACGAAAGAATAAAATAACTTCATCTGTTTTTACTTAAGAAACGAAGGATGAGCGGTCAATTGATAGAGTGTTTTAAAATTCTGACGGGATTCAGTATCATTAACGCAGATAAGTTATTAAAAAAAGCCGAAGACATAATATCTACAAGAGGAAACAATTTAAAATGATTAGGTAGGAAAGCGAATCTAGATACAACAACAAATGTCTTCACTCACAGTATAATTGATGAATGGAACAAAATCCCTAATAAAGTAATAGACAGCACCTCTAATATACTGTAGATACATCTAAGACAAATCTAGACTCATACCACAGATATATTGGTATGGAGTAGGCAGTAATTATCACCGTTTTCAGGTGAAGAGAGCGTAAGAAAAAACAATAGTAATAATAAGAAAAAACAATAGTAATAATAAGAAAAAACAATAGTAATAATAAGAAAACACAGTAGTAATATTAAGAAAAAAACAATAGTAATAATAAGAAAAAACAATAGTAATAATAAGAAAAAACAATAGTAATAATAAGAAAAAACAATAATAATAATAAGAAAACAGTAATAATAAGAAAAACAATAGTAATAATAAGAAAAAACAATAGTAATAATAAGAAAAAACAATAGTAATAATAAGAAAAAACAATAGTAATAATAATAAAAAAAATAGTAATAATAAGAAAACACAATAGTAATAATAAGAAAAAACAATAGTAATAATAAGAAAAAACAATAGTAATAATAAGAAAAAACAATAGTAATAATAAGAAAAACAATAGTAATAATAAGAAAAAAACAATAGTAATAATAAGAAAAAAACAATAGTAATAATAAGAAAAAACAATAGTAATAATAAGAAAAAACAATAGTAATGATAAGAAAAAAACAATAGTAATAATAAGAAAAAACAATAGTAATAATAAGAAAAAACAATAGTAATAATAAGAAAAAACAATAGTAAGAAAAACAATAGTAATAATAAGAAAATGTTAAAAATAAAGAATAATAATTAAAATCATCATCATTAAAAAATTTACTGTACATACTGTACTACTAAAGCCGGTATCACACGAGAGCTTTTTTAGTCAACATTCGATAACCAACTTTTTTCTGGCAACATATCTAGAATATTGTGAACTGGTATCGAAAACAAGACTGATGATAGATAAATTTAGGCAACTGCAATAGTTAAAATGTTTACCTCATAAGCTGCCAGACCAGTGTTGAGCAAAAATGGTGAGTGAAAAAGCGCTCGTGTGATACCGGCTTTAGTGTGACGGGTTGCATGAATCTAATTAACCCCAAAATGTACATACTACTAAGGCGAAGGGTCGCATAAATGTTCCTTTCTTTTTCCAATCTTTTCTGTAAAATTCCTTCTGGGGATTTCGAAGCCCAGCAAGGTTAATCACTTCCAACTTTTCCATGTACGGCAATTACCGGAGGGACGAAGGGTGGGTAGAGAGCCTTCTTCTTTTCTGTCCTTTCCTTCAACTTTCCATTTCTATCGGGTATGCCACCTCTACTAGTATTAAGGCCTGATCACCTCGTTTGGATCGTAAGGTCTGTGTGGCCAGTGTATCTTTGTAAATTTATGTAAATCACTCTCCTTCCCCCACTTATTGCTTCTCTTCAAAAGATAACCACTTATGAGTGCATCGTTTTATGTTAAGTTGAGATCTCTTCCTCTGTAATCATAATACAATACAGCCGGATACTTTCAATATTAAGTTGAGATCTCTTCCTCTGTAATCATAATACAATACAGCCGGATACTTTCAATATTAAGTTGAGATCTCTTCCTCTGTAATCATAATACAATACAGCCGGATACTTTCAATATTTCTAAAGGTTTCAATGCAATATCCTTGAAGGGGGGGGGGGATTCTAAACCCCCTGCTCCCTCATGTTTAGTAAATCACATTAGTTTTAAAAGTTTAAGACATTCGCCTCATTATTTTGGAGATTTTAAGACCGTTGGTGCTCTGTAAGTGTCATTGTTTGTTCTTGGCGATCGATAAGGAGGCTGCAATTTAGGAGGAACATCTAAAAACCTGAACAGTAATGGGGCTAGACATGAGGGAGAAGGGTCTCTAATAAACGACCCATCTCCCCTTAAACTCTTTACATGCTAGGTTTGATGTCCATGATTTAAGGGGAGATCTCCACTTGAGGGATTTTTTTCTTGACCCCTTTCTCCCTCATGTTTAGCCCCATTGCTTTTGATATTATAAAACGTTTGCCCCATTAGTTTAGCGATTTTAAGAACTTTCACCCCATATTAAGACCTTTCGTGCAATTCAGGTGTCGATTTTATCCTGGCGAGCGATAGCGAGCCTGTAATTTAAGAGGAACCGGCCTTTGGCCGGGACATTTTTCTAACGAAAAATTTACAAATTTATCTTGAAAGAGACTCAAGGGGGTGTAATTTTAACTTTGATGGAGGTCTAGGGAACAAACTAAATACCTCCCCTTAAATATAGAATGGAAAATATATTGTCAGATGTTAACCCCTTCAGCACCTTTATACCTTAGATCCTGACTAAAATTAGATGATTTTATGCAGTTTAAGAAGGACCTACGTTACTAAGAGGGTTTATTGAGACCGCATTTACCCATTTGAGTCGTATAAACTATAAAGAAAATCGTCTAATGGTAACCAGAATATGATACAAATTACGTAATGGTGGTGAAGGGGTATAATAGCGTTGACGCAGAAAAAGTATCTATGACACACGAAGACGTAATGAATTCTCTGAAGCTTATACAATGTAGAAAAGCGAGTGGGTGGTCCGGATAACACATACCTTCTAAACTACTGCAATCCTGTGCAGGGCAACCCGCCGATCCACTTTGTAAATTTTTTCAAGCTTCACTACCGGATGTGTGGCAAATGTCTGAGATTATCCCTGTACCCCAAAACAATTATCCCTGTACCCCAAAACAATTATCCCTGTACCCCAAAACAATTATCCCTGTACCCCAAAACAATTATCCCTGTACCCCAAAACAATTATCCCTGTACCCCAAAACAATTATCCCTGTACCCCAAAAAATCATCCTAAAGAGTTTAAAGATCTCCGACCCGTTGCCTTAACTTTAATTATAATGAAATGTTTGGACCACCTTGTAAAGAGACATCTTTGTGAAATAATAAATCCTTTTAGAGACCATTGCTTTAATGCATTGCTAACTCGACAAGCACTATCCAGGGTAATATGCAGGTACATATTCTATATTTTTATTAATTTCATCACAACACCAAACACCTCCATTGAAAGTAATGAAAGCATATGTGTGATGAATTCAAATTAATTCAAATTAATTCAAATTCGCTCATGGTCGAGTCAATAGGTGAGTTTCAAAACTACCTGGAGTGAGTGAATTCGAATACTGGTCAGGATCCTCTCTCTCAATGCAAATCACCTCATAGAGAAATCTGCAAAAACAGGGAGTGTTCTTAAGGGGGGTCACTAGCTTTTTTTTCTCTTTCTCTCCTTTTCTCTCTTTCTATGGCTTGTATCCAGTCGGCCCCATTCAGCCAACTGTTGTAAGACGTTTATCCCCATCCAGGTGTCGAGATATATATATATATATATATCATACAGATTGTTACAATAAACTAAACAATTGAGGGCAATAAGGGTCGATTACAGGACTCCTAATATACTCTCTATCGTTCCTGCCAACACCCGCTCTCTCCACACCCACCCATTACACCCACAGATACCTCCACTGCCATTTACTCTGACACCGGTAATAACACGATAGTTGTACTATTATATAGCTTGAATTAATATGTATGAGAGAGAGAGAGAGAGTTAGAGGGAGAGAGAGAGATTTACATATATTTACATACATTTACATAGATACACTGACCACACAGACCTTACGATCCCAGCGAGATGGCCAGGACTTAATTCTAGCAGAGACAGCTAACCCGTGAGTAAGGAAACGTAGAAGGAAAGGATAGCAAAGAAGAAGGCTCCCTCTCCCCACCCCCAGAGAGAGCGAGAGAGAGAGAGAGAGAGAGAGAGAGAAAAAGAAAATTTCGAGCAAACCTTAAAATTAATGAAGAATCGTATAAGAGAGAGAAGGATATAGGTTTTAATGGAGTGAGGAGTGAAGAAATTATTGGAGAACTTGCTTTGATGGGTTATAAAAGGCGAGCCCAGCTTCAAGGGGGATGTGAAATATGTGGACACTAATATTAGGTTGAGGTCAGTTACATGGAAATGTGTGGGAAGCATTAATATATATATATATATAATTCTTTCCTGCCTAAGCCGCCGCACACTATGCTGCCCAAGAACATCCCTCTGCAGAACCCACAATGAAGTGTAGTGAATGAGGGAGTGATCAGTGAGGTAACCAGGTGTCGCTTGGTGAGGCAATCTGGGAAGAGCCGCTCAGGGAGTTTGATTAAATGAGAGAGAGAGAGAGTGTGTGAGAGTTACATAGATTTACATAGATACGCAGACTGATCAGACCTTGCGGCCCCTACTAGGCAGTCCGGACTTAATGCTAACAAAATTTGCTACTAAGTGGAAGGTAAGGCTAGTAAAGAAGAGAGAGAGAGAGAGAGAGAGAGAGAGAGAGAGAACTGTCACTTCTCCCTGGGTGTGCAACAATTATCGAAGGGGTCATCACTGCACGTGTTTCCGTACACACACACACCCACACACGGAAACACACACACACACACACTCTCTCTCTCTCACTCACTCACTCTCACTCTCTCTCTCTCTCTTGCCCAGGGGGGCTGTCACTCTCTCAATTTGAAGGGACAACTTGTTACAGCCAGCTTTGCCTTTTGTCTCCTTACACATAGATAAAATAAGCGCACACGCACAAAGTACTTACACAAAACAAAAACACAAGCACTCACAATACACGAAGCACGCACACATGTACTCACACACACACTGTACACATGTATCACGTTTACAAGAACACTAATAACAAATAAAACAAATATACCCTCACACACGCACATGCACAACAAGTATACTGTACATACACACGCCGGTGCACATACACGTACAGTCGCGCTAATAAGTAATGTCTAGGCACCAAGTATGTTTTAATCAATAGTTGGTATCAGTACTATCTAAGCTTCATTTCTTCATATCGAGTGAAATATACAATCATGTTCCTACACTTACCCACCCTGTTCAACATCTGACAAACATTAATACAGCACAGACCAAGCCAAAAGTAATGACAGCTGGGCCATGACTTATTAGCGCGACCGTACATGACAGCATATATTCAAACATACTGTATATTGTATATTCCATTTAGTACCGGTGACGTCCTTTTTATTATTTTCGGGCTACTATTGGACGATTTCATTCAGTTACAAAACGGCCTCCAGCAATTAAGAGGCCTCGAACCTTTTTATACTACCACAGATCCTTCTTAAGCGGCACAAAATCGTTTAAATATAGCTAGAATAAACTTGAAAACAAACTTTGCTGGTCCAGAAAAGGATATACAATACAAACTACTAAAATCTACACGATCTCTTTAGCTATTATTGCATAGTCTTCTGGGTAATGACAGGAAGATGAGGATTATTATAAATAGAGCAGACGTGCTGATTTCCGCTTGGGGGAGGGAGGGGGGGGGGGGGGGGGGGGGGGGGGGGGGGGGAGGGAGGGGCCGGTTTTCTGGACCACTTTCTCCCTCGTGTTATGCCCCATTCGTTTGGAGATTATAAGACGTTCGGCCCATTAGTTGGGTAATTTTAACACCTTTCGCCCCATTTCGTTGTCAATTTTAAGACCTTTCGTGCCGTTTAGGTGTCGATATTTTACTGGCGAGCGAAAGCGAGCCTGAAATTTTAAGAGGGAGCGGACTTCGGCTGGGAAATTTGTCTACCGAAATATGTACAAATTTGTATTGAAGGGGAGTCTAGGGGGTGTTTTTTTAAAGCTTGAGGGAGGTCTAGCGAGGAAACTAAGAAATAAAGGAGTACATGAAATAATAGAAAAAACAAACACAAAAACAAAACAGCCCATTTCCGCTTAGGGACATCATGAGCTGCATACGCAATTCTGATTTTTTTTTCTCGATATATATATCAAATGGAAAATCGCGATGACGGTTCTGTTTTACGTGGCATTATTCATGAGTCTCTAATATCATACACCAGACAAATGTTATTATTGTGTTTATAATATAGGTCTATGCTTTATTATAATATAGGTCTATGCTTTATTATAATATAGGTCTATGCTTTATTTATTATTTAATGAATTCCTAAAAAAATAACTGAGAGGGGAATGAGCGTGTTTATTTGTTCATTTATTTATCTTTGTATTTGTATAATACATACTATATATATATATATATATATATATATATATATATATATATATATATATATATATATATATATATATATATATATATATATATATATATAATTATATATATATATATATATATATATATATACAGTATATAATTATATATTGTATATACAGTATATATATATTTATTTTTTATTTTTTTATTTTTTTACTTAGATCCCAAGACCTCCATCGACCTTAACCCCCACGATCCCCTCCCCCCGACTCTCCTACAAGATAGATTTGTACATTTGTCGGTAGAAACATCTACAGATAAATTTTGAAGGGGAGGTCTAGGGGCGTTTTTCTAAGCCTAATTGAGATCTAGCGAGGAAACTAAAATCAATATTAAATACATCAATAGACAAATAAATCCGCTTCAGGCAATCCAACTGATAATGCTACCACTTGGGAGGAAACATGTATAACTCATTATCTCTAAGTATAGTCAATAGGTTTCTTGATAGCGTAATGGTTAGTGCGCGCGGAATTTCGGTGTGAGTATCCTAGTTAGAATCCTTGGCGTATCACATGTATTCATTAGTGTGTAATTAGTTTCAATAATTAGGTGTATTTGTAAGTTAATTGGCGGGTTGGTGATAATATGAATATATATACGATATAGCGAATTGTGACTAAAGTATGTAATTTGATGGTACATTTCGTGAATAAATCGTATTTTACCATGTTTTTCAATGCGAAAGTATATTCTTAATAGCTGAAATCTAAATCAATATTTATATGTCTCATATTTTCTATTTGATTAAGGGGAGATTTCCACTTGAGGGATTTTTTTCTGGACCCCTTTCTCCCTCATGTTTAGCCCCATTGCTTTTGAGATTTTAAGACGTTCGCCCTATTAGTTTGGAAATTTTAATACATTTTGCCCCATTTCTGTCAATTATAAGACCTTTCGTGCAATTAAGGTGTCAATTTTTTCCTGGCGAGCGATAGCGAGCCTATAATTTAAGGGAAATTTGTCTACCGAAAAATGTACAAATTTATCTTGAAAGGGGGTCTAGGGGTGTAATTTTAAGCTTGATGAAAACGTAGGGAACAAACTAAATACCTCCCCTTAATACCACCATGGAGACATCCGGGAAGTTATACAAGTGAGCATACGTCACATATGTCTTTATATTATTATGTGTTTAGGGGGATGACCTGCTTTTTGTTATTTCTGTCCTTTTCTCTCTTTCTCTGGCTTGTATCCATTCGGCCCCATTCAGCCAACTATTTTAAGGCGTTTATCCCCATCTAGGTGTCGATTTCTTCCTGGCGAGCGATAGTGAGCCAGCATTATATGAAGAAATCCAGCTTCGCCGGAGACATTTTTCTATCGAAAAATGTACAAATTTAGCCTGCAGTCAAACAAATTTTTTTTTTGTTTGGCTCGCTACCGCTCACCAGTAAAAAATTGACACCTGAATGGGGATAAACGTCTTAAAACAGTAGGCTGAATGGGGCCAAATGAATACAAGCCAGAGTAAGATAGAAAAGGACAGAACAAAAACAGGTCACCCTCCTTAAGGGGATAGGGGATATTTGTTTGGTTTATTTATTTATTTATTGATATACATATATTTAATACACATATTATTTATTTATTTATTTATTTATATACATATATTTAATTTCTGCGCTAGACCTCCCTCAAGCTTAAAAACACACCCCTAGACACCCCTTCGAGATAAATGTTTACATTTTTCGACAGAAAAATGTTTTGGCGAAGGCCGGTTCCTCAAAAAAATTACAGGATCGCTATCGCTCCCGCGCGCGCGCGCGCGCGCGCGCGTGTGTGTGTGTGTGTGTGTGTGTGTGTTATGTGCATGTATGCTTGCGTGCGTGTGTTTGTGTGTGTAAATTGTCACTATATCCAGTCTAGACCCATATAAACAGGACATACCAACAGAGGGCTTAACGGTATAGGAAATGAGGTGAAGCGGGGTACGTTAAAGAAATAGGGTTTATATTTTGGGTTGGTTTACTTATATATATATTTTTTTTTTTATTTTTTTAGTTTCCTCGCTAGACCTCCATCAAGCTTTAAAAAACATCCCCTAGAACACACTTCAAGATAAACTTGTACATTTTTCGGTAGAAAAATGTCCCGGCCAAAGGCCGATTCCTCCTAATATTAAAGGCTCGCTATCGCTCGCCAAGAAAAAATCGACGGCTAAATGGCACAAAAGGTCCAAATATTGACAAAGAAAAGGGGTCAAAGATCTTAGAATCGCCAAACTAATGGGTCGACCGTCCTAAAAACTGCACACTAAAGGGGCTAAACATGAGGAAGGAGGGGCCCCCGAAAAACGACCCATCTCCCCTTAATGCCATCATAAAGGTGCCACAGCCCTAAACATTATATCTATAATTTACATATATAGGTTTGACGTGTTTTAACTCTTGCTGGTCCGGTAACGTTTTTTTTTTTTTTTTTTTTTATTTCAGCAACATTTAGACGATTTTGTGAAGCTTAGGAAGGATAAAGTGTAGTTAAAGGGACTAATTGAGATAGTCTGTAGCCTTTTAATGGGTACACGTCCTTCCTAAGCTGAATATAATCGTCATGAAAAGGACATCACCGGTACTGTAGGGGTTAACAATCGTGTGTGTGTGTGTGTGTGTGTGTGTGTGTGTGTGACCACTTAAGTCTCTCTACCACTTGAATATAGTTTAAGGTGGCGGAGCAGGAAGTGTTACAGTGACAAAGTAGTGGTACAGGGGGGGGGGGTGGTAGCAGGGGAGGGGGAGGAGGGAGGAGGGGGGAGGTGGACAGGGGATAGGGGGGAGGAGAGAGGGAAAGGGTAGCAGGTGAGGGGGAGGGTAGCAGTGGAGGGGGAGGAAGGAGGGGGGAGGGGAGTACAAAGGAGTACAAAGGAAATCAAGCAACAACAGATCTAGTGACCCTTCTAGGTTGCTTGTCCTCCAAAACACTGAGGATCAAGTGTCCAAACAGTGGTTTAAAGTGGGTAAGGGAACATTGGAAAGGGAATTACTGCCCTGGAACTAATGTCTGTGGCAGGATTAGGAAGTTAGTAGGGGACAGATGGGTTAGTAACTGAGGGGGGGATAAAATAAAGTTATTCATTTACAAACGCAGTCAGTCGCGGTTTGATGCGAGATATTTGTCTAGGCAGAGTTTAAATGAATCAACGGTGATGCAGTCTATAACGTTTCGGGGAAGCCCATTCCACAAGTTGACAACCCGATTGAAGAAGAAATTCTTAGATTCGTGTGAGTTAAAAGATTTACCAATAATTTTGCAACCGTTTCCCCGCGTGTAATTAGATTGGTCGATAGTGAAGTACTTACTACAGTTCATATTGTCGATGCCTTTGATGATTTTGAACACTTGAATTAAGTCACCTCTTAATCTGCGCTGGGTTAAAGGAAATAGAATTAATTCTCTAAGACGCTCTGCGTATGGTTTGTTCTTTAGGCTAGGTATCATTTTGGTAACTCTACGTTGAACTCGTTCTAGCTTGTTTATATCTTTTTGGTAATAAGGGCACCAGGATTGAACGCAGTATTCCAGAAGAGGGCGGACTAATGAATTGTAAAGGGTTAGGATAACTTCTTTGGATTTATGCTCAAATGACCTGCCTATAAAGCCATTTTTTTTTTTTTTTTTTTTTTTTTTTTTTTTTTTTTTTTTTTTTAGGTAGAAGTGGAGGGGGAGGAGGGAAGAGGCGGGGGGAGGGAAGCAGGGGAGGGGGAGGAGGGAGGGGGGAGGTGGGCAAGGGAGGTATACAGGGGAGAGGGGGAAGGACACCTAAATGACACCCAAATGACACGAAAGTCTAAATATTAACACTGAAAAGGGGAAAAGGTCTTAAAATCGCCAAACTAATGGACCGAACGTGTTAAAATCTGAAAAAAAAATGGGCTAAGCATGAGGAAGAGGGGTATCCAAAAAAACGACCCATCTCCCCTTAATATGTAGAGAGAACAAAACAAGTGATATTCAATGAAGATAATAAGATGTAAGATATTTTTTTTCTTCAGTCTAACCTATAATTTCACAGTTTTCTGTGCGCCTTTCCTGCGCAAACTGGTTTACCCCCGGGGGGATTCGAACCCTAACCACAAGTTTCTGCAACGAAATATATGGCCACTGAGCTACGCGGGAATACTACAAAGGAGAGAGAGAGAGATAGAGAGATAGGGAGAGAGAGAGAGAGAGAGACAGACAGACAGACAGACGGACAGAGAGAGACAGAGAGAGAGAAACAGAAAAAAGAGAGAGAGAGAGAGTAATGAGAAACGAAAGAAGAAGTGTTAGATTGAGGAAGATGAATGAAGAAGAAGGTAGACAAGTGATGCTGGAATAAAGGAGGAAATGAAGTGATGAGAAGCGAGAAACGAAGATGAAGGTGGATAAGAAAGGAGAATAAGTGAAACGGTGGAATGAGAGGAAGTATGAGAAACGAGAGAAGAAGAAGAAGAAGAAGAAGGGAGAAGAAGAAGAAGAAGCAGAAGCAGAAGACGAAGAAGAAGAAGAAGACGATGATGATGATGATGATGATGATGTTGAAGAAGAAGAAGAAAAGAAAAGAAGAAGTTAAACAGGGGGGACTAATAATAAAGAAGAAGAACAGGAGTAATGAGAAGAAGAAGAGGATGATGCTGATGAAGAAGAAGTGTTAGAGGGAAGACGGATGACGGATGAGGTGCCTGGATGATGGATGAGAGTAAAGTGGTGATGACGGTGTATCTTTCCTTTCACTCACTTACTCACTCACTCACTCACTCAACCCATCTTTCACTCACTCACCCATTCTTTATTGTCCCACCCGCTATTTCGTTCGGTGTTTCTTTCACTCACACCCTCATTTATTGGCCCACTCACCATTTCGTTCGTACATGCATTTACTCATATATTGTATTACTCACAAACTCACTCACATCATTATTTATTGGCCCACCCACTATTTCGTTCGTATATGTATTTACTCATGTTTGGTAGTACTCACACACTCATTCATTGGCCCACCCACTATTTCGTTCGTACATGCATCTACTCATATTTCGTAATCCTCACACATTCACTCACACACACATTTATTGGCCCACCCACTATTTCGTTCGTACATTAATTTATTCATGTTTCGTAGTACTCACACTCATTCAAACACTCATTTATTGGCCCACCCACTATTTCGTTCGTACATGTATTTACTCATGTTTCGTAATCCTCACACACTCATTCATACATTAATTTATTGGCCCACCCATATTTCGTTCGTACATGTATTAACGTAGGTTGTTAAATACTTACCTAAGTATTCACAATCATATAATCACGAGTAAATCTATTAGGTCTCAGAATATATGTAGTAAGATAGTTATATTTTCTCATTATCCTGTCGAGTACCATGTTAATTTATCCATTCTGCCTGGAAAAGATAAATCCTGTCCCTTCTAAGCCATCTTTCCTCTCCTAAATAATAGGCTAGGTTGTTTAGCAAGCAGCCTCGTCACGATAATAAGGTCTGTTGTTGCTTGCTTTGCTTTGAACTCCTTTGTACAGTCACTATTTAAGGGGGGTTGGTGGGCAGTTTGCTCTCTAGACCTCCATCAAGCGTCCAGAAAAAAATAGCCATCCCCCCTAAAGGGTGGTTTCAGTTGCAGACGAACACTGTATTTACAATTGTCCCTGATCTGTTTACTAAAGGTTGGATTCTTTGTAGGCAAGAGCGGTGTGGGTGGATAGGCGAGTGTTGCCAATTTAGCTACTTCTCCGCTAGATCTAGAGGTATTTACTTCGATCTAGCGGTAAATGTGTACTCTTAATGATAAATTCTAGCGATATTCTGGAGATTTGAGCCTTTTTTTTTTTTTTTTTTTTTTTGGTACTTGTTTAGTATCTAACGACTTTTGAGAACGAAACTAGTGGTGTTTTATGTTTTGATTTGGTAACCCTGGCCCGAGAGGCGAGACAGGGCAGGTTAACTAAACAAGATACCTGGGGTGACACGGTAATTGTCCCCCAGTACAGGTAACCTCACTTGAACCCTCACTACAGACCCTCTATAGTCTATACTAACAGAGGGTACCCAAACTCTGCCTTCTTGATACCACTATATTAATTTAATAAGGAAATATTTTTTGAGCGAAAAATGTATACATCTGGATTTGCCTAACACACACACACATATATATATATATATATATATATATATGAGATATTCTATTTGTATTAATTTCAATCCAACACCAAACACCTGCAATGAAATGAATGAAAGCATGTGATCCACTGGGATTCGAACCTGGGTTACCACACACATATTTCTTAAACACTCTAACCATTACACCTTCAAAGTTTTCAGGACCCAAGAGTGATTTCCGCCGTAATATGTGTTTTCCTACTCATGAGCTGAAAATTGCATAGATATTGCCCTCTGAATATCCGATGTCACGTGAGAGCCATTTAAGCTGCTTACTTAACCCCTTCACCACATTAAGTAATTGTCAATATATTCTGGTTACCATTAGACAATATCCTTTAGTTTGTAATCTACCTATACGATTCAAATGCGTAAATACTACCTCAATAAACCTTTTTAGTAACATAGATGTTCTCAAACTAATACTCTGTGCCTATGCAACTGAATGATACACTTAAATCTAAGCTTCTTGAATGCATATCATATTTATCTAAACGAATTTGATGGTTTATATCAATTATTTGAACAATACAAGTTTTAAGATCAGACCTGGGCACAAGCCACTCGCCCTGTCCAAAGGTTTTTCACAGTACATAGCAGGAGGTTTTTACAAATATAATAATAATAATAATAATAATAATAATAATAATAATAAAAAAAATAATAATAATAATAATAATAATAATAATAATAATGTTTCTATTCTGCAGACATGGTACCTTGGTGCATACCTTGGTTCCTGTTCTAGTGAGGCCTTCCAGCTGTACTCGTTGCCTGGCTTCTCTATTGTCTACTCTCCCAGCTTGTATGTTCCTCAAGCCAGTATATGACAGGATGCTTAATTTAGTCACACACACACACACACACACACACACACACACACACACACACACACACACACACAGACATACACATAATACACACAAACACAACATACACACACACACACACACACAATTATCTGGAATACCAAGGGGCTGTAAGCAATACTGAGGCACTATTGCATGAAAGGTCTTACAATTGCCAAAGTAATGGGATGAACGTCTTATCATCTCATATCTAGTGGGGTGAAACATGATGGAGTAGGGTCCATAAAAAACAACCATCCCCTCATTTATACCCTCATTGTTCCCTGATTAAATAGCGCTGTATGAATATTCCCATATTCAAAATATGCTGATATTATGATATTAGGCATAAATATGAGAGAGGGGGTGGAGAGGGAGGAATAGCACTGGAATAATCCAAGGTGGAGATTTCAACGAAAGTTTGAGCAAAGAGTTCAGCTTTGTCAGAGGAAGAAGTGACGGTGGTGCCGTCAGAGTATACTATATATTATATATATATATATATATAGATAGAGAGAGAGAGAGAGAGAGTGAGAGTGAGAGAGAGACACACACACAGGTTTAGATAATTACAGTTTAATACATCAGTCAGACAGGAAATAACTATCGGTATATCAAACTAGCCCCCAATAATGCCACACTAACAGAACCACCAATCAGCATACCCTTTATATCATAGGCTTATAGCACAATACAGTCCACCAATCACAGGTTAGTCTCCTCATGACGTCACGAAAGCACTCTATAGGGAGAATATTGCGAGCATTATTTGATGGTATCCAATATTTCGCCTTCTTCCCCATTGAGCTCTTTTATAAGTGGTCGGGATCTGGTCAGTCTTATCCATGAGGGTGATCGTATTTCATGTATAATAAATGGGGATCATACACAAAACAAAACATACAAGAATCAGCGCGAAGATTGCAAAATGGCGAACACAAAAGACCAATTAGCAAAACTCTTCTGCAGACACATAAAGCAGTAACCAGTCCCCTATTAACCTCTCCTTTCTCCCCCCCCCCCAAAAAAAAAAAAAAAAAAAAAAAACACCACCTCCCAATAACTTAGGGTTGGGAAGCTATGTTTACCAATTCGCAAAGGATGTCAGCGAGCTCTTAAGGGGGGGATGGTCGTATTTATTCGTTCATTTATATATATATATATTTATTATGTTGTTTGTTTCATCCCTAGACCTCCATCAAGCTTGAAAAATCACCTCGCCAAGACTCCTTCAAGATGAATTTGTAAATTTTTCGATAGAAAAATGTCCTGGCCGAAGGCCGGTTCCTCGTAAATTTCAGACTGGCTATCACTCGCCAGGAAAATATCGACACCTAAATGACACGAAAAGTCTTAATATTGACAACAAAATATGGCGAAAAGTCTTAAAATCGCCAAACTAATTGGCCAAACGTCTTAAAGCCTGTAAACTAACGGGGTCAAACATGAGGGAGAAGGGGGACCAGAAAACCGACCCATCTCCCCTTACCCTAGAGTCCTGGACCAAGCAGTCTGAAGGGGGAGTCTAGTAAAGTGATTGGCGGCAGGACAACCATGCGAGATAATGAGACTAATGCCCGCCTATCAGGGACTAAGATTCCACCTCTTTATCGACCTAATTAGAGCAGTTACGGTTGTCTCCTTGGCTTCTGTTGCTATCCCTCCGCCAGGTGGATTCACACGAGCTGTAAAGGTGGATTCACACGAGCTGTAAAGGTGGATTCACACGAGCTGTAAAGGTGGATTCACACGAGCTGTAAAGGTGGATTCACACAAGTTGTAAAGGTGGATTCACACGAGCTGTAAAGGTGGATTCACACGAGTTGTAAAGGTGGATTCACACGAGCTGTAAAGGTGGATTCACACAAGCTGTAAAGGTGGATTCACACGAGCTGTAAAGGTGGATTCACACAAGCTGTAAAGGTGGATTCACACGAGCTGTAAAGGTGGATTCACACAAGCTGTAAAGGTGGATTCACACAAGCTGTAAAGGTGGATTCACACGAGTTGTAAAGGTGGATTCACACGAGCTGTAAAGGTGGATTCACACGAGTTGTAAAGGTGGATTCACACGAGCTGTAAAGGTGAATTCACACGAGTTGTAAAGGTGGATTCACACGAGTTGTAAAGGTGGATTCACACGAGCTGTAAAGGTGGATTCACACGAGCTGTAAAGGTGGATTCACACCAGCTGTAAAGGTGGATTCACACGAGTTGTAAAGGGGTATTCACACGAGCTGTAAAGGTGGATTCACACAAGCTGTAAAGGTGGATTCACACGAGTTGTAAAGGTGGATTCACACAAGCTGTAAAGGTGGATTCACACGAGCTGTAAAGGTGGATTCACACGAGTTGTAAAGGTGGATTCACACAAGCTGTAAAGGTGGATTCACACAAGCTGTAAAGGTGGATTCACACAAGCTGTAAAGGTGGATTCACACGAGCTGTAGAGGTGGATTCACACGAGCTGTAAAGGTGGATTCACACGAGCTGTAAAGGTGGATTCACACGAGGATTCACACGAGCTGTAAAGGTGGATTCACACAAGCTGTAAAGGTGGATTCACACGAGTTGTAAAGGTGGATTCACACAAGCTGTAAAGGTGGATTCACACGAGCTGTAAAGGTGGATTCACACGAGTTGTAAAGGTGGATTCACACAAGTTGTAAAGGTGGATTCACACGAGTTGTAAAAGTGGATTCACACGAGTTGTAAAGGGGGATTCACACGAGTTGTAAAAGGGGATTCACACGAGTTGTAAAGGGGGATTCACACAAGTTGTAAAGGGGGATTCACACGAGTTGTAAAGGGGGATTCACACGAGTTGTAAAGGGGGATTCACACAAGTTGTAAAGGGGGATTCACACGAGTTGTAAAGGGGGATTCACACGAGTTGTAAAGGTGGATTCACAACTTTGATCTGGTAAGCTACTGACAAATGTTCGTGTGTTCTTTCGATTTTATTTATGCAAATATATCCATTTAGATTGATGTTCGGATCAAATAAGCTATACATAAATATATAAATGTACAACTTAATCTACAAGGGGGATTTAATGGATATTTTGTTTACAGTTTGATGGAGGTCTAGGGAGGAAACTGGACAACAAAATATATGAAAATATCGACCATAAATTGAACCATCACTCCTTAGTATGCTACAGAACAAAAGATGCGGGAACAAAGTGGTCTACCGCAATCCGTAGGTGTTCGTGCAATAGAGATGGGTTTACAAGAACGACACTCACACTCACACATGCAGACACCCACACCCACACACACAGACACACACATACGCACACACACACACACACACACACACACTCTCACCCACACCCACCCACACACACACATATACACACACACACCCTCACCCACACACGCACACCCACACACTCAGTAGGAACAACCACCTCGGAGGACACCAAGGAAAATCATGTGAATAACTCAGCCATAAATAAGCTATAATGGAGGTATTATTACCGGAAGACAGACATAGCAATACACACCATTGTTATGTAAAGGGTCACCATTAACTTCATCCTCTGCCTTAAGGGGGAATGAACGTATGTATTTGATCATTTATGTGTCACTTTATGATGATTGTTTTTGTTTCCTCCCTAGACCTCCATCAAGCTTAAAATTACACCCCCTTGACCCGCTTTCAAGATAAATTTGTAATGTTTTCGGTAGAAAAACGTCCCGGCCGAAGGCCGGTTCCTCTTAAATTACAGGCTCGCTATCGCTTGCCAGGAAAAAATTGACACGTAAATGGCATGAAAGATCTTAAAATTTACAGAAATGGGGCGAAAGTTCTTAAAATCGCCAAACTAATGGGACGAACGTCTTCAAATCTCATAGCAATGGGGCTAAACATGAGGGAGAAAGGGGTCCAGACAAAAAACCCTAAAGTGGAAATCTCCCCTTAAAGACCCCACAGTAAAAGTAGATTGATCAACTGAAGACTTTGTGTGCACTTGTCATTCCAAAATACTATCATAACTAAATTGTCTGTAAACAAAGCTGCCCGTAGCAAATCCCGCCCCCCCCCCCCCCCCCCCCTCCCAGCATGCGGGAGTTTTCCAGACACAACGTTGTTTTTCCTATTGTTTTTCATGTGATTCATGGGATTTTAGCACCCATTTGTTGCGGAAATGTCCCGTTTTGGCCATGGCCCATCACCCCAACAATTTCCATATTATGTCATTAACATAACCACTTAACCTAACCTAACCTATGGGCTGCCGCCCCCAGACCCCCGCTGGTCTTAAAATGGATATAGAGGATGACAAACTACCAAAAATACGGCGGAAAAGAGGACAAAATAGATCTCCACTGATTTTAGATGGCCGCCTTTTTCCTTATTTAACTCACAATGTCTAATAACAAATAATTTAATTTCCGCAAGTAATGACATATATAGGAATAATGTATGTATGGGTCATACTGTATATACAGACACAGTATGTTACAAAGTTTGAGATATATCGCGCATGTGCAAATCTGAAATAGTTCCAAAAGTTGTTCGCTCTCTGTATTACAAAGGTTCCTCGGCTCCCCCCTCCCCTCCCCCCCCCCCTCCCCACACCCTGTAACACCGAGTTATGAGTTCCTTCGTCACTCCTGAAGGTGGTAACTTATGGGGCTCTTCCTCCTATCTCGTCCCAGGGGCTGTGGTTAGGGAAAGGGGTTAATGTTGGAGTTGTTAAAATGAGGAAGAAAAGCAGGGGAAGGGTTATAAATAGAGTAGGGTGAGAGGAATCTAAAAATGGGGGGGGGGGAGTTAGAAGCGAATGACCTTGCAGGGGTTGGAAACCTCCTGAAGGAATTTATAGATAGTTAGAAACAGAAAGGAATTTAATCAAACCTTCACCTATAGTAATATATACACACACCTATTTTCCAAGTTCACTGCAACTGAAAACAGTGTTCATTTCAGCCAGATCGTTCTGTCAGTAGTTATTAACTACGTCATCCAAATTTCTCTGTGGTATGAGTCTAGCCATTGTTAAAATGTATCTATTGAGACACTGTCTATTACTTCATTAGGGAGCGTATTCCACTCACTAATTATACTGTTGGTGAAGACATTTTGAGTTGTATCTAGGTTTGCTTTCTTGCCATTTAATTTGAACTTGTTTCCTCTTGTAGAACTCTCTTTGGCTATCGTAAATAAATTATCGGGATTGATGTTACTATATCCTTTTAGAATCCTGCGAGCCGGAAAAGTGAGAAGAAATTGTTGACTTGTAAAATCTGTTGGCGTATGTCATTGGCCTGATGAAGATATGTGTGAAACGTTGTCAATAAAGTGCTCCTCCTCACATGGTGTTTATATCTATTCTGTCTACTTGTCAAAATATACTTTTATCCACATGATAATTTCTTGCTCACTTAAGATAAACAGTTTATAAATATGCAACATGTCGGCCGTATAAACCAATATGGCTGAACTCTCCTTAACCACCGTGCCTCAGCCATCCTTCACTCACGATTTATGACCCCTCCTTTAGTGTTGCCAATTTACCTACCTTCCCGCTAGATCTGGAGGTATTATTTCGATCTAGAGCCAAATTGTTACATATAGCGACATAACTCTAGCGATATTCTGTAGATTTGAGCCATTTTAGAGATATATTGTAGAGATTGTGGCATTATTCTAGCAATTTTAGAGAGATATTATAGAGATTGTGGCATTATTCCAGCTATTTTAGAGAGATATTGTAGAGATTGTGCCATTATTCTAGCTATTTTAGAGATATTGTAGAGATTGTGCCATTATTCTAGCTATTTTAGAGATATTGTAGAGATTGTGCCATTATTCCAGCGATTTTAGAGAGATATTATAGAGATTGTGGCATTATTCCAGCTATTTTAGAGAGATATTATAGAGATTGTGGCATTATTCCAGCTATTTTAGAGAGATATTATAGAGATTGTGCCGTTATTCTAGCTATTTTCGGCTTTTATTTACTATCAAGCAGACTTGATTTGGAAACACTGCCCTCCTTACCGACTGTCCATCGTCTTTTTCCCCACCCGATTCGTACGCGTGATAAATTGTCGGTCGGTAATTCTGGCAGCGATAATTTTGCAGGCGAACATTATCTGGGTCGAACACGGCACGACAGCGGCGGCGGTGATGGGTTTCCCGGAAGGTTCCGGTCAGATTCCGTCGCTCGTAAACCATATCAGAACTGCAGTTTATAGAGATAATTTTGCTTTCTATGTGTATGAAGGAGACAAAAGGCAGGTTGCCTGTAACGAGTGTCACAGTTTTCGAGAAATCAGCTGCTAGAAAATGAAATTTGCTGTCAGCTTGAACAAATAGACAATACCAATCCTCCACCGTACTAGCATCATCACCACCACCTTACTAGCATCACCACCACCACCACCATCAACCCACCAACACTAACACCACCATCACCACCACCATCACCCCACCACCACCATAAACCCACCATCACCAACACCACCACCATTAACCCACCACCACCACCAACAGCACCACAAACAAATTTCTACCAAATAGGAAGACTTGGCTAGGGAATATGTGTGGAAATTGACAGACCATTTGCTCTAGCCCTTTTTGAGTTACAGAGGTTAGAGTTTACGATTTCTGCCCAACCTAGAATGAACGGACTATAGTGTTTAGTTTGGCAATTTTAACACCTTTCGCCCCATTTCGTTGTAAATTTTAAGACCTTTCGTGCCATTTAGGTGTCGATTTTTTCCTGGCGAGCGATAGCGAGCCTGCAATTTTAAGAGGAACCGGCCTTCGGCCAGGACATTTTTCTACCGAAAAATGTACAAATTTATCTTGAAGGGGGGTCTAGGTTTTTTTTCTTCTAAGTTTGATGGAGGTCTAGGGAGGAAACTAAAACAATATATATGAATACATGAATTAATAGACCAAACAGCCTCTCCTTAAATTTGTGCTTACCTTTCATCTTGATATTGACCGAAAATGGAACAAATGCATTATGTTCCACATCCACATTTGTGAACATTTGTGAACATTTGTGCACAGAAGAGCTATTATCAACCAATGGAGAGGATTTTAAGGGGAGACTGACCGTTTGTTTGGTCTATTAATTAATGTATTCATATATTTTTTTAGTTTCCTCCCTAGACCTCCATCAAGCTTAGAAAAACACCCCCTAGACCCCCCTTCAAGATAAATTTGTACATTTTTCAGTAGACAAATGTCCTGGCCGAAGACCGGTTCCGCTTAAAATTGAAGGCTCGCTATCGCTCGCCAGGAAAAAATCGACACCTAAATGGCTTGAAACGTCTTAAAATTGACAACGAAATGGGGCGAAAGGTGCCAAAATCGCCAAACTAATGGGCCGAACGTCTTATGATCTCAAAACTAGTGGGGCTAAACATTAGGGAGAAGGGGGTCCAGCAAAACGGTCTGCCTCCCCTTAAACGGCATAAACATTTCAAGATGATCATCTCTCTCTCTCTCTCTCTCACGCACACACAATGGGTAGCGTGGTACCTCTCTCTCCTCTCTCACATACACACATGCACACACACACACACAATGGGTAGCGTGGTGCCTCTCTCTCCTCTCTCACATACACACATGCACACACACACACACAATGGGTAGCGTGGTGCCTCTCTCTCCTCTCTCACATACACACATGCACTCACACACACAATGGGTAGCCTTACCTTACCTTTGGATGTGTTCGCAGCTCCTCTAGCGGCACCAAGGAGCGCGACGCCCCTCGTTATGGGTGGTGATTTGGTGCAGTAGACTGTTTGAAGCGACAGCTCGCTCCCTTGCGAGGATGGGCTCGTCTGGCACTTTTTGCAGTTCGACATCTAGGGCTCTCTTGAAGTTGTCTAACGAGATATCCCTCATGTCTCTTACTCGCCGTGGGAGTTTGTTGAAGAGACGTGGGCCTCTGTGTGATAACCAGCCCTCTCGCAGAGAGCCCATAGCACCCCTGTTATTCATCCGGGGGATTTCGCATTCCCAGCCTCTCCTATCACTGAATTTCATGACTATCGGAGTATGTAGGTTTGGTACTAAACCCTCTGCGATGATCCATGTGTATATTATTAGGTAACGTTCTCTTCTACGTTCCAGTGAGTACAGATTCAGTGCTCTTAAACGCTCCCAATAGTGTAGATGTTTTATCGAACTTATATGCGAAGTGAAATTTCTTTGTACACTCTCTACGTCATTTATTTCACCTGCTTTGTAGCACTAGAGATTTGAAGAGCGTTATCATAGGCAATTCACCGCGTGTTTTAAAAGTACGCAGAATCCAACCCGTTAGACGTTTCGCAGCCGCCACTTTGACCTGGTAGCGTGGTACCTCTCTCTCTCTCTCTCTCTCTATCACACACACACAATGGGTATCGTGGTACCTCTGATCATGGCGGCGATATATCTTAGGCTAATTGGAGGTATGATCAGCAATTAAACCTTATGAGGCGACGGTCGTTTGTATGTTAATGTTTGGGAGGGGGGGGGGGGGGGTAGTGTTTGTGGTGGTGGTGGTGGTGCTGTTAGTGGGTTGATGGTGGTAGTGTGTTGTTAGTGTTGTTGGGTTAATGGTGGTGGTGGTGGTGATGCTAGTACGGTGGAGGTGGTGGTGGGTTGATGGTGATGGTGGTGGTGTTGGTGGTGATGATGCTAGTACGGTGGAGGATTGGTATTGTCTATTTTTTCAAGCTGACAGCAAATTTAATTTTCTAGCTGCTGATGTATCGATTCTTAATGTAAATCTGTGATACTATTCCGTCTCTTCCTCGTATTAAGGGGAGATGGACCGTTTTTTTGGTCTATTAATTCATGTATTGATATATTTCTTTGTGTCCTGGCTAAACCTCCATCAGGCTTAGAAAAACACCCTCTAGACCCCCCTCAAGATAAATTTGTAAATTTTTCGGCAGAAAAATGGCCCGGCCCAAGGTTGGTTCTTCTAAAAATGGGCCTAATGTCTTAAAATCTGAAAACAAGTGGGGCTAAATATGAGGGAAAATGGGGTCCAGAAAAAACAAACATCCCTCCTAACTCCATGATAAGATAATATGAAGGACTTAACCCCTTCTGTACCGACGACGTCTTCTTATTTTTTATCTTGGTTACTATTAGACGATTGTATTCAGTTTATAGAGGGCCTCTAGCAATCAACAAGTTTCGAACTATCTCACTTAACCCTTTTTACTAGCAAAAATCATTTTTTAACTGCACAAAATCATGTAAATAAAGCTAGAAGGAAATTATAAAGACGTCGCAGGTACAGAAGGGGTTAAGGGGGAAGTAGTCGCTTTTTCTGGATCCCCTTCTCCCTCATGTTGAGCATATTAATTTTAAGATTGTAAGACGTTCGTTCCATTAGTTTGGCGATTTTGAAACCTTTCGCCCAATTTCTTTGTCAATATTAAGACCTTTAGGGCTATGTACTGTAGGTGTCGATTTTTTCCTGGCGAGCAATAGCGAGCCTGTAATTTTAGAAGGAACCGGCCATTGGCCGGGACATTTGTCTACCGAAAAATTTACACATTTATCTTGAAAGGGGGTCTAGTGGGGGTTCTTTTAAACTTAATGGAGATCTAGCGAGGACAGTTAAAAATAGATTAATAAATAAGTACATAGATAAACAAAAACAAGCACTATCCCCTAAATTAGCCCACTGTGTATTCAACAGGGAGAAGCTTCAGTATTTAATTAGTTACAGAGTGGAAGGTGGTTGGTATTTATTAGCAGTGAACTGAAGACCTGCAATTTATCCAACCACTCCTCTCGCTTACCTAAATCATTTGACTGTTTTCATCCTGAGCTATTGATGAGGACTAGGGGTCATTTTGATTATCCTAGTCGCCATGTTGTAGACCTCGCCTGTGTTCTGTCTTCATTCCAGTCGCCATGTTGTAGACCTAACCTGTGTTCTGTCTTCATTCCAGTCGCCATGTTGTAGAGCCCACTTGTGTTATTTCTTCATTCCAGTCGCCATGTTGTAGACCCCACATGTGTCTTTCTTCATTCCAGTCGCCATGTTGTAGAACCCACATGTGTTATTTCTTCATTCCAGTCGCCATGTTTTAGACCCCACATGTGTCTTTCTTCATTCCAGTCGCCATATTGTAGAACCCACATGTGTTCTTTCTTCATTCCAGTCGCCATGTTGTAGACCTCACCTGTGTTCGGTCTCCATTCCAGTGTCCATTTGATCACGTCCGAGTTTTGAGCTGTGGAGAAGTTCAAATTGTAGGTGTTAGATCTGAGCTGAAATATGAGCTTAAATACTACTATACCACACACACACACACACACACACACATTACAATAAGAGGAACATTTTCTCCATGTATCAAGAACCCATATTTTTGTGGATTATTGAAAACAAATTCCAACTCAAGCTTGTAAATAATCCGAAACTTTGAAGTGGTCAGTTGGTGTTTACTTTACTGTTAATTATTAAAACTGGACATAATTACGGCACCTAGACAAAGTAGTTGTCAATTAGGTGTAGACTTCCTGGCGAGCGATAGCGAGCCTGTTATTGAGTTTAGATGTGAAGTTGGCTGGTGTAAAAAACATACGAATTCTAGGAGTAACCGGCAATTTTTCTACCGAAAGATGTACAAATTTATCTTAAAGGTGGAGGGGGGTCTAGGGGTGTTTTTTTAAGCTTGATTGAGGTCTAGCGAGGTCACTATGAAATAAATATGTAAATAAAGAGTTAAATAGACTAAACACAATATGCACTACCCCCTTATAACATCTTATCCTATATAATTCCACTGCATCATCATCATCATCCCTCTCGTGCTTGCCTCCCATTTAGTGGTCATCGGATCATCGGTCATAACTCTCGCTCCCTGAAGTTACTACCCGTATAAATCCCCCCCCCCCCCCCCAGCTAACTGCTTCATCACAACCCGTAATTAAATGGTTGGACGTGCGATGAAAGCATTAAGAGAACTGGCCGGCCCTCCCCCTCTCAGTCATTAAGGGGGGTCATCTGCTTTTTATTCTCTTTCTCTCCTTTTCTCTCTTTCTCTGGCTTATATCCATTTGGCCCCATTCAGCCAACTGTTTTAAGACGTTTATCCCCATCCAGGTGTCGATTTCTTCCTGGCGACCGATAGCGAGCCAGCATTATATGGAGAAATCCGGCTTCGCCGGAGAAATTTTTCTATCGAAAAATGTGCAAATTTAGCTTGCTGTCAAAACAAAAATATATATATGCTGGCTCGCTACCGCTCACCAGGAAAATATTGACACCTAGATGGGGTTAAACGTCTTGAAACAGTAGGCTGAATGGGGCCGAATGGATACAAGCCAAAGAGAGAGGGAGAGAAAGAGAAAAAAAAGGCGAGGTGGGCCCCTTAACCACGTGAGGTGTGGGGTCATGTTACCGAGCGGACAGTACCGGCACTAGATACCACGGATTTGGCTTTCGGAGCCCGTTATCTTGTATGCTTCTGTTCTAGTCTAGATTCTAGCCTTCTTTATTTGAATTAATTATAATTATAGTAAAATTATTTTTCAACGCTATTCTTTTTACTATGCCTAAATTCTACAGAAAATGTAATTCCTCTCATCACTACCTATCAACCCTTCAAGGAAAACGGGACTAATTATTGTGTTGCTATCGGTAGGCACCGAGGGCCAACAACGGGGAAACCACCCGTTTTTAGATGTAGATTCCCACAATTGACCTGGCTGGCTCAGAGCCATCACAGTCCACCCACTTTGAACTGTTGGGTCCAAAAAAGGCGTATGGCCCTAAACAATGATGATGACACAAACAGTCTTGTCTGAAGTAGTGAAGCAAAGCTGTCAGGAACAGAAGGAAGAAGAAGAAACCAGGCCAGTTAACCACTAGAACCCTGTACAAGAACTACAGCAAACTGTAGATCAGCATGTTCTGCTATACAGACAACACACAGATGTGGATCAGCACGTCCTGCCGCAGCAAATACACCTCATGATGTGTCGCAAATTAGAAGTAGACCTTCATCAAACTGCAACTTCACTCAGACATGTTTCCGTTCCTGCAATCTCATGTGTACCTGTTCTGTACCGACCTATACCGGTACAGAATCTATACCGGTACCTGAAACCAACTGAACCCCTGCACCTGCCAAACAGTCCAACGAGTACATGCGTTGTACCTCGACCCTCAACAGTAATACCAAGTGCCACCGTCACCAGGCACCTTAAACCCTCCACCAGCTGCCATTCCTAAGTCTACATTGTCATCGCCTTCGTCGCCGACCCCAGGGTGTGGGCCTTACCCCCTCGCTACAATACAAACAGATAACTAGGAAGCATATATATTTACCCGTGGTGGACCTGGCGACACCTCAAGACTCCACCCACAATTGGCCTTATTTGAATCCTAATAATCATTAAACCAATACCCTAAAAATCCATTGCATGCCCCAATTTCAATTTGTTTAAACGCAATATTTGAATATAATATTATTATTATCATAGCATGCACCTTCACACAAACACATCCTTACCCACACGTTCATCCACCTATAAGTTTGTTAGTCTATTTATAGAATGTACTCGTAAATAAATATATATATATATATATATATATATATATATATGGAATCTGGATGTACTTAAGCATTGCGCATGAATTATTGCAAGTAATTGATGTCTGCTAAGCTTTTCTTGTATGTGATTTATCTTGCATGCCATTATCTACAGCAGCATCGACACATAAGACGCACCAACACAACCACGGCTTAGGCTGCCTGTGTATTGTTGCGTTTTGAATAACTTACATAAATCATTAACCCTCTGAAAATCATGACGCGTTTGACTGTTTACTTTGGCTATCTTTAGACGATTTTATATAGTTTAGGAAAGATATATGGGAGTTCAAAGGGCAAAAACTGGCCCAATCAACCCTCTGACTTCCATACACCCATCTTATACTGAGTATAATCGTCCAATAATATCCAGAAATAGATACCAATTGCATCTTAGATCCTCAAGGAGTTAATTCAATATTGTAGATATAATATAACGTGTGATATGCAATATGCAATATGAGGTCTACGCAAATTAGGTAGTGAACCTTTTAAGGGGGGATGGACTGGTTTTTGCATTATGGAGCGATAGTGCACAACATGGTGGTTAACGAAACAAACAAAATTGCAAAATATTTCTATAGACGTCTCTGAAAGTTATCCATTAAGTTAGTAAGATAAGCGAGGGATGGCTGAGGGAGTTCGAGAGAGGTAGTTAGGGGTGGGGGAGAATAGAAAGAGGATTATTTGATAGTTGAAGTAGATGGAGAGGGTGAGATATGGATAGTTAGCGAGTTTAACCCCTTCTGTACCGGCGACGTCTTCTTAGTTTTGTTCTAGCTATATTTAGACGATTTTTAGCAGTTTTAGAAGGTTCTGAGGAAGTAAAAAGGGTTAAGAAAGATAGTTCAAATCCTTTTCATTGCTGGAGGCCCATTTTAAACTGAATAAAATCGTCTAATAGTAGCCAGAACATAATGAAAAGACGTCGCCGGTAAAGAAGGGGTTAAGTTGTGGCTGGGGGATAGCAAGAGAGAGTTGGGATGGAAGGGAGACAGAGAAATGTATGAACTTAAGATGATTTAGAAATGATATGTGTGTGTGTGTGTGTGTGTGTGTGTGTGTGTGTGTGTGTACTCACCTAATTGTAGTATACAGGAATTGAGTTTTTAGGCTCGTATTGTCCCGCTTCCCAAGATTCTGTTATCTAATTTGGCTTTAAAAATGTGGATATTCCCCGCACCCACCATTTCATCATCCAACTGATTCCACATATTAATACTTCTATACGGAAAGCTGAATGTGTGTGTGTGTATTCGTGTGTGTGTGTGTGCATTCGTGTGTGGGTGTGTGTATTTGTGTGTGTGTGTGTTGGTCTTGGCGGTGCCCGGTGTGAACAGTGATCCCGCGCTCCTCTGTTTTCATCAATATCTTCAAGAGTAGTGAAATTACGGTACGCTGACTTTACCTAGATAAACATTGATAAGCCGCAGTGGTTGTGAAGCTGTCTGGAACAAATTTAGGCCAGTGATTATTGAAATATTAGCGAAAACCTGACACCCTATCCTGCCGTCTCGCCCTGACAGTCAGCACCACCTGCCGATTACCAAACTAACTACCATTCACACAACTACCACTACCGGTACCCTCATCGCTAGTTTATAATTATCAGTGACTTGCAGTTGTACCTTAAATGTATAGGCACGTGCAGGTAAATTAATGAAACAGGAAAATATAGAGTGCAACATGAGTAATATACCCGAAAGTAACTTGCCTCCTGCAGACACAAACTGTTTAGCATGTAGCAACCAGTGCTTGTTTGAGTGTCTGAAATGCCCAACGTGTACAAAAATATATACATACCAATTGTACACACTTCCCTGTCTATGCCATTGTGAATTACCTGAACCCAAGGAGTCAGTCCACCTCTGAGGGATGTGTTAGACAACAGCGGGGTGAACAAGATGACCGGCAGTTTGTGCTCGTCTATACCCTACTGGACAGGGAAAAGGAAAAGGAAAGGGAGGTTGAGAGGATAGTGGCTGGTTATTATTATTATTTTATTTATTTATTTATTTTTTATTTTTTATTTTTTTTGGTCTACTGTATGTATTCAGGTAATCATTTGTTTTTGTAGTTTCCTTGCTAGACCTCCATCAAGCTTAAACAAACACCTTTCAAGATACATTTGTAAATTTTTCGGTAGAAAAATATCCCAGCCGAAGGCCGGTTCCTCATATAATTAAAATTTGACAGCTAAATGGCACGAAAGGTCTTCTAATTGACAACTAAATGGGGCGAAAGGTGTTAACATTGTTAAGCTAATGGACCGAACGTCTTAAAATCTCAAATATAATGGGGCTAAGCATGAGGGAGAAAGGTGTCCAGAAAATGGCCAATCTTCCCTTAAACACCCAAACAAAGACAAGGAAAATTACAATGAAAACACCACTGAAAATGGTGGTAAGTGTGATGAGCCTTTTCCCGAAGAACAAAGTAGCACTTCACCCATAACAAATAACAGACATATTTAATAAAGACGAATGGAAAACCAAATTATGCTACTACTACAAAACAAAATAAGTGTAAATTTGGTAATTCTGCATAACTACAACTCCTGTTATTTTAAGTTTTATGTATTTTATTTATGTATTTTAATGCTTTGTAAGTGTGTATTTTATTGTTAGAAAGTGCGAAAAGCACTTTTTATTAGCATTTGCATTGTTAATTGTAATTCAGTTACCCCAACAATCTAGGAGTTTGCTCGACTTAGTAAACTTTGAAAAGGCATTAGCCTAACCTAACAACCTTACCTAACCTATCCTAGTATTAAGGGCGGGGGCTGCCGCCCCCACACCCCCGCTGATTGGGCATTACAACTATATATTTTGTTATAGGATAAAGTCTATGGTGTTTACTCTGCAATCTTCAGCTTTGGCTGTTGATAACAGGAGTACAGTACCGATAAAAATACTGACTTCTTGTAGGTGAAGCTCCACTCTGATTGGTACTAAACATCGGGGAGGAGCCTCCAAGGAGGCTAGAATGTAAACAGTGTCCTGGACTGGCTGTACAAAAATAACTCTGATAATGTTATAGGGGAGTGAAAATCAAATTGTCAAAATAAGAAAAGTAGCCCTTATCCGCACATCACTAAGGTCCCCTGAGTAAGGTAAGGGCGAAAAAAAAAAAATTCCATGAGACGGGAATCCGGTAATCGAGGAGTAGTTGTTCTGCAGAATACCCGTAAATTTGGCCAAAAAGGGACGTGACTGGCCTTTTGCTCACCCAAAGCTATGTAACAGGTAACGCCTTACCAAAATATCTGCTTGACTCAACTGAACCAAGTCTTGAGAAATATAAAAATCAACTGGACAAATTTCTCTGCACCTTACCTGATCAACCCAAACTGCCCCACTACCACCTCCGCGCCGCTAGCAACAGCATCATGGACCAGCTGGCGCAGAGACGGGCAGATGAAATATACTAGTGGTGGCGCATCAGCGTGACCACGTACAGGACCTACCTACCTACAGGTATGTGCGTGTGTGTGTGTGTGTGTGTGTGTGTTGTACAAGGGAATTTCAGCATCTCGAAGACTGCGGTCCATTCCAAAGAAATAATTTATAAAACTACATAGTACTTTACCAGTCACGATATTAGAGTGTCCCAACTCTATTTACCCCTTTCTTTAACAGATTCACAGAAAACCAACTTACGGGTTTCCATTGCACGAGAGAGAGAGAGAGAGAGAGAGTGTGAGAGTGAGTGAGTGAGTGTGGGTGTGTGGGTGGGTGTGTGAGTGAGTGAAAGAGAGAGAGAGAGAGAGGGAGAGCTAGAGTGAGTGTGAAGAAGGGCGCCGAAGAAGACAAAAAGCAGCAATATAATAAAGAGTAAACGGGCGCGCGATAGCCAAATGAACCATGCAGTTCCCCCCCCCCCCCCTCCGCCCCCGCTACACAAAAGAATAATAACACAGGAGAAACACAACCCACGATAATTGTTCCGTAAACTATCGGGAATGGAAGGATAATTATTCTGTTCGTAATAAAGAAAGTCGGCCAGATAAAGGGTTGACCGAGAACAAATTATCGCAGTTAAGTATTTATTGGCGTATTTATTGGCTTATGTATATATATATATATATATATATATATATATATATATATATATATATATATATATATATATATATGCTTTTTTTTTAGTTTCCTCCCTAGACCTCCCTCAAACATTAAAAACAAACACTCCAAGACCCCCTTCAAGATAAATGTGTACAGTTTTCGGTAAAAAAAATCCCGGCCGAAGGCCGGTTCCTCCTAAAATACAGACTTGCTATCGCTCGTCGTAATAAAGTTGACACTTAAATGGCACGAAAGGTTTTAATAATGACAAAGAAATGGGGCGAAAAGTCTTAAAATTGCCAAACTACTGAACCGAACGTCTTAAAATCTGAATAGTAGTGAGGGAGAAGAGGGGCCCGAAAAATACCCCCCCCCCACCAAACCCTCCCCCCGCCTTAAAGTATAATTATAATATCGGGTACAATACAGTTACCCCTGATAATTAACGGTACCTGGAAAATAGGAGTGCTCACCTCACCCCTCTATATCTTGCCCGTATTTATATTTTGAAAGGTTAATTAGGGGATATTTAGAATAGTAATACCTCGCAAGTGTATATATATATATATATATATATATATATATATATACAGTATATTTATTTATTTATTTATTTATGTGAGTGCATGTATACATCTATGTAAGAGTAGGTGTATTGCGAGTTTCTAATAGTGTGAATATTGTTTAATGTTTATGTTAAAGTGAGATTGAGGTTAATATGATTGAGTACATGTGACAATACGTGCGTGTGAATACAGTAGCATATTTTATGTATCATACTCAACGGGATAAGTGGCCACACACATACACACACACATATACGTGCACACACATATACACACACACACACACATATACGTGCACACACACACACACACATAAACTAAGACCAGGTGTATAATTTAGGGACAACTAGTGTAGTTGGTAATTTTTCTTCGCCCACCTTTAAGGGGAGGTTTTTAGTTTGTTCCCTAGATATCCTTCAAGCTTAAGATTACACCCCCTTGAGCCCCTTTCAAGACAAATTTGTACATTTTTCGGTAGAAAAATGTCCCGGCTGAAAGCCGGTTCCTCTTAAATTACAGGCGCGCTATCGCTCGCCAGAATAAAATCGACACCTAAATGGCACGACAGGTTTTAAAATTGACAGAAATGGGTTGAAAGTTCTTAAAATAGTCAAAATAATGGGGCAAACGTCTTAAAATTATAAAAAACAATGGGGCTAAACATTAGGGAGAAAGGAGTCGAGAAAAAAATCCCTCAAATGGACATCTCCCCGGAAATCGTCCTCATATGATTACTGTATATATTTTTTTTTTTTTTTGGTATTAACATCTGAGGTGAAGCCATTGATTTCGGGGGCTGATGAGTGATTGGTGCTTCTAAATGCTTGTGTGCTTGGTTTTTTGTGGGCGAACTGTTATGTGTTCTTCTCCTGTCACCTCGTTTTTCTTTATTGTTACAATTATTGATATATATATATTTACAGTATATAAATTTATATATATAAATTGACCGATAAATAAACCCTCCCCTCTTAAAACTCCATTTATGTAACAGCAATCCTTCGCTGACCACAATAGTACTGTAATTGTGTTGGGGACATTTTGTATCAACTGTTATAATCCGTCTTGCCTGCAGTTCTGGGAAAATATACAAATGATGCTTGGATTCCGCGAGTTAATGCTTGGCTCGCGTAATGTCCTGGCCACACGCAGAACTCTCTCTCTCTCTCTCTCTCTCTCTCTCTCTCTCTCTCTCTCTCTCTCTCTCTCTCTCTCTCTCTCTCTCTCTCTCTCTCTCTCTCTCTCTCTCTCTCTCTCTCACACTTTCTCTCACACTCTCTCTATCTATTATTTTTCTCACACTCTCTCTCTCTCTCTCAGCACACGAGGTGAGTATTAGGGTTGGTGGCCTGAGGAGGAGTTAGTGCAGAGATACCATTATCGAGTATATTGCCTCCTCCTCCTTCCCCCGGGGTCCACCACTCAATAACACTAATTAATACAACTCAGAACACTACCCGGCCGGCATTACGCTTACCCACCATGACCGATAATCACATGCTTCCTACATAATCCAATTTGCCTGATGGTGGGCTGAGTGTAACGCATGGGGATCGAAATATAGAAAACAAAACAAAAAACTAGCCAGGTTTGTGTCATCGGAAGAAATGCCACCTCTATTATGCGTTGATAAATTATATATACGAGTACACTGTGAAAGGAGTGCATTCATTTGTAACGCAAAATATACAACATAGACTAAGTGCTTTAAGGGGAGATGGGTCGTTTTTCTGGTCCTCCTTCTTCCTCATGTTTAGCCCCATTAGTTTTCAAATTATATCATGTTCAGTCCATTAGTTTGGCGGTTTTAAGACTTTTCGACCCATTTTTGTATCATTACTTAGACTGTTCGTGTCATTTAGGTGTCGATTTTGTCCTGGCGAGTGATAGCGAGCCTGTATTTTAAGAGGAATCGGCCTTCGGCCGGGACATTTTTCTATAGAAAAATTTACAAATTTATCTTGAAGGAGGCTCCTAGGCTGGGTTTTTTTTAAACTTGATGGGGGTCTAGGGAGAACACTAAACAAAAATATAAAAAAATATATATAAATGATTAAATAAATACGCACATCCCCCTCAACCAATTCAGTACCAGTGCCATTCTTTTCATATTATGCTGGCAAATATGAGACGATTTTATTCAGTTTACGAAGGGCCTCCAGCAATCAACAGGCTCTGACATATCTTAAATAAGCCTTTTTTTACGACCTCACATCCTTCGACATTAACTGAACAAAATCATTTATATATAGCTAGAATATAATAAGAAATACGTCGCCGGTACAGAAAGAGTTAACCCTCTCCGACATATGACGCGATTTTGAGCCTATTGGGGGATACTTTAAAGCCTTTGTTACCATCAGGGGTATTTAGAAACCTTTAGTTTAGTTACTTCAACCTCTGCAGTTGTCTTTGAGTTAGCTGTGGGCAGAAAACTAATTTTGGAGAGGTAACTATAAGAGTGAGAGAACTCTATTTCTTATTGCTAATCTGGCAACCTCTGCGTCATAAATGCATGAAAGAGTTAAGGGGTTAGAGTGACTGGTTTTTGGTCTATTTATTCATTTATTCGTTTATTTTTTTAGTTTCCTCGCCAGACCTCCATCAAGCTTATAAATACACCCCCTAGACCCCCATTCAAGATATATTTGTACATTTTTCGGTAGAAAAATTTCCCGGCCAAAGGCCGGTTCCTCTAAAAATTACATGCTCGCTGTCGCTCGCCAGGAAAAAATCGACACCTAAATGGCACGAAAGGTCTTAAAATTGACAACGAAATGGGGCGAAAGGTCTTAAAATCGCCAAACTAATGGGCCGAACGCTATAATATCTGAAAAAATAAAGGAGGGAGAAAGGGGACCCGAAAAACGACCCATGTCTCCTTAATCGTTATATGACCAATTTAGTACACAATTAAGCGATTTATTCACTTTTGGTGTGTATTATTTTGGCTGCAATTTAATACACACATTTTACATTGTAGCATTTATGTATATTTCTTTATGCAATGGATTGATATTTAAGTAACTAATAAGCATTGTTTACATTTATGCGAAAGCAAGCTCAAATATGTACCAAAATCCTCTAGAACATAATTTGTAAGTTTAGATAGAACATTAATTAGTGTTGGCTCTACTTTCTTGAGAGAGAGAGAGAGAGAGAGAGAGAGAGAGAGAGAGTGTGTGTTTGTGTAATGCATATATGATTGTATTACCCCAGATGGTGATGGATAAATTGAATATAAACCAACAGACCTGCGTGTACATTACCCTAGCGTGTCTGTGTGTACTTTACCAAATGTGTGTTTTTGTGTGTAGGTTTTCAATGTGTGTATGTATGTGTGCTGATGTGTGTATGTATTAGGGGTGTGTCTCTGTGTCCTCAAGCAAATATTGGGTTTTCTATGTCTGTTTTAATTGTGTGCTATTGTGTGTGTGTGTGTGTTTTTTTTTTTTTTTTTTGTATGTCTGTTTTCAATGTGTATGTGACCTGATGTGTGTATGTATATTATGTGTATGTTTACGACAGTGTACTCAAGCATATGTGTGTTTTTCTAGGTCTGTTTTCCATGTGCATAGATATGTGTGCTGGTGTGTGAATGTATTACGTGTCTGATTTTGCATGTGTGTGTGTGGGGTGGGGGGGGGGGGGAGGATTGTAGGGGAGTGTATATTAGTACGTACGTGCATGTCTGTTTGTGTGTGTGTGTGTGTGTGTGTGTGTATGTTATTCACTTGCTTGTTCGTCAAGGGGAATCCACGCTAAGCTCATTATTATCGCGCCTCCTTAACTGGGAATGTGTTGCGTGAAATGCATGTTAAGTGTTTATGTATCGTTGGAATGGCTGTGGATGTGTGTGTAGTCTGTATTTTAGCCAATTGGCGACATCTGGAATCGAAGGCTTAGGGTTAATCTGTACGGTACCATTCTCACTACGGTACCAGTCTCACCCGAAGGCTTAGGTTGACCAGTAGCTTAGGTTGCCAGTACGATACCTATCTCACCTTGTAACCGATCACCAACCCCAGATGGGACGTCACAACTTCGTCCACTTATACCAGGTTCCTATTTATACTGCTAGGTGAACAAAGGCTACACCGTTAGGAGACTTGCCCAAATATCTCTTCCCCGCCCGGGTCTCGAACCCGGGACCTTCTGGTTGTGAGCCAGACGCGCTATCAGTTACGCCACGGGGAGGTGTGTATGTGTATGTGTGTGTGTGTGTGGTTATAAATATGTATTGCATGTCTATGTGTATATCTATGTACGTTCGTGTGATAATGGCACTCTCTACTCCCCCCTCCCCTACCCCCACCCCTACTCCTTCAGTCTACGAAACACTATATCTAAATTTCATGTTTATTCCATATTCGTGCGTCACGCTATTGAGGTACCGATTTTCGAATTCGCCAACCATTTTCCGATTTACTCGGAAAATGGTTGGGCATTGTTTGGTCATCATGAATGTATTGATGAAATGTTGGTGCATTGGAAAGGGAGTGTTTGTGAGAGCTAGCTGGCTTACTCTCTGTATAAATGAAGCACAAAGAAAATCAGTAGGAGAAGCCAAGCAAATGAAACAGGAGTTTCAGCGACTCCTTATAACATGACTATAGCCTCTCCTGGGTCTAGCTCTGTTTGACTGGTGCCTACAATCTCCCCCATATAATATAGTTACATGCTTGTAAGAGAGAGAGAGAGAGAGAGAGAGAGAGAGAGAGAGAGAGAGAGAGAGAGAGAGAGAGAGAGAGAGAGAGAGAGAGAGAGCTAGTTACTATTAATCTTTCTCTTCCACTCATAACAAAAAGTAGAAGTTTATCAGAAACCTGTTAAGGGGAGATGTGTGTATTTATTTGCATATTGTTTTAACTATTTATTATTGTATAATTTACACCCTAGACCTCCATCAAGCTGTAAACAAAAACTAGACTCCCCTTCAAGATTAATTTGTTACATTTTTCGGTAGTAAAATGTCCCGGCCGAAGGCCGGTTACTCTTAAAAGTATAGGCTCGCTGTCGCTCGCCAGGAAAAACCGACACCTAAATGATAATATTGACCAAGAAATCGGGCGTAAAGTCATCAAATCGCCAAACGAATGGGCCGAACGTCTTAAAATCTAAAATCCAATGGGGTTAAACACGAGGGAGAGAGGGTGCCAGAAAACCCGGCCCAAATGCGACCATCTGTGTTGTCCATCAGGAACTAAACGAGACACCCCGCTTTCTAATTTTCCCTGGCTCCCGGTTGGCTCATTACTGGCAATATACAGTAGTATAGGATCAGTTCTCCATCAATCTGCTGCTCTGTATGTTACTACGGTCTGATGGGGGTAGTGGTTATATACAGTATATATATATATATATATTATATATATATATATATATATATATATATATACATACAGTATATATATGATATATATATATATATATACTGTATATATATATATATATATATATATATATATATATATACATACAGTATATATATGATTTTTGGTTTTACCTTTCTCGCTATATATATATATACTGTATATATATATATATATATACCGGTATATATATATATATATATATATATAGTATATATATATATGATTTTTGGTTTTACCTTCCTCGCTATACATCCATCAACATTAAAAACAAAAAAATCCCTAGACCCCTAGACCAGCCAAAGGCTGGTTCCTCCTAAAATTACAGGCTCGCTATCGCTCGCCAGGGATAATTCGACACCCAAATGGTACGAAAGGTCGATTTTTTCCTGACAAGCGATAGCGAGCCTGTAATTTTAGGAGGAATCGGCATTCGGCCGGGAAATTTTTCTACCGAAAATTGTACAAATTTACCTTGAAAGAGGGTCTAGGGGTGTTTATTTAAGCTTGATGGAGATCTAGCGAGAAAATACAAACTTATTGAAATAAAAAATAAATAGAACCAAACAACAAGCACCACCCCCTTAAGTACCACCCTTTAAACAACAAGTTAACCCGTTCACTACCAGTCCCACCCTTTTAACAACAAGCACCACCCCCTTAACCCGTTCAGTACCAGTCCCACCCTTTAAACAACAAGCACCACCCCCTTAACCCGTTCAGTACCAGTCCCACCCTTTAAACAACAAGCACCACCCCTTAACCCGTTCAGTACCAGTCCCACCCTTTAAACAACAAGCACCACCCCCTTAACCCGTTCAGTACCAGTCCCACCCTTTAAACAACAAGCACCACCCCCTTAACCCGTTCAGTACCAGTCCCACCCTTTAAACAACAAGCACCACCCCCTTAACCCGTTCAGTACCAGTCCCACCCTTTAAACAACAAGCACCACCCCCTTAACCCGTTCAGTACCAGTCCCACCCTTTAAACAACAAGCACCACCCCCTTAACCCGTTCAGTACCAGTTCCCACCCTTTAAACAACAAGCACCACCCCCTTAACCCGTTCAGTACCAGTCCCACCCTTTAAACAACAAGCACCACCCCCTTAACCCGTTCAGTACCAGTCCCACCCTTTAAACAACAAGCACCACCCCCTTAACCCGTTCAGTACCAGTCCCACCCTTTAAACAACAAGCACCACCCCTTAACCCGTTCAGTACCAGTCCCACCCTTTAAACTTTACTCTGGCAGCTTTTAGACGATGTTATTCAGTTTACAATGGGCCTCCAGCGATTAACATGTTTCCAACTATCTCACTTTAATAATTTTTTACCACCACAGATCCTTCTTAAGCTGCATAAAATCGTCTAAATATAGGTAGATTAGAATTAAAAAGACGTCGCCGGAACAGAAGGGGTTAATAGTCTGAGGCTGTTTTTCTGAAGTGTGCGTGATGGTTGTGTGTGTGTGTGATGGGTGTGTGTGTGTGATGGGTGTGTGTGTGTGATGGGTGTGTGTGTGTTTAATGGGTGTGTGTGTGTGTAATGGGTGTGTGTGTGTGACGGGTGTGTGTGTGTGATGTGTGTGTGTGTGATGGTTTTGTGTGCGTGTGTGTGACGTGTATGTGTATGTGTGTGTGTGTATGGTCGGGTGTGTGTGTATGGTCGGGTGTGTGTGCGTGTGTGGTCGGGGTGTGTGGTTGTGTGTGTATGTGTGTGTGTGTGTGTATGGTCGGGTGCGTGTGTGGTTGTGTGTGTGTATGTGTTTGTGTGGGAGGTCAGTAATATCAAGCTACCCATTTTACAGTTCGTCCTATTATACTCGAGCAAGCGGAGTTCAGAACTCCAGATGTTTAAATTATTAGGATTATTAGGATTCTTATTAGCTTCCCAGACAACTCGACCAGTGAACTAGTTTAATATATCTCACCCAGTGTCTCATTAGCAGCCAGGATCAGTCTGTTGACCCCTTAGAATAAGATCTAGGTCTTATTGGCTGCCAGCTTGAAATAAACCGATTATTATTACACACAAACATGTCACATTAAAAGATCATGAACACACACATCCGTCCCAATACACACACATCCGTCCCAATACACCCCCCCCCGTCCCAATACACACACACCCGTCCCAATACACCCCCCCCCGTCCCAATACACACACACCCGTCCCAATACACACACCCGTCCCAATACACACACACCCGTCCCAATACACACACACCCGTCCCAATACACACCCCCCCGTCCCACTACACACACACCCGCCCCAACACACACACCCGTTCCATTACACACACACCCGTTCCAATACACACATACCCGTCCCAATACACACACACCCGTCCCAATACACACACACCCGTCCCAATACACACACACCCGTCCCAATACACACACACCCGTCCCAATACACACACACCCGTCCCAATACACACACACCCATCCCAATACACACACACCCATCCCAATACACACACACCCGTCCCAATACACACACACCCATCCTAATACACACACCCATCCCAATACACACACACCCATCCTAATACACACACACCCGTCCCAATACACACACACCCGTCCCAATACATACACACCCGTCCCAATACACACACACCCGTCCCAATACACACACACCCGTCCCAATACACACACACCCGTCCCAATACACACACACCCGTCCCAATACATACACACCCATCCCAATACACACACACCCTTACCAATACACAAGACTGGCGACACACACAGGGGGTTTGACTCGGATATATGAGCTGGAGTTAGTGACTGTCTGCTGTAATGGGACCCCGCTTCGCTATTTCCTTCTTCTGACAACAAGTAATGAGATGCAATATATGTCTGTGATAGTGTGTGTGTGTGTGTGTGTGTGAGAGAGAGAGAGAGTTATATATATATATATATATATATATATATATACAGAGCCTGCACAGACCTTGCGGTCCCTACTAGGCAGTCCGGACCGAATGCTAAAATAGATTTTTCTACAAAGTGGAAGGCAAGGATAGCAAAGCAGAAGGCTCTCTCCCCACCTACCACTCCCTCAGACCATTAGTGGGCATGACATTTAGTTGGAGAAACAAGTCCCCCAGCAGAATGAGAACAATTTATACTGGGGAATTCAATGTAAAGAACGAAGTTGAGAAATATTATATACTACTGATGCTTAGAAAAGGCAAGTGTGTGTGTGTGTGTGTGTGTGTGTGTGTGTGTGTGTGTGTGTGTGTGTGTGTGTGTGTGTGTGTGTGTGTGTGTTTTTTTTAAGAGACAATGAACGGAGGAAGGAAAAACACAGATAAAACAAAAAGGTCCATGTGCCTAAAGGCATCCTCCATTCATAAAATGTTTGTAACAACTGGATTTAAACATTTGTAGATTGTAAGTTTGTGGAAAGCAATTCGAGGGAAGTGAATCCCAAAGAGTAGTAGTTCTAGGGATAAATGAATTGTGATAAGCAGAAGTTCTGCATTGTGGAGGAGAAAGTGTAAAATCATGGGCGCTCTCAGCTGCCATAGTTCTACGGGGAAAGATGTGGAGAGTCGGCACAATTGAAGCAAGTTCCTCGGAACAATTGCTGTGAAAATATCTGTAGAATAATGAAAGGGATGCAACGTTTCTTCGTATGGATAATGTAGGAAGATCCTGTGTGATTGCAGGGTTATTGATTAATCTAATAGCTTTATTTTGAATGTTGTCCAACTGCCTCAATGCAACCACTCCACCTCCACTCCACAGAGGTGAACAGTAATCCATCTGAGAACGCACATGACTTTCATATATTACGGCCAACTGCTCGTCAGTGAAGAATTCTCGAACTCTGTACAGGAGTCCCAGTTTTTTAGAGGCATTCTTAGCAATGCTTCTAACATAATGTGTCCAGCTCAAGTTAGTAGTTAATGTTACACCGAGAATGTCAATACTAGGGGAAGTGGGAATATTTACATCATTAAAAAATATATGGGAGTCAGTGAGATTCTGTCGGTTAGAAAATTGAATGTACTTGGTTTTCTGTGCATTAAAGGAAGCTAGATGTGTGTGTTTGTGTGTGTGTGTTGAAATCCTTGACAATTGTTTTTATCAACTAACCCACTAGTTTACATTAATTATACCATAGTCGCTACTCTCCTACTCTTTAGATATGTCTCAGGTATTTCAATCAAGTCTAACTCTTCTGAATATATTTGGAGATGCAATTATGTATCTTAAAACTGTGCAATTAGCCCAACTCAATACCAGTACCGAAATTGCCGTTTTATGTTGGTAACTATTTGACGATTATGTTGAGCTTAGGAAGGACGTCTGTCAATTGAATGGCTATCGACTATCTCAATTACCCCATTAGCTACCATATATCTGTCCTAATCTTAAAAAAAAAAAAAAAATCATCGAATTGTAGCTGATATCAAATAACATAGACGTCGCCAATTCTGTATGGATGAATAGTGCATCTTGCTTTACTCATTTATTCCCAGATCCTGATAATAGGAATTTTAAATGTTGTTTGTGTTCGGGCTCTGTCTCGTGTCGGCCACCCTCAGCAATTGGGTATGTGTCTGAGTATTATTCATACATACATACATACTTTATTCACGAGACATATTATTTATTAATCACGCGCAATTACTAATTCGGTGCAGAGTTGAGGCTTTATTAGTGGTAAGCAGGGAGGGTTCTGTGGGAGCGCTCGGTTATGGCCTTGGCCTTGCTCGGGACCTTGGGGCTGCTCGGCCAGACAGCCTGGGGAACAGCAACAACAACAACAACTAATTCGGTGGCGCTCTAAGAAATATATTGAAGCAGGCCACGGAATAGGAGAAAGGAGGAAGTTAAACAGGCTATTAACTTTTCACTTAAACGACTTTTTATTATATAATTAAGCCTCTCAAGATCCAATATGCGTTAATTGCATTTTGGCTATTATTAAACGATATTATTCCGATTAGGAGGGGCCGATAGAAGACAGAGGGTTAATTAAGATAGTCTTTACTATAATAATGTCCACAGATCCTTATTAAACTGTTTAAATTCGTCTAACAATAACCAGAATAAACTGTCAAAATGCGTCATAATCTTCACAGAGTTAAACAACCTATTAACTCAAACAACCTATTAACTCAAACAACCTATTAACTCAAACGATCTTTTAGTATGTATTTGAATAGCCCCAGTATTTTGATAAGTAAAGATTTATCCTACAGGCATATGTATGTATGTATGTATATACTCAGGCAAATACTCCATTGCTAGGGGTGGCCTACACGAGACAGAGCCCGAACAGAAACAACATTTAAAGTTACTATTATCAGGGTCCTTCCTCGCCCATTTCTCGTCGAGTAGGAGAATTTTGCATGGGAAGGAGGATTCCTAGCCCCCTGCCCCCAGAAGGAAAAGTAGGACAGTAAAAGAGACAGGCAGAAACAGCTATGGTTGGGTAGAGGCTGCCAAACCTCACTCTGGACTATTGTAACCGATTCACTAACAGTTGGTTTTTCTTAAGGGGGCCCACCTCGATTTTTTTGTCTTTCTCTTCCTCTCTCTTTGGCTTGTATCCATTCGGCCCCATTCAGCCTACTGTTTTAAGACGTTTACCCTATCCAGGTGTCAATATTTTCTTGGTGAGCGGTAGCGAGTCAGCATATATATATTTCTTGTTTTATAGCAAGCTAAATTTGTACATTTTTCGATAGAAAAATTTCTCCGGCGAAGCCGGATTTCTCCATACAATGCTGGCGAGCGAAGAAATCGACACCTGGATGGGGATAAACGTCTTAAAAAAGTTGGCTGAATGGAGCCGAATGGATACAAGCCAGAGAAAGAGAGAAAAGGAGAGAAAGAGAAAAAACAGGTGACCCTCCTTAAATTAATCAACCAGTCATCTCGTAAGCATCATGTATAATATTGATGGCCTGAATCGGTTTTCCAAAAATACTCTGACACAAACACGTATATCGCCCTACCCACGCCCCAACTACTGTGTGCGTGTGTAAAGATAGACAGTTATATAGGGAAAAAGTTGGAGAGAGAGCTAGCCAAGATCAAAGCCGGTTTCGAGTCTCAGCTGCCTCATTAAGGATCAATTAACCCGGGCTACCAGAAACCAGTAGCCAGCAAGCACTCAGGTAATCATCTACTGAGAGAGGTACACCACATGCATTATCTAGGAACGCTGGGTGCCTTGTGTTGCTTGGTTCCTCATTAGTTTGTGTTTCTTACGGTATAATTGACAAAACTAATACTAATACTACTACTACTACTACTATTAATAATAATAATGATAATAATCAAATAAATAATAATAATAATAATAATAATAATAAAAATAATAATTAAAGTTACAAGCAACATTGTCCGGGTTTCAAGCGGTTTAGCATGCGGGGTACCGTGTTGGATACAAGGGCTGTGTCACATATATCAAAAGATCATTTAACTTATCAGGCATGGAGAAAGTACAGAAGGAACAGATTATAGCCATTTTGACCATGGCCATTAACTGGTTTTAACCCATTCAAGCTCCAATACGCATTTCTTTTCTGTTTTCCGGTTATTATTAGACGATTTTATTTAGATTAGGAAGGTTATATGGAAGTCAGAGGGTTAATTGGCAGTCTTTACCCTGATGGACTCCCTTCAGCTCCTTCTTAAACTGTATGCAATCGTTTAATGATAGCCAGAATGAACTATCAAAATGCGTCACAATCTTGAAAGGGTTAATCATCCTACCGAAGGTCCTGATATCCCCCCTTCCCATCCCCCCCCCCCCATACTTCACCTGTACCGCGGATATACACACTCACCTATACTGTACACTCGGACACCATAGTATCTAGCCCAATCATAAGAATTCTTGGACACCCTATGTATATTTGTATGCAATTATAACTAGCTGGATTGATGCTTGGATAGAACTGCCTATTCAATAAATAGCATAATTATATAGTTTTGTAGTTCTATCTATCTATCTATTGCCTGACGCCGTGATCCCCGAAGGGGTGGCCACGAACGAACCGCCCCCATGCACCTCTGTCCCCAGTCAGTCGACGCCCCTCCCCCCAACCAGCACCGCCTTCGTTCATGTAGTTCCTCACTCCATCCTTCCACCTCATATTCGGTCTACCTCTCCCCCTCTGTCCCTCCACCTCGCTCTCGTACACCCTCTTAGTCATTCTCTCGCTTTCCATACGTTCTATATATAGTTTTGTAGTTGATGTATGAAAAATTATATTCATAAATTCGTTTCCAGAGATATGCTTCCACAATTAAAAATAGGTGACGTTCAGGAATTTGCATGAGTGGTCCAGAGACTATGTTATCCGAGTGTACCTTATGACTGATTGACCCCGCTACCTTTGAGTTCACCTGACCCGCTATGTAGGCTTCACAATCGGCTGTACTCGCTCGTTCTCTCTCTCTCTCTCTCTCTCTCTCTCTCTCTCTCACTCACTCACTCTCTCTCTGTCCATAATTTCTATCAACCTCAACCCCCATTTACAGTAGATTGCAGAGGATGACGCTGTACCAAATCCCACCGAAGCCTAATAGACGACCATTATAGTAAGCGATTTTAGGAACACCCACATTAGGCACTTAATACTATGTGGGCAAGATTAAGGGGGTAGTGCTTGTTTGCAGGTCTATATATTTCTCTTAATTTATTATTGAGTTTCCACGCTAGACCTCCATCAAGCTTAAAATACACCCCCTAGATCCCCTTTCAAGATAAATTTGTACATTTTTCGTTAGAAAAATTTCCCGGCCGAAGGCCGGTTCCTTCTACTATTACAGGCTCGCTATCGCTCGCCAGGAAAAAAATCAACACCTAAATGGCACAAAAGGTCTTAATATTGACAAAGAATGGGGCGAAAGGTCTCAAAATCGCCAAACTAACGGAAAGAACGTCTTCAAATCTCAAAAATAATATGCTAAACATGAGGGAGAAGGGGGTCCAGAAAGAGCATCTACCTCCCCCTTATTAAGCGTATATAGGGCGAGGGGAGAAAGCTTAATAATTGTCCTCAGAATATATATAAGCTGAATTATCAAATTGTCCTCAGATATACAGATATACAGATATACAGATATACAGATATACAGTATATAAGCTGAATCATCAAATTAGGCGTTAGAGGAAGCTATATTATACAGTACTATACCCTGTCGCAATTAGGTCGGCCATCTTATATTATGTTCTGGCTTCTATAAGACGATTTTATTCAGCTTCAAAAGGCCCTCCAGCCATTAACGGGCTTCCAAACTATCTCACTCAACACTTTTTACAACTTTATATCCTTCTTAAAGGGGGCTGTTTCACTTTTTGGGCGATTTTTGCATGTATTCATTATTTTTCTAGTTTCCTCCCTAGACCTGTATCATATTAAAAAAAAAAATCCATTAGATCCCCCTTTTTAGATTAATTTGTACATTTTTCGGTAGAAAAATGTCCCGGCCGAAGACCGGTTCTTCCAACATTACAGGCTCACTATCGTTCGTCAGGGAGAAAATCGACACCTAAATAGCACGAAAGGTCTAAATATTGACTAAGAAATGGGGCGAAAAATCTTAAAATCGACTAACTAATGGGGCAAACATCTTAGCATCTGAAAACTAATGGGGCTAAACATGAGGGAGAAAATGGTCCAGAAAACCGGCCCATGTCCCCTTAAACCACACAAAGTCGTCCAAACTCTTGACTATTAACCCCTCTCTACCGCGACGTCTTTTGTATTTTAGTCTAGCTATATTTAGACGATGTTGTGCGGTTTATAAAGGACCCGTGGTAGTAAAAAGGGTTAAGTGAGATAGTTTGAAGCCTGTTAATTGCTGGAGGCCCTTTTTAAACTGAATAAAATCGTCTAATAGTAGCCAGAATAAAGTTTAAAAGGACGGCAACGGTACAGAAGGGGTTAAGTTGTGATTGTACTTGTTTTCCAAGAGAGGTCCTTCCTATGACATCCATAAACCTATTGTATTCCATTAAGGGGATCAACTTGTTTTTGTTTCTCTCTCTCTCTGGGTTGTATCCGTTCAGCCTACTGTTTTAAGGGGAGGTTTTTAGTTTGGTCTCTAGGTATCCATCAAGCTTAAGATTACACCCCCCTTGAGCCCCTTTCAAGATAAATTTGTACATTTTTCGGTAGGAAAATGTCCCGGCTGAAGGCCGGTTCCTCTTAAATTACAGGCTCGCTATCGCTCGCCAGGATAAAATCGACACCTAAATGGCACGAAAGGTCTTAAAATTTACAGAAATAGGTCGAAAGTTCTTAAAATCGTCAAAATAATGGGGCGAACGTCTTAAAACTAGAAAAGCAATGGAGGGAACCATGAGGGAGAAAGGGGTCAAGAAAAAAATCCCTCAAGTGGAAACCTCCCCTTAAGACGTTTATCCCCAGCCAGGTGTTGATGTTTTCTTGGCGAGCGGTTGAGCCGGCATATTTAAAAAAACAAAATTGACAGCAGGCTAAATTTCTTACATATTTCGATAGAAAAATTTCTCCAGCGAAGCTGGATTTTTCCATACAATGCATGTTCGCTGTCGCTCGCCAGGAAGGACTCGACACCTGGATGGGGATAAACGTCTTGAAACAGTAGGCTGAATGGGGTCGAATGGATACAAGCTAGAGAAAGATAGAAAAGTAGAGAAATAAAGCAGGTGACCCCCTTTAACCCTATCTGCTCCGATCTAAATCAGCAGCTCCCCCTGCCTATCAGTCCAACAACACCACCATATCTTTCCATACAGCTGACCTCCTACATACTGTTGCTACAGACAAAATCGCCCTTAAACGATGGGTCGTCTATTTCTGGACACCCTTCTCCCTCATGTTAAGCCCCGTTAGTTTTCAGATTTTAAGACGTTCGGCCCATTAGTTTGGCGATGTTAACACCTTTCGCCCCATTTCGTTGTCAATTTTAAGACCTTTCGTGCCATTTAGGAGTCGATTTTTTCCTGGCGAGCAATAGCGAACCTGTAATTATTATGTTCTATCCAACAACCAACTCTACTCCTAAAATCGATTAATGAAATATTACAAACACATGTTTCTACCGAAAAATGTAATGTTTTTATCTTGAAGGGGATCTTGGGGATGTTTTTGAAGGTTTTTAGAGGTCTAGGGATGAGTCAATTTCTCGCTAGCTTAACACAATCAGGTTGTAGGTCCCTTAATGGAACCTACCTTTCCACTAACAAGTCACCCTAGTCTCACCCATCCAAAGTCACCTAATCAGTGCACACCCACACCATATCATTAGCCTACATCAACTTTCCTCCAAACTCCCCCCCCCTCCCCCCTATCTCATAATTCCCCCAGCAACACATCCCCCCACAAAGACTGAAGTATTCCCGACTCCCAATCCATCTTATAAAGTCACCCTACCTCATCAGTGCACATCGTTGGCCCACATCAACTTTCCACCCCCCCCCCCCCCCACCTCATCATCAACTTTCCAAACTCCCCCCCCCCCCCCTCCCCAGCACCGCATCCCCCCACACAGACTGAGGTACCCCCGACTCTCAACAGGCCTCCCGAACCCTACCTATCCACTAACAAGTCACCCTAATCTCAAACCTTCTAAATTCACCTTATCTGATCAGTTCACATCCACTCAACATTGTTAGCCCACAACAACTTTCCAACTCCCGCCCCACCTCATCACCTCCCACCCCCCCTCATCATCAACTTTCAAACTCCCCCCCCCCCCCCCCCCACACACCTCATCATCAACTCTCTCTCTCTCTCCCCCCCACCCCCCTCCACAAAGACTGAGGTACCCCCCCGACTCTCAACAGGCCTCCTCCTCCAGAAGGCACCCCAAGCACCGCCGGGTCCTGCTCAAGCCTCCCGGAGCTAACCCTTTGATGTCCCGCTACTGATACACCCAAGGCTTCAGGGGGTACTGCTTAGTCAAGGGTCGAGATATTTATTAATATTATTATGTTGTTTCCTCGCTGAACCTCCATCAAGCTTAAAAAAAACAAAATACTCCCTAAACACCCCTTTAATATATAAATGTGTACATTTTTCGGTAGAATAATGTCCCGGTCGAAGGCCGATTCATCCTAAATTACAGGTTCGCTATCGCTCGCCAGGAAAAAATCGAAACCTACATGGCACAAAAGGTCTTACTATTGACAGATCATTCCTATGCTGCATCAAATCGTCTAATAATAGCCAGAATAAACTGTCAGATTGCGTGACAAACTTGAAAGGGTTATGAAGCCGCCAGACCAACCTTATCTAATTACACTGAGCGTACTGCCCAGCTCTGAGTCATGGAGTATTAATTGTGTTGGTTCTGCCCGTGTTTATGTCTGTCTATCTCTAATTGCCTGTTAACAAAAATAAATATATAATTATATATATATATATATATTATATATATATATATATATATACAGTATATAATTATATATACAATATATATATAAATACACCGTATATATATATATATATTCGTCGAATTTAAAAGATATATTCAGTATATTTCCAGTGTCTGTGTTCTAACGGATATTGACTTTCCTCTACAGTACATTACGTTGCTAACTATTTTGAATACTAACATTATTCAATTATATTTATTTTCTTTTTCGTTCCTTTTAGTGTTTTGTCAATAGAATCACATTATATTCTGTACTAGGAGGGGTACCCGGCGTTGCCCGGGTTTAAATTCTACTATCATAATCACCATCATCAATCACTACTACCACAATCATCACAATACTACTACTACCATAATCACCGGCCTCGACCTCCCTGTGCCTCATTAAACGGCGACCTCGATTTCGGCCGCTAAATGACCTCCGATTTTGGATCTGACCTCATCCGTACCCCCATTTTGGGGAGCTGCGAACATCGTTCGTTCCATACACCTTTTCGATCGGAGGCCTCCTTCTGCCCCAAACGGCAATTTTTTCGCATTTTTTTCGCTCCCGTACACTACATAAGTTCTGCCGAAAATTTTATTAAACAAAAGTGTCTCTGATTTCCACTAAACTCGCCTAAAACCATCTCCAAAGCCTGGGCTTTCCAACGGTGCCCCACACTCCCACCTGGCACCAAAACTGTGGGAGGAGTTTAGTAACAAAGGTCGGGTAACTGACAAACAGACAAACATTGACCTTTATTTATTAAGATTTAATCGCTTCCCCTCTGTTTTAGTGTTGTCTATATTCTCTGTTTTAGTGTTGTCTATATCCTCTCATTATTCTATTTTCTTTCTTTCCCTCCTTTTAGTGTTTCTCTGTCTTCCCTTCCTTCTGGTTTTTGTCTATACCCTCTCTTTATTATATTCTCTATCTACTTTCTTCTCCTCCTTTTAGTGTTTTCTCTCTCTTCTCTTCCTCCTACCTCTTCCCTCCTTCTTATCGTACATCGCAAGTAAACGGGAGCCTTTCGAATCACGGCTAACTTTTTCCCAGCGCTCATAGATAACAGATAAGATAAGATAGAGTGGCGCAGTGGGGTGAGGAGGGGGGGGGGGGGGGGGGGTAGTGAGGGAGAGGAGACGGGGTGTAAATGAGGGTTTGGAGTGAGGATAGGGAAGGGAGGGAGTGTTTGTGTGTGTGGGGGGGGGGGGGGATGAGGAGAGGGAGGGTAGTGAAGGAGGGGAGAGGGGGTGCAAATGAGGATTTGGAGTGAGGAGAGGGAAGGGAGAGGGAAGGGAGGGAGTGTTTGTGTGTGTGGGTGGGGGGGGATGAGGAGAGGGAGGGAAGTGAAGATGGAGAGAGGCGGAGCAAATGAGAATTTGGAGTGAGGAGGGGGAAGGGAGGGAGTGTGTGTGTGTGTTTGTGGGGGGAAGGAGAGGGAGGAGGAGTGGGAAGGGTAGCGAGCATGGTATATTGTCTTTATACCTTGGGTAGCGAGTGTGTGTGTGGGGGAGGGCGAAGGGGAAGGGTAGGGAGTGTGTGTGTGTGTGGGGGAGGGGGGGAGTTGTGGGAAGGGTAGGAAAGAAAGGGTGTGGGGGAGGTGGATAATGGGAAGTGTAGCGAGTGTGTGTGTGTGGGGGGGGGGGGAGTGGGAAGGATAGGGAGTGTGGGTGTGTATGGGGTGGAGGGGGGGATGTGGGAAGGGTAGGGCAGGAAGGGTGTGGGGTGGGTAAGGGTAAGGAAGGTAATGAGGGAAGAGAGGCACATAGAATCGAGTGGTGTGCGGGGACGGGGAGGGGGGGGGGGGGGCGGGGGGGGGCATTAGGAAGGAAGTCTTGAAAGGACTGAAGGAGTGTGGCTAGAGGCATGGAGACATAAAGGGTTAGAGGAGAGAAACAGGAGCTCAACGAGAATACAGGGAAGTGGAGAAGAATTTTAAGGGGGGATGGTTCACTTTTTGGTCTTTTTTTGTTAATGTATTAATGATTTTTCTAATATTAATTATTTTTCAAGGCAACAGAACAGACAGACAACATGGACAAAATAGATTCTCATGGGCGAAAACAATACCTGGCACTTTACGCCTATGCGAAAAAATGAAGGGTAATAAATAACGATATAGTCTCTGTCATCGCTTATTTTGGCCGAAATTATTCTGCATTGCATTTCATTTAAACCCCTTCAGCACGATGACGTATTTTGTATCGTATTTGGGATACCATTAACGAATTATTTTGGCTTGTAATATACCTAGGCCTCAAAGGGGAAAATACTATCTCAATAAACCCTCTGAATACCATAGCTCCTTCTTAAGCTACATGAAACATGGTAAGCTTAGCCACAATAAAAGGTAAAAAGGCGTCATGGTGCTGAAAGGGTTAATAATCAAGCAAGACGAAAGGTTTGGTCCCGCTGGTTGATGTGTGCAAAGGTCCGGAACGCGCCCTAAAGGGGAGCTAGGCGCTTTTTATGGACCCCCTTCTCCCTCTCGTTTAGCATATTGGTTTTGAGATTTTAAGACGTTCATTTTATTAGTTTGAGACCTTTCGTCCATTTTATTTAGTCAATATTAAGACCTGTCGTGCCATTAAAATGTCGATTTTTTCCTGGCGAGCGATAGCGATCCTGTAATTTTATAAGCAACTGGCCTTCGGCCGAGACATTTTTCTACCGAAAAATGTACACATTTATCTTGAAAGGAGGTCTAGGGGGTGATTTGTTATGATTGATGGAAGTCTAGCGAGGAAACTCAAAAATTAATATATACAGTACATAAATATATAGACCAAAAAAGAAGCACTACCCCCTTAAGTGTGAGTGTCTTAACTTGAGTCAGATTATC